>WOVY01000097.1:0-600000 GCA_013436015.1 Rhipicephalus annulatus | reverse complement strand
GAGCTCAATTTGTCTTTCCGATGAGGAAGTTCTGAACGTTCTCAACGATGCACTTCACGAGATGCCCAACATCGCCCTTCTATGACACAGATGGGTTAACTGTGTTGCACAACCTCAAGATTTCCCCAATACATGCGGTCGAAGTTTCACCCGAAAGTTCAGCCCCCTGAGCGATTGTCAGCTCAGCACGTTTTTTCTTCGCGGTGACGTCACCGAAGCAGCATTTATGCTCTTGAACAAAAATGCTCCACATCGTTAAGACGTCCTCGTGATTCTCGTACCAGACGAGTGCTGTGTCAGTCAACGAGAACACTACATTAGAAAGACAATCATTTTCGTCCTATTTTTTACTCTGGCTCACCCGTACATTATGAGTCGTCCATAGTGTTAGCGGTAACGAAATACAAGTAACGCCGTTACCGGTAATGGCGTTACTTTTTTGGTCACTTATTAACGTACTCGTTACAGTTTCATAACTGTATTGGGTAATGTATTTACGTTACAATTTTGGATAACATGTGGTGTCACGCTACTCGTTAATTTTTCATCATGTAGGTGCAATTTTCTGACAGATAACCGCGATGAATTTTTTTGACGAAGAAAGTGACCTAGAATATATGCGAATGTAAATCCCTAAAATTCCACAACTTCATGTAGGTAGTTTTAGGACATCGTCACACAAATCTTGATGAAAGCGGGTGAACCCACGATGGCAAAATGTACGAACCGACTTTTCGTCGATTGTAGCAGCTATATTGCTGGCCCCTGCGTCTTTCTGTGCCCAAAAAAGAGGCTGCCCGAAGGGAAAGTGCATGGACAGGTTAACTTGATACCATGTGCAGATTATCAAGTTTCGTTCGCGGGGAAAACAAAAGAACCTATTCAAGAGCCTGCGGCAGCATAAAAGCGGCGTCTGTAAGTGCGAGTGACAAAGCAGTACTCTCGATAAGCATGTCGTGGTGAACGAACACCAAATCAAATTGGCCAAGTTCAACATTGTAACTTAAGCCAAGTTTATGAGCGGCTTTTTGTGGAATCCTGGCCCATCGCGGAAACAGCCGGTAACTTGACTGGTAATTGGTTGCACTTCCAATGGAGCCTGCCTAAACGAAATTCTGCACACATTGTACAATAGGCGTGACACATGGCCAGAATAAAACCTCTAAAAGGAATGCAAGAGAGGTGTGAAACGTGTATTTTTTCTTGCGAAGAAAAAGAAGGCTTTATATTTTTTTCACGCTACCTTGTTTGACTCGGTTTCTAGCTACTCTTTGTATCAACTAAAGTCTATGAGCACCACAGTCACACGAACACTACGGCTATCAACACTTAAAACCAGCTACTCACAAGATATAACCACTGTTATTCTCTAAAGTGAAGTTATCGCAAAGCAGATTTTTTTTGGGGGGGGGGGGAGGGGGGCAGCTTTTTTAACTGAAGTGCATGGTGGCTCGACAGACAAGAATGCCATGGCGATAACAAACTTGCAGAGGCTAGGGAGGGGGGCTAGGCCCAACGTGCCACCGCCTGGCTACGCATTGTTGCAAGCGGGTAATTGCAGGAGAGATCAACACAAATCCGAAAAATTATATTCTACATTTGATTGGTTATTTATATTTTTTGCATGTAGCACTCACTACCCTGAAAAAGAACTCAGTTTTTTTAACTACATAATTTGTGGAACAAAACATGTCGAACATATTCAACAGAGAGGAACTATTTTATCACCAGTCGTTCTCGAAATTTCATATTGGTGTAACACAGCAATATTAAATTTCCTATCCTGTGTACGCAATATATGCGCAATGAACAGTGAATGAACATTGTTTTGAAAGCTTTAGAGTGAACATTATCATTTTAAAAAAATGTCTCAATATCCTTGATTTTATTTTACTTGCTACAAGATAGTTGCTGCAAAGTTGATAAAAATTATCAAACTTGTTTTTGAAGCAAGTTTAACTTCTTTTTCTCGGCAACAGCAGCTAGGTTTTGGGTTTCTGTACTCCAGAGCCGCGATAAACGGCATTGGAGAGATTGTGTCCCCCTGCCTTACACCCTTCTTGAACAGAATACCAATCAAGAAGGGTGTAAGGCAGGGGGACACAATCTCTCCAATGCTATTTACCGCGTGCACACAAGACGTTTTCAGAAGCCTAGAATGGGAGCAGTTAGGTATAACAGTTAATAGAGAGTACTTTAGTAACCTTCGCTTCGTCGATGACATTGCATTGCTGAGTAATTCAGGGGACAAATTGCAACTCATGATTACGGAGTTGAACAAGGAGAGCAGAAAGGTGGGTCTTAAAATTAATCTACAGAAAACGAAAGTAATGTACAACAGCCTCGAAAGAGAGCAGCGCTTCGAGATATGTAATAGTGCACTTCAAGTTGTAAAAGACTACGTCTACTTAGGGCAGGTAATAACCACGGAGCCGAACCACGAGACTGAAGTAACTAGAAGAATAAGAATGAGGTGGAGTACATTTGGCAAGCACTCTCAAATTATGACAGGTATATTGCCACTATCCCTCAAAAAGAAAGTATATAACAGCTGTATCTTGCCGGTACTTAGCTACGGAGCAGAAACCTGGAGACTTACACAGAGGGTTCAGCTTAAATTGAGGACGACACAGCAAGCAATGGAAAGAAAATGGAAGGTGTAACCTTAAGAGACAAGAAAAAAGCAGAATGGATTACGGGACAAACGGGGGTTAAGGATATCATAGTTGAAATAAAGAAGAGGAAATGGACATGGGCCGGGCATGTAGCGCGTAGACAGGATAACCGCTGGTCATTAAGGATAATGAACTGGATTCCTAGAGAAGGCCAACGGGTTAGGGGGAGACAGAAAGTTAGATGGGCAGATGAGATCAAGAAGTTTGTGGGTATAAATTGGCAGCAGCAAGCACAGGACCGGGCTAACTGGCGGAACACGGGCGAGGCCTTTGTCCTGCAGTGGACGTAGTCAGGCTGATGATGATGATAATGACTCCAGAGCCAGCAAGACTGTTCTTGAACACACTCACATGAACGCTCGCAATTTTCGCAGTAGTTAAACCGGCTGAAGAGAATGAGGAATGTTTATGCACAAATAATTTTTTCCATGACTAAGCCATAAAACGCTTCTTCAGCACGTCGTCAAAGTAGCCCCTTTCCGTGTAGGTTGTTCGCGCATGCGCGCCGGCGTTGATGAGGCACGTGCTATACGTTTTGGTGGGCCGAATACAGGAGTAGACCAAGCAACATCTAATGTCACAAACGTGTGAATGTCCCCCTCCCCCTTAAAAAAATTACCATGCACTTACTTGGTGGGCAATTTCAGAGCCCAAAGGTCACGTATTTCGACTTCGACAATTTCACTAGCTATTTCGACTCAGAAAAAACCGATTACTGCAATTTTTTGTTCAGTGATCTTTTCCTTGTAGCTAGCATGAATGATTGAATCTGATTTTATGTATAATATCGCATGGAGAAAAATGGCTTCACTATTTGCCACAGTCACAATGCATCACATGTAACAAACAGCTTTAAGCCACTGTAACAATGCTAAGGTCTACTACATTTGTACAAACAATCCTCGTGTAAAGAACATAATGAATATCATTTTTCTTGGTTAAATGTTTATGTGAAACATAAATGTGAGGTATGAAAAATTCTATTGTTATTTCCTCTCACAAAGACACAATCATTAAAGTTTATATTGAGTTGTAACGGCAGAGGTAACCTCCATTACTTTTTTTTGATAACGGTGATGGTAATTCGTTAGCTTTTTTTGTAGGTGGCGCAGGGCGTTAACGCGTTCCTTTTTGTTGGAGTAACGAGTAACTTATTTAGTTACTTGCTTGCGGTAACAGATACAACACTGTTTAATAATATGCCTGGCTTGTGATGACATGGATAACGCGAAAATCTCGCAGTGTATGTCGTAAACCCTTTCCCCCACACACGTATAGCACATACCCGAATACGATGTGCCACGATATTGTGGTATGCGTCACACGCTATTGACAGTATATATCTACCCAGGAAGTACGAAAAACGACACTGGTAATTTAAGTGTAAAAGCGTTAAGAAAAATTGACATAGGCAGCGTTGACTTCATGAATGCAAAGAACAAATTAAGGGACCTAACAGGAATAGAACCCAAGCATTATTCGTGGCGGTCAAGTATTCTACCAGAGAGCCACGCTAGATCTCTAAACCACTCTATAGAGAAACATCTTAGGGTGGCATCTTGTTGGTAAAACGTATATAGTTTTTGCAGGTCTGGCTATATACATTTATAAATATTGCATAAGTACTCCTGTATGCTGACGTCAGTCGGGTTAATGTCAAATGTATACTTAAATGCCGTCCAATGAAGTTTGTTTATGTGCCACTATCCAGGGCTATTATCCTCGCAAGCACAAGGGCTCCTTATCAGGTTACCGCTTTGGACATTAGTAATACCAATGTTGTAGTTGGCATCGTCACACAAACTGAAATGCAACAAAATAAAAACAGGTTGCATAATAAATATTACAAATTAAACCGGTAAAATAAAAAAAAATATGAAGTAAGCGTCCCCTGTCCCATATGCCGAAAAACAATCTGGCTCGTTTACCGAGGGAGGGAGAAAGCAGCAGGTGCTCGGTTTCGGACAGAAATTCAAGGTAGTGGCGGAAGATTAAAAAATGGGCAGACATATATATAAATAAATGCTTTATATATTTACTTATTTTTCTATTATCACTGTCAAACTCGGCAAACTACTACTTAAAGTCAGATGGAAAAAAATTAAGAGACCCCACGTAGAGGGAAAACCGGTGATATGCAAAGCGCCAATGAGGAATGTTTATATATCACTTTAAAATCAGCACAACGTTACGAGGTGGACGTAACTTATGTAGTAAATGACTTCCATGTCATGGTTATCATGTTTGGACGTGTCATTTACCTTCATCGTCTATCCACGTCAAGTGATACCAAATATGGCATATGTGGAGCTAACGAAATGGCCACAAGCACGTCATGAGCGCAGCATGTAGTCATGCTCTACATGGCGCGCATATCATCATTATCATATTTGGAGTTGTTTACCTTCGTCGTCCATTCAGGTCCTGTAATACCAAATTCGATACATCAGGAGCTTGCGAAACAGCTGCGAGCACGCTATGAGCGTAGCATGTAGTTATGTTTTACATGACATGCATGTAACGACGCTGAGAATCACAGAGCTGACATGGTTTCCACCCTTGTTTATTTCAGTTCCTCTTCTTCTTCCATCTCCAAGGACTGCACCCTTGTCTCTCCTTTTCCGACTTCCTCCTTACACTCCCTCTGTTTTTTTTCACCCCTCCTGGAGTGATAGCGAAGAACGTTGCTTGTAGCGGCGAATTGAAATGGTCCGTCATTAAGCTGATCTATGGTCTTCAGCACACCTTGCTGTACCGATATCTTTACGACTCTAAAAGGCCAAAAATCCTTGTGTCCATACTCGGCAGACCCTTCCACACAAGCACCAGATCGTTTAGTGCAATATCCAGCCTGTGTCCTGGGCGTCGCTTGTCGAATTGGATCTTAATCGCCCTTCGGTACCTGCTTTGTTCCTTGCTGGTTATTCATTGTTCAAACAATTGCAGTTAGTCGTCGATTCCAAGTTCTCTGTTGGCTTACAACATTGGGACTTCGCCGAGAGCACCAAAGTGTGGGCTGCAGCCAAAGCTCGCAGTGTGTGTCCAATTGTGGTGTGCAACAGCCGCTTCTAGACAGCACTTCTACCCGTCTTTAAACGTTGAGTACACGGAAATTAATGTCTTGATATCACGGATGACCCTTTCAGCCATTCTATTGGCCTGGAGGTGAAAAAGAGCGTGACGACGTAGCGTAATAGACGACTGTCTGCCCACTTTTGCAACTTCCTACTCAAGAATGCTGGTCAATTGCCCAATATGAAAACTGTGAGCTGCGAAAATATCGCTTGGTCAAGCACAGCTATGACGCTGTTTGCATCTTCTCGTCCAGAACGCGCCGCTACCATTTTCGTGCAGTGATCTACGGCGATCAGGAAAGACTGTGTCTTGCGAACTCCAGCACTCCTCTTTTTTCAATTCCGCAAAATACACCAGCGCAACTTCAAAAGGTTTCTCTGAGTGGTTTGACAAGACAAGCTCATCAAGTCGAGGCCGGTATTTGGCTTTGTTCAACTGACACAAGTGGTATGACTTGCCGTATTTTTTGATATCTGTTTTCACGTTTTTCCATGTGAAACGTCTGAAAATTTCGTTATAGGTCCGCCCGCCGAAAACCATCATGACCACCTAATCCCGGACTGTCATGGTAGAACTGAAGAACTTTTTGAATCAGTGTCTCTGGAGCAGTGAACTTGCAATCCTTGAACTGAAGATTTTGTCAGCTTTTCCATATTCTTGCTAAGTTTACGCTTTCATGTCGCACCTCAATTTCTAATTGAGACAAGACATCGGCGTCTGTAAGATGGCCAATTGGCCGATGGAAGACATCACAGTCGTACTGCGGATATTGATTGACGCATCAGGCTGATTTCCCTCTCGGCTCTAACATTTTCAAAAGGAGCGTTACTGCTTGATGATCTGTGTACAATGCAAACTTTCTTCCGTCGAAATAGCGGACCGCCATCAACACGGCAAGAGCCTCCTTCTCAGTTGTCGAATAATTCTGCTGAGTTCGGTTGAAGGTATAGCAGTAGTATTCTACAACCCTCAGCTGCTGAGCAGGAGGTGAACGGACATCTGATTGGTACAGAACAGCCCCTGTACCTTAACTTGAAGTGTCCATGTTCATCTCAAAAGGTAAGCTGTAGTCTGGTTAGTTAAGCGCAGGGTCCGATGAAATGCGTTGTAAAATTCCTGGTAAGCCCTTTCACATTCCTTGGTCCATACAAAAGGCACTTATTTCTTTGTGAGCTCTGTCAAGCACTTCGTCACCTTGGAGAAATCTTTGATAAAACCCCTGAAGTGGCCCTCGAGTCCCGCAAAAACTCAGAGTTAGTGAATGTCGTGCGGCTTCGTAAGTGTCGTGATTCATTAAACGGACTCTTGTTTAGTACTCTTGGTAGTTTCGTCAAACACTCTTCCAAGGAAAACGACTTTTGAATTAAAGAATACACCCTTCTTCTCATTATTCTTCAAGTACGCGTCCCTAAGGGCTTGTAGCACTTTTCAAAGGTTTTCAGAGTGCTCTTCTACTGACCGTGAGTACACAAAAATGTCGTCAATATAAACGTTACAGAAGATTCCCAAGAATGGCTTCAAAACACTGTTCATCATCTTATGAAACCAAAATGGCGACTTTTTCCAGCCAAATGGAAGTCTGTTGTATTCATACACGTCAAACAGTGTAATGAACGCGTATAACCTCTTTGTTTCTCCTTGCAGGGACACTTCCGGAATCCTTCGCGAAGGTTGAGATGAAAGAAAACATTGCAGCCTCCTGTTTCAATAATGATTTCGTCAATGTGCAGCATTGTAAAAGGAAAAAGGTCCGTTTGTTTCTTCATCTGCCTGTAATTGATGTAGAGACAAAATGTTCCGTCTTCTTTAGGTGCGATGGTTATAGGCGAAGCAAAAGGAGACGTAGAAGACCGTATAACGCCTGCGTCAAGCATTCCCTGTAGCTCTCCCTACAGCCAAAGCTTCTTTTCTGTGGACATGTTATATGCCTCCCGCTTCACCACTGTTGTCTCTCGCAGCTCGAATGGAACTTCAAACTTTGAGGTCGCTTTGGGATATCCACCTATGCAAGGCAATTCAAGATACATGCGAACGACATCTTCTGCGGCAGTGGGCTTACGGGGATGATAGCCGACGGCTGTGAAGGTGGCCAGCTGACGGTCGTCTTTCGTGGTATCTTACCCATCCCAATAGATATTAAAGCGTAGTTCTTGCATGCATAGACGAGACAGGAGAAGCTCATATTTCACCCCGTAAAGAACCATTGATTTTACCATGTCGCTCTTGCCCTGACACGTCATAAGAATGTCTACCCATTCATCATTCACTTGTTTCTTTCCATGAACCCGAGAACGATGACAGGACAACTCTTTCTTACAGTAAACTAGGGAATGACGCTCTTGTTGACTACAGTAATACATGCTCCACTGTCAACGAGAGCTTTCACGCCTTTTAAATCAACTTGCATAGACACGTACACCAGCTTGCCATGGTCAATAAGAAAAATTCCTTCTTGTATTTGAGAAAAGATATCGTCAGACGTTTCTTTGATTAGTGCACACTTCCTTTCCTGTCTCATGTTGTATATTGCAGATGAATCTGGTTTGATATTTCGCGTATCACGTCATCCGGAAGCTACAAGCGTTTCAGGTGTGCTCACTGCAGTCGCCGTAGAATGCGGCTCTCGGACCAACAGCTTCATCAGCTGTAGTAGCTCCTCGAGCATTTGAGGTCTTCAAAGATGAAGTTGGTGCTGCATGCATTTAAGAAATCCCAACACTATCAGACATAGAAGTGATAAGTCAGAGAGAGGAGGATCTACTGCATGCAATAGCCTCCATTTCTTAAAAAATAGTTCACAACCAAACCATAATAGTACATCAAAGCTAATGCACGTTCCCAACTCTGAAACCTGTTTTCAGAGACAGTAGGCAGAAAATTTTGCCTCAAATCTGCCCATGTATGCTTGGTTTTTGCTGTTGCTCGTATCTCGTGCCACATCTTCGCGACGCCTCCCAAGTAGAACGGCATGTTCATTACTTTTTCACGATTATCTTGCCAACAATTTCGGTCGCACGCATATCCTTAAAAGTCAAGCCAGGCCTGGGCACTCATTGATGATGATCCATTCTAGACCTCTGGCTTAATTATTTGCCTTGGTGTCTTTTGGTATCGGCCAGTGCATGTTCGCGTTATAAGCTCCAACAGATGTTGTTGCCGATTATTGTTTTCTTCCTGCAGCTTGTTTACAGCTTCAAAAATATCATTACTTCTTAAAAAACTTTTTGTGTCAGTGAAAGCCATATCCGCTTTCGCAAGTCTAGTTTCCTGAGAGCTGTCTTCACTACTCCACTTTGAAGTACGCACGGTTGCCGCTTCAAGTTAGTGATAGCTCATTTTTCGCACGGTGGCACTGAACGCTAAAAACTCGCGCTAACAGGTCGTACTTCCACCATAGACACACCATACAACGGTCACCGTCTTGACATCATTCTCACGGCTCGCAGCGTTGTAGACGCATTGTCCTCCGGGAGTTCTGGCTGCAAAGGGGCGTACGTAGCACAGGATCCTGTCGACGGCTGCACCAAGTTTGTAACGACACCGAGAATCACAGAGCCAACAAGGTCGCCATTCTTGTTTATTTCAGTTCCTCTTCTTCCTTAACCTCCAAGGACTGCATCCTTGTCTCTTCTTTTCTGTCTTTCTCATTAAAATTCATCATAATTGTCATGTCCGAACATGTCATTTATTTCCGTCGTCTATTCACGTCACGTGACACCAAATTTGGCCTATCTAAAACTAGCAAACCTACCAGCAGCGCATTAGGAGCGTAAACTCTTGTCATGCTTTAATGACATGCATGTCATGGTTATCATGTTGGGATGTGTCAATTACCTTCGTCATTCATTCGCGTCCCGTAATACCGAATTCGGTATGTCAGAAGCTAGCAAAAACATGAGCGTCGCGTGTAGTCATGACTTATGTGGCAGGCATGTCATCATTTCCACTTTAGAGACTCTCATTTGTGTTCGCCATGCAGTCGTGCCATACCATACCACTTTTGCAATATGTCATGTGAACGAAACTATCGCAAAAGCAGAAAGAGCATGACATGTAAATCTTGACATTCTTGACATAAATGTAGTCATTTTCATGTTATGACTAGACACTTATGTTCGTCATACAGTCATGTTATGCTATACCACAATTGGTATTGATACCATTATCGAAGCGGCCAGGAGATCTGAAAGTCGTAGACGGACAGAACGACAGACAATGAAATGTTAATCATGACATTCGTGACGTACATGTTATAATTTTCTTGTTATGACTAGTCACTTATGCTTGTCATACAGTCATGTTATGCCATACCGATTTCGGTATCGATACCTTTACCAAAACGGCCAGAAGAGGTCAAAGTCGTAGGCGGCTAGATAGATAGACAGATAGATAGATAGATAGATAGATAGATAGATAGATAGATAGATAGATAGATAGATAGATAGATAGATAGATAGATAGATAGATAGATAGATAGATAGATAGATTTGGTACATCGGCGAAACCGAAACAGGACATCCTGCCTCTGGCCGGGACGATTTTCGGTGGTTGACCTGCGGCGTCTGCTCGTCAATTGGAGGGGAGGAGGGGCTTGCTCGGTTAATTTCGCGTTATTTAAGATTTTTTAAAAATGGGGGAGAGCTGAGGGGGTTGTTTCTAGGATGGGGTGCCTGCTTGGCGTTTTGCGGGTATGCACAAATCAACCCGCAATGCTTAACATAAAAGCGCAGCGCTGTAACGCTTAGCCCATCAACCCCATTGTACCTAACGAATGCACAGTTTTCATAATACGTTGGAGCTTGTTTTTTTTTCGAAAAAATATTGTCTACATTGTAACTTGTCCGCATTACCGCATGCATCGCCCTTGTTGACGCGGCTTTGGCTTTTTTTCGGCATCGCTCTACAAGGGCTGGCGTTGATGCCGTTGATAGTGCACCCTTAAGAGTTTCGCGATTGAGATCAAATGCGCCTAAGGATTATTGAAGACACAAAATGTCCCAGGTGGCACCTCTGTGTAGTACAAATGCGCATGGCTATTTCTTGAGATGAATGAACGCAAATTTACTAGTTTTTTTTTTTGTTTGAGCGTTCGTGCGGCAGCAGATTTCATATGTATCGATTCTAAACACTGCACACGCGGAAGAAACGATACATCGAAACACACTGAAATAGCGCCAGTTTCCGTACCACGTGCAATAAATTTAGACTCGGTTGTTAAATATCTGGTATCCTTTCGTCGTGAATACACAAGACAGCCAGTCTAAACTCAAGAGTTCAAACGAGCAAACAGGGAGAGTGAAATCTGAATGTGTTATTTTGGTGTGGTCCTGTAGCATCAGCCCGCCAGCATTGTTCCATTCACAATGTGATTATGCTAGTTTTTGTGCACGCATTTTATTTAATTATGAAACACACTACATGTAGCGAGACTTCGGATTAGTTTTAAGGTTTTTTTTTTAAGTGCGCCTAAATCCAAGCACAAAATTCTTCTGGCATTACACCTTCAAAAGGGCGCGAGAGTTGAGTACCCGTCACCCGGCTTAGAATCACGACGTCTAACTTGCTAAAATATCACGACGTATCATCTTGCGATTTGCGTCTTCGAAAAAAAAAACAATAATAAGGAATCTGCACATGCGTGGTGTTTCGGAGAAGGGCGAATGCTTCAAACGACTTATGGGGATTTATTAAATAAGTACCAACGGAAACCTCAATTTCATTGATAGTGAATGCTTACTAGACCGCCATAAAATTAGAGACTTCTTAACCTGCCTGGTCAGAGTTTGCTTAAAGCAAAACATGTGTGTACACATTGCTTTGTATACAGTAGATGTACCAAGCCCCGCCGTGGTGGTCTAGTGGCTAAGGTACTCGGCTGCTGACCCGCAGGTCGCGGGTTCGAATCCCGGCTGCGGTGGCTGCATTTCCGATGGAGGCGGAAATGCTGTAGGCCCGTGTACTCAGATTTGGGTGCACGTTAAAGAACCCCAGGTGGTCGAAATTTCCGGAGCCCTCCACTACGGCGTCTCTCATAATCATCAGTTGTTTTGGGACGTTAAACCCCACATATCAATCAATCACATTAGATGTACCAATGCTTCATATTTTTATCTATCTAAAACAACACCAGATGCAGTAAAACAATGTGAGAGCACTTTTTATGTATTTAGCTAGATACATAAACACACTTCTTTCAAATGAATTGGTGTCATTCGCTCTAAGGAAGCTTGAAAACAACCGAGCACTTTTTGTGGTCCTAATGGTTTTTTAAGTGCGTTTTATAGCATGTCCATCACATTTGGCAAAATATCTCGCATGATGAATTACCTTGAAGGATTTATGCTTCCTCTTGAAACTGTACTAAACAATTTTTGTGTGTACTTTTCAATGGAGATATCAAAAGAGATCAAATGCCCAAAAAAAGCATGAAAACTATATTTGCCCTATACGAGGAACGCCGAGTATAGGGCTCGCCAGCACTAAATGAGGTTCATGCCAACTTTCTGCTCTATTTCAAGGCGTGAAAAATTCAAAGGCACATCTATTCAAACAAAAAGCAACATACGATAGAAGAATGTGGCGACAATATAGATACATCAGCCAACAAATGATCAAGCCTTTTTATAGAGCCTACTCTGTAAATTCGAGTGCTCAGGCTATGAATGGTGGGAAGCAGCAGTTCCGTCGCTTTACCAAGCACATTGAATGGTGGGAAGCAGCAGTTCCGTTTATGATAGTACACACACACACACACACACACACACACACACACACACACACGCGCGCGCGCGCGTGCGCATGCGTTTTTTGCAAAGAATTGCTTTTTGTATTACATAAAAATAAAATATTCTTGAGGAAAATCTCAGGTCACTTTAACTTAGTTATCGTCCGGCTATATGGGCCTAAATTGCACTACTGATCTAATTAGCCAAGTATGATAACATGATTTTCTTAGCCAAACCACCAAAGCCATTCGGTTCCAAGTAGGCTCTACTGCTGCGTCATTTTTTTACTGGTTCTGAAGTTCAGCCATGACTCTTTTATAAGCTCTGCGAAAAAAAAAGGTGTGTCTGTTCCTGTCGGTAATTTATTTTCTTCCGGCCTTACACTAATGCGTTTCCTGCGTGGTTAGCTTTGTTCGTTGTCTCCTGATTAGTGCAGAGAAGTGTACATGCTAATAGGTTGAGAATAGGGCAGTGAAAGAAGCGTGATACGAGTGTCAGGGATGTTAAGAACCAGCTCACCTAGTGGCTCTAATGGACACAATATTTCAGGAATGTTTCAATACAATCTATAGATCAAGCGTCTCTTTCTTTCTGATTCTCTGTTTTTCTCTTTTTTCTATCTACTTTTTACCTGTTGTTTAATTTTTTTATTTCTCTGGTTATCTATTTCTTCCTACCGTTTGCTCATTTGTTCTATGTTGCCTTTTCCTCGAAAGAAAGGGAGTGGAAGAGATACAAAGTTAGTGGAAAGACAAGCTGAGAGAAAAGAGAAAGAAAAGGAGGGGGCTCTGGCAACGGCCTCAAGATGCCATTGCCAGAGCTCATCGCGGATATCTCGGCCGATAGCCTCAACACCTTGTGCAAGCCGTAGAAGAGTATAAGGTGGCATTGCAAGGCAGTTTTCTGTCGCTCCGCGACGTGCTGCAGATTACGCAAAACGACAGTATAGCCGACAGTATGCAATGTTGATGCTAATGCATGTCGAAAGACATCTGACGTCTCGGCCTTCCTTGTTCCCATCAGTTTTGGTGGAAGGCACTATTTCATGTATCTTCTTAATTTGCTATGAAAGTGTCTGCAGGACAAATGCGTTGACTACTATGTGCCTAGGCTGCAGGTGATAAAGACAAATAAATCGAACTAAACAAGAATTACGAAAAAGGATGCATGTGACTTCAAGAGGTATAGTGTTTTTTGTAGTGGCGATATTCAGGTACACACTGTTCTACTTCTGCTTCGTGTTGCTGAGAACATGGTTACCAGGGCATCTGCAGACGGGTTTAAGATGGCAGTATAGCGTAAATTCCTAAACGCTTCATGAAGGGCCCTCGGTCTTGGTGAAAAAAAGAAAAAGATATTCTCGAAAAGCAGACACTGCTATGAGCAGCTCCGCCAAATCTGGCTGTTGTGTGCCACAAGTGTAATTTAGAAGGGCATGACAAATTTGCCATTTTCACAGGCACCTTTTTTTATTTCAGACATAGGCCTGTGCTCACTCTCTTGGGAGCTACCGCTGCGTGCTGTTTTACCTTGAACAGCACATATGCTACTATGCAATAGCTAGCATGAATAAAAAGTGGCGTTTAGTCAGCTCCGCTACATGCGGCAGGGTTCTGCTCGACCACCCATGGCAGTCTAGGCTGACAGTTAAGACGCCGACATCCAACTTTTGTCGTCCGCGTGCTAGAGCGCGTCTGCATACGCCTCGCGTCAATAAAAGCAAGTCAAATGAAGAAACATAATTTCAGTTTGCTTAACTTGTGTCGTGTATGAAAAATAGCATCTACTTGTGGGTAGATGACCATATGCGATGCGATTCGAGCTATGTGAACATTCCGTTAAGCCGTCATTTTGTTTGAATGAGAATGTCACCAGTATGGTATCTGTGCCGAATGCACTAATCACGAAGCTCTGTATTTCGCTGTCAACATGGGAACTGAAATGGCTTAATGGGACACAATATAAGGAGCAAAACGATATTTAGAGTATAAGTAAAGTTCTCTTTCATTTTAGTCTACATTAAACAAGCTAGACTTAAAAGTATAAGATCTTTAAGAAAAGTACAACGACGTAGCGTGAAATTGCAAAAATAGAAGAAATTTATTTTGCAATTTGTTACGTCAAACGCTGAAATGTCAGCGCAATATCTAAAAATAAAACTTCAATTACGTCATCCACGAACAACAGCCGACATATCCACCCTTTTGCACACTTTGCAATATAATGGCGTAAGAAAAACACCAATTCAATACTTCCAGGTCACTGTCTTAGTTCAGCCAGGTCATACAATTTCTACTCGGTTCTTGGTGTACCCCGTGTTCAAAGTTAAGCATTATGATTTTCTTAAAATTCAGCCTTAGAAAGAACATGAAAACAATCTTTGCAGATCAGATTTGAGCGAACGTCAAAGAACCAAAGGTGGCCGTATTTCCGGAGCCCTCCACTACGGTGTCTCTTACAATCATATGGTAGTCTCGGAAGAGTAAACCCCCCATATCCATCAAATCATCATCTTTACAGATATGTTGTAGAACCAGGGGGACAGAATTTAAACTGAGACAATACATGTTGCTCTCAGTGACCCTCAAATAACTAACATTTATTATTAAACATTTCAGTCACTGTAGCAAGTAGGCACATATTGGTATTGAAAAGTTGCATGCAGTCACAATTCTACACATTTCTTCTTGGAAAAATTATTCTACCATGTGTGCACTCCTAATATCCCGCGAGAAG
The DNA here is from genome assembly GCA_013436015.1 of Rhipicephalus annulatus. Classification (NCBI taxonomy): domain Eukaryota; kingdom Metazoa; phylum Arthropoda; class Arachnida; order Ixodida; family Ixodidae; genus Rhipicephalus; species Rhipicephalus annulatus. The sequence continues at coordinate 584,789 of WOVY01000097.1, read as the reverse complement.
GTGTAAATGGAGTTCACATGTTTACGCCCGCAATGTGGTTAAAATCGGCGCAATGTTCATTCCGCATGTGACCAACAGTCATAGCTTGCTATAGCGAGCAGCTAGTATAAGAGTAACTATTATCATCTTTGCCTATACCATCTCCCGTTGTTAGATTTAAAGACGCGAGCAACCACCATGGCCCAATTGGGAGGAGCTTTGTGCCAGTGCTGACTGCCTTGCATGCGTAATCATGGTAACCACAATTAAACTACGCACGCAATGTATTCAAGCAGAGACATGCTAGAAGAATTCTTCCAAGTGTAACTGTGTATAAACGCGACTGGCAACTTTTGAATACAATTATGACCACTTGCTTCAGTCAGTGCAATGTTTTTTAATAAATCATTGTTAATTAGGTGACAGACACCAACACTTATTTCCTCGCTTTGTACCCCCCAAGTTGCTAAATTATCAGCAAAGATGGTTTCCATGTTCGTCGCAGTGATGAATTTTTTGAAAACCAGGAACACTGTGTGTATGCCATTCTGCTAATACATGAAATTGTCCGCCGCGATGGCATAGCAGTTACGGCGCTTGGTTGTTGACCCAAAAAGTGGCGGGTTCAATCCAGGGGTAGGTACCATTTCGATAAAGGTGAAATGCGCGAGACCCGAGCTCTGTAAGTGCAAAAAAATATAGGCAGATGGCCCACTTTTCCGGAACCCTAAACTATATTGCCACGTTCCATTTCCCAAGTTTTTGTTGTCGTCCCAAAACATCACACGGTTCTCAGCGCAAACCGCGCCTGCAGTTTTCGAGAAGGTTCCGGACTGTAGTAGATCATTTCGATAAGATCACGCCCACTGTGCGAACGGTACAGATTGTTCTGGAACTTACGCCACCGCCAGCGATAACGCTAGAACATTCGACGGCAAGGGTATAAATGCCGACGCGCTTCGCCGCTTGTCAGTTGTTGATCGAAGGCCGACGCTCCGTTCGCCGCTATCAGTCCAAGACTGCTGTCGGTGCAAGACTGCTGCTGTAATTAGACTTTCCGTTTACCGGGCACAGGTTCGCCCAAATAAACAGTTAAATCCCAACAAGAAGTTTGCTGTCTTCGGCCACGTCACGACGCCGTGACATCTGGTGGAGGTGCTGGGTAAACGGAAAGTCTAATTACAGCACCGGACGGCCTCTTCGAGTTTAAGGTGATGCCCTTTGGCCTTTGCTCAGCGCCTGCGACTTTTCAACGCGTTATGGATACAGTACTGGCAGGATTGAAGTGGCAGACTTGCCTTGTGTACTTGGACGACGTCGTCGTGTTTTCCTCGAGTTTCGACGAGCATCTTCGGCGCCTTGAAGCTGTACTTCAAGCCATCAAGACGTCCGGACTCACACTGCAGCCAGAAAAGTGCAGATTTGCGTATGAGGAGCTCTTGTTTGTGGGGCACGTTATCAGCAAGTTTGGAGTTCGTCCCGATCCACGGAAAACAGCCGCCATCGCCGACTTCCCGCCGCCCACTGACAAGAAGGCCGTGCGCCGATTTCTGGGCCTGTGCGCCTATTATAGGCGGCTCGTGAAAAACTTCGCCCACATCGCCGATCCTTTCACTAACCTTACCAAGGCCGACGTGGAGTTCAAGTGGGAAACGCCAAAGGAACACGCTTTCCAGGAGCTTAAACGTCGCCTCCAGACGCCTCCGTTACTTGCCCATTTCGACAAATTCGCCGAGACCGAAATACATACTGACGCAAGCAGCGTACGTCTTGGCGCCGTTCTTGTGCAGAGGGCTGACGGACTTGAAAGGGTTATTAGGTACGCCAGCCGATCGCTATCCAAAGCAGAAGCAAATTATTCCACAACAGAAAAGGAGTGCCTCGCCATCATCTGGGCTACGTCGAAATTTCGCCCCTACCTCTACGGCAGGCCCTTCAAAGTTGTGAGCGACCACCACGCATTGTGTTGGCTAGCCACCTTGAAGGACCCTTCAGGTCGCCTCGCACGATGAAGCCTGAGACTTCAAGAATATGACATTACTGTCATTTACAAGTCCGGCAAAAAACACTCCGACGCTGACTGTCTCTCTCGTGCGCTTGTCGATCAACCACTACGCGACGACCCGGATGACGACTACTTCTTAGGAACGATAACTACCGACGACTTCGCTGAACGACAGCGGGCCGACCCGGAACTTAAGGCCCTAATAGACTACTTCGAAGGCAGGACCGCCGAAGTCACGAAGGTATTCAAGCGCGCACTTGCGTCGTTCTTTCTACGAAACGGTCTTTTACAAAAGAAAAACTTTTCACCGCTTCGAGCTAAGTACCGCCTTGTGGTGCCTTCAGCTCTGCGACCAGAACTCCTGCAGGCCCTGCACGACGATCTGACGGCAGGGCACCTCGGTGTTTCTCGCACGCTCGCGAGGATACAAGAAAGGTACTACTGACCACGTCTTACCACCGACGTCACTCGTTATGTGAGGACATGCCGGGACTGTCAGCGACGCAAGACACCGCCGACAAGGCCAGCGGGACTTCTGCAGCCAATTGATCCACCTTGCCGACCTTTCCAGCAGATTGGTATGGACCTACTTGGGCCGTTTCCGACGTCGGCTTTCGGAAACAAGTGGATCGTGGTAGCTACCTCAGCCGCTACGCCGAGACAAAAGCCCTGCCAAAAAGCAGTGCATCTGAGGTAGCTAAGTTCTTCGTCGAAAATATCGTCCTACGTCACGGCGCCCCGGAGGTCCTTATCACTGACACAGGAACGGCATTCACTGCCGACTTAACTCAAGCGATCTTGGCATACAGTCACACAAACCACCGCCGGACGACAGCGTACCACCCACAGACCAACGGCCTCACCGAGCGGCTTAACAAGACGATCGCCGACATGCTGTCAATGTACGTCGATGTCGAACACAAGACGTGGGACGCCATTCTTCCGTATGTGACCTTCGCATACAACACGGCGGTGCAGGAGACTACGCAGATATATCTATACAAATTGGTCTACGGAACGAGCCCGGCAACGACGCTCGATGCCATGTTACCCAACGTCACCGACGAAGAAAACCTCGATGCGAGCGAGTGCCTTCAACGCGCCGAAGAAGCCCGACAACTTGCGCGGCTCTGTATCAAGAATCAACAGACGACCGACAGCCACCGTTACAACCTTCGACGACGCTTCGTGGAATACCAGCCCGGTGAACGAGTTTGGGTGTGGACGCCGATACGCCGACGTGGACTAAGTGAAAAGCTTCTGCGACGGTACTTCCGACCGTACAAGGTGGGTCGACGTCTCGGCCCACTTGATTACGAGGTTGTCCCCGACGGCATCACGAACTCTCAACGACGCCGATCGCGACCTGAAGTCGTCCATGTCGCGCGCCTCAAGCCGTTTCATGCGCGTTAACAAACTTAAACATTGTTTTTCGTATTATTGTTGTATTGTAATTTATTCATTGTACTATCTTGCATTATTATTGTACCTTAATTTTTAGTTAAAGCGTCGGGACGATGCCTTTTTTCAAAGGGGGGCAATGCCACGTTCCATTTCCCAAGTTTTTGTTATCGTCCCAAAACACAACACGGTTCTCAGCGCAAACCGCGCCTGCAGTTTTCGAGACTGTTCCGGACTGTAGTAGATCATTTCGATAAGATCACGCCCACTGTGCGAACGGTACAGATTGTTCTGGAACCTACGCCACCGCCAGCGATAACGCTAGAACATTCGACGGCAAGGGTATAAATGCCGACGCGCTTCGCCGCTTGCAGTTGTTGATCGAAGGCCGACGCTCCGTTCGCCGTTATCAGCCCGAGACTGCTATCTGTGCAAGACTGCTGCTGTAATTAGACTTTCCGTTTACCGGGCACATGTTCGCCCAAATAAGCAGTTAAATCCAACAGGAAGTTTCGTGTCTTCGGCCACGTCACGACCCCGTGACAATATATATACGGTGTTTCTCGTAACTTATCCTGATTTTGGGACGTATAATCCCAAGTAATATTATTTTTTACTTATTTATTCCCCAATACTGCAGGCCATGACTAACCAAGCAGGAATGGATGAAGAAACAAAAGAAACAAAAGGTAAACTAATGGGAAAATCCGGTTTACAAATTTGTGACCTGACTAGACATCAAACATGAATTTGGACCTAAACATGCAATAAACAAACACAAAAGAAAGAAGAAAGAATGGTGGTATGATTAAGCTTTGCCTTCAAAAATAGAACGCCACAGTGCGAAAACACATAAGCCTGAAAAACCATTTCGTGTTATCGTTTCAGAAAATGGCACGTGGCAAAAAAAATGTAGCGCTGTTTTTACAAAGTAAGCTTGGTCTATTAACAGTAGATGACCCATTTCTCGTGAAAAATTCTCATCAAGTTCTTGATTTCGTCCGACCCCGTTCGAATCAGCACATGTGTGGTTTTTCCATTGATGTGAAAGATTTGTATTATTCGTTGCCTCACAAGTCGACTCTTAGTTGTGTAGAAGAGTGCATTGACAAGCTTGGTAGCATAACATTTCAGAATAGTGCTGGTATATCGTCTAGTAGCTTTTTAGAACATTTATCCTTTTATTTGCAATCCACTTTTATTCAATGGAACGGGAAGCCCCACCTTCAAAAGGACGGCATTTGTATTCGATCATGTGTTGCTCCAATCTTAAGTGATTTGTTTTTAGCCAAGCTCGACAGAACCGTTTTCGGTGACCTTAGTGACAACCAAATCATGCGCATCTTAAAATTTGTTGACGACTTTCTCATTCTTCTTGACTGTGACCCCACTTTTTGTGCCCTAGATATCTTCAACTTCATCAAGGAGCGGTTGTCCCCTTGTTTTAACCCATGAGTTGCCTGTTAATAACACCCTCAGATTTTTAGATATCGGTCTCATTTTTCACCTAGACCACATTTGTTGGATGTACAAGCCGAGGAGTAACAAACCCTTGCTTTCGTACCACTCCGCCCATACTAAGCTCGTAAAAAGAGGCATTGTAAACATGTGCTTTAGTAACGCCTTACAGAGGTCTTGTCCACATCTGATGGCAGCTAGTTTCAAGGAACAAGCAGAACGACTTCTGGACGCTGGCTACCCCTCTCACGTACAGGTTTCCGTCGCGGGTATTCTGGTCAAGAAGCTTCAGTCCTTGCAGCAAGCTCTCCCTCATGTTGAGCCAGTAAGACGTCAGAAGCTTGCCGTAGTGCCTTATCTGCATGGAATCTCCCACAACTTAAAAAAGTTTGGAGAGCGGGCCAATGTAAAAGTGGTGTTTTCTGCCCCGAAAAAGCTCTCGTACTTGTGTATGAAAGTTGTTTCACATGCAAAACCGGGATGTTCTAAAAGCACTTAACACTGTTTGTCACATGCACGCAATTTGTAGTCTATCAGATACCTCTTTCATGCGGTAAATACTACATAGGACAAACTGGCAGGTGCATTATTGACCGGCTCCGCGAACACGCTTGCAACGTAAGAAATGGTCGACATGGTTTTTCGGCACTACATTGCAGCACGTGTGGCTGCAAACCACTTTTTCATGGTACGGTAATCATAGGAAAAAACAGAAATAAAGTGACAAGGGAGATTATTGAAGCAGAAAAGATTAGTAGATTAGGGCTGAACTGCGTCAGCACTCCTTCTCTCGGTCTTTGTGAAAAAGAATTGTCGTTTTTGAGATCATAAGTTTTTAGCGCATGGCAATAGAGGGTTTTTCATCTGTTTATCTGTTGTATTCGAATTTTGTGAGCATATATATGTACGCTCCTCGAAATAAAATTTTGTTGGAAGCGCTCCCTTCTGTCCCTTCCTTTGTCCTATGTTTCTAAACGCGCTACGTCCATCAGCGTTAAACAGCTCGTTTCGCGGAAATTACAGCGTCAGCGTCATTGTTTGTGAGCGAAAAATAAATATCCTGTGCATGACCAAGAAATATAAAACTTTGCAAAGAAAATAAAAAAATGGCAGATCACACGTACCTTGCGAATCAATGTTACGCGAAGCATGAAGATGGAAAGTGACTGTGCTGTAATTTTTTAGGCAAAACCTTACGAAGTGCCGCTAACATAGGCACCAATGCATGCACAAACATAGGGTAAACAGCCACCTATGTTTTATATATTAAGATGTTTACAGTTGCGTAACGAAGCCAACAGCAACAAGGATATTAGCAACATCATAAGTGGTAAGCTGATATGAAGCGCTGGTGATCGCGAGGACGGTAGCCCTGGACACTGCCGCTAAAGTCAACTTTATTGAATAGTGTCTAAATCCAATGAACGTTAACCTGACATGATGGCTGTATCATCGCGCTACATATTGTAAGACAGTGCTGTTACTCACCGACACTACCCCCCAACACAGGTCAGACTGGTGATGATGAATATTTACTTATAAGAAAATGACGTATATGACTGATGAACACAATATGTAATGTTTGTCGAATTGTATAGCCAGCCCTGCAACCACAATTGACGTTTCACAATAATTAGGGTCTATTTTAAAAGTAGTTCCGAGATATCTAGTGACTCTATGGTAGAATACTTTGATTACTGCCACGTAGAATGCCTGGGTTTGATTTCTGCATGCTAGGACACTCACACATATTCTTTGAATTTATCCGGCAAGTACTGCCATTGTCAGTTTTTTCTGAACACTCAGACAATAAAATTACCCATGTCTAGCCGAGCAGGTTACTATACCTTTAGCGATGGTCGGCCCCTCACTCATCCAAGTTTTCACAGACTCTCGCGCCACCATTGGGGCTTACAAAATCGGGAACATTGCTCGAGAAGCAGCCCACATTCTACAAACATGCAAATGCATGGGCTTGCCATACCTCTCTTGGTTTCCTGGCCACATGCACAAAGAGGTCCACCCACAGCAACCCAACCTCAACTAAATGGCTCATGATCACGCGCGAGAACTGACCCACCGCGACCATCAATCAACAACTGAAGAGCTGGACCCAAACGTACAGTATAATGATCCTTTACTCACCTTTAACGAAATTACCTCCTACTACCGAAACAATAGAAGCCAATAACCTTTATCGCATGCAAAGCTTGAACGCACGAAAGAGGTAGTTTTTCGCATGCTACACACAAGATCGTATCCGTCATGGGGCCGAATAAGCCGTTAGAACTCCGACATAGATACAGAATGCCCACACGGCTCAGAAGTGTACTGTTCACTCGAACACATGCTCTGGCAAGGTCCCTCGTTGTCTCGAGGACCTCTCATCTATGAGTCTGACTGAGAGGAGGCACTCAGTAGCCCAAGTCTCAGAAACGAACAAAAAACAGTCCAGAGGGCCCGAAAACCGGCAGAACACCACCACGTTCCCGCCCTGACTCGGGCGTCGCCTACAGCAGCGGCCGCTAGAATCTCCCTCGTGGACACCCTGGTGGCTTAAGCTCCTCAGGACCATTTAATAAAGTTCTTGACCGACCAACCGACCGACCGACCGACCGACTGCATCTTCTCTTCGTTTCCTGGTAGATATCATTTGTCTATTACCGTTGGCATGTAGCTGGATACTTGTGGCACAAACCCACCCGAGAGCATGTGCCACCCGTCCGAAGGAAAAGGTTTGATGACGTACGGAACGCAATATTGACATTTGTGTACGCAACAATTGTGTACGCAACAGAATTGTGTATGGACAGATAGACGGATGGACGAATGGATGGATGGATAGATGGATGAGCAGATGGATGAATAAATGAATGGATGGATGGATGGATGGATGGATGGATGGATGGATGGATGGATGGATGGATGGATGGATGGATGGATGGATGGATGGATGGATGCATGGATGGATGGATGGATGGATGGATGAATGAATGGATGGATGCATGGAATAATGAATGGGTGGATGGATGGATGGATGGATGGAATAGATGGATAAATGGACGGATAGATGGATGGATGGATGGATGGATGGATGGATGGATGGATGGATGGATGGATGGATGGATGGATGGATGGATGGATGGATGGATGGATGGATGGGTGGGTGGATGGATGGATGGATAATCAAAGTGGCTGCAGAATGTAAAAAGTGGATGCAGAATGATAAACTCCTGACCTGCTAGCAGCTCATCTAACATCCCAGCATTGCTATAATGAGGATTTTATGCGACTTCACCCTATAGTAATAAGAATGGTACTTAGCTGACATATCAGCAATCAGAAGACGACAACAAAGAAGTGGGATGGTCTGTCGGTTGTGCGTGCTGTCCTCCATCTTAGTCGATGCTATACGCATCAGTGTGAGTAAAGATTCTAAACAGACACGCCTCAGTCACTTTTACGTGCCATCTTTGGGTGTAGGTGTGGGGTACATCCCTGTTTTCATAGCGAAGCTTCGCAATGGCCGTATCATCATAGGTCCAATCATGTCACAGGTTAAACAACCATCGTGTTCACCACCTGCCCCTTCCGTCAATTCTACGTACGTCGTTCTACCTACTGCTGGTGATTCTGGTTTGTTTTCTGGTCAGGATGGTGTCGACGTCGACAAAAGGATCAACCGTTACGAATGGGTGAGCATAAGCTATAGGTGGGACCCGACTCTTATGCTTGCCAATGTGCTTTTTTACCTGTATGGTCCACCGCAGGTGTCGTTTAAGACACGAGGCGGAAATTACAAGCTGGGATGACGCCGTTGGACGGCAGATCACTGCGTGGAATCAACTGGCCGCTCGCGCTCAGCTGCGACGGAGTCGTACGTTGCGCACATTCACCACGTCATCGCCCTATGCCGCGAGATTGACGAGCACATGAGTGAGTCTGAGAAAGTGGCCTATGTGCTGAAAGGCATAGCAGACGACGCCTTTATTCTTCTGGGTTACAACAACGTCGCCACCGGCAATGCCATCATTAAGGAGTACCGGCGGTTTGAAGAAGCCAAGAGCCACCGTGTCACTCAGCGATTCACCCGGCTGCCCAACACGGCCACAACCTGATCGTGTGAAGCCGCCCACCAGTCCCTCAGTATGACAACGTCACGTGTATTGTTCTTCGGGAAATCGAAGCTGCCTGTCCGGATCCTGTTCAGCCGCCTGTTTTCTCAATGCTCGCCTCTGACCAACTACAGCCGTGAGTGGCGTTCGTACAAGTTGTGGTGAGGCAGGAGTTTGCAAACCTCGGCCTTCCATCAGCGTTTCCCTTGACTGGCCCTGAAGTTTTATCTTACTTCCAAGGACACGCTCGCCGTTTACCTCCTACAATGCCCTTCCGGAACCCTTCGGAATGGCGAACTCCTGACGACCAGCCTATCTGTTTTTTCCTGCCACTAGCCTGGGCACGTTTCTCGTTATTGCTGCCGCTGTTCCTCAAACCAACCACGTCAGACCTTCTCTACCCCTGCGCACTTGCACCCTACGACCCCTCGATGTTTAGCCCCCACACCTTCCTATTTTTTTCGTCGTCATCTCACGAGCCTCCCACTGACGCCCCTTTGCCCGGTCACCGCTACACTGACGCCCCTTCGTCCGGTCGCCACTACTCACACTACCCATCACCGCTACGCCGCCAATCCCGCTCTCCACCACCTCGACGCTTTTCGTCGCTGAGCTTCTCCGGACGATCGCAGCAGGAAAACATCTATATATTGCAGTTTATGGGGGTGCCGCTGCAATACTAATGAATGCCGCGAATCCTCTACTGACGCTTCCTACGCACCACAGCCTGCTTAAAGTTTGAGTAGACCATGTGTCCGTGACCACCCTCATTGACACAGGTGTGTACCTGTCTATTGTGAGCGTTTCTCTACGCCACCACTTGAAAGAGATTATGACGCCATCTAGACGCAGGCAATAGGTGTTGCCGATGGCGGTATTGTAACAGTGATAGGAATGTGCACTGCTCATGTAAGCATTGCTGGTCGTCACGCCGTGGTTCTTTTTGCCATGCCAGCTTGTTGCCCTCATGACCTCATACTTGGCACTGACTTCGTTTCGACACACTTGGCCTTAAGTGACAGTCCTTCTGGTATACTCAGCCTCGATCTTCCAATCTTTGTCGACTACTCTGCAAAGCCCACCAGCCGCTTGAGCCCACTAGCCGCCTGAGGCTAACCACGTTCGCTAAGCTGTCACCTCGAGCCGTCCCGTACGTGTGTTTGTCAACGGCCCCTCCAGTTCCGGATGGCGAAATATATTGTCACGCCGACTCTTGACTTTCGGCTGACGCGTAGAGTTACAGTGCTTCATACAATCGCGACCATAGCGGATAACTGTGTGTTCTTTCCGCTCCTTACCTTTGGTTAACCCCTCAAGTGTTGCCTTTCCAGATGTCTCTTGCCCAGCTAAGTGCCTTAGCAGATGACGATGTCAGCGTTATTGCTGTATCTGCTCCTGAAACCTTTTATTGCTCACGAAACCTATTATTGACACTGGGGCCCGTGGGTTCTACATATTTAATGCCGAAAGATAATAAAATGATACACAACTCCCACTGCACATGAGACATAGTTGTTGATATGGGGTTCACAGCACAACTATTGACATCAAGCTTATTTTTATAATCTTCTTTTTTTGAGACAAAAGAGCGGATTTATTCTAGTTTATTGGGTGCCTTTAAAACAACAAACTACTCTGTAGCGGGAACCAAATTTCCTTAACCCGTGTACAAGTTGATGCGTATAAATAACGATCACGAACTTCTTTTTTCCGCATCAGCATTGACTTTTTTCGCAACAGAACTTAAAAAAAAGAAAACAGAAAAATAACTGGCTACTCTGTCAAAAGCAGCCAGAAATACGCTAGGTGGCAACTCTTTTTCCTCTAGTCTTGCAACGTACTTCGGACAACTAGAACGAACCACATGCTTGCAAGGTTTTACTACAGAGCAGATTTTAGACAGGTTGCGCTTTGCGTGTGTCAAACGAGAGTCGCGTCATGCATAGGCGTATCAGCCGGGGAGGCAAAATAAGCGCAAGCCCCCCCCCCCCACTTCCCACTGAGAAAAGTTGGGGGGGATGTGGATGAGCCGCCCTCATTTTCAACAGTGGTCGCTCTTGGCTGCACGCTGGGGAAACCAACAAATAATGAGAAGTTTTCCGTCACAACAGTAATCACAATCACTCCATTTCGTTCTGACGAGAGGACGCAAATGTTACGAAACCATGTTACAACATAGTGAAATTTTATTAGCTATTCTGCTGTGATAATTTTTCTTGTAGGGTCTTTGTGGTGCGGGTCACATATACGATGTTTTCGCGTCTTGTGCTGTAGTATTGGAGAACAGAAAAGCGCTGAACAGTCACTCTATAATATTACATCCATTGTTCATGTTTTTACTCTACTGTGACTTGTTGATGCAGTTACGGATGGGAACAATCAAACTTTTTATGAACCGGTCAATTGCTGCTTCTGGAAAATATTTTCTTCAAAAAGGATATATTCTCAGCCCCAAAAGAACACTGGCAACTCTCTTTAGAGAAGTAGAGGCTTGTCCCATATTTCACTCTCCTTTTAAGAGTACAGGGAACTCTCATGTGCACAGGGAAAGCACACTCTCTCGACAAAGTGTTGGTACTCTGGCTGAACGAGAGTGAACAAGCTCACTCGCCAAAGTACAGTCACGCTTCTGAAATTGAGTTCGTACACCATCTGCGCAAATCGCGCTAATCTCTCACAGAGTTTTACAATCTGGTAGAGATAGAGTGCATCAACTCCCCACAAAAGTAGAATAACTCCTGCTGTGCTAGTACTAAAAAAATATGTCTAGCATTTCGTAAAAGCAGTGCACTGCATAGATTGCTTCAACATCACATGTACAATACGGACATTAGCATACCTATTATAATAGTACGCAACCCATCAAACAACAACACTTAACATATACTTCTTGCGCTAAGAACAACCACTCACACTGCAACCGGTATTTATACTCATGATGTCTAGCCCCCGCCTATAGTGTGGGTGGCGCTACATTTCTATCACGCGTTTTGAAGAGCAGTTATATATCTAACATATGTTACTGTCCAGTGGTTATTAGGTACTCTGTAGACACTTCGACCTTTTATTATAGAACTGCATAATATACAACGCCATTTTCAATACTAAAGTCTAATTATAAGCTGATATTCTGTCATATCAGCTCAATGCAGTGAAGCCACTAGTGCCCAAGCCTGAGAGTTGTACTTAGGTGCTTACACACACAGTTGGGACGACCTCTTAGCAGTGCTGGCCGAAAAAGATGCTACGAACGTTACAATCTGGCGTCCAATCCGACTTGCGATTCCGCGGTGTGTACTATATATATAGTACATCAGAAAAACAAAGCTGGTCAGCAAAACCACAACTCAAACGCATCTCTCGCAATCCTTGTAATTTTGCTTACCTCGTCTACACTTTTAAACAACAATGAGAGGTTTACGCATTGCTCAAACGTTAACCTTCGCGAACCACCTGCGCCGAGATCGGTCCAAGTAAATGTGACCCGTAAAACTGCCAGCGAATATGGGTCTAGCTTACCGGCCGAGTCTGTCATACACGCCATCGGTGCTTCTGGGTTTAATTATATGCTGTGCCGAAGGGTATGAATAACTCTACAGTAGACCGTTGCCATCAGTTAACTTGAATAAATCATTGCTTCTTGCGTACGGTGTGCGGACAAGAAGCGATGAGCATCGATGCGACGCGTTTCAGCCTGCGGCGCCGCGCACACGGGCCACCGCCGACAGCCGCTGGCGCACTCGTTCGCACTTTGCTGACTCATACGTGGAAACACAGGCTTGTCGTTCGGTGTGCATTCATAAGGTAACAGGATGATGAGACACTTCCGTGCAGATGCAATTCGGTTTTAGCTATCGGCTTTGTAGTTCGAGCTGTCGTTTTACAGATGCAAATCGGTACACTTTAACACGGCCGCTGCACTATAGCATATCGTCGCTTGCGCACGAAAATAAACTTGATTCAATCAACTACGCACGTACTTATCGAGCATTGCAGTCGATATAAAACGTCGGCGCGCGTCAACCAGCAAGAAAAGCGAGTAACGGCTATTGCACTCCGCAGTAAATCCTCTGCCCCAGCTTCTCGGTAGTTCTTTGTATATTTTCTTTTCTATGCTGTGTATTCTGAAATAAACTTTACGTCTTTGCATTAGTGGCAGTAATGCGGGGACCCCAGTAGTTCTCATATCACGAAGACGCAAGGTTAAGTAACAAACGAAGATCGCGTATGTGTTAAAACTGTGGACCGTGCAGCAGAACGGCGCGTTCACGACACAACGTTGCGTATAGTGGTAGAGTACCCGCCTTGTTATACGTAGGTCGAGAGTTCAAACTCCGCTGTGAACGCGCTAGTTATCTTTTTTAACAGTTTTTATAATACGTGCCGATATTTATTTTACTCTAGTAGTAATTTGTGCCATAAACTAACTTTTGCTGACGGTTTAGTTGTTGCCGCTTTTTCTTGCTAGGAGGTGTTGGTGTTGACGCTTCGGGAACTAAACGTTCATCATCACAGAAACACGCTTTTGTTATCACCGAAAGTAATGCTATTGCTAGACGCATTCTACTTACATCTGGGGCGTCTACGCTCAAAGGCGTATGGTTACGAGACAGTTGTATTGCTTTATGGCGTCTGTGGTAACATGCAAGCGTTAGATTGGACTTCGTCAGCAAGCACGGAGTGCCAGATCCCCATCACGCCTCATCGGCATGAGAGTTGCATAAACTAGGAACTATGCTCGAGTAGCAGATAGTTCACAGTCTTTTTTTTAATCTGCATTAAACAAAAGAGTACATTCCGCGGCCACCTCTGCCCTACTCCGTCACGGAGTTAAATAACTCTGGAGAGAGTAACACAGCCCCTCTGCTCTTGCAGTAGCCCCTAAATTCTGTGAGTCTATATCATCACCGCTAGTCTGTCGAAGCTGTAGCGAGCTGATCAGTGTGATGAATGTTTTTTTATGTTTAGGTTTTTTCGTACTGAACTGCCAAAAATGTTTCCTCTTCAGTCTCTGATAAACCTCATCAGTCTTGCTTATGGTAACTTGGAGCCATAGCGGCGGCTTGCAAAGTGGTCACGAATAAGGCAGTGTACTCGAGCTCAGCGAGAAGCGCAGCTTTTAAGATTGCCCCCCAACTTGACCCACTAGACCAGGGAAAATGTGAAGACCATGGTTTTTAGCATTATACAGGCTTAGTTAAGAGCCGGGCTAGTTGGTTTTCACTAAACTTGAATTCTCTTTTACAGCTCAAAATATCAAAATACATCTCGGACAGTTAGGAAGCACACAGGTGCAGCGCTGCCTATTTGTCTCTATTCCTCTTTTTCTCAGCAAGTATGAGCTGACAGAGATGTATCCGCGTACAAACTACTTAACACCGTTATGTTGCTAGTGCAAATATTTTTACACTCATAATTCATCTCGCAAGCTGCTATAAGTAGACGCTGCTCATGTGATTGGTAGCTAGCCTATTTGAATTACATTTAGAAGGCGATGCTCTTTGGCTTTTTGACTTCATGTAACAAGCAGGCGATTTTGTGGCACAAAGAAAATTTTGAATGCCGAAGAAACAATGGCAAACAATATGCTATGTCAAAAATAGTTATTTCTCTTTTTTTACGTGGTCAAGCATATATGATGCTATGTGCATGACAAAGACTGTTTACACCAATCATATGCAGCTAACGACCATTAATGGTATCATCGCGCGCATTTTGTTCCTTCAAAGGAAAATTTTGTTTACACCGTATGTGTTGGCGTACTTATGCAGGTGCCTGGGAGCCCCTTAATAACTGTTAATACATATACAGTAAGTGTGAACATTCTAATACAGCCCTAACACCATAAAGTATACATTTTTATAGAAAATAGTAAATAATTTCACAAAAACTTCTATATTTACCATACATTAGCAATATTATTCCTTGTATGCTCCAGAAACAGTCTATATATATATATATATATATATATATATATATATATATATATATATATATATATATATATATATATATATATATATATATATATGCTGAAGACTGAGGTAGGTTTGCCCCCCCTCACTCTGGCGAAAGAGTTCGTACGCCTCTGGGGTCATGGTATGCATGCCTTGGTATGTGCCCTCCAAACTTACAAGCTTGATGCAGTGGCTTTCCGCCTACCGCGGGTCATGCAAAGTGCCACGTCATGAGGTCCGAACAATAGAGGCAAGTTGGTGGCTTCGAGGAGTGCATGCGTGCAAAACCTCACGCTTCAGAGGGCGATAGAAGGCGGCGCGACTATTCAAGTTACCAGGAATAGAGCCGGACACGTGAAGAATTAAGGGAACTCTTATGGAAGAATGTGCAACCGACGCTTTCTGCGAAAAGAAAAGCAGGCACCAAACAAGGCAAGTTTTCGAACCTCAGCACTTCCCCTCGGCCAGAGGCAGTACATTCAGTGTTTCGCTAGCGCCCCAAATTGGGGTTGGAGCATCAATTGATCCTGGGTAAAAAGTTGTGGTTACTAATACTGTCTCAAGGCACGCGGAAGAAGACTTGTGCCCTATAGATGAGTGGCTGAGTATGTCAAAGGCAACTTAAGCAGATGGTTCTGCAAGGACCATTTCTCCTGCTTTTAATTTGCCAAGGGTGCTCGTACAAAAGGGCTTTAGACCCATTGTGGCGGATACAGAAGGTACTCATTTATGTGTGTGTGATTTAGGACGTTGTA
This sequence comes from Rhipicephalus annulatus, assembly GCA_013436015.1. Classification (NCBI taxonomy): domain Eukaryota; kingdom Metazoa; phylum Arthropoda; class Arachnida; order Ixodida; family Ixodidae; genus Rhipicephalus; species Rhipicephalus annulatus. Next base: position 569,119 of record WOVY01000097.1, on the reverse strand, counting down.
AAAAACCGTGTAAAGCTAAAGGGAAGAACTTTAAACCTGCTTCTGTGACATTGTGAATGGTCAGAATTAAAAGTCGTTACCCGGGTGCGGAACCTTGACCTGTGACTAAAAGACAAGGGTTGGAACTGAGAGTTTGTTTTACAATGATAACCAACAAGCCTGGCAATATTTGTACTACTAATATTATGGAAACAGACACGAGCGATAAAAAGTTTCTAGGTGTTTGGAAAGCCACTTTGAAGCGGTTGTTCATTTATGATGTTTTTAGAGAGGAAATCTTTGGTGCGGTGTTTCCATACCTCAAACAATGTGACACAAGCCTCTACCTGGCTCTCAGTATCCACGTTGAAGGCATGTTTATTTTCTATTCTTAATCAGAAGCTCCTAGCATGTGTTCGGAAATCTATCAAGGAGGACAATGGTGAGGTTTGTTTAAGGAGCAGTAGTGGTATTTCTGTAGAATAATTCAATGAAATACTGGCTATTTACCTAAGTTGCACGTTGATAGGTCGTCGAGGAGCGACCCTAATCTAGCGATAAAGAGTATGTGTAGACTCGTGTGTTGAACTTTTCTTGTGTCAAAATGTTTTCGTAAGATTTGATTGCATTATAGATGCGTGCCTAAAAGGAACTTCGAAAAGTCTTTTCGAAGGTCCTTTTAGGCACGTATTAGGCACGTTTTAGCACGTTTTAGTCTGATAGGTCGTCGAGGAGCGACCCTAATCTAGCGATAAAGAGTATGTGTAGACTCGTGTGTTGAACTTTTCTTGTGTCAAAATGTTTTCGTAAGATTTGATTGCATTATAGATACGTGCCTAAAAGGAACTTCGAAAAGTCTTTTCTGGCATTTGCAAGTCTATTCAGTGGTTACGAAAGATGTCACGTTGCCGGATATTGTTTCCGTGTGTTTACTTTGTTTAAAGCTGAAGGCCCTTTACATCGAAGGCTCTAAAATGCGACTCTCTTCCATTCCTCAATCTTGTTATTTGGTGTAATATTTCCCATATTTACTGGTGTTTGAGCCACGATCGCTTAAACCGATACTTATTTTTGCATCAGCCCTTTCAAAGGTGATAAAAAGGGCATCACCTTTACTTGTCCTTATTTTCTGTAGAAAAATATGGTAAGCATCTTCTGGGTTATAGTTTTCCAAAGGCAGTAATAAGACTAGAGGAAGCAAGGTTTCCGCTAGCGTACTTGTGGCTCTTTAAACTGAGGTACATGTTTTTTTTTTAAAAAAGGGGGGGGGACGTGTAGCAAGGAAACCCAATGCTGATTCTAAAAAAGAATGTCGCTGTCATTTTTTATTTGCAAGAACTTGAACAGAAATAAAAGTTATTCGTTCCCCCTAAAAAGTTGAAATTATTTTCAAGGCACCCAAAAAAAAGAAAAAAGGAGCGCTTTGGTCTCAGAACATGAAGTGAATGAATATAAGCCTGATGTAAGACGGGGGCTCTAGACCTTAAAAACAAGTATGTTCAGTGTTCACAGAAGATTGTGTAGTGCATTCCATTATCTAGTGGCTTTTATTATATTGGACAGTCGGACCACTGTGTTCATAAAATGTTTTGTGAGCCGTGTGTTTCTTTACATAACGGCTACCCTTCCCATTTGGCCCACATGGCGCCACGTGTGGTTGTACACCCGTTCTTTCTAACACAATTGTTATTTTTGAACGCCAGGATAATTCACTCATTAGGTTTGTCAACCTGTCATAATAACAAGTAAAAATTTATCTTGTGTCAGTCAAACCTCAGTGAAATTGCACACACACAAAACACACAGTTTTTATTGACGAGGGTATCTCATAATCACCTCGTTTCTTACTTGTCATGCGCATCTTCTCAATTGTAAGCTTTTTTGTCCTTTGAATAAACTCAGTTGTTAATCACTGCAGGGCATTGTCTTCATGCCTTGTGCCTGGCTGTATAACTGGTAAAACTTAGTGCGATGCCAAGCATGCTTAAGACGGGAATGAAGAGTGCTGTGTGCGGAACGACAGAAGGACGACAGACGAGGATGCTGAACTGACAACCACTGGTTTATTGCTTAGACGCACAATATACGCCGAAGCTTTTAGCAGAAAAAGATGCACAGTTACTAACCAGGGAGAAACGAGAAATTACCATGGCAGATGCGCCGGAAAATAGGCTTACACGTTTCTGACAAGTAACTGATTTCACAGCTATGAAGATTGTACACTCATACGGGTGTTTCCGTGTGCGTGGATTTGGTTTATTAACCTAACGTTCGCTTTGCTGCCTGCAGAGTTCCAAAGCGGTGCACCACTCGAGCATAGGCTGACAGCCACATACAAAGCCGTCGAGCGACTACGCGTGGTCTTGTCGCCCGTCGTTAATGCATATGTCACGGTTTGGTTCATGTGACAACGCCGGCACGTCAATGAAATCTTACATACCACAGCATTCATGCATTCAACCAACTGCTTTCTGTACTTTTTTTAACAGTTATGTTTCTTTTTGCCCTCCTTGGTAACATTGTGGCAGAGCGCAGCAAGTTTAATTTCGCACTGAATAAAACGCCAGTCAAAATTTTACAAGCCTCTTTTTTTAATATGTAAAAATCTCCTTAACAAAAGGTGTGATGGCTCTGTTTTCACACCGGCTTTCATCCACTTTGTCACATGCCACCCCTCCCCTTGCCAAACTTTCAAAACGTCTTTCCCAAACAGACACCAGCAAGGCCTGGGTATAACCAGCATAGTGGAGCTGTTTCATAGTGGAGCTGAAAGCCACCACCTACTTAGTGGTGGCACGAGTAGGTCAAAGACACTCTTAGGCAAGAGAGGAGATTGTAACACCTCGCTTTACAAGTTTCGACTGCGCCAATGTCAAGGGCTGGATAAATTTTTTAGAGCGAGGGTGGGGGGGGGGTGGGAATGATGTTGCAATTATTTACACAAAGAAGTCGAAGGATATCTGAAGGTCCAAAATTGTATCTTCTTGTCGGAGGGGTGCTCAAGCAGTAGAATTGGGGGTTTAATTTCGCGCTGAAATAGGACATGATTTCACTGTGATGATAACCCACTCGTGCAAAACTAATTCACAAAACGGAACACATTGGCAACATTAATAATCATTGGTGGGGTGTAACGTCCCGAAATCACCATAAGAATATGAGAGACGCCGTAATAGAGGGCTCCAGAAATTTTCACCCCCTGGGGTTATTTAACGTGCACCTAAATCTAAGCGCCCAAGCCTCAAGCAATTTCACCTCGAACGAAAACACGGTCGCCTCGGTTTGGATTCCATCCCCCGAGTTGTAGATCAGCAGCCGAGTTTGCAACAATAGTCAGAAGAAGGTGCGCCATGAGCCTTCCGTGAAATCTTGCTAACAAGAGATTGCTAAGAACTGGGTGATATTGGAACCTATGTCTATGCCATCCAGCTGAATGACAAGAGAGCCATTAAAGCTGACGAAGGTAGAATAAAGGTAAACAGTATGAAATTTTAAGAGCTTGTCAACATGTATTGAACAGAAATTTAGCGTTTCCATACCTATTCATACTTTGGACCACATCGGCACAGACAAGGTTAGGATGTAAGGAAGGCAACAAGTATCACGTCCCCGAGAAGGCACCTACTCGCTTCGGACACTCTATCAGGAGGTGTTCAGATACACTGTTTGGGCTCGCGGAGGCATACAGATCATCAGTGGGAAGGTCATCTAGAAACGAGTGCAGGTAAGAAGCCACGCACCACGTTCTCAGACGATTGCTTAGAACGTAAGCTTATTGTATATCATTGCACATGGTAATGCTTGTGTCAGTGTTCTATCGACTAGTCTTCATATCTGTGACAAGAGCTACTTGTCAAAAATGCAGAAGCCTGTTTTGCCGATGCATCTGCCATTGTGACTTCTTGTCTCTCTTTGCGCAGTTACTGTGTTTTTTTTTGTCTTCTGCGTAAAGCTTCCTTATATATTGTGTATTCCGGAAATACGAAAAAAGATGATAACCTCAATTTTAGGGTTGGCGGTCCTATGCCACCAATTTTCCACTGGGTAAGTGCTTTCCCAACCGGAAGTGCGCTAGTACCTAGTTACCAGTAGATACCTGGTGGCGGAAATTCGCTGCCTGCCAGAGCAGCGGCGGAGGCTCAGCTATTTCACTAAGGCTGTACGTGGGTTAAGGTATGGGAAGGTGCCTTCGCAGCACCTTATAAGGCTACCTTTCAATATGAGTACACAGAAAGAACCCAGCGCAAGGCAGGTGTATACTCCTCCACCCATTGGAAAAAACCGGTGGGTTCCCGGTCGGCATTCCCGGTCGGCAACTAAACTGTGTAGCGTACACTTCAGATGCGTCATGTTTCGTAGGCAGTAAAGACTAATGACTTAGCGAGTCGGTGCAAATGACGTTCATATATTCAGTTGCGCTAATCTTGCTTTGTCTACTGTAAACAAACGTGTCAGATAGACGTAATGATTTCACGAAGCAAAAAACAAACACAGTAAATGCGTTATAGTCCGGCTAGTTTTTAGAAGCGTGGAGACACTCAAAGCTACACATCTAAACAAGAAAATGCAGACGTATTATCAACATTACTTATGACATAAAGAAATAAACACCCGCTCTCATACTTCTGAGCGTGTCAGGCCCGCAATGAGTGGATGGTCTAGCCGTCAAAAGTTTGAGTCCCACTCGGTCAAGTTTTTTTTTCACATTTTCTTTTTGTTTTTTCGTAGTGCTCGTATTTAGCCATCTTTACGATCACTGCATGGGGAAATTTATCTAAACTAGTTAAAAATTCCAAGTTAGGCCCAATTTTTACTATTTTTTGTGAGGTGCACTGCTACTTTTTTCGCTGAGGTCATGCTACTCTGCTTTGGGCAGCGTTATGTTACTCTGGTGAGGGGAGTGATTTGACCCGTTATGGGGGAATCACTGAACTCTGCCTCAACAAGAGGTGATTTAATCTGGAAAAGAGAGTGAAATATGGGACAACAAAGTACTCTCCCAAAGAGAATGTTCAGCACTCCCTCAGTTTTTAGAGTGTTCATCTGTCGTTCTTTGACCGTCCCGTGTGGAGCGCTGTTTGTTTTCACCCTAATCACGTGTCAACAAGGGCCCAGTTAGGTGCACTTCTGCACGAAACACTGCAGGCTTTCGGCTTCATCAGTAATAAAATGTAACTTACTGTCAAATTTAGTTATTTATTCATTCGCTAGATTGCTCACATCTGTTAGCCATGGAACTTCTTCCCTATCTATGCTGTACCTATCTATAATGAAATTCCTACATTTAGGCTTCTATGCAAACCACATACTGCCTGCTTACTGCCGCATACTGTCTGTTACTGCCCGCTTCATTTTTTTTCTTTCCGACTTACGTATTTCTTTTTTTGATTCGAGCAATTCTCAAGCTTTGTTTTTTTATCTCTTGCGTCATGAATTCGCCAGATTCTTCTAAAGCCAAGTAACTATGGAAAGTGTATCCTTTTACTTTCAATTACCTCTGATGTTTATTTTCCATCAGTGTTGTGTATTCTGTTCGTGGGGCTTCCTGTAGAGTGCCTTTGACAGTATATTACTTATAGCCTGATTTATTTTCCGTTGTTCTCAAGAAGACGTATGCGGCTTCAAGAAGAGTTTGCCCTTACCGGTCCCATTTCCAGAAGATGTGACCGAAAGAAGGGTCCGCTTACGGGACTTCGGCCATGGCCTAGCCATGCAAGCGACCAGGACAGACGCCTGATCCATCCCACACGCCATCGAAACGACCAGACCAACGAGCGGGCGAACGTAACTGTGGCGACACCAATGAACCTACAACTGATGATGACGCATCCACAATAGCGGGACTCGACGAGAAAGTAGACGATTGGTCGGACATGGAGGACGCCAACTTCAAGATTGTAAGCCACCGCAAAAGCAGAACTGTGGGTATTCCAGTGATTATAGTACCTGTAGAAAGCAAAAAGACTTAAGACAGGTGAATACTATTGCTTTACATTCTGCGGTGACATCAGTCATTGATGCGGAGCAAGTTCGGAGTTATTTCACCGCGCAAGGTTCGCTACTGCTTGACGTGGCCACTGAAGATCAAGTAAACGCACTTTTAAAATGTGGCAAGCTGTGTGGTGTAGAAGTTAGTGCACGTCTTCCTAATGCCTACCTGCGGAACACCTGCTTCATCAGAGGTGTTTTGAAGTGGTATACAGAGGCAGATCTTCTCGAATACATGAAACCCCAAGGCGCGATTCACGTCAGGAGGATTGTTAGAAGAGAAGTTTCTCTACGAATGAGTGGGAAGTTAGACCCACGGACGCGGTAGTACTTGCGTTTACTCCAAACACCGAGCGACCTTTGACTATATATATTAACCTTGGCTTCACTCGACATAAAACCGCGGATTACACGGAGCCACCACCGAGGTGCTTTAAATGCCAACGTTTTGGTCACGTGGCGAAATTCTGCAAAGGAGAGCTGCGATGTAAACGCTGTGGAAGTGCACATGACTTCAAAACTTGCAAGGTGGACTTTAAATGCGCAAAGTGCAATAGAAGACCATCCCGCCAGTTATAGTGGGTGCCCATTCCGAGTGAGTGCGCTGGATAGACGAAAAGCCTTTCTTACGGGGCCTAAACCAACTGAACCAACTACGGATCAGCTTATTGATGAATCACCAGAGTATTTTTCTCCATTAGTGAGAGAAAGAATATCAACTAGTACAAAGAATGTACGGGAGGTGCAATCAGAAGAATGCTTCATGAAAGCACCGGGCAATGCAAGTCAAGCAAAACAAGGAGCCATGCCAACCGAGTCTACTCCGAATATTTCTACACAAGCTACCTATGCCAGAGTACTGAGACAAGAATTTGAGCCGAAGACAAAGGGACATGAGGAAGATATCTATGACACTGCGGAGATTGTTCGAGTTCTGTTTGCCGCTATACGTTTATATCTAGCGACAATGCCACTACGTGCTGCGAAGACCATGCTGCAGGCCGTGCTGGCTCTAGAATCGGTGCTGCATGGTTGTTTCGGGCACAACCAGCAGTAGGATGCCAAAGGCCAAGCCTCAGTGCAGGTTATATCACCGAAAAGTGCCTTTCATAATGCAGTGAAATTGTGCCGGTATTGTTTCTCGCATGAATGAACTACACCTGTTTTTGAGAGAATATCAAATTCTGATCTTGGCTCTGTCGGATGCTGGATTACCAAGACAAAGATTAATCACTGGATACGTCACTCGCAAGAACCCCACCGTAACGACTTTCCCAAATGAAAGCGCCGCTGTGTATATACGAAGAGAGATACCACAGATAGCACTCAATGTGTCGGACTTGTGCACAGATGTTACAGAAGTTTGTGCAATCAGGGCGCAGATAAGGAAACTGCAAAGTCAGCATTGAATCAGTGTATGCGGTTCCTCCCAAGAAAGATTCAATCGAAAAGTTTTTGGAAGACCTGCGTCATTGCTGCCCGGCTCCGCACATCAGTTGCAGTGATTTCAGTGCGCATCACACGTCATGGAGGAACAAGAGTTCGGATGCACGTGGACTTTGTCTGGGAAAGGCTATTGATAAGCTAGACTTATGCATTGCGAATGATGGCAATGTAGCATTGTTTAGGCCCCCAGCTTGTACAAGTATTATTGACTTGACGCTGAATTCAAGTGACGTTCAACCCAGGTGTTGCACAGCTCCATACAGAATGGGCAGTGATCATTTCCCTATATTGATCAGGGTTGCTGGCTACCATTTGACGGTAGCTAAATCCTGCAAACTGATTGGGATCGCTAACGAGAGAATCTCGATCACCGCTCAGGGGATATATTTCAGGATATGCTGGCGAGCAAAGCGGCTGCAACCACTATGCTTAAGCTACTTGCACATTTTCCGGCCCCAAACTTAAAGCTCAGTAATTTGTGTGCGGCCAGAAGAAGGGCAGAGAAAAGGCTTATGCGAAGAGGTGGTGAACCTGCTAGCAAAACTCAGTTCAACAGACTTAATGCAGCAACACGGCGATACAGCAAAAAACTTCGAAAGAAACAATGGGCAACGTTTTGCGAGAGTTTAAGTGTATTTACCCACTGTCAAGGATATGGCAAACAATAAATAAGGTCGGAACCACGCCCGAGCCTTTGAGGCCGTTTATTGCCCTCGCGTTATTGAATGATATATCAATGCTGTCTCAAGACGAAGAGTTTGCTGATGTGTATGTAATTGGAGGAGAAAGTGAACCACCTTACCCATTTCCGCCTCATTCTACATCTGCCATCGACGCACCTTTCACGCTGCGGGAACTTACGTCAGCCATAAGTTGTCTCCGTCGACGCTGTGCTCCTAAACCTGACGGACTCACAAACCAAATTATCCCAAATCTGTTTGCAGAACTGAAGAGGAAGCTTCTGATGCATTTCAACTATGCTTGAGAGTCGGGAAACATTCCTCATGCCTGGAAAATGACCTGGGTCGTGCCAGTGCTGAAGCAAGGTAAAGACAGAACAGAACTGACATCATACAGATCAGTATCACTAACTTCGTGCGTAGCGAAGCTGATGTAGAAGCTGGCCTGTGTTCGTTTGACATGGTTAATGGAGAATCACAAGGCCCTTCCAGCATGTATGACTGGGTTTCAACAACAGTTGAGTGCACAGGACAACATCTTGGACTTGGTGAGTCACATAGAACACCAACGAGCATACGGCTTTTCAACTCTGGCAATATTCCTGGACATTTCAAAAGCATACGACTACGTGTTCCAAGGTGCGATAATTTGTGGTGTTGCATCTATGGGAATAACGAAGCACCTTTTACGCTTTGTTCAGGCGTTTCTTAGTGATCGCTCGATGCAGGTGAAGTTGGGGACAGTGCTCAGTAAGTAGCTCAAGGAAAATCACCAGAGGAGTGCCACAGGTTAGTGTTCTATCTCCAATATTGTTCAATATGGCCATGGCTGGTATACCTAATGCTCTCAGCACTGTGAGCAAGGCCGTAGAAATATCAATTTATGCCGACGACATATGCATCTGTCAGTCTGGATATCAGCGTAAGCAATTGGAAATGATTGGCCAAAGAGTTCTGCTCTCCACACAAACCTATCTTGAATCCATTGAACTAACAATATCAGCTGAAAAGTCTCAATTTATGCTATTCCCAGGTATGCGAAGACGAGAAACAAGGATGAAAATATTACTTCCTGATGCATCAATTAAACAAGTTAAGTACATGAAATTCGTCGGAGTCACACTAGACACCAGGATGAATTGGCGATGGGCAGTAGACAAGATAATGTCAGCGCTGTCACCTCGTGTAAACATTCTTCGAAGGATGGCAGGAACAAGCTGGGGGAGCCATCCAACATTAATGATAATGTTACACAAGGCAGTAATTGTCAATCGTGTGCTTTTCCAATTGCCTATGATCTCCGAGTGAGTCGCCGTACGAACGGCTGGAAAAACTTCATCGTAAAGGCCTTACAGTTGCTTTGGGAGTGCCAAATTTTGCAGCGAGCATAAAGGCGCTTCATGAAGCTCGTATTCCGCCGTTACGTCTTCTCGCCTCTCAACGACTGCTGACATAGCTTTGCCGACTTGGCGAATCAAGCCCAGGACGACAACTACTCAGTCACCTTCGGCGACGCACGGAATCGCGAGCTTTCGTGGCCCTCAACACCCTTCGACATCTTATCACCAATTTTCCCAAACAAAGACAACTTCGACAAGACTCACCTTGGTCACATGAGGACGTCGACTGTCAGGTGACGATTCCACGGATGCACAGTAAGCATTCCACACCCACAGCAGAAGTACGTTCTTTGGTACATGAATATATTGAAGAAGAGTACGCCGATCATTTGAAAGTTTTCACCGATGGATTAGTCGACATAGTGCGCGGAGCAAGCGCTGCAGCGTTTGTGATCCCGGCTCCAACGCCGTCCTGGGCAGCGTGACTTGAGTGCCTTGTTTTATTGACAGCATGTGAAAGCGTGGCAATTCAAGCAGCCCTGAAGAAACTGAAGCTTTGTAGGCAGCAACAAGTCGTGCTGTTTTCGGACAGTAAGCCTGCTTTGGAGTGGCTAAAACATAGATTGCTTTTGGATTGATGCACTCAAAGATTACTGCGAATTCTTAAAGACCTGCATGGCATTGGTATAAATATTAAGTTTCATTGGATCTCATCACATGTGGGTATAGCAGGTAATGAGGCGGCTGACAGACTTGCACGGAGTGCTCTGGAGCTTACACCAACGAAGAAGGCTCCAAAAGACAATCAGCGTATCTTACGATAGGCTGCCAATAAGCATTTTCACTCGTTATGGCTGACGCCTCACCAGCCATGTGTGACAAAAGGGCTATCAAGGGAAGAGGCCTGCTTGCTTCATCGCATCCGAACGGGATCAGCGCGTACACCAGCATGGCTCCACAACATCAGACTCTCCGTGACGCCCTTGTGCTCAAAGTGCAAAGAAAACGGTGATATGGAACACTATTTGCTTAAATGTGGTGAGCTTAAGAAGGAACGTCAAGGTTTATTTGAGGAACTACAACGGTTATGCCCGCAATGTGACAGCGTGACTGATATTGCGTTTCCGCGTGGTTTCTCGATCTTCAGGAAACAGGTGTCGTGACTTCTATTGAAATTTTTGATTGCTACAGACCTCGCATGTGACTGGTGATAAGTGACAATTATGTTTGGAGTATAGTGCAGCGAGATAGACTACCGGCACAATTATGCATGTGGAATAGCACAAAGGCCGCCATCTTATGCAGGCTTACGTCGCGCTATGCACGATTTTTATTTTAAAAGCCTGCTCGTGCTTAGTTAAAAACAAACAGAAGACATTAGCTACAATTAGCAAAGCGAAAACTGGGCGGGGCAATTGCCTGCAAATTATGCAAGGCTAGATCCGTTGGCTACCTACAACATCCTCACCCTCAACCTCGATGCCCGATTCCTGAGAACGTCATTGATGGTGCTCCTCATCGCGTTAACTTTGTAAGATGACTGTGAAAGGCTATAGACGGCTGGTTCTTAGGCTCAGCATTAGTCACCTCGTGAATTCGTTCAGTACCTGAAAATACGTAACAATAGAAAAATTCAGTAATCTTAAGAAAAACAAAAGCAAAAAAGAACATTCAAGGCAGTTGCCTCAAGCATTCATTGTCTTTTGTATACATTGAACAAGAAAATTGTGTTGAAAAGCAAAAGTAAGACAAAATAACATGCAGCAAAACTTGCTAGCCCAGACAAAGTCAACGCGTTCGAAGGTGACTGCAGTTTTGCAATCAGTCTGGATGCGCACAATGAACACTAAAGTGCTGTTAGAATAGGACACTCAATAGAACCGCTAAGTTATACTGTATAAGTGCTTTTTTCACAGTAGTTGACGTTCAGCGTTGTTAATAACATATGCTGAAACATGTTTCAGCACAGGAACAACACATAAGTGGAAAAAAGCAGGGACGCAAAACCTGCGCTAAGTTTGAACAAAACGTTTCATTGCAGAAAAGGTGAAAGTTCATGCAGTGGTGATACGAATCTATGCATCAAGCTGCCATGTGCAGATATTTTTTTTCGCTTCGTTTTGTAAAGATAAGCGAAAACAAAAGCAATTACGGTCAATGCTTAGAACTCTAAGAATGTGAAGACCAAAGGTATAGTTGAACGCATAGCTATAGAGCATGCTTGGTAGGGCTATCACCGCAAGGCTGGTGTGCAGCCCGCGTTTTCCCATTCTTCGCAGCCTTACTGTGCTGTTGCATACACAAATGCCGCAAACACGAAGTCTACCTGTAGTATTCGTGCAGCTGGTGCGTTCATGTATTTTCTTATAACCTTTAAAGTAAGACCTTTAGAACTCACGTATTTGGTGTGGTATGAAAAAAAATGTGAGTGAAAAGGTGAAAAGAAATGTGAAAAGAAATAAGGCCCTCAAAGGCATACTGGTCACATGAGTAATAATAGGTGCCGTTTTCCCGTAATTGATAAACTTTCCATCGTGGTATTTTCAGTGACCAGCTCTTTGTCATAACCAATCTGATTTTACATCAACCTTTCTTGTTGCCACTATCATTGTTGCGCGGATATGAACGCATGACCGTGATTGTAACGTGTAGACACTTAAGAGTTGATGTTGAAGGGTATAGATGAGTGAGTGAGTGAGTGAGTGAGTGAGTGAGTGAGTGATTGAGTGTTTAATGAGTTCTGAAGCACAATTTTGGTAAAAAAAACAAACAGCTCGAAGAGAGCCTTGCCACTAAGAAGGAAAGAAAGAAAAGAAAGAATTTATTGATTTATATGTGTGGTTTAAAGTCCCATAACAACCATATGACCATGAGAGAAGCAGTCATGGAGGGCTCCGGAAAGCTTAACCACTTGGGGTTCTTTAACCCACACCCAAGTCTTGGAACACGGGCCTACAAATTTTTCGCCTCCATCGAAAATGCAGTGCCACAGCCGAGAATTGTTCCCGTGAACTGAGGGTCAGCAGCCGAGTACCTTAGCCACTAGACCACCACGGTGAGGCAAGAAAAAAAAGAAAGAAAGAAGCAAAGAAAGAAAGAAAAGTAGTATGTGAAACACAAACACGCCAAGCTTAATTTACCTCCATTTACCTGATAGCACAAGTGCTCTAGAATGTTTCTTTTTTTTCGCGAAAAAAAAGGGAACAATAAACACACGCTGCCCTCATTTTCAACCACGTTCTTGACCGCATTTTCTGTATCTCATTTTCTGAAACCTACGCAACCTTGAAACATAGAAACCCAAAATTTTGCCTTGATAAACTCTCGTGCTTCTGCATATTCAAAAACGTCAATCTTTATCTAGATACAGTGATGAAGTGCCTGCATAATTTGTGCTGAACTCAACAATATCTGCCACTGATATTATCAATCTCGTTAGTTCATCACTGTTTGTTGACAAAACCTGTATGTTATAAAAAAAGGTACACTGGCACATGCACTCTTGTAACGCCAGCCACACAATCGTTGCCTCTTTTTACAAACCTAGACTGTTCTTTTTGATCTTTCTGCTATGTTGACCTGTCGGTTCTCTTTTACGTCGGGTAAACAGGCCGTTGCGTCATTGAGAGGTTGAGGGCATTGCGGTATTGCAAAAAAAGACAATGATTGATGGCGGGTGTCGTACTGTAGAGTCTGTAGGTGTGAAAATTTGTTTCAGACTAAAAAGCTGGTTTTACCAGCAAAAATAAGTGGGCTAACGAGATTGATAATAGAAACTGCCAATAATGCAAAGTTCGGCACCAAGAGTGTAAACATTCTTTCCAAATTGATTAGTATGAAAATTAGCGAACGCGCGTATTTCCCCCTTTTTTCGTTAGTTGGTTCCTTCTGTGCTAAAGTATTTGTTACCCAGAGACTTGTTTCTTTCGGGAGAAACTGGCATTAGAATAAAAAAGGCAACTAATCTAATGCAAGAGAGACGCAAACCTGCTGCTTACCTACTCCAAAGTGCATGGTCGTCTATTCGGGACCTTTAAAAGCAAATTTACCAGCCACTGTATATGTGAATTGAAAGCGTCAGCTTTCCTTTTATGTATACTTGACACACTTTTCTTTATTAAAATAACCAGAACTCAAGTGCTGCATGAGCGAGTGCAGGCAAATACATTGAGTCCTACCATGTGGTAGCCCCGCCGCGGTAGTCTAGTGGCTAAGGTACTCGGCTGCTGACCCACAGGGCGCGGGTTCGAATCCCGGCTGCGGCGGCTGCATTTCCGATGGAGGCGGAAATGTCGTAGGCCAGTGTGCTCACAGTTGGGTGCACGTTAAAGAACCCCAGGTGGTCTAAATTTTCGGAGCCCTCCACTACGGCGTCTCTCATAATCATATAGTGGTTTTGGGACGTTAAACCCCAGATATCAATCAATCAATCCAGCATGTGGTATACTGACGCCATTGCAAGTGACGAAACTGCCCACCCGCAGTGCACAGCATTCAATGGAGGCGAGGCCCGCTGGATGTGGCGGCAGAGTATGTTCGCTCACTAGTGACTGAACACCTGAATCAACTTCGTTCCCTCGCAGTCTTTTTGTGGCCATCATTCGTATGCCATCAATACGTTGCTGACAATGTTTTGTCGTTCATAATTATTTCTACGGATACGTTATTCGCTCATCGTTAATCTTATTGAACTGTACGCAGTCATTTATGCTCTCCGTAATAACACAGAGGCGTAGCTTGCGTCATGCTTCATGTGGGAACGGATACACAGGGTCATTGCTCACTTTAGAGGCGTTCGAAAGAGCTGTTGTCTGAAGTTCTTCAGAAAGCAACACGTGACTCGCAAGGTATTCAATTAGGTATTCTGTGATAAATTGAATCGCTGTCACTTTGCGCAAAACAGCTTGTTAGCATCTAACAGCATGTTATTTTATCGTAGTTTCTAAGCGGCATGTGGAATAGCGTGTTAGCATATTAAGCTGAGCGTATCGCTAAGTGCTCCAGCAAATGAGTCACCAGATAGCAAATGGGCGCTGGCAGCGGAGTTCGCGTTTTTGTAGCCAAGGGCAGTTCTTTTTTTCAGTGACCTGATCGGACACTCTAGAAAACGCGAAAACGCGTAAGTCGTGATGATGCGGCTTGTACTCATGTAACACTGTTTTAATTGCGATTAAACCCAACCTAGATTAAAAAGTTCGCGATCCGTGCATAGGGATTGAGCTCTTTGGTAACGTTGTAGTTTTTGGCAGCATAGTATACACTGCGCTATTATAAAATGATAAAAAAATAATAAGAAAGATGAACAGAATACCATGTGAACCAAGCAAAACAGCACTTTTCAAGCAAGCAGTAACCTATTAAAATAGAGAGATGAGCTACTTGAATATGTACATATTAGTGTTATAAGACTGGCTGGCTGAACGGGGGCACAAATGGGAACTCATAACACCACTAACATTATTTCTGATGTCTTGACTTCTCTCGTGGTCACGCGCCCAGTTTTTTTTAACGTGAGTAACCTATTGAAGTAAAACATTCAGTGAACTAGCGCATCAATAATCTGAATACGTTAATAGGACGCACTTGGGAGAGAAACATAACTATATATAGTCATAGCTTTTTGGTCACAATGACCCACAAAACAATCTTTAACGAAAAAACAAACAAAGATACGTTTGAAGGTTTTGACACTACGCTTTTGCATAGTGTCTGACAAATTTATGAGATCTTAGGCCCTGCCACAGCCCGTAGTGTGCTTCACATTACCCGCAAGCGGTTCGCATTTTAGACCAATCAGCCGCGATCCTCGTGAAATGCAATTTTGAAGAAATTGATTTGATGGGCTCCATAAGAGATTACTCCTAACCATCTTACATTCTTTTTAACTACCTCGGTTGATATTTTCGCCGTACTGCACTAATGCGTTGTAAGCAGCTAACGGAATAATTTCAGCACTATATGACATTCCGTGTGTCCTTGATTATGTTCTGGGTCATATAGGTCACTTTGCTGAATAATCTAATCAATTCTCGCCTTCGACGTAAGAAGTATAAACTTCCTCCTTAAGGACGCCACGAATCAGAAAGAGTTTTATCAATGGACTCTTTCACTTAAAGGACGCTGAAAAATAAATAAACTGTTTTAAATATATATATGCCACGATAAAACATGCTGGAGTAAGCAAAGACTCAAAAGTTCAATGATACTCGGCTCGATTAAGTAATGGCCCTTTATAGAGCCGGCATTATTGATCTAGTGAGGCAGTTATTGCACCGAGGCTCTCAGTCTGACAAAAGAAACGTTATAAAATGTTGTATGTGCGCAAAAATGGTATATTGGGTGAACCACAATAATCGCCGAGTTTACACTTGCTGCAAACAATAGATAGTTATTCGTTAGACATTTTGAAGTAGGAGTATTAATTAGGGAGCGAATAAACATTGACCTTCTTTATAGTCTGTCACAAATCAGAAGAAACATTCACGTTAAATTTCTGAAAACTTTGCCAAAGAAAACACATCGCTCGCTTTAGATATACAGACGCCATAGTCCCGATGTTTCCTCTGCGAGCATGTAAATATGAGCGGGTCCTTTCATGTTTAAAACCCATCGTTCGTCTCTATTTAGCACTTATACAGACAAAGATTTCCTCTGCACTGGAAGGCGCCATCACGTTGTGGAAACTGTGAGCACGATGATCGCCTGTATTGTGAGTGAAGGATTCTCTCCCTCTCATGAGAAACATATAGGAAGCAGCTCATCCCGACGCCCCACGAGTGCTGCTATCTAAACGCAATGAAGTTACTTTTCACAATGTATGAAGGCATAGGAAACTTGTTTAGCAGACTTGTGATTTATCTGCAGTATTACGTTAGGGTCCACAGTGTGAGATTTGCTATCTATCAAACATCTATAATTTACAGGCAAGCAGTCTCTGTAGCAGATATGCGAGACGTACACCATTCTTCACTAAATTGACGCACACCTTTTGCAGCCTATCACTAGCAGCCTAGATGAAACACTCATTATTGTCTTGTAGTGCACTTTTACCATCGCTAACTATTTACGTGAGGTGCAATCATCCCCTTTAAAGCGAACTAAGCTTTTTTCACTTAGAGTGTTCCACACTCGTCGCAACCCCGACAGGCGGCGCTGACTGACGCTCTCACGTTTATATGCATATATATACTCTACAAAGTGGATGTAGTGATGATACCCACCATGGGTCAGTGGTAAAAAATGGGAAGCGTTACTAGAAGGTCGAAGGTTCGAATCCTGCCAGTGGCAAGTCCACTTTTCGTACACTTTTCTTCCTTCACAATTACATTCAAATAAGTCTAATACGTCTCCTATACTTCTCTTGCCATCATTATTTGTTAAATTTCATTATTACCATGTCTAACAAACAAAAAATACACACTTCTTACCTTTAAAGCAAGGGTCTCGTTCTGGAAGATTTGGTGTCTTCAGGTAGTACGCGTGGGAATATTGGTCCACTGGCAGCTCGTATTAAGATCACGTTCTACGTGACTCCAAGAGGCGAAAAGTGAGTTTCACACTCACCGTTATGGCAACAGGCGGTGCGTTTAAATGCACATATGCCATATACCAGCAGCAAGCCCAGGAGCGAGTACACTGGCGGACCATGAGAGAGGCCTTTGACCAGTGGACGTAGTCAAGAATACACCCAAGAAGAAGAAGAAGAAGAAGAAGAAGAAGAAGAAGAAGAAGAAGAAGAAGAAGAAGAAGAAGAAGAAGAAGAAGAAGAAGATGATGATGATGATGATGATGATGATGATGATGATGATGATGATGATGCATATGCACGGGGGGATGATCACCACGTGTAACTCAGTAGTAGAACATCAAACACGATATTCAAATGTCGCAAGCGAGGAGGATCCTGCTGGTCGCAATTACTCTGTCACCCACTTTGCTTTCCTTACAATTATATTACAATTACTTCAAGAAACGTCCCCTATACTTCTCTTGGCATCATTGTCTGTTAGTTTTCATTCATTTATTATCATGTCAGTATGTTTTAAAATCATAGAAAAAGTTGACTATAATAAAGGTAGGCAAGCTATCGTGCACTGGTGACGGTAGCAGATGAAACCAAGTACTGTTGAAGGGCCCACGAACCACCCAGGGGCAGAAATGTAGATGGGGCGTTGCAGTTGTGTACGAGTCTGCAGTGAACGCTGGTGGAATTCCACGCGCTTCCTCGTTTCACTCTTTCCTTCGCTAGGCTGCAATCGTCGGCTCGTTTGACCACCTACTGCCCTCCCTCAGCGTTCGAGATGCAAACGCAACCGGTGCATGCATATCCTAGCAAAAAACAGGCTTTATTTCGCCCAATGACAGCATCTCTGGTACGCAGCGTCATTTGTATTGTACAGAAGTGTCATTTGACGTTATGTAATCTGTTCTCAATAGAATGAAGGTACGGACAGCAGCACGCGAGCGTCCGTTGGTGGTTTACAGGCCCTTTAAAAAACTTTTGGGTGAAAGAAAGCAGTTTTACACCAAAAACTTTTATGATATCAAAACATGGGTTATGCACGGTGCCGTAATTGTCCGCTGCCTCCACCCAAAACCAATATCGAAAGAAAAAGCTTAGTAAATAAAAAAACACCAAGAACACAACGGGATTAAAGCCTAAGTACGCTGCGTGCCAGCTTAGTATTTTACCACTTAGCCAAACCGGTGCTTGGAACTCGTTTCTAAACTGGCTTCAAGCAGGATTGATTTCGGGAAAGTAATCACGTTATTATGAGTAATAAAGAGTTTTATAACTTCAAATAACAACCAGACGTCACACAATGCAAATTGCGTAACGTGTAGGACGTTCAGTGCTCCAAACCATTAGAAAAATATTTGTTATTCACCCAATAACTGTGGCACATATTAACTTGATGCAGAATTCTTCATCGCCGTTAGCCACGGCATAAAACAAATTGCACAAAATTCCACGCAACTGTGTAGCGAATACCATGATTCTGCGAAGAATGGCGAATGATAAGGAAGTGAATGCTGGCCTACTATACAAAAATTATGTATATTGATGGCGTAGCGGGTATAAATAGTGTACTTGTAGCAGTTACCCGAAGAGCGTATATAAAAGGCTTGCTTTCGTTGTGACAGTGCTGTGCGTTTGGCACAGGCCTAGCGTTTTTTTTACGTGCCTTTGCGAGATAACTGCTCGCTCAGTTTTCACGGCTCCAAAACTGAGTTTGGAAGCACCACCTAAAAGGTTAATGAGCCAAAGTTCAAATATTGGCAGCCCTTCACACACTCCGATGGTCGAAATACCATTTTTTTCTGCGAAAATTTAGTTTTTCATCTAGATGCGTGTTCCTTAATCCCTCTGTATGTCTTCTGCTCAACCCACTATCTCTATCCACTGGAGAAAGCCTCAGTTAAAAACTGCGAGCTGGTGCTACGCTCACACCTCCCTTCATCTAGAAGTGTTATCAAAAGTGATCTGAAGACTAAGTACACTTTTTTATAGTTCTAATCTAAACTGTCATCTCAGACATGTGCCACGGGCCGTATAGCTCGGTAATGGCATTAGGGCTGTATTTGAGGGAGGATACTGACACGTACTAAGCTACGAACAGATCATACAGGCTGATAGAAGCAATGATTAATGGATAAAAAGTTGGCGGATAGCACTAGCGCTTACCTCAGTCGATCTCTTGGAGTACTATGCTGTTTTATTTCTGCAGTTTCTGATCAAACGTTTCTGAAACTAGAGCATGATTGTGTGCTTCCTCAATTGTCGTTCTCTTGCATCCCATATGCCACTTAGTGCTCTGAACAGTTTTTTTTTCGTCTCATTAATGCAGTAAGCTTTTTGTGAACTGGTGCCGAAATAAGCTGTTCGTTTAATCCTTATGTTTAATTGCCTGCTTTATTTTTGGTACTACTTATACATTTACATTCAATTGAGTTCATGCTTCTACCTAGGCGATTTGGGAAATCAATGGTCATTACGAGGGCGTGCATTAAATATACAGCACCAAGGATTGTGCTAACATCTCGGTAAAGTGGACAAATTGAGTTTCCACTATAGTAATTGAAATAAGTAGGAGCCATCGTAAAGATCTTCAAAATAGAAAGCGAGAGACATTGTTATATCAAATGGTCTGGTTTCTTTATGAACGTTCCATCAAGCCAATTAAGGCAGCTTTTCCATGGGCACTGATTTTCTTTATTGTCTTTACAGCTAAGTTGATGATAATCCATGCCTAATTGTCTTAGTCATAAGGAGTGCCACCTCTATTGTGCATCAAAACAGCTAAACTAGGAATGCTCCACTCAGAACAGCTTTTCTATTTGAGTTATATTTGTTTTCCTTTTTACAGCGAAAGCTGTGACGAAATCAGAACACGGGTCACGCGCAGCGTCGTAGTTTTCCGCCACCACCGGTGCCCGTCACCAGTATCAAATGAAAAAAAAAAACTCGGTAAATGAAAAACATTAGTGACACAAAGGGATACGAACCCAGGACCGCTGTTTGCCAGCATGCAGTATTCCACCACTGAGCCACGCCGGCGCTTGAAAGAGCTTTCAAAACTTGCCTTAGGCAGGCTGGATGTCGGGAAAGGAATTTGGTTAGTATGAGTAATTAAGCATTTTAGAACATAAGAGGAACAGTCAGGCGTCATAGAATGCGAATTGCGTAACGAGCGGGTCGTGCAATGCTCCATTTCCTTAGAAAACTTATTTCGTGATCACCTATAATCTGTGGTGCATACCCTCTTCAGACATATTTCTTCATCGTCGCCAGGCACTGCATAAATATATTGCACAAAATTCATAACAAGTGTGTAGCGTATACCACTTTTCTGCAAATAATGACGACGGATAGCATAGTGAATGCGGGCCTACTATACACAAACTTTAGGATTATTTATGGCGCAGTGGGTACCCAGCAGTCTGCTTGTAGCATGACAAAGAGTGTTTACAAAAAGGCTCTGAAAAGTAGCTCTTCTAGCTTTCGCTGTGACAATGCTGCACGCGACGTGCAGGCCTGGCATTTCGTAGTCCTCCCTAGCTTTTTACAATTGCAGCTAATTGTAGCTATAGGTGGCAATAGCGTGAATAGCGGTGTTTTTCTGCGATCATTTGTGCAAATATGCTGCCACGCACTCCATACTTTGTGTGTGTGTGTGTGTGTGTGTGTGTGTGTGTGTGTGTGTGTGTGTGTGTGTGTGTGTGTGTGTGTGTGTGTGTGTGTGTGTGTGTGTGTGTGTGTGTGTGTGTGTGTGTGTGTGGTAATTCAAGCTGCCAGAAATTCAAGATTATCTCAGATTGTGGTGGTGAGAATACTCGTAAGTCGTGCTGCGGTGGCCGCATGTCGATGGAGGTGAAATGCTAGAGGCACAAGTAGGTAGGTTTGATTGCACGATAAAGGACGGTGAATGATCTAATTTTGGAGGCTTCCAATTTTGTGTGCCTCATAATCATATCATAGTTTCAAGGCATCAAAGCTAAACAGTTACTATTCAGATTACGTGTAGTATTCGCCCTCTAGTGCATTCGCGAGCTTACGCGTGCACCAGCGATAATGCTGGAAGGTGTGGTCACTGATGTATAAACACAAGACGTGTCTTGTCCATGATCAGAATACCGAAGGCCGACTACACTTATTATCGCTGTAAGAGTACAGCGCGCTTTGCTTGTACTTTGAATTTCTTAGTTCTGTGGGCACAAGTCACTTTCACGTCGACCAGAATGACGGCTGCTTTTTTTATAATCACCATCACGTAACGATACAATATGTCTGAGGAGATTCTGAGATGCGCATGTTCTCTTGCTCAATTAAAGTAATTGATTGCACGTTAGTGAGTAAATAAATAACTAACGGTAACGCTGGCAGATGAGACGAATAAGAAATGTAATAGCCGCTTTATGCACTCAACATAAGCTTATATACACAATGTTCCAGCCCCACCACGGTGGTCTAGTGCCTAAGGTACTCGGCTGCTGACCCGCAGGTCGCGGGATCGAATCCCGGCTGCGGCGGCTGCATTTCCAACGGAGGCGGAAATGTTGTAGGCCCATGTGCTCAGATTTGGGTGCACGGCAAAGAAACCCAGGTGGTCCAAACTTCCGGAGCCATCCACTACGGCGTCTCTCATAATCATATGGTGGTTTTGGGACGTTGTTGTACACCACTGACTCGGTATTGAGAACGGTATTTTATGGATAAGCGGAAACTGCACATCGGTATTTGTGCCCACGTGCACATGCTTCTGATTGAATGCAGTGTAATTAGATGAAAATCCGCTAGCCGGTCGGCAAGCTCAGCAGCGACACGCATCATTTACAGAAATGGCAAGCAAGAACAACTGCCAGCGAAGTGTCTACAAGTTGTCCTGTTAAGCAGCTAAAACAAACCCTAATAGGTTCTTAAAATTAAAGTAATTAAGGTTGGGAAAAAGCTTTTTAGGTACCACTAAACATGTCAATAAAATCAAATCACGCACGTTTCATTAATTTTCAAGCCCTCATTTCTGTGCATACACGTTCTCTACTAAATTGTGGGAGTTTATAACAAAAAATTTACAATTGTACAGAAGTATCTTAAGAGACACTTTGAAAGTATCGCATCGGATAGAAATTTAGTGGCAGTATCTTGTGTATCTCTGAAGCTTTTTGTCTGAGTATCACGTATAGTATCGCGATACAATTTCAAAGTAGCTTTTCCCGGCTCTGATTGTACGCACTTCAATTAACTTCCGTATTTTTCACACCCCTTTATCCGAGAAACCTTCTTAACAAACGTCAGGAAGACTGCTATTCTCTCTGGCAACTCGCTCACAGATACAGAGCAATGATGAATATTTTTGGGCCGTCTGAATTGCATCAATCCGTGCGTGGCGGTTTTCAAACATATTAAAGCTTTGTGAGTGACCACCGCCGAGTAGGTCTAGTGGCTAAGGTACTCGACTGCTGACCCGATGGTCATAGGACTTAATCCCGGCAGCGGCGGCGGCTGCATTTCCGATGGAGGCGAAAATGCTGTAGGCCTGCGTGCTCAGATATGGGTGCACGGTAGTAAACCCTAGGTGGTTCAAATTCCCGGAGCCCTCTACTATGGGCTTTCTCATAATAATATATATATATATATATATATATATATATATATATATATATATATATATATATATATATATATATATATATATATATATATATATTGGTTTTGAGACGTTAAACACCACATTCCAATCAATCATCGTAAACGTTATGTCGTATGCTTTGTATATATGTACGGTGAACCCCAGATGCGATCTGACGAACTACAGCAACAGAAAACAATAAATCCATTCAACCCTTTCCCCTAGTTTTTACTGTGAAAGTGGAAAACAATTCTTGCGAAATGTCCATGTAGCAATATAAGGAGCATCATTTCTTTTTCATGGAGGCGGAAATGTTGTAGGCCCGTGTGCTCAGATTTGGGTGCACGTTAAAGAACCCCAGGTGGTCTGAATTTCCGGAGCCCTCCACTACGGCGTCTCTCATAATCATGGAGTGGTTTTGGGACGTTAAACCCCACATATCAATCAATCAATCATTTCTTTTCCGGCGATGGGTGAAGTGAGTGCATCGCTAGAACTATTGCGCTACAGGCCGTCTGTGAGAGCTGCGCTGGCGGCAGCTTGGCTGAAAAAGAGGTTGCCTCGCCGAGTCAGGTAAGTCCACCGGGGAAGCGAGCTGGTGGGTGCGACCGATCCGGGAAGCGATGCTCAGAGCGCATGCCTCCACAAACACGTCGAGCAGTCTCCGAAGATTAAGCTGCGGCGGCAGTCTGCGAACCCGCCGGCGGCATGCGCCCGCTTCGCGCTGTGCGGAAGCTTGCCTCGCACGTGATCCTGTAGGGTCGGCCTTGGGCTGAAAAAGAGATTAGCAGCCCGAGCAAGAGCCGGGCTTCCCCCAATATTTTATTTTGCCGACGTTCTTGGACCGCATCTCCCATTCACGATAACAGTATGCATTGATGCCAAGCTGCAATTTCTGTGTTCTGTTTTCTTGTGGGCTTTTCAAAGATCGTTGTGACCGCCGTATGCAAGTTGACGTCAGCAGTTCCGCTGCTGCTGATACTGCTGTTACCTGGAGCATCGACGCTTCCTCGTGTGTTGCTCACGCCTGCGAGACTGGCTCTCCTCCCTATACTATTCCTGCAGCACGTTCGGTGTTTGTTACGTTAATATTCGTGATATCATTTTCCTTATTATCGTCGCCTTAACATCTTTTTTTTCATCTCAGTCACCGATGGATGGGTTATTGGTCATATCAACCCCTTACACGCTAACTGGATGTAAGAACTTACTGGATGTAAGCATTGACACGATCGTGTAAGCACTTCTTTTGTAGGTTGGTTGCTACAGTGTTTGATCGCGCTTTCTTGAAATGGAAGTGCATGCCATTGCACGTGCTAGCTGTGGTAGAAGGCTTTCTTGCAATTTGCGAAGAAGACAGAAACTTTTCTTCTTCGTTCATTGATTATGCAGATAGTGAGATATGCGTGGACAGAAACCAGCGAGAATTCCGGACGAAAGAATCAATATATCAATATATATATTTGGGTAGCAGAGAAATTATATTAGCCCTTTTGATTTATAATATGAGAACTCACGACTACTAGTCCTTGGGACATCTGGCCACAGAATGGTTCGTAAGCAATGAGCATATTGCAGCTATATGGTTTCTATTTTTCCATGGTACCTGTTTTCAGAAAAAAAAAAGTGTTGGTGTCAGTGAAACGTTGGCTTCGTGCCTTTGTGCGTCAATTATGCCAACTTTTCTTTCTGACGCAGTGCTTCTCCAGTACTTTACACAAGTAAAAAAAGGGTACATATACCTGCATTGACATATCTGAATATAGAGTACTATAATAAGGGTTAAAAGAAATGCGTGTGAAATCTTCGAAAAGTAAAGGAATTGTGGCAATCGCTCACAACCTTCAACATTGCCTTTGAGTGGTCATTGGCATATTATTATGTTTAAACACATTAATTGAAGCAGGAATTGAGGAACTGTGATTCATCAATTTTCAAGCAAATGATTAAATGGCTGCATCAAAAGAGAAAATTAAAGTCTATCCTTCCTTCTTGTGAAGAGCTCACTGCTGCTTTGAGATATAAAAAAGGGGCCCTTGATGATTACTATCATTATTATTTTGTGAGCGTCGAAATCAGAGAAATCTTCTGACGACGCCTTGTAAGAGGTACAAGGTCGCTGATGCCATCCCACAGCTGCCACCAGTTGTTAAGGTTTCGATTTCAATAGCAGGTACGGCGGGCTTCTTCAAGGTAGCTGGCTCCTCACCGTCATCCGCATAGCCGATCTTTGCCAGTGAGGAGACGCGTTGTTAAGAAGATAGAACGAAGGTTTATTTACATGATCAGAAAGATGAAAATGTGCAGTGATTTAGCAGGGATTCAGCATAGATTCAGCAGAGATTTCGTTCAGAACCCACCCTTATTCACAAAATGCTCCGGCTCTTATAGCCCATTGACTCTTCACACGGCAGTCCGAAGAAGGCGGTGACCACTGTTGCCACGAATCAGGTGACGTGAAGTCTCAATGGTCCACCCACCAAAAAGGGCGCGGAAATTTGGCCACTCGTGAAAAGAACGAGGGTTATATGCTCAATAGTGTTCACGAGCGCACCACACAATGACGCACCCGGCCTACGTCCTGAAGGCACCGCAGGACTAGGAGGTAGAGTCCGGTAGAGAGGGAAATTTGTGCTCCTCCGGGGAGATGGCCACTGACACGATCGTCAGCAGTGGTTCATGGCTGCTTTCTGCTACAGAGTGCCATAGCCCTCTCGAACACGGCAGTCCAAAAGCTTGATTCCGGAGAACGGCAGCTGTGACGCCTTCCCACGCTTCCGAACTGTCAGTGCTTTGCAAAGACATCACGTAGGTGATAATACCAGAATCAAGAGGTTGAATTCATGGGAACTGAAACAGTGCTGTCTTCTCATGCGGTTCAAACAGGTTCAACAAAAGGATTGTTTCCAAAACTTCGGTCGAGTTCCTCGTAAACCGGCCACAGCAAACTGCCTGGCCCACTTGCAGTACAGCGTCGTGCTTTTCGCTTCTTGGGGCGCCGATGGGGCAGAAAGCATTCCAGCAGACCTGCATACGCACAATAACGTCTGCTGAGACGAACTGTCGTGTCAAACATAAAACCTATAGGCCGAAACGCCGAAGATCGCAAATGTCATACTCTTTCGAGACGAGGCAAATGAGCGTTTGTTGTTAGCAGCCGTCAATCTATTTCGCTTAGCAAGCATGCTGGCTGCGTTTGCCCCCATAACATGCATGTTGACGCTACACCTTCAAACACGGAAGCATCACAGCATTTTAATTGTTAACGAAAGCAGCCTCATCATCCTCAGAGGCCTCGAAATGGCACGAGAGTCACGATATTAGGTGCTTCGAGTAAGAATTCCGCTACTCGAAAAATTATAGTATAGAAATAATCGCTTTTGAAAAAATCTCAATCAGCAATTATTTTTTTTGTAGGAAGGACTTCAGATCGATTATTTTAGGCTCTTCCCTGTCTCATATACTTTAAGAAGTCTCTGATGCTATTTATATACCTCCCATAATTAATGTATTTAGTCATCTGAACATGTCTGCCACAAAGCAAAAAGTATAATCAGGCAGTTGGCACGCGCAATTATGGCTATTGCCTTATTTTTTAAGACTTTTTAAATACATTCTTAAAACATTCGTTGTGTAAGAAGGAAGAATAGCAATATGCCATAGAGGCCCACGACCTTACCCTAAAGAGACTAGCACGAGCTGTTTGAATCCAAGCTGTATTTCGTGTGCCGGTCATCACAGCCTCTCTCAGCGTCCGTAAGCCTCCTCTTCAAGTGCTGGACGCGAACCTAAAATTCCATTTAAAAATAATGAAGGAGCTGAGAATTCAACCTGGAATTCCGTTATAGGAGACTTCCCACTCCCCCAGACATGGCTGACGAAAACACTCAGCAAGAAGGCCCGACCCAGGCTGAGCCTTCAATGTTCTTTGTGCCCTTCACGTTACGCTTGCGCAACCCACCTTTCTTCAACGCCACAGATGAACAAGAAGTTGAAGATTGGCTGTCGGCATTTGAAAAGATGAGCGTGAGCAACAAAAGGGATGACCTTTCGAAGCTGCAATGTCTTACCTTCTACCTAAAATAGGTCACGAGCCGCTGGTTCAAACACCACCAGTTCGGATTCGGCACTTAGAATGCTTTTAAGCAACGAATTGTTGATGCCTTCAGCTGCTCCGAGGTACTCAAGCTCCGTGCTGAATAGCGCCTGTGGAGGCGTGCGACGCTGCAGGAAGAATATTCACGAGCTACATTGAAGACGTGCTCGACTTTGGCAAGTGCATTAACCCTTTGATGGCCGAGGCAGTCAAGATTCCAAACATCTTGAAGAACATAGGCGATGAAGTTTTTAAGACGCTGCTGGCCAAAGGCCCACAAACCGTGTCTGGACTGGCCAATCTGTGTCAGAGCTTCTAGGAGCTGCCAAAACAACGGGTCTTGACACTGTGGCCAGTGGCTTCATATGAAACTCTCACGGTCACACTCGGTGGTGAGCAAATCATCACGCTCATGTGACAAATCAAGATATATGTTCGCGAGGAAGTGGCCCGACAGCTTTCATGCCTGTCGTACTTACTAACAGCGGATCCCACTACTTTGTTAGCGAGAAAGTCCCAAGCACCGGCGTAGCTCAGTGAAAAAGTGCTGGGCTTGCACGCAGCGATCCAGGTTTGAGTCCTACCGTGTCCTTGATACTAGGTTTTTGTTTTATTTTGTGATAGTGGTTACGGACACCGGTGGCGGTGGCGGCACTGCGTGTGACCCGAGTTTTGATCTCATAACAGGTTTCACTGTAAAAATTCGGCAGCTCCCCCGCATGAGAATTGATGTCATCCGCAGCATGCAGAGGCAAGGTGACCGGGGTTTAATATTTTTTCCGAGCGACACGCTCTGAAATGACGATAAAGATATGTATAAATGTTAAATGCACAGATATGTACAGTGAAGAGTTGCATATGTTTTACATAACTAGTTGCCTACGGTTTTGTAATGATAACAGCAACATGCGTGTCTCCAAGAACAGAAACAGACAGCTGAAATGTAGCACTTGTGCTTGCGAGGATGGTAGCCTAGGATAAAAAAAATTCTGCGGATGGTGCTTAAGTACATTTGGGGATAAGCCGACGTGACACACATCATTGGAGTACATATGAAAAGCTCACAAAATTGTATGCAGAGCACTGAAACTACAACTCCCGTTTCACCATCATCACGCCTGCATATAGGTCTTCGTCCAGGATTTCCCGAGATGTGTTGTGGCTCTCTGCAGAACGACGCTTCTCGGGAAATCCTGGATCTTGATAGTTCTTGATTGCCACGCAGAATTCTTGAGTTCTAATGTTGCTGGGACCATACCATATGATATATGCGTTTGTCGGGTCAACACTGCCTATCGGTTTTTCTTAACACCCTCGCACAATCAAAATCTGTTTTCACCATTCCTCGGTAGATATAACTATCAAACATTTGTGGCGTATACCAGCATACCGCACCCTGGGAACTATGGGTATTTGCCACACCTGTGTGCAGGAAAGGATGTGATGTCGTACACGACGGGATTTAGACATTGTTCACGTCATTACCAGACAGTATTTATCGTGAAACCCTCTTGACTTCCCATTTTTATTTTCCTCTACCCCAAGTGAAAGAGCTCCACATGGTGTAAGTGGAGCTTGCGCAACTGCCACGAGCATGCCATTAGCGTAGCATGTAGTCATGTTTTACATGACATGCATATCAAGATTATGTTTTGAACACGACATTTATATTCGTCGCTAGTCACGTCATGTGATGCCAAACTTGGTATATATGGACCCAGCGAAACAGCCGCGAGTGCGCGATGAGCGTAGCATCTAGTCATGTTTTACATGGCGCATGCCATGATTATCATGCTTAGACCTGCATTTAACTTCGCCGTGTCTTCACGACACGTAATACTAAATTTGGTGTATGTGAACCTAGCAAAGCCACTGCGAGCACATCAGGAGTGTGGTACGTTGTCATGTTCTTACATGACACGCATCTCATGATACTCACGTTTGCACCACCTATGTATCTTTGTCATTCATTGACGTCTCATATCAGAATTTTGTATATCTGAAGCTAGCGAAATGACCACGAGCGCACTACAAGTATATCATGTAGTCACGTTTTACATGAGATGCATGTCATTATTATCATGTTCGGACGTGTCATTTACCTTCGTCGTGCGTTCGAGTCACTTAACACCAAGTTTGGTATATGTTAATCTAGCGAGACGGCCGTTAGCGCATCTTGAGCGTGGCATTTAATCATGTTTTTACATGACGCACATCTCATGATTATCATGTTTGCATCAGTCACATACCTTCGTCATTCATTCATGTACCGTAGTACCCAATTTGGAATATTTGAATCTAGCGAAACGACCGTGGGTGCTCATTGGGCGTGGCATGTAGTCATGACTTACATGACATGTGCAGTGAGCCACACCACAATATATATTCCGAGCTCCAGCCTGTCTGAGGCAAGATCAACTAATGTTCGATCAAACAAACACCATGTAATAGGAGTCATTGTCAGCTAACAAAGCCACTTTGAGTACTATCAATCTTTGCGTCTCGTGTTACGTTGAACTCATACGTATATTTGACAACCATGGTCACCACGCCCACTTTCTCCATGGCAGTTTACTAGAAACCTTGATAATCTCTCATAGAATATACCTCAATCGTACATGCATCGATGACAATCGGTATTGAATGTACAAGAAATATAGTCCAGGTGGTAATATTGGTGTTATAAATTACCTGAATCTAGAAAGTTGAAGCGATGACAGAGTGGCTATAAAAGTGCAGACACATGGGCTGTGTGGTCTACTCGGGTAGGTAACAGCATTACACAAGTTCACGCCTCTTTATAGCTTGGATTTGCAAAGGATAATCCAGTGGTTGAAGCGATAGTTATGGTCTTCAGCTATTTGTCTAATTATGAGTTTATGAATTGTACCGCACTGAGAATATTTTCAAAAACTAGGTCATCTTGGAAAGCTGATATTTTTTAGGTAGTTTTTCCAGCGTCCTTCCCCTTTATAGTTATTTTTTTAATCGAGTCAGTGGCGTAAAGTATTTCAATTTCTTTGCAATAAATATGCGGACAAAGAAGTTCGTATGGGCGTCATGTTGAGGCTATAAATAAAATGCAGCTGTCTGGTAAAACGCAATTAAAATAATTCCATTATTCAAACCTCTTCATCTTTTGCTATCCCCATACTTGATCGCTTCAGTGGCTTTTTAACTCTCAGAATTTCATTTAAAGTCCCCGAATAAATAGCAGCTCGCTGCATGCGTGGCAAATGTTCACGTTTACGTGAATTTCTGTCACTGTTTGGCAGCTTATCTAAATGTGGAATGCGAGATACGATAGCGCTGTAATAAAGTCGACGACAATCTCAACCGAGCATCACTTTTCTCCTGAAATGCCCCCGAGGCCAGCAATCTCTCTCAAGCTGCTTGGATTCCATTATTAGCACTGTGGTAATCACTTCCTCTTCGAGGGAAAAGCGCCAATCTTCTTGCAACGTGAAGGCGTGGTTCCTACGAGATCGTTGATTTTCCCCCAAAGAACTAAATATAGCGAGGAGAACGGGTGCTGAAAATGGCACCAATTACTTGGCGTAGATTTTTTGTGCTTTGGAACGAGACTAGACGGCATCATCAAAAAATGAGTGCGTTCGGCTAACAGATCTGTTAGCTGTCTTGCTAATTGATCGGACAAGGAGATCTCTCAAAAATAGTATCTGCAAGCCATTCCAGGCCGCTGCTTGTAAATATATTTGTTTCACACCTAACCCGCTCAAGTAAACACACACGCCGAGAAGTTAGACAATTCACGTGCCTGTAAGAGAGCTTAAAAAGGTTATAATACGGCTTGGGAAAGTTGGTGTTACCAAAACTAGCACTTGTCTTCAACATAACACCTTTCTTGGTCTGTTTCTTGTGCTACGCAGCTCTTGAAGTGCGTTCATCAACACATGAATGTGATTTGCCAAGCTGCATTGACTGTTTCTCATCCAGAAAAAAAAGGAAAATTTATTTTACAGCCTCATTGCAGTTCTTTCCTTTTGGTGTTATTGTTCTGGAGTTTAGACACGGACGTTTGCGATGCCGCACGTGATTTTCTCCTTGTGACATAATGAATCGAAAAATGATTTAATCTAATCTCAGTTCATTTTTCAACCATATTGATTGTTATCACTTTGTTTCCTTGACAATATCACTGTGCTATTTCGTGAACTGCCCACTTCTGAAGACATTTAGAAAAAAAATGTCATTTCTAAAACGAGGTATCCCCTTTCCAGTAACGTAGAGAGAAATTCAAATTCAATTAAGTGGGTGATGGGGGGCGGCTGATGTTGAACCATAATGGTATGTGTAGTTTAGCGTCCCAAAACTCCATGTGATTATGAGAGACACCATAGTGGAGAGCTCCGGAAATTTCACCACCTGAGGTACTTTAACGTGCACCCAAATCTGAGCACGTGGGCCTACAGAGATGTCTAACCATAGTTTATGTATGTCCGTGCATGCGCTTCTATGTGCGGCCGTTTATTGTGACTGCATGTTGTATTATGGAAGCCACTGCTTTCATAATAAAGAGATTTAGAAATCCGAAAAATTTCGGGGGGAAAGCTGAGCCACCCCTCGCCTTTCCCCTGACTACGCCATTGGGCCCTTTTCATAGTTGCTCCCCAGCAGTGGTTGTGTCAGGTTACTATAAGAAACAACTAACCAATATACGTTTGACGCAAAATAAGGGCTAGTCTAACATCAGCGCAGGTGGGAGGAAATAGATGCAGTTTGCAAATACCCAGAAGGAGTGTAATTTTAACCCATGACGTATATTTATCCGAAGATTTTGAAGAAAAACTAAGTGATCATGCGTGCGAGGCCACCTGTTCGCAACAATGAACTTAAGCTCGCTTCATTGTGGCACTTTGCTGTACGCGAAAATACTGGAAGAGAGCACGCAATAACAACACGACCTCAGTGTGCGCGCTTGCCGAGTCATGGACAGTCGGGCGAGACGTCGGCAAATGCGTTGAGAGAGTGGTCCACAACGGCAAGCCCGAAGTAGCTCGCTGTTCCCCAGGAGAACCAGCGGCTCGATTCAGGCAACACAAACGTGCGCCTCGCGTTCCGTCAACTACGCGCACTGTAGACCTCCAGAGTGGCTGTCCTAAAAATAGTGCACGCGTTTCTTTCTTCTCAAAGAGGCGCCACGCAAACGCCGCCGCTGCCGGTTAAGGTCGCGCGCGGCAGACGACGACGAGTGAGCGTGAGGGTGAAAGGGATTCGCCACTGGCGGCCGGATCGGCGCCAGAAACAAAACACGGTTGCCTGGAGGATATGCAAGCTTGCCGGCCGAGAACACTGCGATCTTCCTCCAGGCCGCTCTACGACTTCAGCGCGCGCGACCGTTATTATAGGAGTGGGGTAGAGGCGGCCCGGTTTTTCTATAACTGGTAACTGTGCATCGAGCCGAAGACATACGCAGAATCGCGTAGCGTGTATGTCTGTATGGCTACTGCGAGGAAGAGAAAACAGGAACACGTGAAAGGCGCGGCGAGAGTCTTGTAGCGTTTCTAGCGGATGAAGTGTGAAGCACCGCGCGAGAGGAAGAGCACTCGCTGGACGGTAGCCGGTGGCGATCCTCTTTCCTGGTCCAGTGCCGAGACGGCTGCCCTTCCCGATTCCGTCACGGCACATTCCCTCCCTCGTGCGTGGCTCCGGCGGCGAGGGATCTCCCACACTGCCCAGCCAAGCCTATAAATGGCCCTTAGCAAACGCACGCGCGGTTTCTTGCCACTCTGGATTTCGGACAGCTTAGGTGGGGACACAGCACCGGCTGCGAGACATGACGTCTCATATAAAGGTAAGCATGTAACAACAGCAGCAGCAGTCACCCTGCTACTGCGTCTGTCATGCACGCGAATCCACTAGCAACGTCTAACCGCTTTGGAGTCTGCGAGAAAAAAAAAAGAAGAAAAGAAAAACTCGTTGGTGACAGCAGTTCGCGTAAACTAAGACAGCAGGGAATGTAAGCTTGAATGGTTAGAAATATCACAATTGCCCATCGTTTCCGCAATCACAATGGTACATAGCGCACTTTCCTCTTGTTCGAACCACTTCTTACAGCGGGCCTAATTGTGATCGAAATGGTATGATGAGGGGTTGATCAGGGACATAACTTTAAGGAGAAATCACTCTGACACACTCTGGTTTTTTTCTCTCTCTCTCATATTTTGCACGACGAGAAGTATCGGACTAAGAGAATTCTTCACATGCTCGCGCAACCCCATGTATTGATCATTCCGTGACACTTCTATTACGAATTAGTGTAGCGATTTCCATTCATGGATAATATTCTTCTGCGTCCACCTTGAATCGAAGACCTGACTGTTTATACGCTGCTACATGAATATTGCACGTAATAATGATGCTCAATTTGTCATTAGCACTAGCGTTCAACCAATGGAAAAAAAATTGGGAATGAGATTCAGCCTCTTGCCTTTTTTATCAAGTGGAAATCCAAGCGACAAGTTGCTCTTGAATTTCCACCAAGAGAGTGCCGGTGGAAGGTATAGCAGTGCTAATGACTTTCATCATGAGAGCAGAAATCAAAATTCTCTACTATATTAGCTATAGGTATTATGGTCCGAAAATCGAAGAGTCTTCTCCAATATATACTATAGGGAACACTTGCGATGTGATCGTTCTGCCAATATGGGAATGCTGGTTAGTAGACGAATTTAGCTAGTCTTCCTGCTTGAGTCCTTCGAACTGACTTGTAGCTTTGGTTTGTTTTGGTTTGTGTTTTTGGTTTTGTTTCAGATAAAAGTATGTACCAATGTGAACTTTGTTAGCCAATTTGAATCGATGAGCTTGAAAGGTCAAGCTAATGAAGTGAAAATGCTGGTTGAAGTGCCATTTATTCTAGCTCCCGTAAACACAGTGGCGTAGCCAGTGGGTGGCATACTGACCCCTGCCCCTTCCCCCCTCATCAATGTTTCCCCCATTGCGTACAGAGCGCAAAGTCACCATTTGCTCGCCTGGCCCCCATTTCAGATTGGTCCTGCCTCTCTCCCCTCCAAAATCTCTGCCTACGCCACTGCTTATAGGAAACTCTATGCTTAAAAGTACACTTAATTCTGCAGCCACCCATTGCGGCAACTACAAGCTCGTACCGCATATCTGAGGGTACCGACAGTAAAGCCTAGCGGCATGAATGAACTAATGGTTGTTGAGCGACCACAATAGCGTCAAATATTACGACTATTTGGGTTAGTTAGATACAGTCCAACATGAAAAACGTTATATATTCTGTTATTTTTTGAGGGAGGGGTTAAATAAACATGATTGAAATGCAGCCCATTTGTTTACTTTTGTAACGTGAAAAAACAGGTGACACTAAAATAATCACCCGCTAGGGTTTATGGGTATGTCTCTACGTAAGTATACGATGAAGGGCAAGGCAAATAACGGAACTAATATAATATATTTTTCGTTTTCGTATATTTCAGCTGCCATTTTGAACCGTTCAATATTAGCAATGTGTATGAAGGCGTAGCTTAAGAAATCTTTCAGTGAGCGCAGCAGCAAAAAGGAATGGTTTACGATGTGATGATGGCGCTTTCGTAAAAGAACATGCTTCAGTAAAATTGGTTGGCCTCCAAGTGAGCGCTTTGTGATGCCTAACGACGATAATCATGACGACTGAAATATTATATTGTGATGTTTCGCACTTGCCATAAAATTATTGAACCTCCGATGGTGAGCATAGCACTATGCCACTGAATGAAATTACAAACATACTCAGATGAGATACTCATGTGCTCTAAATAGGTGCAAGTCGTAATAAGAATAAAGTCCTACCATTTTTCAATGAACACACCCTGCATTTTTGACCAAACATCCTTCGACGGCAGCTAGATATGCCCATGGCAAGTTCACAGATTAGCTGCCGGAACCTCAGGACGAACGATTACCAGATTAGTAAATAATTCTTCTGTTCTTGTGTACGAACTGTCTTCAATAAGAAGACGACAGATGAAGAAAACGTCTAGTGAAATTTCCACTTATGAGCACCTAAAGTCACTTTAGGCACAATTGATTGATACGTGGGCTTTAACGTCCCAAAACCACCATATGTATATGAGAGACACCGTAGTGGAGGGCTCCAGAAGTTTTGAACACCTGGGGTTCTTTAACGTGCTCCCAAATCTGAGCACACGGGCCACCAACCTTTCCACCTCCATCGGAAATGCAGCAGCCGCAGCCGGGATTCGTTCCCGCGACTTGTGGGTCAGCAGCCGAGTACCTTAGCCACTAGAGCACTGCGACTGGGCTCTTAAGGCACAATTTTCTCGTCCATTAGTGCAAACGATTTCTCTTCTACTGACCAGTGTAATAAATCATTCATTGCTAATCAAACCTTGACAAATTCTGTATTTATATGATCCCTCGTATTATTGTTGAATATTCCCAAAATTCCTCATCGTTGTTGTGACCAATAATTTGACGTGCAGTGAATTAAGAGTTTTCGGGAAGGCGCGAGGCCTGGTGATTCAACGCTTCAGCAACAAAACAAGTGTTTTCATCTTTCGTTTTGCAAGCAAAAAAGCCAGCATTGTTTCAATGCAGCTGGGCTGCTCAAACAACTGCATAAATTTTACGTGCAGACAGCCCGGCTTATCGCTACTCACCGATAACACCGTGCATTTCAGATCGGCGCTGGAAGTGACTCTATAATTTTAAATATGCGCCGTATAATGTATAAATATCTAAGGAATCTCGTTCCAAGGCTACGATTTGCTATTGAGAGACGCTGTATAGAGGAGGACTCCCCAACTATCAACCATGTGGTAACTTTAACGTACAGTGACATCGAGCAGTAATAATAATTATATTATATCCAGAATTTAACGTACCAAAACCGCAATAAAATTACGAGAGCCGCCGCAGTGGAGGGCTTCGGAAATTTACATTACCTCGGGTTCCTTACCGAGATGCTAAATCTAAGTACACGAGGTTCTAACAATTTCGCGTCAATCAAAATTGCAGCCACATCAGCCGGGATTTGATCCCAGACAACAAATAGTACACGGATGTCTCGCATTTCGCCTTCGCCGAAATGCGACAGCCACAACCAAGACCAAACCCGCGAAACTCGAGTGAACAGTCGAGCATCATAATCACTTCTCCATTGCTGCTGACCAAAAAATATATATATATGGCCGTCCTGATTGATTACAGTGCTTTCGGCAAGAAATTTGCGTTATTGCAGGTTCATATCTTTCCCTGCACTCTCGCTTAAAAAAAACGAAACGGAATCGTTTATTGTAGGTACCAAACAAACTTTTTATCGGAGGCGACTGCCTCTGCAAAAGCTTTTTCAGGGAGCGCTGTTTATGTAGCGGAGCGTAGATTTCGATTGACAGCTCAGCAGACATGTATTAGCCTCCTAGGCATGGCTAGCACACGAACTCATGGGCCAC
Source organism: Rhipicephalus annulatus (assembly GCA_013436015.1). Lineage (NCBI taxonomy): Eukaryota > Metazoa > Arthropoda > Arachnida > Ixodida > Ixodidae > Rhipicephalus > Rhipicephalus annulatus. The sequence goes on along the minus strand of WOVY01000097.1, from coordinate 533,023 downwards.
AAGCGAGAGTCACCAGGTTCAGACAAAATCACTCAGTCACAATATAAGTAGAAAACTAGTCGTATAGGTGAGTCATGAACATGACTGGTACCATCAATACGCGTGTGTCAGGAGCATTTTTTACTGACTGTGTCCTCATCGACTGTCGAAATGCAAGATGTCCCACGACGCGCGAGAAGGCTATTATAGCAAGAACGTTCTTACGTTTCACCAACAAGGAAATACCGGTGGTCTTTTCCGCCCCGAGAGAGCACGCGAACCGACTCAACTTTGCGTGCTTTGTTTCAAGAGCCGCGATTGCGATTCTTCGAGGAGCTTCAAGGAAAATGGCCCATAGCGTGGCTCTATAGAAGAGCGTTCAAGCACACAGCCTCGTAGAGGGCTCTTTCCCTCTTTCTGTCTCTCTCGATTCTTCCAAAATAAGCTGCTGCCGTTGCGGGGCACGTACGCGGATGCGGATGCCCGCCTGCGACTTTTACTTCCAGGAAATTTTCTTCCTTCGTTCCAAAGCGCCTGGCCGTTACGGGACCACGCAACTTCGTGCTCTCTATCTGGAGGTTATGATTTTTTAAGTTCCGCAGTTGCAATTCTGTATCGTTTCCCGGAATTTCACTTTTCATCCAAAGTGCCCTTTACAGAAATGTGGAAGTACCATCTTAGCTTTCCACAAACGTACTTCTTTCCTCGCTCTTGCATTGATCCTTTTCGGGGAAAGAAGTAAGAAGCTGCTTCCTTTTTCGCCCTTCCCATACGACCACTTGATGAGCATTGCAAGTATTTCAATACAGCGCATACATTACTCATCAACCTGAAAATAGTTGTCCATTTTGCAGATGCGAGTATGATTGCAAAATAAAAGAGGCACAGAATAAGCTGGCGCTGTGTCTGTTCCCGCATGTGCCTCTCATCCTTCACAGCTATGCATTGGGAAAAAGCAGCAGTTCCGGGAAGATGAAAGCTGGATAAATGAAAGAAGTAATTATTGAATATGGGACCCCAGCTGCCCCTATTAGGCTTCAATATATATATATATATATATATATATATATATATATATATATATATATATATATATATATATATATATATATATATATATATATATCGTCCTAAATTTGTGTGAGCACAAGCCTTGTGCAGAATATGTGACGTAAGTTCCGGCTATAAGTTAGTAACCTCTAATGGTCTACTGTAATGTCAGGCAACTTACCCACCAACTGCTACCTCTCGAAGGGCACCAAGTGGTACAACAAGTGGGTGGACGTCGTTTACATAAGCTGAAGGAGAACCTACAGGGGCTCTTTCGTGATAATAAAGGGAAAGTAGCTTTACAATTAAGCACTCATAAACACCTTTGATAATTTGCATGGAGCTTTTTCGCGACCTATCACTTCACCATGAGGTGTCCAGTCTAGATAACAGCCTCTGTAGCGGCAGCCAGAGTGTTTCTTTGGTATCTAGCAATTTTTACACCTACAAAAATACACTATGTTTCAGAAAAATCTCTCTCACTACCAGGTGTTTGTGTTGTCGCTTGGTGCCGGCAGCGTATGAACATTTATTGGAAAGCTTTTAGATCGTGTCTGAATATTCGACTGAATTTGCACGCTCAATTTCTAAGGTTAAGGACGTTGTAGGGCTTGCGCTTTATTGTGATGACCCTGAAATGTACGCTGACGTATGCAAAAAACCCTATGCCTGTTAATTCAAGATTCGATTATCGATGACCGACGTTTGATCTCACCACTATGCTTGTGGGGCAAGTGTTATTTTCTTTGCTTGAAACAGCTTCATGTTTTCCAGACTGCCCCGATTTGACTGCTGCGCTTTTAGACGTCACAACAATATGAGAATACTGTACTCAGGGACAAAAAAAGAGCAATGTAGTCACCCTGTAAATCGTAGTGACGTTTTAGATGTTGCTCAACTCACCGTCACCTTAAAAAAAGGAACTTTTTGACATAGACTTCCATATTTCTCGCCAAAATGTACCCACTAGAAACACTAAACAAGAATTGTGAAAATAAAATTCTAACTACAAATCAAATCACTTACTGCCGGTCTTCTTCAGCATGGCATGCAACTTTAGATTCTTTAGTTCCTTTGTTGCAACTTTAGTTTTAGGTAGCAAAGCCGCACAAAACCAGAGCAGCCGGCAAAAGGAGGAATTAACCTGGGAAACGAAGATAAATAGGCTTAGGACAGTGCGTTCCTCCGCCACCACCGCTGCTGCCTTATTTCCAATTTCCAGGTAGCCGCTAGGAACACCACAAAGTACCGTTCATCCAGGGCGTGACGTCAGATAAGACAAATTTGGCGGTCACTGAGAAACAAATATAAACAAGGTTAGGACTGTGCTTCCATGCGCCACCACCACTGTTTCCCTATGAGTGCAAAGCACATGCGAAGGCTAAGAGTTGGGCTAGAGCAGGAAAGTAATAGAGGGCAAGGTGGCGAATGGCTGGATTGTGCACATCTGGCTGACATTGAAAAAAATCGAGAAGGTGCTGAGACAACAAACTATCTCAGAATGTGCACTGTATAAACACTATCACTTTATTTCTAAAGGGAACACGTAAACGCGTGGTTTGGGCGCTCTGGTGGCTGACTTGCAGTGCGTTTACTATTATTTGTTATTTTTATTTCATTATTCGTCCTCGGAAAATACCCCTTTATTTTGAATTTCGGGGTGGGGATGGGGGCGAAGGCACCCTCCTTCTTTAGCTATGGGCTTGCTGCGCACCATTAACCACACCTATAGCCATGGTCCTTGCCCCTTCAAAGTCGTGTACAGAATCCTGTTGTCGTGCAGCAGCGCTTAAGTTTTCCAGACAGGATGATATCTGAATGTGCGCCTTACTGTAACACAGGAACGTAGTTTGGAGCCCAGCGTTTTGCGTGCTCTGCAGCATTCATTGCGGTAATACAGGTGCTTTCCAGATTTCACAGCCACCATGGTTTTGTTTCGTCACTTGGACCCAACACAAGAAATATTCATTAGAAACTCCATATAAAGGAGGAGGGCCACCATGTGTGTGCCACGTCACTACTACTAATAAAAAAAGAGGTGTCGTTTTTGAACCACATCCCATAGTACTTTGAAGGTTTTAGCAGGCATGTCTTATCAACTCACCATGGTGCCAGGCTAACTTAGGCAATTGATGTGTGGCGTATGTCATTGAGTAATGTTTTCTGCAGAGTGAACACATGCGTGGCCCTCTATGTTAATTTCTTCTATTTTCCTTCATTATTCTTTATCCGGAAGTGAACGGTTGTGTTGTTCTTCTTTTGTCTCCGTCGTGAGTGCGTGCTCTCCTGTAACGATGAGCAAGTCTCAACTATCTGCTAGCAAAACTTGTCCAGGATTCCCTCGCATTAGTTTTTGGTTTCCTCACTAAAAGCTTCACGGGAGAAAATATCTAGCAATGTGTGCTATAAAATATTCAGATATTTTACGATCAGGTTTAACGGCTTTCTCAGTTTTTTAGTTTTTAATTTTCGCTAACTTCATGTAACCGTTAATATAACCTAAAGTTGCTTTGGTTCATTCCCACTTCCAGGCAGTTTCGCAGTGGTAAGCGTTCACAAGTGGAAGCCCCTGTATGTGCTATTAACTCGCAGATCTCGTCGCTAATCCTGCTAGCGTGCTGCCTCGCGCTAGCTTCAGGTCATGCCGGGTTGGAACACGCCGCAGACCAACACGTGTATGCGGGTGGAGAAGACTACCCACATGGCTTTGTGGTGCGCACCATCCACGAGGGAGAGGACCGACACGGCCATCGGGGCCGAGGCTACGGCCATGGCCATAGGGACTACGTGAATGAACCGGAGTACGTGGTGCGCAGTCCGTACGGTGCCCTTCTTCAGCAGTCAGAATCGCAGCACATGTACGCTACCGGTGCGGCGCTAGGCCTTGGAGGAGCCTTGGGTCACGAGCATGCACCCTTCTTTCCGGGGCACATGAGTGATTACCTAATGGCAAGATGAAGTCTCCAACCTGGCTGTGGACAAACTTGATGTAATAAGCTCGTTCCCGTGTAACGGTATTGAACTTTATTATTATGTTGTAGGGAAGGAGTGGTCTTGTTGTCAGGTACATAATCTGGATAAAATATGTGGAAGAGTTGTTTTAGTACCTACCATGTTCTGCTCCCAAACACGAAACCTTCCAAGCATGAAAAAGTTGGGTACAGCTATAATTAGAGCTGTTATGAACATTCGAATTCGTAAGACACAGAAATGTAGAGATCCTCGAGAACCATATATTGGTTAAACATGTATACAGAAATCCCAGGTAGTTGAAATCATCGCAAAGCGCTAAGTCTAACCCCCACCCAGATGTAAGCCTTATAAGGCATGTTTGTTTTAAAAGTTTATATTGCAATTTCTTTTTAAAGATATGCTAACAATCTGACGTTATTTTTATTTGGTGGTGTGGTGGTGAAAAAAACCTCTAAAAATTTTTAAGGGGACTCGCTCGATGGAAGTCACAAGCTTCTGGTAACCAGTTTTTAAATTTTAGCAACAATCGTATGACAAAATTTAGAAACATGCAGCAAATGTCTATAGTAAATATGATGTTGTTCCGTCACTTGGACCCAATTACAAGAACTATTTATGAGAAGCTCCATATAAAAGAGGAAGGTCACTGTGTGTGTGCCACATCACTACCACAAATTGAAAAAGATTATTGATGTTGGTCATTTTCAATGCAGTGGAGATGATTTCACTTTAATTAACATGTTACTACCATGATTCAACTAGCGATCAGTCCTCTGAGGACATTGTTTCAAAGCCAGAGTATTATTGCACATTGTGCTACTACGACATGATCAGAAAGCCGCGACAAAAAAGCCGCAGTCGAAAAATGACACTAAGTTAAATAATTTTTTTCTAAAAATGACTGATGCCGAGGGAATTTCATTATGTGCCTTTTCGCAACTCACAACGCCTCACAGCGGAGAGCACTAACTATTGTACCACCTTGAATACTACCATACAGGTAATTATGACACTGTGCCCATGGTTGGTTTTTGCGTGATCAAGGAGAAAGCGCCACATCTGATGCATCTCGGCAAGCTAATGCCACATTCCCTCGATTTTCTAATTACAATATTGTGGACACCAACCCTCATTGGGCAAAAATACAACCCCGTCCCATTTTTAGGAAAACGTTCAACTATCAACTCGATGTACAAGTGTAGTGTCCAAACCATTGTGCCACTCGGAAAACTCCTGTTCTCGCTTAGCAAAGTGATCATAGCGTCTGAAAGTTGTGTCACCATGACGGAACACTCACCGGAACGTGCAAGAAACGCTAAATGAATTCAAACTCCAAAAATAAAACTCAGCTGAGCGATCGCATCATGGCCCATTTGTCGCGGTATACGTTGTCACGACCTAGGAGCTGCTGAACAACAGTCGAAAATATAATAGGTCAGTACCAAGACAAACCACAGTTCACCGCAGCCCTTAGCAACACCTTTTTTTACAAGTAACGTTCTCGCATTTACACATAATAAGAATTCCATAAATGCCCACGTAATTAGCCACACGACCAGTTTCGTATGCAGGAAAAATTGGAAGGTCCCACGTACAGTGGGAATCGGCGATATGCGAAGCATGAATGAGGAAGCTTGGTATATGTCACTTTAAAATCTGCACAACATTACTATGCCGTAAACGCCGCAAACTTTGCCGTAAATCGCTTTCGTGTCATGATTATTATATTCGAAAGTGTCATTTACCTTCATCTATTCACGTCATGGGGTACTATGTTTGGTACGCATGGAGCTAACAAAACCGCCACGAGCACGCGATGAGCGTAGCATATAGCCGTGTTTTACGTGACACGCACGTCATACTTATCTCGGTTAGGACGTATCATTTACCACCGTCATCCCTTCATGTCACGTAATAACAAATTTGCTATATGTGAAGCTAGAAAATGGCTACGAACACATACTGAGTGTAGCATGTAGTCTTGTTTTACATAACACGCATATCCTGATTATCAAGTTTCGACGTGTCATTTACCTTCGTCGTCGATTCGCGTCACGTAATGCCATAATTGGTATATGTGAAGCTAGCGAAACGACCGCGAGTGCCCCATAAGTGTGGCATATAGTCATCAATTACATGATATGCAAGTCATGGTTTCCACGCTAGGGTGTGTGAATTGTGTTCGCCATGTAGTCACGTCATACCATACTATTTTTGCAATATGACATGTGAACAAAACCACCACAAGAGCAGCAAGACCATGAAATGTAAATCATGACATTCATGAAGTATATGTTATGATTTTCATGTTATGACTTGTCACTTATGCTTGTCATACAGTCATGTTATCCCATACCAATTTCGGTATCCATAACTTTACCGAAACGGCCAGAAGAGCTAAAAGTCGTAGACGGCTAGATAGATAGATAGATAGATAGATAGATAGATAGATAGATAGATAGATAGATAGATAGATAGATAGATAGATAGATAGATAGATAGATAGATAGATAGATAGATAGATAGATAGATAAGCTCAAATTCACCGAAGCTCGCTAATAAATGCTTCGCATTTAAAAGTAAATAGCAGACAGAGTGGCCGGGAGGATATTAGTCATCGCAGCTCTACGGCCATTTCACGTTGCCCAAAGGTTGCAGGTTCATCCCTTGGCGGTGGCAAGTTGCTTTTTTGTACACTTTAATTTCTTGACTTTCATATGATGATTACTACAATACAGTTAAAAGACTACAAATAACGATCCTATATCATTCTTCACTTCATTGTCTGTTAGCTTTCATTCACTTCGTTTTGCAACTTTAACTGTGTTTCGTAAAAGAGTGATGATGTTCTTTATTACTGTCACTCCCATTTGCAGGTTGCTTCTAGAAGATGCCATGGGACGCTGACAACCACCTTCTTAGGAGTGTCTGCAACGCCACCTCATGCAGAATCGACCTAATATACTTGCCATAAATCACCATCATATTTTGTAATATAGAAATCATCAGTCATAACAAAGCTCTCTCTGTTGTTAATAAACTTTCAGCTCGTTAGTTTCATAATTCTTTGTTCAACGTGTCTCTATTGTTAAGCTAATGACGGTTGCTATTTACGTCCAGTGCTTAAGAAGATGAAATAGCAATTTTCGCAGTCATGCAAGCTCTGTGTTTCAAGCAGCTGTTTGGGAAACTAACAGCGCGCTTTAGTGAGTCCTTAGTGGTGTAAGTTAATGAGAATCAAAGTATATGAAGTGACTCAAAAGGCTGGTTGAGGGAAGTATGAGCGGATGTGAGCAAGTGTAGGTCCTTACCTGAATGTTGTTCTATCGTGCATTGGTGACAGCACAAAAATGCACGCACTTTCTACTTGCCACGGGATTGGAAACGAAAAGATCCACAAAATTTCACACAGCAACACTACGTCGCGAAGTCTGCCTAAAAGCTGACCTGGTGGCATGATATTGCCTTTTCGTTGCTTGACTATGTTCTATAGCTGTTTTCCCACAGTCTTCAAGGTTTAGCGTGTATTCCCGAGCTCAATTTAAAGCTGCTTCAAATGTCAAATTGACAACGTTCAGTGAACCGAAGGTGAGTAGTTGGGCTTCTGCGATTTCTGTGAAATGAGGCCGGTGGGTCAATTATATATAACTATAATTCCTAGGACGCCCGAAATGAGTTCTGTGTCTTGACTAATTTTTGTGGTGCATACCAGGTAGAACTAGTTGCTTGGAGGCGAACGCCAGGCATCTAATGGCACACTATAGCAAAAATTTACACAATGGGTGAAATGAACATATTTGATGATATCTTATCGCCTTTTATTATTTGTTTCTTGTACAGATGTGCCACGTAGGAGTTGGGAGTTATAAGTAGACATGACTGCTTAGATTTGACCTAATGTTCGGTGGTATCTGCAACCAGACCGCACCGTAAGACAAAGGAAATTATTAATTGTAGTTCAAATTCATGCGCATATGTTATAGATTTCAAATCTGTATTTTCGCAAATATATATATATATATATATATATATATATATTATGACGACTCGGTTGTAACGAGGTTTATTCGTCGTGAACTCGGGAACGAACAAGCGCAACGGACCCGACAAAGAAGCGCTCGTGCCAAGAAGATGATGATTGTCAGCCAGAACATATGATGATGATTGACTGCTGTTCAGATGAGGATGAAGCGCATAATAGATGCCTACACTGATTCCCCCCCCCCCCGTGGAAGCGGCCAGCCTGGCCGCTGCGGGCGGGTAGTCAAGGTGACGAGGAACGTCGTGTGAAAAGCTTCATGTGGGAAACGTGTACAATTTCGGTACTGCGGTAACGGCGGTCAGTTGGCACGACAATAGGCGTCACACGATAGTTGACAGGTGAAGTCTGCTCTAAAACAACATATGGGCCGATGAATCGAGGCTGGAACTTGTCGCAGAGACCAGGTGTGCGAATTGGTGTCAATAGCAGCACCTCGGTCACCCGGTCGGAATAATACCACACGATTAGAGGTGTCGTAGACAGACTTCCTTGCTTGTTGCGTAGCTTCCGTGTTCATACGAGCGCGCTGGCGGCACTGGGCAAGGCGAGAAATATATTCTTCGCAAGAAGATGGTGATGTAGGGCCATTGCTGGTGAAGAAGGAAACATCGATAAAGAAAGTAGGTGAACGTCCGTAAACGAGGTAAAACGGTGAGTAGCCTGTTGTGCGCTGAACAGCGGTGTTGTAGGCGAAAGTGAGGAATGGTAGAAGTTTATCCCAGTTTCTGTGATCCGGTTGAATGTAGACGGCGATCATGTCGGCAAGGGTTCGATGAAATCTCTCGGTCAGACCATTTGTTTGAGGATGGTAGCTAGACGCCATCTTGTGTGTGGTACCAGAAACGCGAAGAACTTCACCTAAAAGCTGTGATAAGAACACCTTTCCACGGTCACTCAGAAGTACACGAGGCGCACCATGACGTAGTATTAAGGCCTGAAGGACGAAGTCAGCCACTTCCGATGCTGAACCAGTAGTTACTGAAGTTGTCTCGGCGTAGCGTGTCATATGGTCTACGGCGGTGACTATCCATCTATTTCCAGCACCAGTAACAGGAAGGGGTCCATAAAGATTGACACCGACGACCTCGAAAGGTGTTGTAGGGCACGTCATTGGCTGTAACTGACCAGCTGGGGGAGATTTTGGAACTTTGCGAAGTTGGCATGGAGAGCAGGAACCCACGTACTTTGCTACGCTGGTAGAAATCCCAGGCCAATAAAAGCGGCTTCGAATGCGGTCGTAGGATTTGTGAAAGCCTAGGTGGCCAGCAGTCAAGTCGTCATGAAAGGCGTTAAGTACATGATGTTGAAGAGCGCGTGGCAGAACAGGTACCCAGCGTTGGCCGTCAGGATGATATATGTCACGATACAGCACACCGTCCTGAAACTTGAAGTGCTCGAGTTGTCGACGAAGGCGTGCATTGGGTGGACGCGTAGCTCCTGAAAGGTGGTCTATAATGCGCCGACAATACGGGTCAGCCTGCTGGCGAGAACTGAAGGGTTGTTCATCGTCGATTGGCGGTTGGTACAGCGAGGCGAGCAAGGCAACAGAAGTGGGAGTCACGTCCGCACTGGTGTCGTTGGAGGTGGCAGCTGGAGTGTCGAACGATGCCGTAGGTAGTGGGCAACGAGAAAGAGCGTCGGCGTCTTGATGTTTTTTGCCCGATTTATAAATAATCTCAAACTGATACTCCTGTAATCGTAAAATCCAACGACCCAAGCGTCCGGACAAGTTCTTCAGTGTAGAAAGCCAGCATAAGGCGTGGTGATCCGTTACGATGGTGAATTGACGGCCGTACAGATAAGGACGGAACTTTTGTATGGACCAAACCACAGCGAGGCATTCCTGCTCAGTGATGGTATAGTTTTTTTCAGTAGAAGTTAGCACTCGGCTAGCATATGCGATGACCCTTTCCCTTCCAGAGTTATCGCGTTGGAGGAGAACAGCACCTATACCGCAGCCGCTGGCGTCGGTATGCAGGAGTGTTGGGGCGGTGTCATCAAAATGGCAGAGTACAGGCTCTGACGTCAAAGCTTTCTTCAATAGGTGAAACGCCGCCTGACATTCCTCGGACCACACAAAGGGTGCATTAGATGCAAGTAGTTTGTGAAGTGGCGCAGCTATTGAAGGGAAATTTTGTATGAAGCGACGAAAATATGATGCGAGGCCAAGAAAACTTCGCAAATCCTTAAGTCTTGTGGGGCATGGAAATCGAAGGACGGCAGCGATCTTTTCGGGGTCAGGGCGAATACCGTCCTAGCTGACGACATGACCGAGAACCTTGATGGATTTGGTGGCGAAACGGTACTTCTTAGTGTTGAGCTGCAGACCCGCACCGGCAAGTCATGTTAGGACGTCATCCAAGCTGCTCAGGTGCTGAGAAAACGTTGATGAAAAGATAATGTCATCAAGGTAGCAGAGACACGTCTTCCATTTCAGATCACGCAGGACGGTGTCGATCATGCGTTCAAACGTCACGGGCGCATTGCAGAGCCCGAAAGGCATCACGTTAAATTCGTATAGGCCATCGGGGGTTGCAACTGCCGTTTTTTCTTTGTCGTCATCGTGCATGGGAATTTGCCAATATCGCGAACGCAAATCAAGGCTTGAAAAGTATTCGGCGCCTTGCAGTGAATCAAGGGCGTCGTCGATGCGTGGCATGGGGTATACGTCCTTGCGTGTGATGTTGTTAAGTGCCCGGTAATCAACGCAAAAGCGCACGGAGCCATCTTTTTTCCGTACCAAAACAACAGGAGATGACCAAGGGCTAGTTGATGGATCAATTATTTCTCGTTGGAGCATGTCAGCGACGTTTTCCTCGATGATTTTTCGCTCAGCGAGAGACACGCGGTACGGGCGGCGATGTACAATAGATGTTCCCTCCGTCTGAATGCGATGCGCTGCAGTGGTAGTTCTGCCCAACGTTGAGGAGCAGGTGTCGAAAGAATCGGCGTGTTTCGTTAATAACGCAAGCAACTGCTGCGCCTGCATAGCTGTTAAGTCATCACTGATAAGAGCTGTGAAGGAAGAGGATGAGGCAGGCTTACTCATCGAACGGTCGTTGGTAGAGGCAGGGTTAAGTGGCGTGACGCTGACAGGCTCAGCATCCACAACACAGGCTACTGCAGTGCCCTCTGGCAGGAGAACTTTCTCTGGCGTTTCATTCGTAGCAATGACGAGCGCGGAGCCATGGTGAAAGCGTATGACACCTGATGCAAGGGCTATGCCTTTTGCGACGCAAGTCGACGAAGGGGACACCAAGACGTCACTGTGGTTAATGTCCTTAGAGATCAGGGTCACAATTCGTTCTTGATGTGGCGGTAGCTCGAGATCTTCGCGAGCGAACAGGCGTAGAGGCTTGTAGACGCCTTCGTCGAACATGAAGTCCGTATTAGTTAGGTGCAGAATCCGTTCACCACAACATATAGCGGCTGAAGAAGAAGATAGGAAATCCCACCCTAGAATTAGCTGGTGAGAGCACCAGGTAAGCACAGTGAACTCGATGTAATGCAAAATGCCATCAATAAACACACGAGCAGTACAAAGAGCAAAAGGGCGGATAGCGTTCCCCTGGGCTTCGACTAGATTGGGTCCATTATAAGGTGTCATTACTTTTTTCAGGCGTTTGCACAAATCATACCTAATCACAGAAACTGTAGCACCGGTGTCCACCAAAGCGTCCACGAGAACTCCTTCCACCGTAACAGAAACCATGTTGAACGGGCGTGTTGGAGGAATATGAGTCCTACTGTTACATGCAGTTTCTCCTCCGAAAACTGCGTCATTTAGTTTTCCGACCGGTTGTCAGTAGTAAACGAGGCTGGCCGAAGAGGAGAGGAGGAGCGACGGAAGGGCGAAGGTGATCGGCGTTGGCTTGAACGGTAAGTGTTCCGCGTCTCAGTCGACGCGGGCGGAGATGGAGACCGCTGCTGTCCAGATGAAATAACGCCGAGCGTAAGGATCCCCTCCGGAAAAGTCCCGTTCGCGCATGCCGTACCCGCGACGCTCGTCCTGCTGGCTCTTGCGGCAGAAGAGCGATATATGGCCACGATATCCACAGTAAAAGCATGTTGGGCGAGACGGGCGCCAAGGCGGGTAGTAGAGGGCGTTCGGCACACCGGGAGATAGCACACTCAAGTGGACTGACGGAGGGTCGGGTGGGATTGGCCGGAAGTGGACCGGTGGTGCAGCAGCAACCGGCGTGAATGATGGCAGCGGTGAAGTATTGTTTACGTTGCGAGGAGGCGCGGCCGCAACTTGCGCGTACGTTGGAGGGCTAGACGGAGGTGGCTGGACGTAAGCTGGACCGGTGAATGATGTTAGTTCCTCCCTTACGATGTCACGGAGGGCCATGCTTGAAGGCTGTGTGACAGATGGAGAAGGTGGTGACATGCCCATTGATTGAAGTTCTTCTCGTATGATCTCCCGTATCATGTCACGCAGGTCCCGGTCTGCGGTACGGTGTTCACAATTGCCCGACTGAAGGCGAACAGAATCAAGTTCGTCGAGACGCTGACACGTAGAGACGACGTCAGTGACAGTAGAAGGATTCTGGGCAAGAAGGGCATTGTAGGCAATTCTTCCGATGCCCTTCAGGATGTGGCGCAGTTTGTCCGACTCGGACATCGAAGAATTGACGCGCCGGCAAAGCGCAAGGACATCCTCGATATAAGATGTGTATGACTCGCCGGGATGTTGTTGGCGAGTATCTAGGGCCCTCCTCGCTAGAGCAGATCGAACGGCTGGCGTGCCGTATACTTGGCGAAGCTGCTGCTTGAACGCAGGCCAGTCGGTGAGGTCGATCTCATGGTTCAAGAACCTTGTCTTGGCAACGCCCGTGAGATAAAGCGATACTCGGCGGAGCTTGTTAGAGTCGTCCCAGTGATTAGTTGCGCTTACCCTCTCGTAGTTATCGAGCCAGTCCTCCACATCTTCGCCGCGGAGACCAGCGAAGATCGGAGGGTCGCGCTGGTGGTTTACGATGTAAAGAGGAGGGGCTTGCGGCGCAGAGACGGCTTGCGGCGCAGAGACGGGAGCAGAAAGGGCATCCACCCACTCACTCTGAGACATGTTGGCGGACTGAGGGTCCAAGCGGCGGCCTGAACGGAGCTCCAGCGAGTAGGCGTTGTAAGGAGAGGTACTGGGAACGTCAATCCACCTTCACCACGTATGACGACTCGGTTGTAACGAGGTTTATTCGTCGTGAACTCGGGAACGAACAAGCGCAACGGACCCGACAAAGAAGCGCTCGTGCCAAGAAGATGATGATTGTCAGCCAGAACATATGATGATGATTGACTGCTGTTCAGATGAGGATGAAGCGCATAATAGATGCCTACAATATATATATATATATAAATATATATATATATATATATATATATATATATATATATATATATATATATATATATATATATATATATATATATATATATTCAGAAAACATGCGTTTTAAAATTCACTCTTCTTATGGTGGTTGCACAGCCGCAGTCACGTCTTTGTAGAGCGCGTGATAAGCCGCGGCTGTACCTTCGAAACTGAAACGCACACAAAGTCACTCCTCCTCTTGCACTTAATAGAAGTTGAAGACGGCCACCTACCAAAAGCTCTCAGATGCACAGATAGGAAGGTCAAATCTAGATAAAATCAAACAGTACAGCCAATATATAACTGAATACACGTAGGTCACCTGAAGCCGTTCATTACCACTGAAGTGGTTTTTGCATGTGATTGTAAGCGACAACGAAAATCAATGGTCATCGCCCTAAAATACAAAATTTAGCTCTTAGGTTATCTTCAATTTTTTAAATAGAAATAAGACAAATTATTATTTGCTGCATCACCATATTGAGATTATGTCCACCTTAGGAAATGTGGATTCCACCATCCACCATTAACATGAATTATAGTTCTGGAATTATCGGTGGCATATTATGTATGGCGGCGAAGGGTTAACGTTTGAGATGCTGGAGTTCCGGCATAGATGGAGCGCGAAACGGCTCTGTAGCGTCAGAGTCACCGTTACGAGCTGCCGCATGAAATAATTGTATAGAAAGCAATGCAAAAAGCATCTGTAAAAAGGAAAGAAAAATACGTGACCATGAGGATTTAAACGTGCAACCTTCAGTTTTCCAACAGAACACTCTAACCACTGCACCATTCTGCCATGTGCAGTCGCCACTGTATAATGATTATTGATCTCCATAATTGACGGTTCAACTTCAGTTTTGAATGCTACGTACTCAAAAAAGGCGGGATATGCACCTGCTACTAAAATTTGCACATTTATTATACCGACACAATTTCTACTTCTAACGATTGCCACGGCGACAATGTCAACAGCACTATGTTTTTGTTGTTACTCAGAACTACAAAATAATCAACTGGACGGAGGACCAGGTACGGTTTACTAGCAGTTACTGTTAAGTATATTATTCGTTTGGTGCTTGTTCGAAAGAACGACATCTGCACAAGTTTTATGACACCTCTAGGCTCACTCGATAAATGTGTGCACACAAATGTTTGGGTATGGTGATGTTTTTCGTGCAACGTAACGCGATGTCATGCCAGTGCACTGATTTGTAGCTATATCGTTAGCATCTACATTACCGCTTGGCCAAAACGAATGCAGTACGCAGGAAACATTATGCCATCATATTGGTTCAGTAAGCATACGAATTGTCAAGTCTGCGTCCTTACATAAGAGCCAGAGAAGTGCCGGCGAAGTCGACCAGTGGCTGTTGGAAAATAAAGGCATGCGATTGCTGGAAGTGTTGGAACCGCGCCGCATCGATGTTCGTCGCTTCTTGCGCGGAAACAGTTCAAAATAAAAATGCTTCGTTTAGGTTAACTGGTGCCACTGCCTTGCTATATTGTCATTCGTTTTCGTTGGAATTGTGTATTCTGAAACCTAGAAGCGCCGATGACATTTGGATGGCATCAATCGGCAGCCCCAATCTTTAGTGAAAACAGTAGTGGTAGAACGGAATGGTGGACGTCACACTCGCTGGGGCTCATCTCGACACATGTCGAAGGTAAAACTTCTTATTTTAGCGTCGAACACATACAGACTGTAAATTAAAGCACGGCTCAGATAAATGAGTCTGAAAGAATTGCCCCAGTTGCGTTTTCAGCTTGGTGACATCCAATGGGGGCTACCTACCGTTGGAAGGCACAATTGCGAACCAGAGCTTATTTATTTCCCGACAACTGTGTGGCGATTTAACACTGTTGTCACTGTTTACAACGCCTCTAGTCTTCTAAACATCACATCAAAGCAGCGCATGGTGCACATCAACTTATGTATGTACGTGAACAAAATGGAAACGTTGAAGACCACATGCTACGCGCCACAAAAATTAAGGCATTGTTGACACGGTGTTATTGAAAAAAAAAACGTGCTAGACGTAGTAGTAGACGTAGTAGTAGTAGTAGTAGTAGTATGTAGCTACCTCTAGTTTATCAGTTGCTCAATAGATGGCGTTAGTGGTTTTCACAGTATAGCGACGACGTAAAGATCATGAGTGTCACGAAGCATACGTTCATGTTTCCATCCGTGCTTCCATCTTTTGGTCCGTCTGTCCCTGCATCCCTTCGTCTGCTTGTATTTCTGTCCGTCCATGCATCCGTCCGTGTGTTCAATCCTGCTTCCGTCCACCCGTCCACCCGTGATTCCGTCCATCCGGACGCTTTGCCCCACTCATCATCATTCACTTAGTGGATATACTGTGTTTTTTTCTTAAAGCAAAAATTGTAATGATAGAATTTGTTATCAATATAAAAATAAGAGTTTTTGCTTTAGATTTAGGCACAAATAGCATTTTTAATTCAACCACTCTATGATGCTGTTTGCGTCTCAATATGGCTAAAAATGACTATTTTACGAAATTTGTAATTTTTGCTAGTAAACCTTAATAAACTAGAGCTCTAAAATGTTTTCTTGATATATGCTTTCTGTGAGGTAAGTATTCACTGCTCACATATTCATACAAAATGCTGTACTGCGATAGAAAATATGCCAATATAGCACATTCTGGCTAAACTCTTGGAGGCGTACCTGGCCCAAAGTTTGTAATATTATTACTGAGCTTCAAACACCTTACAGAAGCCTATTTACTTAACTTGTAGACCATCTTTGGCATACGAAGGATGGGCAGTGCTTTTAAAATTTTTTTTCACAAACAACACCCAGTTGGCAATCCGAGAATTTCAGGAGGCAACCACTTGACCACAATTTTTTTTTGCTCTGCAATACTCTAACAGTTCACTGTTTTTCATGCAGTAAATCAGCACATTTTTTTAATACATTTGAGAAGGTCGCCAAATGGCTGGGACGTTTGGCGTGGAATGACTCAACAGCCAATTCTTACATTGTATATTTGTTTCAATGTGACCCACGTATATTTGTGTCAATGTGACACACTACCTAATTTTACACGTTACCTGCACTGGACATCTTTTGAATGTGCATACCGTCATGTATGCTTAATGGCAATGTGCTTTTGTGCAATATAGAGGAAATATTTCTATGTTTTGTGTCACATTGCATTCCTTTTCAGAAAGAAATCGTATGAGAACCATAGCATATCTGCAGAAATAGACATGTACCTGTGTTTGCGCATACGTATTCATAGACGTTAACATTCTTAGACTTGGTTGATGCATAAAGCTAATCTAACACTGTCGCCTTGAAGCTACGCTTTTCTGTTAGCCTTCACGAGTAAGCTAAAAGGGTAAAGATAGTTTCTTATCTACGTCATCAAAGGTACAAATGTTTTCCCACAGCGCGGTTTTTATGGCGCTTATTCCGCAGCATACCAATTCTTGCATTTCTCAATGCAGTGGAGCCCGATGCCACTGAATATGCTTTCTGTGTACTGCATTTATACTTACACATAACTAAGAAAGCATTTAGTCTTGCAGGGTGCATACTGTATGTTGCACTTTGTATAAACCTTTTGGTCATTGTTCCTAGTGTACTTATTTTAGGTTTCCGGGATTGAATTTATTGTACAGAAAGAACAGCCTGTACCCACTTCTCTCGAAGGAAACCGTCATCTCAGCAGCTGAACATGATTGTGCAAGCAGCTGTGACTAGCAGTTATTTTGCAATTAGAAGTGTATAAATAATCACATTAAATTATTTCGACCTCAATTACACTTCCTTGTCGAATGTTGTGATTCGATAATGTCGAAGTTAATAATGTTACATATAGTGGTATGAAATTAAGGCGCCACAAGTAGTATATTGCTGCCTTACTTACGTGGTTGTTTTTTCTGTTGTATATGTGTCATTCAACGCCAAACCTCTCAGCCATATGCCCGACTAGCGCAAACGTATTTGAAAAAAGTTGTGAGAATTTCTTGAATTGAAAACAATAAAATTTATAGTAAATGTCAAAGATTTAGTCATGTGAAAGATTTCAAAATTTTGAAGATTGCCGTCAGAGTGCTGTTCGTAAAACTTCTTGCAGTTTGTCTATAAATAAAGGCAGATTTGAACATATGGGCATCACTTTTTTGTTTACTTCGGCGATATGAAGGCAGCATGGCTTGCTAAACGTGCCGAACTAAGACATTTCGGGCAGCAGTGGCGGCAGACGGTTCAGCGGAGCACGGTCCTAACTATCTTCTTGCCCATGCGCAGAAACCCCGCAAAGTGGACGTCATCCGCGCATCCATACCAGCCTGCATTGCCCCGGGAATGACCAACTGAAACCAAGGAAAGTTGGTACTATCCGCATATCCACCACAGCGCTGCGCGGGCACTTGACGGACCAGCTGGTGATACGCCCCCCGCCCTTTATATACTCGGTCGCATCGTGGGACTCAACCACATTTCGGGCAGCAGTGGCGGCAGACGGTTCAGCGGAGCACGGTCCTAACTATCTTCTTGCCCATGCGCAGAAACCCCGCAAAGTGGACGTCATCCGCGCATCCATACCAGCCTGCATTGCCCCGGGAATGACCAACTGAAACCAAGGAAAGTTGGTACTATCCGCATATCCACCACAGCGCTGCGCGGGCACTTGACGGACCAGCTGGTGATACGCCCCCCGCCCTTTATATACTCGGTCGCATCGTGGGACTCAACCACATTTCGGGCAGCAGTGGCGGCAGACGGTTCAGCGGAGCACGGTCCTAACTATCTTCTTGCCCATGCGCAGGTTGGTTAGTTTTGGTACGTTATTTATCGCTTGCAACTGCTCCTGCTGCTACTGCTGTCCTCGAGTTTTGTATTTTGTGACTAGACAAGTGCTGCAATGAGTGACGTATGTGAATCCTGTAAACAATACTTTTCTGAAGATGAGGATGTCATAACATGTGCAGAATGCCGGCAATGCTATCACATCGGAGAATGTATCGGAATAAGTGAACGTACCTATAAAAAGAAAGGGAAAGAGGCAAAGAAAGCCTTAAAATGTCAGACTTGCCGTGTGCCTTCATCTAGGAACACTCAGATGAATAATAACGCTGATCAATCAGCTTTAACGGAAGCCTTGAGCCAGCAACTTGCGGAAATTAACAAATCCTTGGCGCACTTGACAACTAAGGTCGATGACCTTACAGAATTAAAGCAAACAGTCACCAGCATTGAACAATCCATTCAGCACATGTCAGATACGCATGACAAGCTTCTTGAAATCAGCGCAAGGCACGATAGAGACATAGAAAGCCTCCGCAACAGAGTAGAAGCTGTGGAACAAAATTTTGATGAAAAAGAAATTCGCAAGCTAAACCTAGAACTAAATGACCTTCAGCAATATAGTCGCCGCCAGAATCTGGAAATTCATGGCATGCCGTTTATTGAAAAAGAGGATACCCTGTCACGAGTTAACGACCTTGCGAAGAGGCTTGACCTGCAGACACTATCTGACTGTGACGTTGAAAGCATGCATCGCTTGCCACCCCGTAAAGGGAAACCCCCAGTTATACTGATAAGATTCACTCGACTGAGCTTGAAGGCAGCATGGCTTGCTAAACGTGCCGAACTAAGAGAAAAAAACAGTAATATTCAGCTATTTGATAACTTAACTCCTGCAAATAAGAAGCTCCTTTGGATAGCAAGGACTAGAGCCACCGAGATGAACTATCGATTCACTTGGTCTTCACAGGGAAAGATTTTTGTCAGAAGGAATTCAGAAGCACGCGCAATCCGAATTGCATCTGAAGATGATCTAAACAAGATTGTTTAAACACTTACTGTACCTATCGCCTTTTATGGCTTTTTTCTGTTTTGATGATCAAGTCGATGCATTACAATGCTGTCTCTTTCAAGAATTTGATTAAGGACTCGAACTTTCTTTCTGAACGTGGTCTTTCCCTTTATCATATTAATGCACAGAGTATGAGGAACAAGGGTGAGGAAATTGAAAGCGAATTAGTACACCTCAACTATGACTTTGATATCATGGGCTTCTCGGAGACATGGTTTTCTTCACAGTCAGACGTGGTCAGTTTGGGAAATTACAATATGGAATCAGTATTCAGAACTGGAAAACGCGGTGGCGGTGTATCTTTGTATATCAAACAAAATTTGCCCTATGAGGCGTGGCCCGACTATTGTGTTGTGTGTAGTGATTTTGAAGCAGTTACTGTGATACACAACAAGGTTGTAATAGTACTGATCTACCGCCCCCCGGATGGTAATACTGACTCACTTCTTGAGTTTTTAGAGAAGCTTCAACATCATGCTAATTCTAATCGATGGTTCATGATATCATTTGGTGATTTTAATATAGATATATCAAAAGATGGTCCTATTAAGCTAAAACTAATGGAGTTAATGTTGTCTCATGGCTGCGAAAACATCATTAGCACTCCTACCAGAATAACAAGCACATCAGAAACGATCATTGATCTCTGTTTCACTAATTTATCCCCTGACAGTGCATTAGCCGGAGTATTCAGCTCTGGTATAAGTGACCACTTACCTTTTTTTGCACTATTAACAATGCCAGAACTGCAGAATTCTCCAAAATACATGCGTAGAGATATAAACGATCCAAATATTCTCCGTTTTCGCTCTCTAATGTTTAACTGCAAGTGGGATGACCTGTACCGAGAACCTGATCCGTCTAAGGCATACAACCTATTTATGTCAAAAATGGTTAGTAACTACAATACTGCTTTTCCGTACGTTGTTGTAAAGAAACACAAGAGAGCGAGAAAGGAGTGGATTACGCCGGCACTTCTTAAGCGGATAAATGAAAAAAACAAACTTTTCCAGCACTTTTTGAAAACAAAAGAACAAACTGACCTCATTGAGTTTAAAAATTTTAGAAACAAAGTAAACAAAGACCTCAAGAAGGCGAAAATAGATTTCTATGCCTACAAGTTTTCTACAGTGATTAACAACTCAAAAATGGTTTGGAGCGCGGTTAATAAATTGATAGGAAGAAAACAAGCCACTGTCCCTAGCTATATACAGATAAACAATATTCACTTCAGTGGCAAGGCACTGGCAGACAAATTTAACCTTCATTTCCTTGAGGCAGGATCCTCAAGTAATATAACACAAGCGACTGACCTTAAACCGGCTGAATGCTATATTGAAAGCTCTTCCACTAATTCTTTGTTTTTATTACCCGTTACCGAGGAGGAAGTAGCCATTGCCATATGCTCACTAAAAAACAGCTCACCAGGAGAAGATGGCATTTCCGCAGCACCTATCAAGGCAGTTGCTGATTTGATTGTCGCCCCATTCACTTACATATGCAACAGACTCTTCTTGACGGGAATTTTTCCATGTGCCATGAAAATAGCTCGCGTAACAATAATTTTTAAAGGAGGTGATAAAAATGAACTTCAAAATTATCGCCCAATCTCTATTCTGCCGCTTTTCTCTAAGGTCGCGGAACGCCTGATATATAAGAGGGTATTTTCTTTTATAGCAAACAGAAATGTCATTTGTGAAGAACAGTGTGGATTCCAACCAGGTAGATCAACTCAGTCTGCTTTACTCCGTATTAAGGACAGCCTACTTCATAACTTTGAAAAAAAATTTTACACTGTGGGAATATTTCTCGATTTCCGTAAGGCTTTTGACTCGATAAAGCACGATATATTAATTAGGAAACTTCAACTGTATGGAATACGCGGGATTGCGCTTGATCTAATGAAAAGCTATCTTTGGGCCAGGAAACAATATGTACAGCTCCACAATTATAAATCTGATTTGGGCGTATTTAGGTATGGGGTTCCCCAAGGATCGATACTTGGTCCTCTACTTTTTATACTTTATATCAATGACATAGTAAACATTCAGTTCACACCAAACATAGTCATGTACGCCGACGATACCAATGCCTTCTTTTCTGGTTTAGATCTTCGCGATATTGAAATAACTGCAAATTCTTGGTTGGATAAACTAAAATCATGGCTTACAGTCAATCAGCTAGAACTAAACATAAAAAAAACTAAATTTATGCTCTTCAAGCAAAAAAATAGGCCTGTAGATTATGCTATCTCTCTGATTTTTAATGGAGAAAATATTGCGCAGGTAAATAAAATTCAGTTTCCGGGTGTGTGTTTTCAAAGTGACCTTAGTTGGTCCCACCATGTGGACAACCTGCGAATAAAAATATCAAGATCGATCGGTCTAATTCGACGCTTACAGCATCTCCTTCCAGGGAGAGTTAAACGGCAGCTTTACTTTTCTTTTATCTACTCGCAAATCATTTATTGCATTTTAGTCTGGGGTACGTGTAACAAAACAAATACAGAAAGTATAATTCTTCTTCAAAAACGCGCACTAGGTTTGATAAATACCTCGGTCCCCACTAATATGTCTCTTTTTTATATGTATAATGTACTCCCGTTCCCAGAGTGCTATATGATGCAACTAGCCATGTTAATCTTCAAAAAAATCAAAGATAATTTCCAGATTTTTTCTGATGTGTACTTAAGCAGAGATCTTACGTATAATCTGCGTACTGTTGCGTTGGTCGGGCCAATGTGCCGGACTAACTATGGTGTACAGTCAATTAATAACCAAATCATTCTACTGTGCAACAGGATTCCTGAAATAATTGAATACGCTAAGGAGGCTAAAAACATAACACAATTTAAGAAGCGTATTTACGATGTAATAAACAGAACACAAGTCTACAGTGTATGTAAAGGAAATATGTAATGTATGTAATATTTATAGTATTCACTGTTTTTCAACTTGTATTGTATTTCAAAATATGTTATGGTGTTTTGTACTGTCCTGCTCTACCTGCCCGAGGTGCCTCACGAAGAGGGGCCAAGTCAGGAGACACACTCTCCTTTTGCCCCCTTCGTGGGCATTTCTGCGGAAATGTCCGAATAAAATAAAATGAAATGAAATGAAATATGTTCGGTTGAACCTTACGTTACAGCTTATTGCTTGCACTAATATGATTTTGTGCGTGCGTGTGTGTGCATTGTAAGGGTTGGAGTCGAAGGAAGTTGCAGGTGACATCCCACCGCTGCCAACCAGATGTAAGATGTGGAAGGAAGGGCGTTCGCTGATGACAACCCACCGCTGCCAACCAGTTGTAAGGTCGAAAGGAGGAACGCAGGAGGATACGGAAAACAGAACAGGGGTTTATGACATTATTTACACATATTTACAGAAAAGGTTGGGATAGTGGTTTCTCAAACCACGAGCGTGGTGGTTGAACGTTACATAGTTCAGAGCCCGATGTCCAGCACTCTGCCGCGTCGTTTTATGCCCTGTCGGGCTCCTCCTCTCAGAGTCGAACACCAATCACGCACACACAGGTAAGGGGGGGTGAGCATGCAAGGTCCACGTGAACACTGCACTGTGGTGGCGCCAGCAGGGCTCTTCCGCGTCGTGGGTGTGCCGCTACTCGAGAGTTCCCACGATCCTGGCAGCATACTTCAAAGGGTCCGCCGATTTTGTTCGCTCAATTAGCGGGGTGATTTTCGGTGGCCGTCGGTCTCCTCCAGGAAGATGCTGTCTTTGTTGGCCTCTCTCGAATGGTTAACGGCGTGTTGGCGACACGACGTCTCGTCCTCCGGCTAGCACGTACAATGCCTGAGGAGCACAGGCAGTCGGCCGGTCGGCTTGGTGATTGGGGATCAAAAGGGAGCACCGCTCCACTGTCAGCTCCGGCGCCGGCCACGCCGGCTCTCCTGTCGCCCGACGAGTCGACGAGGCCATCAGTCACGCTGCTGCTCGAAGGGACGACCAAAGGGTCCGCACTTGAAGGACGGGACTCGCCTCTGCCCGCCGCCTCGTCTGGATAATCACTCAAATACTTGACAGCGTCCGTCAGACTGGGCGCCGAAGGGATTGAGAGACGAATCCCCAGGCCAAACCTAACAGCATACATATGCGTGTGTGTTTTGTGCTTGTCGCATCCCACTGTCGTTTTCAGCCTATTCTACCCACACATATATAGACTGGTGTTATGAAGCTCACTCAAGACCACGATAATACCAGTATCTTCCTTCTTCCTTGTCAGCCGCAGCGAAGAAGGTTCATATATGCTTCTCCAGTATATAACAGCTGTGACTTGGGCCAGTGGTGATGCATATTTGATGGAATGAAGTGCTATGAACGGGACAACAAAAGAAGAGGCACACAAGACGAAGCATTTCGTCCTGTGTGTCTCTTCTTTTGTCGTCCCGTCAACGATGCTTCATTTGATCAAGTATGCATATTTTTGTAACTGCCGTTGTTTCATTTGTGTTTTCAAGTATTACACGCCACTCAGAAGAGTGTAACTTGTTTTAACATCTATAGTTTAGGAGTGATCTTATATACCTACAAAGCACCACCGCGATGGTCTAGTGCCTAAAATACTCGGCTGCAAACCCACAGGTCATGGGATTGAATCCCGGCTGCGGTGGCTGCATTTTCGATGGAGGCAAAAATGCTGGTGCCCCGTGTGCCCAGATTCGTGTGCACGTTAAAGAACCCCGGGGGGCCGAAATTTCCGGAGCCCTCCCACTTCGGCGTCTCTCGTAATCATGTGGTGGTTTTGGGACGTTAAATCCTATATATAAATCAATCAATCAAGCAATAAATCAATCAATCAGGGGTGCTCGCATCATGGCGGCAACACGGCTGTGAGTGAATACGTCGGGAGCACGGTGAAATTGAATGGAAGACATCGTAGCCGCGTGTTGATATCACTTTTATTTCGACGTGCGTGCGTGCATAGTCTGCGCGATAAAGCTGATAGATTGACCTTGCCGCTCGACGTGAGTACTGCTCCTCAGCAAGAGAAAACGTGGTGGGCGTGTACCTGGTCTTCACCGTGGGCGTCTGTGAATTAAACTGATTGACGCGTGAACTGGGATGCAATGTCGTTGATTCTGAAAAGTCCCAAGTTGAACTCGTGACTTTCATGGTGCCGGTTTGACTAACAAGCGTTTGATGTGGTGAAAAAAAAAACAGCAGCTTCTGTGCATATAAAATAATTTGGTGAGCTTGCACTACTTGTGCAAGGCTGGAGCCCAAGACTGGAGCTGAAGCTTGGTATAACCAAGGTTTTTGCAGATTCATAAGGTTGTTGTATACTCATGTGCTTGGTCGGTTTCAAAGTGAAGACCGCATCAGCTCTCTCCTATTTTTTTATTGAACTAAGGTTTAACGACCATTACACTGAGCCGTTCTGTCCTGATTAGTAGGTTTTAAATAAAGAAATATTATCTCGGTTGAAGTTAGCAAAAGCGTGATTAGGATGGAGCTAGTAAGCGTAATCCTGGTTAGCCCGGTACTACGTGTCATCATTTGGTAAGAGCAAGTTAGCATGTTTTTACTCGCGTGCTTATGATTAACGTCACTTTGATTAGCAACGTTTAGTTAGCTCAACTACTAGCATGCTTTAGATAGCCTAGTCCTAGCTTTGCATGGCTTCTTTAGCATGGTCATATTAAGATGTGGCTTCATTACTTTGGCCCAGGCCCGTAGCCAGAAAATTTTAGCTGGGTGATTTTACGAGAGGTCGACACGAATCGAAAAGTTTATATTTTAGTTTTGATTTTTGATTGTTTATTTTATATTTTGTGCACACGCTGCTTAATAGCCTGGAAGTAAACTTCGTTTTTTTAATAACTGCATAGTTTAGGAGAAAGAATGTTGAATTTATTTTGTAGAGAGGGACTTATTTCGTTTCTCGTCGTTTTTGAAACTTACTGACAATATATATAAAAACACAAATATTAGCTTGGCGAAGACAATTTTTTTTCTGGTAAATGTACGCGTAATAGAAAGTGCAGCAGCGTAGTTTGAAGCTCGTATACTGAAACAAACTGTTTCTGAAAATCGTCTGAACAGGTAACTTTTTTTAAAAGTTGCTTCATTTGACATTTTTTTCTCCTAAGCTAAAATAGACAGTGTTTCATAACTTGAAGAACAATTACGACATAATGTGTGCAATATTTCCTGTCGATACTGTTGCTGCACTTCAAACACATATATTAAACAAAAGGCCTCAAACTTTCAAATTTGTCGACAATAAAGCCTATTGAAAAATCAAAAATAATAAACCATTTTTGATTTGTCTTAAAATCTCCTAAATTGTTCCTCACAGATGATTGAAAAAGGACATTAAAAAGATATTAGTGTATTTTGCTTGCAGTAACAATAATACGGGTTGAAATTCACGCTTTTTGGTCATGCACTTAGGCGATAAACCATGAGAAATCGGGCTAAAAAAGTGGGCTTGAGCTTCTGAGTCGTTTGAACAGGACCATATTTATAAAGTAAAAGCAGATTTGGTAAACGGGAATGACCGTTTTAAGCCCGCCTTTCTGAAATACCTCTATTTTCCGTTTGAATCCGAGGCTTGAGACTCCCAAGTTATTGGCACCTCAGTTGGTCACCTCGGAAGGAAGAAGGAAGGAAGAAAGTTTAAGCGGAAAGACAGGGAGGTTAGCCAGTTCATAGGCCGGCTGGCTACCCTGTGCTGGGGAAAGGAGTGAGGGGAATAAAATATATTAAAAAGAAATGTTGCGAAGAGAGAGAGAGAGAATTTACAAAACAATGCGACAGAGGAAAGACAATATCAAAGAGCATAAGACACTAAAGTCTGACTCTGAGGCCAGTTTTCCGCAAAAAGCGCAGCAAAGCTTTCAAAGCCTTCTGGGCTGAGGATGGGCTCGGCCAATGACCCAGAATCCTTTGTTCCGACAAAGGCCGATCATCCAGTCTATCCAGAGCTGCAGTCAGTTCTTGTATTTGTGGCTTGAAATGGATGCACTCACACAAAAGGTGCGCGATGGTTTCTTCGCAGCTGCAATAAGTGCATGTAGAAGAGCTGACCATTCCAATGAGATGAGAGTATGCGTTCGTGAACACCATTCCAAGCCACAGGCGGCATAGAAGAGTCTCTTCAGCTCGAGATATCCTTGAGGGAAGATGAAGCTGTAGATCGGGATCCAAGTTATGCAGGTGCGCGTTTGTGAAGTCTGTTGAGTTCCACTGTACCAGGGTGTGGTCATGTGCTAGCGAACAAAGTTTTTGTAGCTGCGTCGGTTCTTGAGAACGGGATGGTTGGGTATTGGGTACCGTCGTGGGCAGATATAGAGGCCTGATCTGCGCGGTCATTTCCATATATACCGCAATGACCTGGTATCCACTGATACACTAGGCCGTGCTGTTTCTCGATTGCTTGGTGATGAAGAAGCCTTATTTCAGCTACTGACTGTTCATTAGGTCCATGTCAAAAGGGTGACATGCCTTCGAGTCCGAGAAGATAGACCTAGTTCCCGAAAGTTCTTCAACTATAAACTCCAGAGCTGCACGTATGGCGGCGAGTTCTGCAGCTGCCGACGACATCAAATGCGATGTCATGAATTTAATTGTGATGTTCCTCGCGGGAATAACCACCGCCCCTGCTGAGCTTAATGAAGACACCGAGCCATCCGTGTAAGTGTGGTCACCTCGGTTAGATGAGGCAGCTATTACACTCATCTGCTTTTAACGTTTTGGTTCAGTACACCTAAATAGGAATAGGATTGCGAAAGGAACCACCGAAGCATACCGAATATGTAGACTTAGTAACACTTCTGCCGTCTTCTCAACCTGATTACGGTTTAGCGTTTCCTTCCCCGGTCGCTTGCTCAACAATTTCGTGCGTGCCCCCTCTTGTAGTCAATGTATGATATCGGAGGGTTTCTACTATAGGAAACGGTGAGCAATCTGTAATTTTAACGAAGCATGATTTAGTGAAGCATAGCAAAGCACGACACTTCCCTCTCCCACCTTAGTGCGGAAAGCTTGTCAGTGATCAAGCCGGCATCTGAAATACTGTTGTAAAAGACCATATGGCTGAAGAATGTCAAAATGCTTAACGCAATTGGAGATTACTGAGAGCCTATTCATTACTTTAACATTGTTTTAGTGCATATTTTTGCCACGTGTTGCAGGAATAAGTTTTCGGTGCGTTTGGTCAACCTCACTTAAAGATAAATTATAGTCATGTTTTATTAGTGTCAAGCACTGCTGTAAGTCATCTGGAAAATGCAGCGTTTTGAGAACAATGTTTTTGTTTAATGCATTCTTCAGCTTAAGAGGGTTTCGGGGAGGGGGTCATTTCAAGTGTACATAAAGTCTCTTCCTTAGTACTATGCTGGTGTTAGAGCATTTTAATGCATCGCGTTGTCGGCAGACATGTACGGATTTCCATAGAGTGTGTCATTATGTATTGCTCATCCGTCATCAAAGCTCAGCAAAGCGCACAAGAAATGCGCCTTTACAGAAATTCATTCCTTAATGTGCTAAATATGCTTTTCCTCTGTGAGTATGGTCCTGTTCAAACGACTCAGAATCTCAAGCCCACTTTTATTAAGTCCGATTTCTCATGCGTTTATCGCCTAAGAGCATGCTCGAAAATCTGAAAATTCCACCCGTAACACTGTCGATGCAAATAAAATAATGCAGTATGTTTTGATATTCTTTTTCTATCATCTGTGAAGAAAAATCAAAGGTGGGGTTTTTTAAATATTGACTTCAATAGGAGTTACTGTCAACAAATTCGAAAGTTTGAGGCCATTTATATAAGGTATATGATTAAGGTACAGCAACTGTATACACAGGAAATATTGTAAGGTTATGTTGTAATAGGTCATTAAGGTATGAAACACTATCTGGTTTAGCTTAGGAGAAAAAAATCTCAAATCAAGCAACTTAAAAAAATGTCACCTGTTCAGACATTTTTCAGACACAGTTTGCTTGAGCATACAAGATTTAGGCAATGCTAACTCACTTTTCATTACGAGTACATTTACTAGAAATCAACTCGTTTTCACCAAGCTAATATTTGTATTTTTATGTCGTCGTTAACTTTCGAAACTGACAAAGGACGAAATTGCTCCTTGTGTACAAAATAGGTTGTATTTTTTCATCCTAAACTATGCAGTTAATAAAGAAAACGAAGTTCACTTTTAGGCTATTGGTGGTACGTGCACAAAAGATAAAATAAGCAATCAAATTTTAAAAATCAACTTTTCGACCCGTGTCGATTTCTCGACCCAGTCGCGAAGCTCATTAGGCCGTGGGTAATTCCCTCTGCAGTAGTAGTACGGTGTTGTAGATATAGCCACCTCTAATGTAGGTGTTGCTGAATAGATGGCACTGAGTGTACATATCCTTCGAAATAATAAAACTAGATAGCGTTTGTTTGTTTCGCAGCATATCCACGAAGTAAATGATGATGAGCGGGGCGAAGCGTCCGTCCATTTGCCCATTCATCCATCTGTCCGTGCTTCTGTCTGTTCGCGCATGCGTCCCTGCTTCTGTGCGTCTATCCATCCGAAAGTGCGTTCATTGTTCGTACGTCTGTCTGTCCATGCATGCTTCCGTCCGTCCATCTCTTCGTCCGTTAATCCGTGCGCCCATGTGTCTTTCCATGCGTCCGTACATCCGTGCGTGCGTACCTCTCTCCATCCATCCGGACGAACGGACGGATGCTTCACTCCACTCATCATCATTCACTCCATGGATATTCTGTGACTTTTTTTACGTGGGTCGCACTTCCTTAATTTCGGGAGGGGCACCCCTTTGAAATTAGCATTTTCCCTCTCTATGTCATGGCGTGAAGTTTTTTTTGTGGGGGGCACGGGTGCGGTATGCCATGTTCTGGCTACGCCTCAGCTTCAGACTTACCATGATTTGGCTAGCATGGTCATGGCATGTCCGTACCTACAGTGTTCTAGAAGGGGTAGTGGGATCAGCAGCCGCTGCGTCCAACGCATTGAAGCGAGGCGACGAGTGCGGATGAAACCCGGATGCTGGTGCTGGCGCTGTGGTCGCGTGGGCTGGCTGGCGTGGCTGCAAGTGGTGCTTCGCGCGCTTGTTGTGACGGCCACACGCATGGACAGATGAACTCACCCATCAGTCAACCTATACCCACGCAGTTCCTAATAGTCATTAATTGCATGTAATTTTATGACCTTGCTAAGACTGTACCCTCGGGCAAAGTTGACCTTAACGTAGCTAGTGCGAAAATAGTTCTCTCCTAAGTGCGCAAGATCCTCCTGCTCAGGAAGCTAGGGTTCCTCTAGTAGACCATCTGATTGAGAAACAGACCCTAGTATCAGCTGAACGCTTGTTTCGGAGTATTCCTGCAGAGCACAGAGAGTTGGTAGAGCAGAAGACCGATAACCGTCTAATACATCATCATCATCTTCAGCCTGACTACGTCCTCTGCAGGACAAAGCCTCTCCCATGTTCCGCCAGTTAACCCGGTCCTGTGCTTGCTGCTGCCAATTTATACCCACAAACTTCTTAATCTCATCTGCCCACCTAACCTTCTGTCTCCCCCTGACCCGCTTGCCTTCTCTGGGTATCCAGTTAGTTACCCTTAATGACCAGTGGTTATCCTGTCTACGCGCTACTTGCCCGGCCCATGTCCATTTCTTCTTGATTTCAGCTATGATATCATTGACCCCCGTTTGTTCCCTAATCCACTCTCCTCTCTTTTTGTCTCTTAAGGTTACGCCTACCATTTTTCTTTCCACCTACCATTATATGACAGGTTATGTTGCTCGAAATTAAGTATCTAAAGCGTTGTGAACGTATGCCCGGCAAGACCCTTTTTGGAAGCCCCTATTACGGAAAGCAGAAACACTGAGTTCGCTGTGATATGTGACAAAAGAGGCTTGTCGTATCCCTCACAGCAGCTTGTTGGGGCAGTTAAGACACTTTCGTGGTGTTTTTCAGCTGAGAGAAACTCTACAGGGACAGCACAGTGGATGTGATATTGCTAGGGAATGAGAACTTTTGTAATGCCCTAGGTTGCAGCCAGCATCCATATGCGCTTACGAGAGAGTTGACCAAGTTCTACGTGCTGACCATGCTGCATATTTCTGTAAAAGGGTTCAACAGACCGTGACAAGGATGACGTAAAAAGAAATTGCATCCGAAGATCAGCCGTTGCTCTTAATGCCTTTCTCGTTGCAGCCATGAACTTTGACAGCACTGTGGTGTTTTGTGCCAATAAAGTATTCTTGTTGCTAGTCTGCTTTTTATTTTTTTACTACGTCATAAGACCTCGGTATCTCGGGTCACTACTGCAGCCGCGCCATAGCGGCATCGTCTTGGTAATAATTAAATTCGAAGCTCTCAGTGGATATGTGCAAACCTAAACAAAACCGCTCGTAATGAAATTGCTATAAGGCATATGTTCCGAATGTGTTAGTATATGCGGCGCCACAGTTGCTTGGCTTAATCGTTGTTGTGAATGGATTGAGACCTAACATATGACAATTGTCAATAGCAAATGAATTGGACATTTTAACCATTCAAATTTCTACGTTTATAGTGTTCGCGAGCCTTAAGTTTACCAATCGGCCGCATCGTCCTGCGCCCGTTTTCTGCACTTTTTGGGTCAGCTTTATTTTCACCCTAGATTAAAACGGCCGCCTCTCCAACTTTCTCTGCACTCATCTTAACTCAGAGGAAGTTTTCAAAAACATGCTAAATAACACCTTCTTTCTTCTTTTTTTCACTGAAACACCAAGCGCACACGGCTTTCTTCGCATTGCTGAGGCTCTGCTTTTCCCGTTCTGTACAACGAACGCGCTGGTTGCGCCATCGTGCGGCGTCTAAGTAAGATATCACAACCGCGCGTTCTCCCAGATTCTACTACTCCTTCCTAGAACACTGTACCTGGCCTAACTAGCCAAGTATAACGTTCAGCCAAATAGCCAATTAGCCGGCCGCACGTGCTCGGGTGCTAGCGGACGATGATATCAAAGACGTGCACGGGCTGAGTAGCGCGCTAGAATGTGCAGGCTGACCTTGATAAATGACACGTGGCCTTGAGCTTATCTGCGGTAGCGATAATGTAAGGCGCTCAGCCGGTACTACTCTCAGAGGTCACCATGCTGATAATATTGAAACCGACTTAGTGCAGGCATAAAAAACTTCAAAATAAAAGTAAACACCCCGTGCCTCCAAATAACTATGATCACAAAAATTTCCTGACAAAATTATTGCAGTGGTGCACTTCTGCAATGAGTGGAACGACAAACAAATGAAAGATTTCTCTGGTTTAAAAACACCACCCAAGTTCGTCGGCCGTCCTTGGCTCAATGACTGGTTCCATCGTAATCAACGAAACGCTCCGTGCTGAGGGGTGGATTTGACTTTTTCGTACTGTTGGCTCATTCATGAAGGGGTGTCGCCATAACTCAGAAACATCCAGACTTTCGCGAAACTCGGGTGAAACTCGGTTGATCGTGCATAGCACCCTTGCAATGGACTCCATTAAACGAAATTTTACTCTCGCTCACTCGCGCACCTTCGAGACGGCTTTTCTCCACAACATACGCATCCACACTTGACACGTTTAGTTGGGCGTACGTAACGAGCCCACGTACGCAGCACTGCCACGGGAGAGAACTGCGCATGTACAGTACGTAACGCATCGATTCCAAAGATGCGCGCGTACGCCCAAGAAAAAAAAATGGCCCCGTATCTGCATGTTATTCTGCAAATATTGTCAAAACATGATAGTCTTGCTTATGGAGAGAGTGATCAAAACATATATTTGATGTTCTGCGCAAAAAAAATGGTAGATGGTATTCTAGAGGCGCTGCGTTATAGTGTCTAGAGCGTGCAGCGGAGGCGGATGAGCGGATAAAGTCACGTCACTCGTGAGACATGAGCACAATCTTTCAGTTTTCTTGAAAAACGAAGCGCGTGGCTCTGAGACGGGTGTGCGCACCCGTCTCACAGGTGATAAGGTGTAGAACGCAAGGTGACGGTTAGGTGCCACCACCGTCTCGTCTTAGCAAAGCGTTGGAAACACTCGCCTTCAAGCGTTGCAAGGTCAACGCAGCGTGATAAGCGCTACGGTCCTTAATATTACTTATGTATGCCTTTTCTAGTAGAAGACGCACATGCAGAATGTATACATGTTGTTATGGCACCTCAGACATGCGCAATAATTGCTTTTTAATTGACAATTGCAAAAGTATGAACGCTAAATCTTGAGCAACATTGGTGGGCGCTGCGGATAGGGTCAGCCTTTTCAAATACCCGATGCCGTTAAGAGTGGACAAACAGACAAATGTACAGACAGACAGAGAGACCAAAACTTTTGCGTCGAAGGTCCCCAAGAAAGACTGTCATCTTTGAAAAAACGCGGCGTGCGTAAACGTGACGAGGCGAAGCGCACGTGGCGCGACGCTCTCGCGATATCTCGATGGATATAGGAAGCAGATAGCAAAACGGCAGTGACGGCGTCGAACGCAGAGAGCAACAAAGCCGGCCCAAACCGAATATATTTTACTTAGAAGGAAGATGTTGCGCTGCTACCGCACGAGGGCGCTAAAAAACGCCTAAAATATGTTTTATTTCTAACCCCCGTATTTAGAAACGCTCCTCGACTCGACCTTCACTCAAAACGCTCCTCAAGTGGCGTTTTCCCATTCACGAACCGCCCTTCACGTGAAACGCTTCCTTGACTTGAGAAAATCTCGAGTGTTTCCACGAGATTGTCAAGGAAGCGATCGAGTTACCTTGAATCGTCCCTCGAGTGAAGTTTCTGCGCCAACATTGCGTCCATGGCGGAGCCCGTCTTGCTTTGACGGCGTTTCTCAATGGTTGCCACCGCCGCGTTCTTTAGACAATGACGGTACGCGTTTACTATGTAGCCGTCTTTGAACGGTTCGGCAACGGCTACCGTGGCGCCGGGACAGGCGGGCGTGGTGTCAAGAGGAGCGCTTACCAGTACCGTGATGTGTTGTGTTCCGTGCATGAGCCGGTGGATTCCCTGCCTTTGGGTGCGCGTATACTCGTCGTGCAAGTGCTCCATTATTTACTGCGGACGTCAATGGTCTCGAGTGTTTTGATGAAGCTCGCACACCACATCAGTTCAAGCGTGGCACGAAAACTTGACAAACAAGTGGAGAGGAAACGTAATAGCAGTTTTTGATACGCTGCATTCACCGTACTCCTGAGCCGCGTCCTCTCCGGTAAATCTTTGCTACCCTAGCCGAAATATATGGTGAAGCATACTTTCGTTAGATGATCGTCTGTATCTACGAGAAGGGAAGTTCTGTTTTTTTTTGTTCATTCCCCTCTCCCCCCCCCTGAATGGGTCAGATCACTATTAGAGACAGTTTAGGAAGAACAAAAACAATGCGATTGAGCCCAATGAGTGTGCTGTTGTTGCTACTAAGCGTGAAACATAGCTTAGATATACAGTGTCTATGCAGCTCACAATACGAATGAGCAACCACACCCAGCTTTAGGAAATCAAGCAGAGGTTGGTGCTCTGTGGAATGTGCATGTACGCAAGAATGCATGGAGTGTCGTATATAAACGCAAGCCTATGAAATGGAACTAGAGCAGATACATTATAAGATGGTTTTTTTATGGTTGAACACTCCCCCCCCCCCTCCCAAGAGATATTGCTGGCTACATCATTGATTTGTGCAATTAGATAATCGAAAACATAACCATATGCCTCGTAAGCTGCCCGAGTGCCTGAGCCAAACAATTGTCAAAATACACAAAGCTCAATAAATCAACCATGTCTGTTCTATTAACGCAAGAAATAATAATGAATATCTGCACTACGAGAAGTAAAAAAATGTGGCTTTGGTGTCCTAGCTATTATGTTTTTCTAATATTATTTCTTGTCTCATTTGTGCAAGGGCCAGGTTGCCGACAGAAGAACACAGAGGAAAGGTCTTATAAAACGTGTCGTATTCGCAATGCATTGCATTGTTTGCATGACAGTATACAGAAGGATTAACTCTGCCCTGAATGCGTGCAGCTGCATTGCATAGGACACGCTATGGTGTCTGCCACCTCGATGTTATTTATGACATCCTATATTCTCGGACTTTATTTCGACAGTGTGTCAGCTGCATGTGCTTGATTGATGCACACTTTGCAGCTGCAATCTTGTGTTTGCCATATGGCTCTTCATCAGCCAAATGTAATAAAGGTTCATTTTGCCATTCGCAATTTCTACTTTGTTCATTTTTATTACATAATTTTGGCCATGTTCGTATTTTCAGGATGGCACAAAATCACAAAAACTGCTTCTTTGATTCTACAGGAAAGCAGTTCTACAAAAATCAAGCTTGTTTATATACACCAGCACCACTTTCCTTCCACGAAACTGAGATGGCGTGGTTCTAACGTGCAGACATGCTAATGTTGCAACAATATCGGACATCGTATTTACAGGTGTTTAACCAGATGTATCCGCGATGTCTGCAATACTCTTGAGCAGTTTTTACCACTTTTTTGCACTGGTCTTTGTTAAATCAGGAGAGTAAAATACTGTGCTTCTTGACAACACTTTCTCCAAGGCTCAGAGAACCCACATGGTCATGTTTAAGACAGAACAGCGCAAAAAGTGCGAAGCGGCCTAAATTTTACGATTTCCAAAAGAATAAAACATCTCCAATATGTACCACTGATGCTTTAGCATGAAGCAGAGAAACCACGATAATTTTCAAGAGGTATTCCCAGCAATCATATTCTACAAATAAAAGCCAAACCATTAAGCTTAAGATCAATCGTTCATTAGCGAATGTGCTTCTGAGCTTGCAGATAAAGGAGACGGGACGAAAATTTCAAGACGTGGCCGCTGTGTGAACAAGCAGACGAAAGCTACAGAGGTTTAAGGGTTACATCTATTCGAGTCTGTCATATTAGAGCATCTACAAATTCAGGGAGAAAAGAAAGAAAAATTAACTGCTTACTCAGGCATCCTTGGAAGTTTCAAATTTTAAAATTCAAACACACACACACACACACACACACACACACTCACACTCACACACACACAAACACGCACTCTTAACCGACTATATATGCTGCTAACTGAAGAAAACAACAACTTTAAAATGCTGTTGTCGCCATTAGTTGAAGAAAGTCGCACGATCGGTTTTCTTAATTTGCGTAGTAGTCTAATTCAAACGCTTAGCCACGAGAATACCAAGCCTATTTTTTAACGCTACCCTGGTATAACCTTGAATAGCAGTTGCGAGGCGAGCATTATCTTCCAATTTTTCTATTACATGCAGAGAAACAACTACAAAAGTGCCACGTTGAAATTCACAATAAATGAGAAAAATAAACATCGAACAGTCCCCTGAAATTAAGAGCTGTGCACGTACTCCCGTTGGAAGAACGAATTTACGTACAAGTAATCTTTGTACACAATGCAATGGTGAATTCTAAAAGCACACCAATGTAACGTGATATAAAGAAAAATTACTCACTCCACCAAGTTACACGTTTGATGGCTACACTAGTGATCAGAATGCTCTCAGCAATGCGAAAGTAAACAAAGCAACAAACCATCCCTTGTGCATCCTGTCATAGTTCGCGTAGTTCGTTAGTCCACCCGGCGAAAGTAGGGTCTCAAACAACACACACGCAGACACTTCCGCAAAAATAAACGGCAATTACTAGACAAATGCGAGAAGAAATAAACGAAGATCATAGAAACGTTCAGCAGCAGAAACGCCAGCAGCGGTTTGTTCAGCTGCCTGGGTGTGACTGTTGCCAGACTTGAAGCAGGGGTTTCGATAAATCTACTGGCGCAGGGCTTAGGGAAACCACTTAATCACTCTTAATGCAAGTATTTTGCTGTTATGTCAATTTATAAAAAAACTAAGAAAAGCGTTCATTTATTACACAGAGATAGAAATTTCTTCACCACAATTACGAATGCTCTCATTATCAGACGCTTTTCTCGGCCCACGCAGATCACTCAAGTAGAGGGAGCATTTCCAAGGCCTCTCTTGGCGAAGGAAGTGTGGAGGAGAATTCTTGAAACGCAGCGGCTCCTAGAGTGGATGAGCACGCTCAGCCTTGACTTCGTCAAGTCTAGGGCAGCCCTTGAGTGAAGGAGCGTTTGTGAATACGGGCCTAAGAACATACGTGTAATTGAACCAATCCTATCTCGGTACAGTCAATACGGGGAACTAAAAGGGTCATTGAGCGCTTCGCATGCAGCGTACGCAACGTATCGTGCCACGTACGTAGGCTCGTTACGTACACCCAACTAAAAGTGTCTACTAACTTGAGCTGTTTCCGACAACGTGCGCATGGCGCGCTTGCATGCAGCAACCCATTTCGACTGCGTTTCCCGGTGCCGCTTAACGCTGCCACCACTGGCATTAGGCCCCATAAACGTGCGTGGCCTACAATTGTGCGCAACCTGGCGCCACAGCCTGCTAAGGTGTTAAAGGTGGAATTGGTGCCAAGGTGGAATTGGTGCCAAGCTTTACTTACCGTTCTCTGTGGAAATTTAGATTGGTCTGTAAAACAGGATATGATGTGTTACGCGCACGTATACGTGTGTATTATGTTCATTATGTACACCTCAAAAAAGTCAATTATCTAAGTGTCATCCGCTTGAAGCGTTTTTAGACGCCTAATTTTTTTAATATACATGGCAGGACACACATTTACTGCGTTTCTTTAGAAGTATGTGGTGCACACTGTTCGCCCTACAGCGAAAATAAAAGCGAAACATGCATCTCAAGCCTTAAAAGGTGAATCGTTATCCCTTGAAATAAAATTACAGGGTGAGTTCACCAGAATATTCTCCCTCTAGAAAACAAACATCACGTGAGATGGCCTGATTCTCCAAAACACGTCCGCTTCTATCACCAACTACATGCCACAGCTCAGTACAAAACACTTTTTTGAGTATTTCCAAAGCTGCTTCTCATCAACGCTTTGGAAAAAAGACACACAACAAAATTATGTATACTTTCATACTAGAGAGCCACCATTTCGGTGAGCTTCCTTCAATGCCAGGTATTTATATGCTGATAGATATTGAAAAAGATATATTACATACATAGTCAAATCGATGGTCTAGACATAAGTGTGTATTAAATACGAAGCATTTCTTAGCGAACTTCGGTGACTTTGAACGCATCCATCCATCCATCCATCATCCATCCATCCATCCATCCATCCATCCATCCATCCATCCATCCATCCATCCATCCATCCATCCATCCATCCATCCATCCATCCATCAGTCCATCCATCCATCCATTCATCCATCCATCCATCCATCCATCCATCCATCCATCCATCCATCCATCCATCCATCCATCCATCCATCCATCCATCCATCCATCCATCCATCCATCCATCCATCCATCCATCCATCCATCCATCCATCCACCCATTCGCCTACGACGTTTAGCTCTCCTTGACGTTTCGAGAATGGTATCGATATCAAAATTGGCATGGAATAACACGACAATTTAACGAGCATAACAGACTAGTCATAACACAAAAGTCATGTCATAAATGGCATCATTTACTTTTCTTAGTCTTGATGCTGTTGCGGTGGTTTCGATTACATAACTTGTTGCAAAACTGATATGATAGGACATGACTGCATGAGGAACACAAGTGACCGACCCTAACGTGGAAACTATGACATGCGTGTTACATAAGTCATGACTACGTGCCACGCTCATGGTGCGCTCGCAGACGCTTCACTAGCTGTGAATATACCAAACTTAGTATTACGGGACGTGATTGGATTACGAAGGCTGGTGCACACATGATAATCATGAGAGGCGTGTCAGGCAAGAACAAAACTACATGCCACATTCATGATGAGCTGGCGGACGTTTCGTTGGCTTCACATATACAAAATTTGGTATTACGTCACATGAACGGAGGACGAAGGTATACGGCTGGCGTAAACATGATATTCATGATATGCGTTTCATGCAAGGCCATGACGACATACCACGCTCATGATTCGCACCAGACTGTTTCCCTAGCTTCACATATACCAAATTTGGTATTGCGTGATGTGAATGGACGACGATAATAATGGCATGATGATAACTTGATTATAATGACATGGAAGTCGTCTAGGACATAATTTACGTCCACCTCGTTACGTTGTGCTGATTTCAAAGTGAAATATCAACCTTCCTCATTCGTGCTTCGCATACCATTGATTCCCACTATACGCGGGATCTGCAAACTTTTTGTGTGTTTTTCGACTTTACCACCTGTCGAAATCAGTTCGACCAGTGATGTTTGGAGCTGCATCTTGAGACACTGCTGTGCCATGGTTTATCATCTTTATTCTGCGTCGTAGTTCGGTGTATTCATATCCGGGTTTTGTTACTTGAGAATGAATGTAATTCTTTTGTTGATGCATCCATATTATTTTAAGATTTCGATGATTTTTTGTAAATAACGTTCCATTTAGGCGTCAGGAATGTTTGAATTGTATGGTAATGGCATCATTGATTTTCTTTCCTTTCCTGGTTGTTGCTCCGCCGCGGTGGTCTAGTGGATTAGGTACCCGGCTACTGACCCGCAAGTCGTAGGATTGAATCCCGGCTGAGGCAGCTGCACTTTCGACGGAGGCGGAAATCGCTAGGCCCATGCATGTGCTGGGATTTGCGTGCACGTTAAAGAACCCCAGGCGTTCGAAATTTATGGAGCCCTTCACTACAGCGTCTCTCAGAATAATATGGTTGGTTTTGGACGTTACATATATATTAACATTGTTACTTTGTTGTTGCTTTAAAGAAATAGTTTTATATAGCCCTACATGCTTGGCAAAGAAATGATGGTTAGAAGGCACCAGTATTATAAATAAACAATAGTCGAAGGGTAAGAAGTCACAGACAGTCATTGCATAAATGGCGAAAAACAACAAGAGCTCATGCCCAGTGTGACTCCAGTGTTTTAGCTATCGGCTTTTCGAAAACAGCGCACTTCACAATTTTTGAAATAGCGTACTGTCGAAGTATTAGAGATAACACTTTCATTCAATGCACCACGTTTTGCAAATCTTGGTGGCTATTCTCAGTGCATTGAAACTTGCGTTATAGTGCGTCACGGTGGAGTTCCTCTAGCCTAATAATAATGTTACGATCCTCTGAATATCACGACATTCTCAGCAATATTCCTACATCTACTGCCAGAAAACTAAGCTTTCCTCGCCGTATCTGTAATCCTTACCTCACTAGTACCATCTTAGCAATCATTGCTGAATCACTCCTGCCAGACTTACTAAGAGTAATCGAACAATTGTGATAGTGAGGTCTGGAAAGGCAAACTCGAAATTTCACCCGAAAAGTGAGGTATATGTACAGTTAGAACTAGAAAAGGTAAGGTTCGTACTTTTATAGGCCATAGAAAGAAACGCAACATTTGCTTAGTGCTAGAACTAGAAAGACATATCGAGTCAGGAACACAAGAACAATCAACGCCCATTGCAAAAGCGCTGCAATTAGTGAAGGGTACCAGCATTATAGGATTAAATGTTTAGTGCAGCTTATGCCTTCACCATATCTGAAAAATTTAAGGTAATGCTGCCTGTAGCAATTTGTAAGAATGAGCACAGTGCGCATGACGCCACCGTCCCCTGAATTAGTCGAAGCTGGAACCTCCTGCAAGTTTTCTTCAAGATATTACACTTGGTGAGTTCAGCTGTGCGTACGGCTCTGCACAATGATGGCCGTTCTGGAGAAGAAGACGTGTGCAGTTTTCATTAAGAGCGTGTTTTACTATGTCGCCTCTATAACACTGGGATGGTGGTGACGACAGCATGCATAGAGCCCTTATCTTTCTAGTCTCGCCCTCCGTGCACTTTTCGTCGCTCTCTGTGCAGGGAGAGCTAAGGGTACGAGATTAGTTCATGGCGCTTGGACATAATATGATGAAATAAATTATATTGAATATTAATTTAACTGATATTGCAATAACTAATTTGCTTTAACTCATAGATAAATCGCTTCACCGAGCAAGCTGGTTCATCACCAATGGTCTGCCAATGCTCTCGTTCAATGCACAGCAAGAAGAGCTGAGGGATTTTTTCCTTTTGAATTTGAAACTTTTCAGTAAAAATCTGCTGAGAAAAGAAATCCAGTGATGAAAGGACGAACAAGCGTGGCCTTCGTTGCATTTGAGGACGTTTTTATTTATGTGTGTGGTCCGGAGGAGGGGCCGCCTTATTATGCTGTTGAGAAGAGATTTTTGTAATGATATTGATTGTAAATAGTGCATCGCGGAGACCCCACACAATGCTCTCGTGGGAGTGATTAACTCATCTCGGATGAAATGCACCCGCATCTATCTCATGCAAGCATATCGCAGAGGCCGTCTTGTTTGCGCAGCTGAAAAAATGAGGACTCTCAAAGCATCTGTCGCTTTGCTTTTTTTTTTGAAAATGCAATATTGTTTTGCTTACATATCACTGACAGGCGCAACTTTTTCCATTCTCTTCCTGTTGGAGCCGGATCTTGCTGCTTCTTTTTGCGGATGAGTAATGCGCCACGATCTTGGGCACACAAAGTTCTTGAATTTTGAAATACTTCTGAAAAGTTTGCGAACCTATTCTTAAGATTTTTGTCATATTGGAAACAACGCATAAAGAAAATAGGAGTATGAACCTTCGCCCGGTGCTTTTTTGATAGCTGACAGATGGAGGGGGGGGGGGGCTCTTTAGTTTTTTTTCTTTCTCGGTTTATCTACTTTTCTTGTTGAGACAGTTAGAGTAAAGTGTAACGTTTATAATTTGAGAACTGTTATGATGAAAAGCCTGAGAACACAGAGTGAAAAAACTATCTAAAGTTTTGTACATGCTCATTTTATATTCTTACTAGTGTTTTTATATACTTATTCTTGTTGCGAATATTGCTACAGCTTTTTAGTGACTAACTGTTGAAGATAGCAAAGTTTACACTATCAGCTACATTACCAAAATAAGCGAGTACCATTTGCTCTTCAATGTGTCATGAGTAATTGCTTTATTTTGAACAAACCTATTGCATTTGAACTAATTGCATTATGATCTGCATTTCAACTTATTAATCGTAGTCGCAGAGTTCTTAAAGTTAAGTTTCCTTGCAAGAAAGTCCAGCATACTAACAGTTCCCTTGGAGTATTTCGAAATTAGGAGAAGAACTGCCAGTGAATATCACGATTCGTTTGCACGTTCAAGTTGTTAATGACAATGACATCCGAGTAGTGAGTGAAATTTCACTTGTAATACTTTCAAGCGTGGTTGCATATACATAGAGTCGTTATGTGCATGAGAACAAACACCTAGAAGACACATTAATATTGACTCTAGAACAAACTTACCATTCGTAGATGCTAAGCAAAGGATTAAGAAGTTAAACGAGATCAATTCATAATGAACAATCTCACTGGTAAACGCGTGACGTACTCTTATCCTAAATCTATGTATACCCCACCAAATTTCATACATGGGTGGTGTTAGCTTGACTGTACAGCATGATAACAAAGCTATGTTGGTTATTTGGAGAAAAAGAAATCAGCATAATACGAAAAATTCCGTTTCTCTGAAAAAAAGGTGAATGCTGCTCAAGAGTGTTTGATGTTCCGCCTTTTAACGCTGTTGTTGGTTTGCGCACTTAGAAGCATATTGCTTATATTTTAGCAGTGATAGCAGAAAAATCGTGCATGGGTATGTGTTGTGAAACTATCACTCTTGACTTGAAAAATGCAGGTGAACCTGATAACGAGTGCGTACGTCAGTTATTGAGGGCAATAATCAAAAGTGATTTTCTTTATTTACTGCCTTGCCAAGATGTTTATTTGTGCTGAATGTTCTAAAACATACTTATATTGCTATGTGTATAGGAGGTGGGTGCTCACACCAACGTGTACTGCGAGCAAATGTAGTGAGACGCCACGTTCTTTGAAGTTGGTCTTGGCAGTTTGTATTTCTACTTTGTCTTTGCATATCTTGCAATAATTGTGACATTCCTAAGAAAAATTTTGACCGATTTTATTTTTTTTATTGATATGATATATCGATTTGGGTTCACTTTCCAGAAACTAGCACCTTCAGCTGATGAATGAAAGACGACTGGGATGCCCTCTGCTCGTTTCTTTTATACACAACCAACGTGAATGGTTCATCTTCGCCCATGTCTTCTTCATCACTTAGGTTATAAGTTGACGTTTTATCGTCGAAAAGATTCTCTTCTAAGCGAAGCTTCTTGCTCTCAGCTTCATCGTCTTTCATTGCTGCTGGGCTCGCTGGAGCCATTTTCGCCGTTGTGAATGAGCGAACGTGCTGGCTTAATGATGTTTTGGCGTGCCTTTAATCCCCCAGGCTTTTCATTGTGTACTGCAGTATCACTCATGAGGGTTTACGCACTTGGACGAGCATAAGGCTCGTGGCGATGTCAACCAACCACCGTAGTGGTTGCGTACTAGCCAAGTCTTTGATAAAGGAACTTCGTACCTGTATTGCGCCGAGCCCTCTTCACCCGACGTGTTGTCGGCACACCGAGGAGAAATGGATGCCAGCGTAATGGTCTAAGAAAAGAGCAAAAATCGAACACTTCACGAAACAGCGACCCAAATCCTAATTTTGTCGATTACTTTCGAAAGAATATTTCGTTCGGATTTATAACACACATATATTGAAGGGCAGACGATGATGCGTACAAAACGTGCATTATTTTTTTTAATTCTACGACCTCTAGCCAGTACACAGTGTGCGATTCCAAAATAGAAACATAAATGGCCTTCAAACGGCTACTGAAGTAAATAATATCGGTTAAACTTTGATATTCTATATGTGCGTTTGCTTGTATGTCTTTGTCTATGATTTGTTCACTTCTCTAGGCATGTTTCTGAGACGTGTATTTTATATGGTAATTACATGATGTAATAAGTGGGCACTACTTGATGTACGTGAACAACTGTACTTCGCTTATTATCCTATATATACTTCTGTAATTGAGACTTCTTGATGTGGCAATGTACATGCATATAGTAACGTCCGGTAAATAAAAATTTGGCAATGTGTTAATTATTCGAGTGAGCACTATCCACGAACTACTTTGAAAACTAGCAAGTTTCACTAATCAGCATTTTACTACCTTCACCCTAAAAGAGGTTAGGGCTTTTTGTGACAAGTAAACGGTTATAGTATTTAGTCAGGTGAATAAGCAGACCTTTTTTTTATAAGAGTGCATGTTTAAACAAATGATGTTTTATTATTGTTTAAGCTAAATTGCAATAATGCTAAAATAACAACTTGCCGAATGGTCGCATACAGATTCGGAGAGGCACGACATTGCGTGGAATTGTCTGCTTTGGCTGGCAACCCAAACTAATGCTTTTGGAAATCTGTTCTATTTCTCTCTGTACAGTTCATCTCGCAGAACAGCTCATCATGCAGAACAGTTGACACAGCACACCGTTCGTTGTGCAAGTAGGTGTTCTTCGCTGACCTATACAGACCTTTGAAGTAGAGTTTCAGGCAAAGGCAGCATAGTGTTTAGGTGGGGGGGGGGGGAGAGTATTGCGAAAAAATGGGGGGTGGGTAATATCTAAGGAGACTGCGCGCAAGCTGGTATGTACACGAAAGCTTGCAGTAAACACAAGCACGTATCACCGTCAATATGGATCACAACTTAGAGAAGCACTTTTTGGAATATGCGTCCGAGTCCATTTGGAATATGCGTCCGAGGACATGCGTCCGAGTGAAGGATGGAGAGAAAGCAGGCGGCTGAGGCCCCACCGACGGAGAAAGGATCACAAGGTGAAAGGTGGGCATGCCACCACTATGTACATAGTTTTGCAAGACGGATACCATGGCATAGAGACGCGGTTACGATGAACAGACAAAAACTTCGAAGCAACAGAGTCGAAGAACAGAAATATAGTAAGTGCATTGCTTATAAATGCACCACGCTTCTAATCAGTCAAGCCTTTTTAAATTACTTCTTTATTTCTATATTGTGAAATTCGAGGGTTTGAGCTACTAATCTTCGAAGTTTGTAAAACAGCATGTCGACAAAAATGGGC
Source organism: Rhipicephalus annulatus (assembly GCA_013436015.1). Lineage (NCBI taxonomy): Eukaryota > Metazoa > Arthropoda > Arachnida > Ixodida > Ixodidae > Rhipicephalus > Rhipicephalus annulatus. Next base: position 488,713 of record WOVY01000097.1, on the reverse strand, counting down.
TCCATTAAAAAAGACGTAATTCCATGCCCACGCCATTCCTTAGAAATGCGTTTTTTTCCATTCCCAATCAATCGCTCCAAGATTTGTCGCCATTCTATTCACATTACGTTGTGCTGTTGCAAAAATGTGGAATGATAACAAATTTATTCTAATTACGAAGTGGCAACTCGGCATCATTGGTGTAAATCACGCGTATTTAGGGCAATAAGCACACCTACACAGTTGAACACTTGTTGATGCTGTGGCTGATGACGATGATGATGACTATTGGCTGAAAATGTTTTAGTGGGATTACAGGCTTAAACGTCCTCCTCGTTACGCAGTTCATATGATGTAACGCACGGGGTGATTTTGCGGTTCTGCCACCCGATGTTACACGCTTATTAACACGTCTCCTCGCCATATGCTTCGCTACAATATGATCTTTTATCAACGCAGTTTCAAAAACTTATGTGGTGACTTGGTATAACCTTTAAGTACAATGCATATTGCCCGGATTTGATTCCGTATTGTGCTCTGTTTTTTAAAGTCACGCTTTAGAGGTCACGTGAGTTTTGTGCCGCACGTCATAGTTTCAGTGCCAGCGTTTATTAGGACTCTTAAGGCTTTCTCCTCGAAGAAACCCTTTGGCACTTTTTCTAGGAATCACCAGATGGCACACTAAGGAAGTTTATTGTCTCACCAATCAACTACCGCAAACATATTTAGAAAGCCTCAAGTACGAGAGTACTTAAAATATGATTTGTCACATGCTTTATGTGCTTTCTTTCTTTCCGTGCCAGCGAACGCGCTCAGAACTACGCAGAGGGGGTGAGGGTGGTGGTGGAGGTGAAAGGTGACAAGAGGGCAAAACGTTATGCCCGTTCGTACGCACGTGTCATTAGCTTATGCTCTTTGTTTTATTTGCTTCGAACAATTGGCTTACTTTCAGTGTGATGGTATGCGAGTGCACAAACGTCGTGATCGCGAACGTCCCAGAGAAAACATTGCGGCAACCCCAGGTGGTCGAAATTTCCGGAGCTTTCCACTACGGTGTCTCTCATAATCATATGGTGGCTTTGGGACGTTAAACCCCACATATCAATCAATCAATCAAAACATCGCGACATCCTGTTGAGGCCGTGGCGACAATGAGGCTCGTGATTTTTAAATAAACCAATGATGATGAGCGCGTTGTTTATGGCACGATACATTGGGTTTTTGACATACTTTTGTCGAGAAAAGAAACATGAATTTTTAGCTTTCTTTTAAAATTCATTTTGAATTGCTTGCCGCGTGCTGCACTGTAAGTTTTGGCCCCGCTATTTTCAAAGAGTCTTGGCTACAGATTGTCAGCTTTTTCTGAGCATGTTGAAAAAAAGTGTTGGTGGGTTCTTTTGCACGAACAGTGCACTGGATTCTGTGGTTCCATTCCACCAGTGGAAATAAGGCGTGGATGGTTGGATGATAACGAAGCAAATTATAATCCAAAATTGAATCACAAAATGTACTTTGTTTTTGTACGTTTGAAGTGCGTTTATTGTTCTTGCCTTGTTAAATCTAAATTCGGTTTACTTTGAGTAGTGGGTATGTGAATTGTACATTGCCGTTATAGAATAATGTATCCATCTGCCTTCGTAACATTTAGTTGCACAGTCTCCATTGAGGTGGCGGTGTAACGCCACTGCCATATTGTAGCTAAGATGAAAGTTCTACCAATGCACTTGAGGTCGTGTCCATATTTGGTATAGAAACATGACAGTGCCTGTTTGCAGGCGCAGACAACATATGAAGGACCAGAAACATTATTTCAGGAAAAAGGTACGATGAAATTTAAGAGCGAACTGGTTGGTTTCTAGATACAGGAATCCACTGCTTTTTGTGGACCGGCAGGGCTGATCTAAGATCGTGAATTGCGTTTTCTGTTTAAATCTTCCACTGCTGCTTTTCGATGTATGTGTTATAATTTATCAAGTTATCTAAACCTGCTGGTTTTGGTTCACACCCTCAAGAAATGTGGAAGCGGGTATATAATAAGGGTCCGCACACATTAGAACACGTGAATTATGTCAAAATTTAGTAATTACAATGAGCCTTCAGAATGCGGAACGTAACTGGAAGGGTATCTCAAGTATATAAACCTTTTGCGAAATTGATGCCATAAATAGGAAGTTTAAAGATGCTACCGATTTAGTGCCATTTTGGAAGCTTCTATCCGAATCGTATTGCTGCCGCTGCAACATTGTATTGCTTGTATCTGCTTTGAAAGTGGGCATTTTGGGTATAAAGGCGTCAGACGTGTGTGTGAGCACCTGTACACATTACATGCTTTTCCTAGTTTGTACGTAGAAATCTGTCACGTATAAAAAGGAAACTTCTCCACATCGAGAGGGTACACGGTTTACACCAAGTCGCTTGTAAGTTCGTCGTCGTTGAGAACGAAGCTTTGCACAAGGTAATAGATTTTGTCTGTTTTCAGTGCAGCGAACAAGCGTTCTTAGCCAACCGAATATCACGAATATATTGTAGGATGGTTGGAAGGAAGCTTGAACGAGTGATGCGGCTAGCTAAAGTGATGATGGTAAACATTTGCTATTGATCTATTTCGAGGCGTATATCATGCGGAAGATCCTACGTCAAAGTGATGTATAGTGCATTTTTTTTAAAAATAAACGTTGTCCTCCTTTTCATTTTTGCAGCAAAATTTTTATGCTGGCGTCAAACTATCGCACGATTACAAACGCAAAAAGTACAATTTCTACAGCACGTTGAAAGTAAGCTATAAAATGTTGCTCCAAGACGTCCGTCAATGCAAATTAGCTGGTATTTTGCTGAATATCTTTCAGATATGTGCTCGTAATTAGCATTACACGCAAAGAGTATTTACGCTCATGTAGTCACTTTCGGGGCTTACTGGCACCCTTACGATTTCAACTCATTGCCACAAGGCTATTTTGGGCCACCGACTGAATGCTCTTTAAACCCATTTTGCGCGAAACCAAAGGATCTAATGTAAATGCATTTGCCAGAACAGCATCTTTTCCAGTTGCGTAGTAAAAGTGCCACACACAGTTCTCTGTTAACGTTTTATAGCACACAAGGGTGGAGACGGGACTTTTTGCGAAGGAGGAGCAGTTTTTGGGAGAACTTGTGACGTGCTCTTCTTGGGACGTAGAATAAAGAGAAAACTAAGAGAATGGGGAGAAATCAATCGCAGCATCCGGACCACCACTGTGAATTTGGCTGTGATAGCAAATGAATTGTTTGAAAAACAGACAAAGTGATCCTTTTTTCCAGCCTTCCAGTCTCCTCAATCTGCAAAACACGGCACACAAAATATGTTGGCAATGCCGTTCCTATCAACCACCACACGTCGGCCGTACGCTCCATATGTGCTCGTGCCTTGGAGGCTCATGCGGAGCGCGCTTAGTCTACAACATGGTGGAAATGCGCATTGCGGCCGCTAGATAGCAGCAGATGTTGCTTTGCATTATAAGGCATTTTTGAATATCAAGAGAGCGTACGATAGCGTGGATCAAGAGGAATTGTGGGGAATACTGGACAAACTAGGCGTGGTACATGAAGTCACTAATCTTTTAAAGGATATCTATAAAGGTAACAAGGTAGTTATAAAGTGGGAAAAACAGGTATCCAAGCCTGCAGACGTAAAACGGGAGCTTAGGCAGGGGTGCCTCTTGTCACCCTTATTATTCATGATGTACCTACAAGGATTAGGGGCAAAATTAGAGGGAAGTGGACTGGGCTTCAACGTCTCTTTAGTCAAACAAGAAAAACTTATTGATCAGGCACTACTAGCATTAATGTACGCAGATAACATAGTGCTAATGGCCGACAACAAGGAAGATTTGCAGAGATTGTTGGACATCTGCGGTAATGAGGGAGATAGGTTAGATTACAGATTCAGTAAGGAAAAATCAGCAGTCATGATTTTCAATGACAATGACGGTAGTGAGCTTAGAATACAGGAGGTCACTCTAGAGATAACAGATAAATACAATTATCTGAGCCTATGGATAAGCAATGGGGCCGAGTATTTAAGGGAACACGAACTATACGTGTCGACTAAAGGTAACAAGAATGCAGCGGTGATGAAAAACAGGGCACTGTGGAATTACAATAGGTATGATGTTGTGAGAGGAATATGGAAAGGGGTCATGGTTCCTGGTCTGACGTTCGGCAATGCGGTCTTGTGCATGAGATCAGAAGTTCAAGCAAGATTAGAAATTAAGCAACGTGGAATAGGTAGGCTTGCCTTAGGAGCTCACGGGAATACACCAAATCAGGGAGTACAAGGTGATATGGGATGGACATCAATTGAGGGCAGGAAAGCTATAGCAGCAAGATAAAATTTGAGAAGCGATTGAGAGAAATGGGGGAGGAGCGTTGGGCTAGGAAGTTATTCAGCTACTTGTTCATGAAGAATGTCGATACGAAATGGAGGAAGCGAACCTGAAAATTGACTGGTAAATACTTAGAAAACAGCAGGGGGCCAAACCAAAAAGAATTATCGGTTAAGAAGAAGGGGAAGGATGCTGAGACCAATATGTGGGAAATTGGCATGATTAAGAAGTCCGCACTAGAGGTCTATCGAGCTTTTAAGCAGGAAATTGCCAAGGAAAGGATCGATGATAATACTCGGGGTAGTTCTCTACTTTTTGAGGCCAGGACGGGAGTATTGCGAATCAAGACATATCGGGCCAAATACGAAGGGGTAGACACGGTAAGCAGTGCGTGTGGAGAGAAAGAAGAAACTGCCGAACACTTGATGATGCTCTGTAAAGGGCTTCACCCTATAGTTCAGAATGATGGCGCAGAGTTTTTCAAAGCACTTGGGTTTAGGGACAGGGAGGGCAAAATAGACTTTAAGCGGGTAGAAATAACTAGAAGAAGGTTATCTGATTGGTGGCTAAAGTCAAGGCACGAGTGAAAATTAAACGCTTCACTGCAAAGTACAAATCCTCAACCTCACTTTTTAAAAGGAAAAAAATAAATCTAGTTTTTGGTTCATTAAGTATTACGGCTTGGTGACGCTAGCCACCGCCCGATCTAAAGGGCACAGCCATATCCATCCATCCATCCATCCATCCATCCATCCATCCATCCATCCATCCATCCATCCATCCATCCATCCATCCATCCATCCATCCATCCATCCATCCATCCATCCATCCATCCATCCATCCATACATCCATCCATCCCGGTCTATACGTGTGATTTCACACATGAATAAGTGCAGTGATGAATCGGGAACACTAAGAGACAAAACTGTGAACCAAACACCTGTGCGTCAATGAAGACAAAGTTCCTTCAGTACGTTGATTGTGTAGAATATTTTCTTGCTGCACGACCAATTTCGCGACATCAAGTTGGCTGAAATATACAGATATTTGCAATTCTGATGCAGCATTTATTTTTCGGAGGGGCAGAGGCTGGAATGAGTCCACGATTATGTTCGAAGTCGATACAAAGAACAGTGACTTCGTGGTACAAAGAGGTGGTTGTCTTCTTTCCCTTTCTTATTCGCATAACAGTTGCACCTAAAAAACCACACAAGTAATAAAGAAGGGATAATATGAGAAGTACCAGTTAAATCGGCATATATTTTGGGAGCTTGATTAAGGTCGTTTAGAGCATCAAATACAATCGCGACAACTGATGCAAAGTTGTTGAGGTAAAGTGAGGCCAATTCACACCAATTAATGCCAATATTTAGAGGGGCAACTTCACGTAGCCGTCTCTGAACCTTGATTTACTTTAGTTGCAAAAGTCATTACGGGGAGATGTTATTCTGTACGATGCCTCCGTATGTATATTTATTATTCTGGTATGTCGTCCACTGTTCGCGCGAACACGGCGCAGCGTGGCCGTGCTCCGCGGGGTGCCAGCGCAGCTGGTGTGGCCACGCATCGAAGCTAATCGGAGCCTGCGCACAGGTATTGCCTGATCACTTGTGATGCGCTCGAGCGCCGTGCTTGTTTTGCTGGAAAGCACGCTGCACTATCAGCCTGCCAGTAGCAATTGAGCGCTCCTCAAGAAATTGCAGAAAAGCGCGCTTCACTTGCTGTGCAGTTTGAGCAGCGTGTTGTGTAGTTCATGATTAAATAGGGAGTCGCAAAAACGCGGCTCGCCGGATGGTTGCGACCTGTAACTTCACAAAAAATACAATATCTGTGATAATGTTATATAAGACTCAAAATATTTACTTGACTATTGCGAATAATTACTTCCTTCTGCTAAGCTAAGTTTTCGGACGGAGGAACATCACCTGAACTTCCGGACCCTATAAAGCAGCCACCGGGGCGTTTCATCTTCAATGGGAGTGGCAGGAGCTCTGAACTCACGTCGCATAAACTCGCATGGATTGTTTTACAGGTTGGTTATTGCTTCCCTGTTTCATTTAGATCCAACTCTTTTTGTTTAATTATTCTGCCACACCCAATGAACTTTGCTGATATGTTAAGCATGCTGTGGCCTTGCTTCACACTCTTAATTTGCGGAGATATCGAGACTAATCCCGATCCTTCCATAGAAGAACTGCTACAGCAAACTGTTGAATCACAGACACAAATGAATTTTAAGCTTTCTTTACTTGAACGAAAACTTGACAAAGTCGCGGCGACGTGTACGAGATTGGAGGGCCTCGAAACCACAGTACGGAACATAGAAGAGGCAATGAAACAGCAAAAAAAATTGTTGAATTAAAAGATAGGGTGAGATAAAACAACGTTATAGTTTATGGAGTACCGGAAAGTTGCAATAAAACAAAATAAATAATTGAATGCTCAGTAGTGAAGGGTGTTTTTTTAGGTTGCCTCGGTGTCCGCTTGACCTCAGTTCAAAAAATTCAAAGATTGGGACAAAAAAGGAAGAATCGGGATAGGCCTGTCATTTTGAAGTTTTATATTTACAAGAAAAAAAAGTAATTTTTCAGAACTGCTGAAAACTGAAAGGAACCTGCATAAGTATTTGACATGACTGTTCATTTGACACGCAAGGTAAAAGAAAGGAACTGTGGCGCTCTTCTCAATCAGATAAACAGGCTGGCGCGAAAGTCAAGCTTGTTAACGACAGGCTATATAACAATGATACAGCCTACACATGGGATCAGGAGGCCCAGACACGCGCACGGTTACCTAAAAATTCCGCTTCATTGTTTCGCGACAGTTCAAGACATAAAAAGCCACAGAAAATATGACTCATGAATGTTAACGCCAGAATCCTTGGTAATAATCAGGAACAAGTAGAACACTTATCCTTACAACATGACCTTTTTAATAATAGGAATAACAGAAACTTGGTTGCACGTTGACGTTAGCAGCGAGGAAGTATTTCCTCGCTGCTAACGTGATATGCTACAACGTTATTCGCAAGGACAAGACAAGGCGAGGTAGTGGTGTTGCCCTGCTGATAAAAGAAAGACATTGAAGTATGAATTGCTACCGGACATCGATTGACATAAAATTATTGTTATTCCTTAGCGAGGCTACAATACTTATAAGTGTTCTATACAGAGCACTAACAACCTCATTAGACTTGTTTTGATAAAATGAATGCCTATTTAAATGCAAACTCGCATTTAGGATGCAGAATATTAATTATGGTCGATTTTAATTTACCAGGTGTTGATTGGCGTAATAGAATTCCGGGTTCTTCAAATCACTCACACGCGGAACTAATGCTAAAAGTAGTGGTTAATTATAACCTTGACTAAGTAGTTGACAATAAAGTAGAGCAGTATAGAGCGTCGGAAAAATAGCAGCGACGACATTTCACTGCCGATTTTGACTGCGTGTACACGTGGTGGCTCCGGGATGGTCCCGCCGGCTACGTAGTTGTAAAGACAGTCTTTTTTTAGGCAGTGTCACTTAAGGTTTTCGTCCACATCCTGCAATGAAATATGATGGCAGGTCATTTCTGAACCTACCAGCAAGAAAAACATATAAGTAAACAAATATAACTTCAAGATATACAACGAAAAATTATACAAAATGGGGACAATTACCATTCGGCATCCAATACTTGAACAAATGCAAACATGGGTACATTGTCTTCAGTCAACATCAATCGATAGATAGTTTTCTACGCCAAGACTGAAGACTCCCTAACAAGCTTCTGCCAATTATGGTTAGTTTACGTTGCCAGTATTCACATGAGCATTTACCGCACGGCTTCCACACACCAACGCACGCTGATTCTTCTTTATTCCTCATGCAATACCATTGATTGATATGTGGGGTTTAACATCCCAAAACCACCTTATGATTATGAGAGACGCCGTTGTGGAGGGCTCCAGAAGTTTCGACCACCTGGGGTTCTTTAACGTGTACCCAAATCTGAGCACACTAGCCTACAACATTTCCGCCTCCATTGGAAATCCAGCCGCCGCAGCCAGGATTTGAACCCGCGACCTTCAGGTCAGCAGCCGAGTACCTTAGCCAGTGGACAACCGTGGCGAGGCAACATACGATACCAAAGATGGAACCGTTCGAGACCCACAGAGGAATGCCACTATACAACTTTATTGTAAAAGAGCCGTTCTATAGGCCTGGCGCAAAATCTTTGCGATTGCGTGCAGCAGCATAGCTTGCGCAGGCTGTTCTGCAATTGAGCTCAAGCTCAAGCAATGATGAGGATCTAAATGAACGAATCCTGAGGTTTTACGTCGCAGGGATCTCGAAGGACTGCGCACTTATGTATATGCTGTAGTTTCAATGAAGAACGCTGACGCTGTGGTTGAAAAAAAAAGGCCTCGTATCCGCATCTTCATCTGCAAATGTCGTCGAAAGACGATAGTCTTGCGTGTGGAGAGAGTGTACAAAACATTTATTTGATGTTGTGTGCAAGAAAATCAGTGAACAGTATTCTGGAGGCGCTGCGTTACAGTGCCTCGAGCGCGCAGCGGAGGCGAACGAGCGCATCAAGGCACGGCATGGCTTGATGGATGGATGGATGGATGGATGGATGGATGGATGGATGAATGGATGGATGGATGGATGGATGGATGGATGGATGGATGTATCAAGCTGGGCCCTTTAGATCGGGTGGTGGCTTGCGTCACTTAACCATAAAGTGCTATCTTTGTGTGTTTAAGGATTGAATTTCACTCCCGCCTCGATCGTAGCCACCAATCAGTTAGCCTCTTCCTGGTTAATTCTACGCGTGAGATATGAGCGCCAACTGGCAGTTTTCTCAGAAAACAAAGTGCGTGGCTCTGAGACGGGTGTGCGCGCCCGTCTCAGAGGGGATAAGGTGTAGAACGCAAGGTAACGGGTAGGTGCCACCACCGTTCTCGTCTTAGCAAAGAGTTGGGAACACTCGCCTTTTCGTGCAAGCGTTGCATGGTCAGCGCAGCGTGATAAGCGCTACGGTCCTTAATGTTACTTATGCATGCCCTTTCTAGTAAAATACGCACATACAGAACATATACGTGTTTTTATGGTGCCCCAGACATGCGCAATAATTGCGTTTTATTGACAATTGCACAAGTATGAACCCTAAAGCTTGAGCAACATTGGTGGGCGCTGCGGATGGGGTCGACCTTTTCAAGTACCCGATGCCGTTAAGAGTGGGCAAACAGACAAATGTACAGAGAGACAGACAGACAGACAGACAGACAGACAGACAGACAGACAGACAGACAGACAGACAGACAGACAGACAGACTAAAATTTTTGCTTCGTAGTTCGCCAAGAAAGACTATCGGCTTTAAAGACAAAAAAAAAACGCTAGGCTTGTGCGGAAGGCGCAGCACAGTCAAAGCGAAAGCTAGAAGAGTGGCCTTTCAGGGCCTTTTCTAAACACTCATTCGGTAACGCTGCTAGCACACTTGCTTGATGCCCACTACTGCATTACTAATAAACATTTTAGGGTAGTAGGGTGGCATTCGGTATACCATTTTTCGTCATTAATCTGAGACACGTGGTATACGCTTAATTATTGCGAGTAATTTTGTGCCAATTGTTCATGCAGTGACTGACTACGATGAGGAATCATGCATGCCTCAAGTGGTTTTGCCTCGAAGTTAGTAGCTAAACAAAACCAAGCTTTTGTAATAGGTTAGAGCATTGGACGACGCACACATTGACGCTATTCGCATGTTGTGACGATCTTTCGCTGTTTTAAATCGCTTCATAAGTCTTTTTTTTAACGCGATTGCTTTCCTGATATCAAGCCGGCCTAAGTCAAGTTCCACAACAAGTCCCAAGAGCCAGTGTAGCTCCTGAAATTTTTCCGAATTCTCTGATTCTTGGGAAAATTTCAGGAGCCACGCCGGTGCTTGGGACTTGTTGTCAAACTTGAGCTTGTTGTCAAACGGATGAACTTTGCTAAAAGCTTCGGACTGTAGTTTGGCCCATGGACATATAAACCAACCTGTTTTTAGGGTATAAAATAGTCTTGTGCTCCGCCAAAATACCTAGGCGTTCTATTAGATACATATTGATCAAGTGCACATGATTAGAAAGAACGTGTACCCACCCTAAAGGGCTATGTCCAGACGTTTATTCCTCATAACCTCTCTATCTTTGGCAGAGCTAAAGCCTTCAACCTGTTTTTGGGAACAAAAATATACTATGTTCTGTAAATAATTTGTTGTCCAAGGTTTACATACAGAAATTTCATCGTATATTTGCTACCTTTATTTGGTCATCATGCTATGAACCGATGAGGCGAGATAATGTTTTTCGTCTTGTCTGCGCAGCTGGTCTTGGTTTCGTAGACCTCTTTGTTAGACAACTGGTGTGGCGCTTTTCCTATTTTCGTGACTGTGCTCATCCACTGCCTCGAAAATTCTTGCAAGTGAATTTCGCAGATGTTTAACCAAATTTAGTGGTATCTACTAATGTTGCATCGTCGAACTATCTGCAAAGGTTCATGCGTGAAGTATTTGAATCAGTGCGTTTCCTGACAGCCAGATTCTCTAATGAGTACTTGTTATCTAGCTCAAGATTTGATTGATTGATATGTGGGGTTTAACGTCCCAAAACCACCATATGATTATGAGAGACGCCGTAGTGGAGGGCTCCGGAAATTTCGACCACCTGGGGTACTTTAACGTGCACCCAAATCTGAGCACACGGGCCTACAACATTTCCGCCTCCATCGGAAATGCAGCCGCCGCAGCCGGGATATCTAGCTCAAGAAAAGACCTGTATTTTGCTGTGTTTGATGCTCTCTTTTCGGCCCCACTATACCGCTCACTATAAATTAGATTTTGAATTTTCTGCTCATGACGTGCTAGTACGCGTAACGAAAATACATATTTCACCAATAACGAAGGCATTTTTTTACAAAGTGCACACAGAAACAATACCTGTAAAAAGATGGCTAAACACCACAGGCATATTTGTATCCCCAATTAACTGCAACCTCTGTGAAGTTTCAGAAACAATTGAACGTTACTTTATTGGTTGTAAGTACGCCATACTTTTCTGGGACGTGCTGCAGAGGGCTTTCGAAGAACACCTGGATTTAAATTATCATAGCATCCGTTATTTTGTACCACCCAATTGCAATTATATGCCAGTGTACATGCTGTTGCTAACGAGCATGCGTAATTTATAGAAAACTTGCATATTGGACAGGCATGTGGAACCAATGGTGTCTACGCGATGCCACTTTGTGCAAATGACTGTGCGGCTAAGGGACTTTTATGACCAACTGCCATTTCAGCCGGACTGCTATGTTGAGTTCATGAAGTGTTCTATTGAAATACCCCTTTAGAAATTGTGTTGTGTGAGATTTACTTTGTAACGTTCATTGTACATTTGTCGCCTTGACCTTAGGTATGTTGTACGCTAGGTTATACGTAAGCCGCATTTGTAATAAATACCATATAAGGTGTAAAAGAAAGCCAGCGTGGCTCCGTGGCAGAGTACAGGGCTGGTACCCAGCGGACCAGCGTTCAAGCCCCATTGTGTAATTTATGCTACGTTGTTTGCTAATTTAACACGATGTGGTTACGGACACCGGCGGCGGCGGCGGACAACTACGGCGCTGCGCGATACCCGAGTTGTGATTTTTCATAGCAGCTTTCACTGTAAAAATGAAGGGGCGAAGAGATTGAGTGGACGCTGTTCTAGCACCCGCTGGCAAAACATGCCTATCAGGTCAACGTTACTAGATTCTTCTTTCAGTTTTCAAACTGCACCGCCGCAGGTGCCACCCTTCTATGCACCACCACGACGGGGCGCGCTCGTGATTTTTTGACCAGCCTGACGAGGGTCACGGCGGTTAGGTGCACGCTACAGACCACGCCGGCGAAGCAAAACAGTAGGTGCCTCTGCGTAGCGTGCAAGTATATTGCAAGTGTGTTCTCTGGCAATCGCTATCATTGTGTGTCTCAGCGAGATCGAGGACACTCGTGCAGTTTCCACTGTTGCTGACAATTCACGTTGTGTCGCACTTGCTGCCAGTTCTGTTGTGTTATCGTGCCGCTTGTTAGCTGCATAGCTCTCATGCGTCATGTGACGGTTTTTCGATGTTATAAAACATGCCCCGCTGCTTAGTCACTGGTTGCCGAAGTGGCTACGATTTCAGCCACAGTTTAGAAAACAAGGAAAAGGTGGTTGTAACAAACAAAAAGGCACGCCTCCTGTAAATCTGGCTCTTGCCCTTGAAAAAAAGCGACTTCCAGTTTGTTTGTTGTAGCGTTCAAGAAATTCTGGTCAATAATACTTTGCTGCACTCATTGTATTATGTATTTTATAGCCTTATAAGGGACACGCCTTTATTGAATTCGTGTGCTATCTTTCCTTGAAAAAAATGCTCAGATCGCAAATATCAATTATTTGGAACGAACAAGTTGTTCTAGGCTTCACAATTCCAAAATCTCCGGCGGCATCAGATGAATGTGGTGTGTGCCTCTTCATATCACAATAAGGAAGGTTATTCGATTACGAGGCACGTCGTGTTGAATAGCTTTGAAAAATTTGGCCACCTGTGGTTTCTCTAACATGAACCTGAATTCAAATGCATAGTCTTCCAGCATTTACCTTTGCGCCCACTGCAACGGTTCTTTAATATATACGGTTGAATTTTAAAGAAGAAGAACGCAATATGGCTTAATTAACAGAATTTCTACAAGATTCAGGCATCACACTCACATCTCCGCCATGTGGCACCGCATTAGCCACACAACTGGTGCTTTAATTGCCCACTCGTAATAACCTTAGTGCACTATCTCGGAAAATAACTCTCGTAACACCAAATTAACGGCAGGAACTCCGTTTAGGACTAGGCATAGGATCTATTACGTCGCAGCGAACGGTCCAATGGCGTCGGAAGCGCCACCTAGGGAGCGGGAAACGAAAGGGGCCGCGTTTCGCCGCCTCGTCCTAGCGGAGTTTGCAAACTGAAGAAGAATCAAGTAACGTTCTATCAGGCTGACTCGCAGTAAATGCGAGCTTTTCCTGTCAAGCTAACCGCTGAGGCTAATGCGTTTCCTTGCTGTTGGTTCGCAATAATTGCTGCAATCTGGCGTGTCATAAAAAAAAACCGGGCGGTTTCTTATTCTCCCGTACAGGCAAAACGCGCTATCTCAGCGAGACTTTTCGAGGCGCTACAGACTTCTGCACGCGAGCATGATTGAGCAATACTTTTGTGAGTTTTGAGAAGTTTCTCTCACCGCTGAAAAGGATATTTACGGCATGCGATATGCAGAGTGCCAAAAATATCTAATTTTAACGCCTCCTACGCAACATGCTATTTGCTATCATGATATACAGAATAAGAACAAAAAGTTAGGTTAATATATTTAGCTATTTGCCTTTAAAATAGAAGCTTGAAATGTGCTGGCCATATTTTAGCTAAACTTTGAACAATGTCCTCTTTGTACCATTTCTACTCTCTATATTGTAATTGGAATTTATAATAATGAAGGCAAAAATGGTTTAAGTCCGTGAGCTTGGATTTAGGTTTATGTTAATGAACCCCAGGTAACTTATCCTTGTGGCGCTCTCCCCTACGCCGTCTCTCATTTAGGACGTTAAACACCACATATTATTGATATTACGTGGGGCTTGTGCCAAGTGCTTTTAGAAGTGGCTTGAACTAGGGAAATGCGTCGGTGGTGTGATTGAACGCATATTGTTAAAACAGCTTATTTTTGTATTTTTATGCACCCGGTGTATTACAGGTATAACCTCTGCCTTTCGCAAACCCCGCCCGAGTTCTTGGGAGCTGTCCAGATTAGTTTAGTGACATCTGATACGCTTGAACGCACAACAAGAACTGTAGAAGTTTTTTCGGAAACATGGCCACCAGCAATAATGTTGGAACTATTAACGCTGCATGATTATTTGCGATGCGCCTTAACACAGATAAGAATATTCAACTACCCGCCTCTCTCCGCGCCGATATGTTCACACTTTAAGTGTTGGACTTTTTACGAACACAATTTCACCCAAAAATCCGCAGATTTGAAGGACTACAGTTGTGAATAACATTAAGGGGAGCAAGTGCGCATATTCTGTGAGGGTATACTCAGGCGGTGTGAGAAACGACTGGATGCATAAGCAGACTATCGGCTGCAAAATGAGACAGAAAACTCTGCACATTATATAACATACGGGGGTTCCCTTAGCAGGCCAAAGTCATTGTTATTGCTGTCTGTTTTGAAAGGGTAGTGGGTTCCTATATTTACATCTATATTCCCGTTGTTCATTTTTTAACTGTTCGTGCAACTACTGATCAGACACTTTCATGGCAATAAAATTTAAGTCAGAGAAATTTTCTTCTCCGGTATGTTTTCGTTTCAGCGCCCTGTTTTTTTGGGCAATGTTTATCTCCTTTAGAACCAACTAGCCCAATCAGCTACTTCACCAAATAGAGTTTATTTTTTATCAAATACGATTGTTTGTTTACCGTCACAGCCACGTGACAATATACTTTGTCCCATACCAGTGCCGTGTGGGTAACCTTAGTACATGAGGATGAAAAAGTTGGGCGAACTTGAATACATTCATGGTTAACAGCGCCAAACGGTGCGCAATAAATAGGAGACCATACGACCCATGTCAACTGATCTCCTTTTGTATCCGTGTCCTTTTGTGCTGGTAAAATGAGTCTCAGTCGGCACGCAGGGCTTCTTTAATATTCAAGCTGGTTTTTGAGTAACATGACAACGATTATGCTGTATATAAATATAGAAGACTCTCCATTATAACGTACGGTGTACAATTCACATGAACTTGTGCATATAAACAATGTACATCTTGTTTATACCTATTGATTAAGCGATATACTTAGCCTAATTAGTTAAAGGCTTGATAAGGTATTTTTGCTAAAATGCCCAAATGAGATGGGTAATTTCTCGGCACCCACAATATTTGTTATATATAGTTCAGTTATTTGTTTGCAGAAATAAAAATAGGAAAGCACATTGTACGTATGTCACTTACCTTCTGCCCTTCCCATAGCGAGCACTACTATAGCTCTTAGGTGCACCTATTTTCGCGTTGTTTTCTTTCAATTTTATGCAGCAACTTCTGTTTAGTAAGTGTACTGTTTTTCTGTTGAAGGCCAGTTTGCCATGATGAATTATTTATCCGAGTGAAATAAGCAAGCTCCTTCATAAGGGTGATGTGGTCTTTAATAAAGAAGACTAGAAAAGAAGACTGGTCACTTTAGAAAAATATGCGGCACCTAATAATCACACCTGTTGTAGCCTGCTGCCGGGAATATCCCAGCAGTAGTGTTTTATTGAGAAACACATCTGACTGAAAGAACAAAAACGATAGGAAAATAAAATGGGAAAGCACATGTCGATTTCTGGCACTCCCGGAACCCGGCAGATGTGGCAATATTGTCTCGCAAACTTCACAGATTTGTTTTGATGAAGCGTTCTTTTATCACGAGACGCTGTGGGTACACTTGTTCGATTTCTCTTGAGTCACAGTTTTTCCTTTTTCTCTTCTGAATTCAAAAATTTGCACTCACTTTGTAAATAAAAATTTTGCTTGTTTTCTTCTTTGGTCCTTAGTACTTTCATCCTGCTCCTTGATCCTAGTGTATATACAACAAAAGTAAAGAAAACGAACAGATTAGACACTCATATTGTGAATCCAAGCAATATTTAACTACCATTGCAATTATTTGTGTAGTGTAGGAAGTAGCTCACTTCGTTCTAAACACCTGAGGAGGACAACTATTCCGAGGCAAGTATAAGGTGACTTCTGCTTTGCTTTGTCAGTAGTACTGCTATAATTTTCTTGGTAATCATCCACTGGAATAAGTGAGCTCAACAAAGGCAACGTTACAGAAAACGCCACTAAATATTGAGCAAAGTCCGTCGGGCGTTGCGATCCCAATTGTGAAAATTGCCGCTGAATCTACTCAATACTCTCAATGACTGCCAATTGATTGGTGCCCTCGAAGCCGTAAAATCACCCATGTTATGAATGTAATAGAGATAATCACTATAGAATATCTTACCTTGATACTTCTATGACTCAGTGAATGTACTGCCACGGTGCCATCACTGGCCCTGAGAGATAAGGCCTAACGAAGTTGAAGTTTCGTTCATAGTTTGGAAACGCTGCTGACAGCACCGGGCTGCTCGCGTATCCGTCGAATCCGCCTGACATGGTTGTTTGCTCGGGCTTGATAATCTCTCCTTCTCGGAGCGAGCGTATCACGTACGTCGTGCCACTTTTACTGCTACCGCTGGCAGCGACGGGGCTGCTGGCAGCATAGAACTGGTGCTGTGTGCTGGGACTCGCCGTGTGCTGAGCGGGACTGCTAAGGTAAGCCCGTGGGTAGAAGTAGCCGCTTGGAAAAGTAGCCGCCACCGTGGCTCTGCCTGTCGATAGCAACAGTACTGCCGTACATGTCAGGAAAGCAGCTTGTGTTCTCTTCTGCGGAGACAAGAAACATAAAAAATAAGCGTTTCGTGATGCATAGATATATACTTAGGGATCAAAAAAGGCTGCTCTGTGGCGTTATTTTTCATGAGGGGAATTCTGCTTGTAGCCTGACTATCACATGGACGAATGTGACACAACTTGAAGCCCAAACCACACGAGCGTGAAAATCCACGCGACGAAAACAGGGAAGCAATAGAGGCAACTGTTGCTGAAACTCTAGTTTGGGTGACCAAACACACTTGCGAGAGGGCTTTGGTGACGCATCTTCAGTGAAGCTGGTATGAGAGTGGCTACTCTGTATCGAAACTTGGGTGATGACTGTACTACTTAATGTAAAGGAATATATTACACAGTTCGGAGCAGCACAAATATAGGGGGGTGGCTACTCATACCGAAACCTGCGTGATGCCTGTACCACATAATGCAAAGAAATATATTATACAGTTCGGAGCAGCACAAATGTTTGTGAATGTCACACATGACATCGTTTTTCTTTTGGTTTGTGTGAATATTTGCTTATTTTCTCCTTTTGTACACGTGATCGTTCAGCGAGCTTGCCCGAGTGCCGATTACAAGCAGTAGTCCACCACCGCTATTTATCCTGTTCCGGCACAGCGACACGCCACGCTAACAGGCACTTTCATCACTCGACGCGACACTCGTCACTCTCACGTGGATTTTACGTAGCAGCGCCCGTTTGCAGCTGCGGAAAGGCGTCTATAGCAAGCGCAGAGCATGTGCGCGCAATCTCAGAGGCTTTGGTTTGTAAAATGCAAGGTGGCGGGTGAGTACTTCCGCCGTATTATCTTAGGAAAGCGCTAGAACTATCCGCTTTTTCGTGCATAGCGTTGCATTGTCAGTTCAGCGTAATAAACGTCAAGTTCCCTAGAATTATTTATGTATGCATTTTATAGTATAAAGGAACATTCCACAGATAATGACGTGTTGAAATTGTGCCTCAGATATGCGTAATAATTTCTTGCAAGTGACAATACACAAAAGTATAAACGCCGAAACAAGATCAATATTGGTGCGCACTGTGGTTGTATTCCAGCTGTTTAGGGTGACAGACAAGTCGACAAGCCAAAATGTTTGCATTCAAGTATCGTAACAAAGACTATCGCATTGAAGAAAGTAGAAACGTTCATGAACTTCAGAGTCACCTAAGGAGAGGTAGTCTACGAGACCACCCATGTCAGCCCACTCCATGGCTAGTTTTATGGCCCAAAGTTGGGAATACGGGTGGTTAGACGACAGAGAATTTATCGGCCTATATTAGAAAGGAGGGGTTGTTGCATTAAGTTAATGGCATAAGTCCGGTAATTTTTCTTTTAAGATATTTGAAAACTCCTGACAAATTCTCCCTATTTTTTATAAAGTTTTAGTGAACATAAATAACGAATTCAACTTACGCCATCGCTCCTGCCACTCAAATGGACGGTTAACAATACTGTTTGACAACTTAGTATAATAGGTCAGTTGAATGTAATTCATTCGTGATTGGCAGTTCACCTAGAAGCCTCATCATTCAGCATTCTAAAGAGGAACATTGTGTTATGCATCTAAAAAAGCAGCGCAAAACATGCTCGACAATGAGCTCACAGGGGAGGGTGGCTCAGTTATAACTTAACCATAAAAAGCGTGACAAAAGTGAGGATTTCGGTAGTAACTGCTTCATCGAACAAGAGATGGTCAGTTGCGACTTGTTCGAGTCAGCATTGGCACTCTAAGAACAAATCTACTCCAGAGAAGAAAAGAAACGTCATTACAGTAAGTTATTGCATACGTATAATAATCATGACTATATTAGGGGCGAAACTCATTTCATGCGGCACCGCCATGTTAACTTGAGTGAATATTTTATTTTATTTTTGTTCAACTAGACCCTGCGGCGTGTACCGTTAACAGGATGCATTTTATACGTACCTGTTAGGTTTCAATCATTGCATGATTTATTCTCACTTGCTAGTCATCCGAAATGGTCACGTGGTTTAAGCCCCGTCGGGGGCAAAGTCAAGAAAGATTGAAAAATTGCTACACGGGTTTGTAAACAGATCCACCAAAGAATTAAGAATAGTAATGATTCTGCTATACGCACATGAAATGGGGAGTTCCCGGTGCCTTCATGATCAATATTGCATTAGTGCAGCGTACGTGCTACCAAAACGGATTTCTCTAGCATCACCATGATTTCTTGAAGAATTTTATGCCACTGAATAAACTTATTATTTGTCGAGACTATGAAACATAATGACTCTTTCATTACGAATAGCAACAGAGTAAATTGAGCCTTTATAATACCGCTTCTTTCCTCTTAGAACAAAAACAAGGCAGTCATGCAGTATTATAATATTAACGTAACTGTGCTTGCAACGTTCAAAACTAGAGCCATCTCTGTCATCAATTCAAAGTATAAGCTTAGATGACTGATTTTATAAAACTGAAAAGAAATAAGTCTTGCCCGCACCGAGTAGTTAATAAAAGCAACAAAGTTGAAAAGTTTAAATGACCGCTTACCCCGTAAGTCATTGTGAGGTCTCAATGCAGATTGCCAATGTCCAGTCCGAAGGCCACCAAATTCAAGAAAGAGACTTCACGTACCTGGACCAATCTTGAATTGAAGCTCACTCGGGGGCCAGTCCACTCTTATATACGTATCACGGAGAAGCGGCTCATGCACATCTCTTCTCTCGCACAGTCCACTTTTGCATCGGTGAGCGTCAGAACAGAGAGAAAAGAAAAAAACAAGAACAGGCGCCAGGATCGTCACGTGCCGCTCAAGCAAACGTCGCTTCGTGTTTGCGGCTGGCGACCCTAATGCGCACGAGTTCGTCGTCGTCCTGCCAAGCGGCTCCGGTCGTCTCGCGAGACGCCAGCAAGCAAGGCTCACGAGAATCAAAACCAAGGGGGCGGCTCGCTCCAGCAAGCACCGTTTGTCTGTCTGTACACCAGTTCGCTCTTGGCCCCGAATTTGAGCAGCATCTGGGTCAGCTCACGGCTTTAGTCGAGCCAGCTTAAAGGAGGAGGCGGGAATCGCCGAGCGACCAACACGAGCCACTGGGCGAGGGCGGTGGTCGTGAAACTTCGCTGGAGATGCGTCCCGCAGATGCCGGCAAAAAATAACATGGTGAGCACGCGCTCAATACGCGCGGAGCGCCAGACCGTTCCGAAGTAGAACGGAAGCACTGGACTCATCACTGCCGTCGATCCGTCATTGCTCGGTGTGTACGGTGGTCTTCGACGTCCGTTCGTGATGCGAGCGTCCCTTTTGTGCGTGTACCATGTCCCCTTGCCCTCTCATCATTTCTTTTTTGCATTTCACCTCTCTAGCCACGCTCCCTCCGAATCGCCTCTGATTGTAGTCATGCGAGCATCTTTCTTTGTGGCCTCCTTGTGCTGCTTTGGCCGCGTGCGCGACCAGCCAGCAAGCCACGCGCCTTTCTGGGGCGATAGGGAAACGATGTTTGAACCGTGCGCTCGGTCAAGTGCATCCGAATCGGATGAAGGGGCGTGTTCCGAACGCGGAAGTTATTTGGAGCCCTGACTGACAGTCAGCTGAAGGGCTGTGTTTCATCAACCCGCAGAGCTCTCCCAGCCTGGTGCCGACTAGTCCCCTTCTTCACCACCGTAAACGAGGAACTGCGCTTCGCGTAGGCATGCTGACCAATCTGTCACGCCGGCAGGGCAGGAGGTGGCTTACGCTGCACTCTTCAAATGATGTACCATGCCCCGAAAGTTCATATTTAGGAGCTGTGGCTATCTGGCCGGTACCAAGAGCTTTCGAAAAAAAATTGAGCGAAATTTCTTTGACTGCTCACAAAGAAACTAAAACAACAACAACCAAAGAGACACCAAGTAGTTTTACCAATGGTGACCACGATCATACGGGATTAGGAAAAGAATAGGGCAAGCTAGAAAAACCGCAAACATCATTATTATTATTATTGTTATTATTATTAATATTATTATTATTATTAATATTCCTCGCACTTAATATCATAATTTTTTGCTTTCAGGTTTTCTTTCTGAAGTATATTGTAGGGCCGCAAACTGCAAGATACGTTCGTGGTGGACACTCACACAGCAGGTTCTCACTGCAATATGATACAAGTCCTTGTCATTGCTTCTTTGCTGCATCAAGCGAAGAAAAGATTATTGGAAAGCCCGTGAATTGTCATCCAAAAGCTGACCTATATGAGATAAAGTCTGAGTTATACGTAGATTTAGGAACCATTTTTCGAGACAGTACAGTGATCTTCCGTCGAGCAGTTTTCTTTATAGTCTAAAAAATTCCAGCACTGTGCAGAATATATCCTAAATTGAATATTGGTATTTTTCCACACAAGAGAACTCGACGTGCGTGGACGTCTGTACAGATAACACCTGCGTTGTTTTCACTACCTACTCCCCGCCGCGGTGGTCTAGTGGCTAAGGTACTCGGCTGCTGACCCGTACTGACCCGCAGGGCGCGGGTTCGAATCCCGGCTGCGGCGGCTGCATTTCCGATGGAGGCGGAATTGTTGTAGGCCTGTGTGCTCAGATTTGGGTGCACGTTAAAGAACCCCAGGTGGTCTAAATTTCCGGAGCCCTCCACTACGGCGTCTCTCATAATCATATAGTGGTTTTGGGACGTTAAACCCCACATATCAATCAATCAATCGGCTGCTGACCCGAAGGTTGCGACATCAAATCCCGGCTGTTGCGGCTGCATTTCCGATTGAGGCGGAAATACTGGAGGCCCGTGTGCACAGATTTGGGTGCACGTTAAAGAACGCCAGGTGCTCGAAATTTCCGGAGCCCTCCACTACGGCGTCTCTCATAATCAAATAGTAGTTTCGGGACGTTGAACCCCACATATAAATAATACTTTTCGCTACCGACACTGCGTTCACTGTCAGAGAATAAACGATGTTGTGGTAATCACTTATGAAAACTCGTGGATTAGTTAAACAACAGGACGCTTATCGCAATACTCGTCTTAATGCGAGCTTTAATTCGAAGTTAGTCATTTGATCACATAAGTGACTGCGCGTAGACCGCTTACTTTTTGGCAATGGTTTCGAGCAAAGATTTCACTGTTATCCTGGTAAGCTTCTATAAAATAAATATTGTACACATTGAAAGCTTCGTCATTGTTGTCTCAAGCATGGTATTCAATCCAAATTGTGGTCCAATTTGAGTGTATTATTACGTATCTGCAAATTGTAGATGAGGTAGGGCTGTTCTAGCTAAACATCTATTTTAACATATGTTATAGATTCGCTACTCCTATGGTATAGACGATCTAAACAGAAAAAATGCTGCTATGAACGACTGAGAAGTGAAGGAAGCGACAGATCAATTAATTAAAATCTTTCAAAAGTAATGTAGTTCAAACTTCGTAGAAGTTTCAATGTCCTTGAACTAACTTCTAGACATAGGTAATTTGTTTTCCTGAGTGCGTGATGGGGACGTTATTTATGTATAAAGCTTCTTGAGAAAGGTGGCTAGACAAATGTCCTCAGCTGTCGACATTGGTGTTCTTCATTCACTTTGGTGTTCAGGAAGCTATTACCCGAAAGAATTTCCATTTGTCTTCTTTAATTCAAAATCTTACCGTTATATTCTGATCAAAACCCATGCTTGAAGAGCTAGACGACGTTTTAGTACCATGGACTTTTATCAATCTTCGGGTTCTTTGGTCTGTCGCAATGCTGTCGATTACAGGGGCACTATATAAATATTTTTTTTCTTGACAAACATTGTACATGTTCCTTAATCGATGTGAATGGCTAAAATGATGTGGGAAAAGTGGCAGTGTTGATGCATAAGTAAATATATAGAGACCTTCAAGGTGAACAGAGCGAAACATCTCAGCTTAGGTCTAGTGTGGTCGACTGTGGTTCTCGACTCGATCATAGTGAACTCTTCTGGAGGCCTTCAAAACTACTGCTAAAAGGTGCTTGACACATATGTAGCAACAACTGGGTAACCAGTTGCCCAGTTCCTGCTACCAGTTGTTCCCACCTTCTATCTCCACCTAAGGGTGTAGAGAATGCGTGGCAAGGTAAACAGTTTTAGCTGAGTGCTCTGCGCCTTCTTTTTTGCATAGACAGCGAGCGGAAGTGAGAATGCAGGTGCAACGCTCAGCCACGAGCACCCGAGTGGACCCCCATCATCAGTTTTCTCGAAAGTTAGCCCAATAGACCATTAGGGTGGTTTAGCGACGCGACAAGCACGCAGACGAATTCTATATGTAATCCTCCGCATACCCAACGGCACGGCAAGATATTTACCAGATGATGGACAGCTCCATGAGCAACCACCCGCAGCGTATCTGGCCAACGAAGAGCTTGTGGAAACAATGAACAAGGAAAGCAGGCGACAGAAGATGAATAATATATATGGTGCTATATATAGTAATATATATGTTGTAATAATATATATAGTAGAAAGCCATTGTCATGAGCTGCATGACCCGTAATTTCTCAAGCAAAGCTTGTACCCATTTGAAATAAGGAAATGTTTGCTTCAAATGCCTTCTGCAAGGTGTAAAATGGAAAAATTATGCAGGATACAAAAAATAATACAAAGTGCGCGTAGATAATATGGCTTAGTGTATCCGTAAGTTAGCCGGATTTCTGTGTCATAACGTTTGCGGTAGGGACATAATCCTAAAATTTTGTATTTGCCTATCAGTTTACATCTTTTCAATTTTTAGATACTCCTAACATTTTATAAGATCTTGTTGAAGAAACAGACTACGATATAAATAATGGTGGCAAATTAAGTTTTATGACTTGAATATAACCGGTGGGAACAGTGTCATCAGGCAAGAAGTCCATCCGGTGCGCTGTAAAACTTTAAAACTCTTACCGAGAGTCATCTAGCAGCCTGTATCCTCATATTCATGGTTGCTCGCACTTTTAAAGTTAACTCTTCACACGTTTACCGGCCATGGAAGTGATTACTCATCCTCTTGTCATTCTGACTTCCTTGTACAACACTCCGACTAGGTCGGCTCTCTTTTCCTCCATGTTACTCCTTGTCCGCAGTGGTTAACAGGTGCAATCTAACCAAATGTTAGATCAAGTGATCTGAAAAATAGCAAAAAAGAAGTGGAAAAAGAGGTAGTTTTAAGCGGTTCTGCAGATGCACAATAAGCAAGTAATTGCAGTAAAGATATATCCGACGTAAACGCTCTCATTATTCTGTTATTAGCTAATCATGGGTACCAAGTATCTGGAGAAAGCACATGAACTTGTTCTGCTTCACTGACAATGTTTATAAGCGTTTACTAGTCGTGTAAAGTAATATAAATGATCCTTAAACCCGAAATCTACACGTTTTGCGAACTACAGCGCCACCTTTATCAAATGTGATGTTACGTCAGCAAAATTGAGAGAGGGCACTATAGCATTAGGTACCGATATGACAATATATCTTCATTTATCGAAGTTACAAAACAAAATGTTGGAGTAATATGAATTTGAGCCAATCGTTCACCACAGTGCTGAATCAATTAAAATCCAGGCGCGCCTTGTGCACAACAGCAACCAAAGAACCTTAAAATGATGTTTTTTTTTTACTTTCCCTGTGTGTGCTTAGCTGAAGAAATGCAGTCAGGATAAAAAATAGCCGGTTTTCCACATAATTATCTGTGCTCGAGAAAATCGCCTTGACAAAGTATGGTAATACTAAGGTGCTGCTCAGCAATTACGTCACTCATAAGTACAATCTCTGTCTCTTCCACTGAGAATTTAGAATCCTCTAAATAGAGAACCTTAAATATAAATACAGGATTCAAAGAATAATAACGAAGCTTTGCGTTTCACGGGACAAAATTGATGAAATTGTGGTAGTTCAAATGTGTTTTTTTTCTTAACTTTCCTTCAGTTAGAGAAGCTACGTATAAACGATGACATAGCTCATGTATGAAAAAAAGGAATGATGTGTGGTTACTTCAATGAGTACACTTCCAGTAGTTAAAAATTTGAAAGAGTAAAATACAATTATAATATAAAATTAGCAGGAAAGCACTGAAAGGATGTTATCTCCAATTTAACTGTTGCGAGGTGACGTCGGACTTCTTCAAAGCGTGAGATACTTTTTGAAGATTGTGAAAAATGCTAGATAACATTACTTACTGCTTAATCAAGATTCCATTGATTCTTATGATTTCATTCTCATGTAGTTGCAAAGGTCTTTTATACGACAAAACTGGAGAATTTATCTCTTGCGTTTGTTAGAAAATATAATTCTTGGGGTAGCTTGTTTTTTCAAGCCTTATATGGAATTTTTATATGTATAATAAAGTGTTTATGGTAGTGGCAATTGCTAGGAAGACTGAAATCATGGGTCTTGTTGCACATTTTTTATGCGCGCTGAATATGAGCGCAGCTTATGATCGTTTGAAATAGCGACAAAGCATCGACAATTTTGTGTATAGCATGGGTCGAACTGTTGACTGTCCTGATACAGGAAAGTCGTTCAGTCCTAAAGAAATATTGCGAAGCTGTCACACAAATAATACAATTGAGAGAACAAGATGCTGCTTTGTAATGTGGTGTGCAATGTGACATCAGAAGCCTCCATTGCAGCTTCCACTTTTATAGGTTGCGTTATCGCGATAAGTACCTATTCTTTCTGAAGCTGTATTTCCACGCCTTGGAGATATGAATCATTGGCTTTTTTTGCACATGACCAATATAATCGTAAGGATCAAAATTCAAAACTGAATTATGCTTGGAGTTGGGGAGTAGTTGTCTAGATATGTGGGATAAGGGCTTGTTCCTTATGTATTTTCATGAAGCAACTGCAGCGAAACCTCTTAAGGAAACAAACTAGTATGTGACAAAAGTACAAAAAAGATATTATATGAAACCCCAATGAACTATGTGAAATAATGGACGCATATTTGGGGTGATTTCGAAACTAGCTACCATGGTTTACTCAACATAGACTTGTGAAAATGTGAAAGAAAATTATGCTTGAATGGGACCTTCCACTTCAGAACCACTGCAGCTGCAGGAATCCTAGTAAAAGAAGAACATAAAGTAAGAAACAAAGGACACATTTGTTGCATAGAAACATAATGTATTTGAGCTTGAAATAATTGGAAACAAGGAAACGTCTTATGAATCGATCTACGAAGTTGAAATGCATAGAGTCCCGGGAAAGCAATATGTCACAATTTCTTCGTACGCAAACACACCGGAACGTGTGCCTCGAGAACCAGCTCATATTGCACAGGTCACAACAGTTCATCCACACGAGGGGGCGGGCACGACCGAGCGTAAAACGCTTGGTCACGGGATCAGGGTGGCTCGCGTGCAAATGTCCATCACTCACATCCACCAGCCGCTGCCGCCGCCTCCTCCGCTGCCGCCATGGCCACCACCTCCGCCTCCGCCACCGTGACCGCTAAAGAGACTAGTTAGGCCGCTGAGGTGGCCGCCCATACCGCCAGATTTGCCGCCTCCGCCACCGCTGCTGCTGCCCTTCTTGATGATGATGTATGTGGTGCCAGGCTTACCACCACCTCCACCGCCCATCTTCCATCCTCCGCCGCCGCTGCCACCTCCCATTTTCCATCCACCTCCTCCACCTCCCATCTTCCATCCACCACTGCCACCTCCACCGCCCATCTTCCATCCGCCGCCGCTGCCACCGCCACCTCCCATCTTCCATCCACTGCCGCCACCTCCACCCATCTTCCATCCGCCACCACCGCCTCCTCCACCATGGTTCAGCACGACGGTTGCCATTCGCATCCAGCCAGGAGCTCCACTGCCTCCACCACCACCCATCCATCCGCCGCCACCTCCACCTCCCGTCTTCCATCCGCCACCCATGGGTTTCCAGCCACCACCGCCGCCCATCATAGGCTTCCAGCCGCCTCCCACCATCATCATTCCTCCTTTGCCTGGCGCATTGATAGGGTGGAGCTCTTTGATGAGGTACACACTGCCAGTTCGGAACTTGTTCTTCATGGGGGACCCCATGCCGCCCTTGAAGCCGCCACCTCCTCCCATCATTTTCCAGCCGCCGCCACCACCACCGCCACCGAATGGCGAGGCCAGTGCAATGGTAGCCGCTGCTAACGCAACTGAGGTGGCAACCTGCACAAAGAAATAATGATCAAATGCTGATGGCAGCATAAGTTTCGCTTCTGAAGAGAACTAAAAAGATATTCTTCAAGATTTTGTTCAATAAACAAGAAAGTCTTGCTCAGTAAATGACCAGTACTTAACCACATGTGGAAAAAAAATTGTGCATTTTTTACACTTAATTTTGCTAGATTGATAGTAACAATATTTAAATTCAGGATAATTTATTTTCAGTAACAATTAGGTCTACTTTAGAGTTGCAACAGAGCCCATTTGCTGGTGCCTTAGATAAGCACCAGGTGAATGTCTCTTCTCCTATTCAGGCGTCTCTATTTGTAACAAAATAATAACATTGAAAACAGTGTTGTTCTTGAGCCTGATTCGGAGCAATCTGTTCTATATTAACCCCACTATGCAACAAAATCACTCGTCTTTTCTCTTACGAGATCTTCATATACTATTTGATATCTTGCTATCTTCTACGCTGCCTTGAAGAACACTCAAATAGAAAAAAGTTCGCATATAATATCTTTTGTCATAATCACACATAAAATATTCCAACAAATAGCTATTTTGATTGCCTAGTAAATAAGACATGAATTTACACTGAAAAGCTGGCGATTTGAATAGTCACACAACCTAGTCCTTCAGAGAGCGCTGTCCAAATCCTGAAGTTGGTCAGGTGGCCAGGATTTAAACGGGTACTCCTGAAGATGGCTGTGAGAAAACAAGGGTTTGATTCCTAACTCACCCAAAGCCTCATGTTTTCAGTGGTTCTTGGCACCGGAGGAGCCAAAGCTGGAAAGCTGCTCGACTTCAAACGGCAAAGTGCGGTGGCTTTTATACCTCGCACCTTTTTCAGAAACGCAGACAAAACTACGCCCGTTTGTGCTAAGTCATAAGGCTTCCATGCCGTTTCTATTGGCTGGCGCACTTGTCTCTCTCTCGCTCACTCTTTCTGCTTCGTCTCTCTCTGTCTTGTTTCCCTTTTTGTCTTTAATACTTTTGTTGCAATTTGTAGACTGTATTTCAACGTTGTCTTGAAGCCCACTGCACGTTACATCATTAAAGTCATGCATTCTCTCGTTAGTAGCACCGGGCTCTCTATTTTCGCCCTTTTCTTTTTCTTTCTGGCTTTGGCACCCGGCTAAGAATCCTTGCAAGTTCTCGCACGCTTTTAGCCGATTTGAGCACCGGCATCTAGCGGTGTTTCATTTTTCTGATTGGACACGCGCAGCCACCTCAAGGTAGCCACGTAAAGCTCTTCACGCGTCCCCAACGATGACACGATCTGCAGGCAGGTACAGCGCGTCAAATGCACGACCCCGCCAAGTCGCATCTACACTTGTCGCCATACTCGGAACACCCGTCCCGTAATTAAGGTCGACAGCAAGCACGCCCCACATTGTCTCGACGACGGTTTCTTTACAGGCTATGCTCCCTGACTCACGGGGTCTCTGGCCGACTCCTTTGTGCCGCGGTTAGAGATCAAACGGGAAATTAGATGGGAACGACAGACCCGAGCTATGAAGTGGCAAAAATATCCCATGATATCAGACCATAAACACCTCAGCCACCAAAGCTTTCAGTCTTTACTGGCGATGGGCTTCTACTGCAAGACTCTGTTCGTTTGGCCGGTACTTCTGATGACGGGAGTAGTCGGAACTCTTTCCTAGGAACAAAAAACTTTTGAGCGAATCTCTACTGACACCGAAATGAGTACTGCCTAGATAATATATTTGACGCAACAGAAAAAAAACGTTAAAAAGCATGCTGTGCATTCAGTGTTGCATTTTTTTGTTTTTATAAGAATACAGTTTCTCTTTTTCTTCAGTTTATGCCTTGGCAATTGAGACGTCGGGTATCACTGCAGGCTGGCTCGCACTGCGCCCACTACAAGAAAAGATATCGTAAATATTTTTGTTAGGTTCATCTCACACTTGCCATGACGTTCATTATATGCAAATATAATCAAGCAAGAAGGAAAGTTGTTCGAGTCGGCAATTCATTTTTGGAAAAGTTATAGAGAGTAAAATGTGCGATTGTGATCTTTCCGCCCGTTTTCGCTTCTTTTAAAGTATTCAAAAGAGCGACCAGACAGAATTAGTTCTTCAGTGTGTTACACAAGTACGCGTGCAGACTGCAGCTTAGTAGAATTTAAAACTAACTGATTGAGCAATTGCTATTCTGTATATACTCTTCGGTTTTTTTTGAAATATTTTAGCGCAAAACAACACCACCATAAAAAAAGACAGAACACAGCGTTCTGATTTGTGTTCTGCCTTTTATATTTTCAAGTCGTTTTTGCTAAAAAACACTGCGGTTTCACGCTAAATATCCCCCCAACAAATTCACTTCCATGTTCTTTTCGGGCATTCTTCCTCACAGAAGCATTCTCTGAGAGAGTGAGAACTCGAAATGTCCCGGTATTAGAGAATTATTACAGAAACAAAACATAAAGCCTTTGTGTTTCAAGCATCGGGATAATGATTGCATTGTTTAGGTGAAGGGTAATGTATGAAGAATGGCTGGGAGCGTTTTTTGCACATTCTGTACGGGAAGCTGACGCAGACTGAAAGCACTAGCGCCAACGGGTGCAATGACTGCGCTTCGAAGCTTGGAATTACGTTAGAAAGTTGAAAATTTGTCATCACACTTATTTCGAAGCGTTGCAGCTTTTGATAGCATGCATGTTCCGTCTACCGTTACTGTACACTGTAAACCAGTTTGCACACTCACGGGTGCTTGATGTTTCTATAAGTTACAAACTACAATAGGTGTGTTGACAAACCAAACCATCCATGATATGTGTGTTTCGGTTAGTCAACACACCCTTATCGTGGAGTTTTATAGATGCACAAAGCACTCTTAAGGGTGAAAATCTGTTTACTGTGTACATATGAAAGCCTATACAGTATGATATACACTGGTTTTTCAATGACCGCTTGAATACCTATTTTCTTTTTGCTAAATGTCTATGAGGAATTAAGCTGTCTTATAGATCTCTAACATAGCTTTGTCGGTGATACAGTATCTATACACTTCCTACTTTGTTTTTGTTTTTCGGTACATTAACGAGATTAAAGAAAAGCTCCTCAGAATTTTCCACAAGACAAAAAACAGCCCCCTAATGATATCTCATTATCTTCCCTTCATATACAACCACTCACCAGATTATCAGAAATGGAGAATAAGATCTGAGCAGCATTATCAGGTAGTCCTACACAAAAACTTCACAGAACTTCATTCAGAACAAGGTGACTATAAACCATGTTAGCAACAACACAAGCACTTTAAAAACTTCCATTGAACACTGGGCCAGCATTAAATAGTGTATAATTCATTGCTCCCAATTGCATTGAGTGGTATGTTTCTAAGTGATCACAGTGCTGCCTGCACACATAAATATGTGACAACTGGGGCTCTTCTTTCAGAACAAGGTGCGTCATGGAACATAAGGTTGCCTCTCGAGGTTCAATACCACATGCACTATTCTAGATAGATATCATATGCTTCTAGACAGCTAACGTAAGTTAGCAGCTTGTCTACTTCTCTGTTTCTTTAAATTGGTAAATCTTGCGTTTTTGTTATCATCAATTATGAAAATTCATTAATATTCACTTTCGTTGAAATTATGTACATCACATTATGACAGCGACCCCTCACAGTAGCCTTTAGTTCTTTCATATTGTGCAATTCCGGCTTTCTTTTTTACAACGTGTTCGTTTCATCTCTCGCTAATAGTACAAGAACATGCACTTGAATATTTAGGCTGTTTCACCGTAATAATGTTCTATGTGGGCAAAGCCCCTTTTTTTACTTTCTTGTGTGTTCAAATCTGTTCTGTGTTCTTGCGCCAATTTCAGAAGACCATGTATCGTTCAAAAGCTTTTTATCAAGAACTATTTCAGTATTCGATTGGTTTCTTTATAAGTTGTAAGCTTTTTAACTTTCATATGACTGTAGCACTCACTTGTGAAACCGGCAGAAGATGAAGAACACACACAGGCTCTAACCTTAAACAAATGGTTTATTTGAGCCCGGATCACATAAGATAGTACACTCAGAAAATGAGTGCTAAGATATACGTACGCTTTTTAATGAGTCTTTTTTGTGGGTCTGACCTGTGACTTAACTACTTAACTATAGATCAAAAATTGAGCCAAAAACTATATATAGTCTTGGCTGAGAATGGGTTAATACGCCATCGCCCTCTTTGACAAGAAAGGAACTATGTTTGCATTATGCCACTGTACATCATTGCTCAAATGTTGGTTTTAATGTATAAATCTGCGTAATCCGGGTTCACGTATATATGTTTTCTTCAACGTTACAGGTTCTGTGTGTCCCCGTTTGTATTTTCTCGTCTCTAAAAGTCTGTGCTAGCCAAAAGTCATTAGCGGGCTAGTTGGCTTGCGTTATTAACGAAAATTCACAGTGTCTTTCAGTTTTCAATTCCACAATTTCAGTAGAAAGAACAGTTCTGAATGTGTGTGTGTGTGTGTGTGTGTTTGTGTGTGTGTGTGTGTGTGTGTGTGTGTGTGTGTGTGTGTTCGAACTTATCACCTTAGGATATGTCGTACCAGCAAAGCCAGAATTGAGCCCCTGCTTATCACTCCGTCTGCGTTTGGCTGTTCATGTCTGCGTTTGTTTTTCACATCTTTTAAAGAGTTCATAGGGTTTGTTTCACATGCATGACTACTACTGAACCAGTTTCTATCACAACCACTTGAGGTTATCAAATATTTTATTCTATAAAACGAAGTATCTCACCGGGGCCTCTACTGACAGACACTTCTTTTTTCCGTTTTTCACGAGTTCTTTTACACATAGGCGTAGATATATTAAGAGGAACTACCAGTGAGCCAGATGAGGAAACATTGGCTGTACATGTCTATGCTACTGGAATAAAGAAATTGGTAGCTGCAGAGCACACTTTCTGCTAAATAAGTAATAATTGAAGTAGCTTTGTGATGCTTTTCCTACACTTCGCACACAGTAATGCCCTATTAACTAATCGCTTTTAGCAGTTTGCCTAAATTTTAAGGATCTATACGGAGTGCCGCGGTGCACTTGTGTTGGTAAATATACCTTACGACTGTTTACATGCAGAAATTTTTGGAAGTGTTGCTGCTTGAAAAACGAAATATTCTCCTCCTGTTCATATAAGATTGTAACAGGGCTCGGTGATTACCTGTGGTATTCATGACTTTTCTCTTCTAGCGAGTGAACACTGAGAAAAATGAAGAGGTGTCATACTCATGACTCCTATATTCTTAGCGTAATGCAGGAGCTCATAGGTCCGTTTCATGGTGATCAGCTACATAAATTGATGCTCTGAACAGTTTAATCTCAAGTAATCTTGTACTTAGCTTCATAATCGATATGTTTATTTAAAAACACTCTACTATGTCCAAAATGCATTGTTACCAATCTAAATTCATTTGTTTTTAACCTGGGGTTTGATAAGTTTGACATTTCCTATTTTTCACAAGTTGAAACACTTGTGGCGATTTCAGACTATTACTGCGCAGTTGGACCATAGATCCTATCATAGGTACTAACCAACTTGGCAGAAGTATAATATGATGTGATTTCAGACACGGGGTCGGGCTCATTCATGGCAACACAATGTCCGATGACATCACCAAGGGCGGGTGTGCTCAGGTTGATCACCGTAGGTGACTTTTTGCATAATAATAGCAGCAGTGTATTTGTAGAGAACAGCGCTCTGCCAACAGGGAGCCAAGAGCATGCGAAGTCACAAAAGACTTCTTCTTGACTCTCTGTTCTTCCAGCAATAGTCTGTACGGAGGTAATATAGCCACAAGCAAAGATTTGAACCGGGGTGCAGTGCATGTTTTAGTATCCGAAATTAATATGCCAGTATAAGGCGAGTAGAGCTACTAAGACATAACTGAATTTTTTCATACAGTAATTAATTCAAAATCTTTTAAGATAACTACAACGTCAATTTTAATTATTATTGCTCTAATACCTTCTCTCTCATCTCACAAGTTCATTGGCCTATGACAAATTTATGTGCGAATAAGCCTGCTATGATTTTGATTCAGCTTTTCTTTTCATTTTTGTGATATAGCGTATTCTTGAATAACTCACTCCCGCCCTTTTTTTGCCAGTTATATTGTAAGTGAGGAACACTTCAAGAAAATGACTAGCTGTTTGTTCGTCTTAATGTATCATAAGCAATTCTCCAATTCTGTCTCATAGAAGTTTAATTAGCCTCCTAAGCAGGTTGTTGCAACAACGAACACTTATGAAATGTGAATTACGTTCTATTTGGACTGGCACCACCAACATTCACAAAGTGTACGCCTTTTCTTTTAGCTTCATCAGAAAGCCACTAAAATACTTCGAGGTTTTGGATCTTCAATACCGTAAAAAGACTTGTCTCCTCCACCTCAACACTACATCTATAAACCTCAGTCACATCATAGATGCTTTATATCATGTGGAAGACAAGGCCCTGTCCAGAGGGAGGGAAAAAGACGCCCTCACGCCGAGTGAAATGCAGGAAAAGAGCTTTACTCCAGAAGCCGGCCAAACCTGCCGCGTGCCGTACAGGGTGAGCGCGTGACTGCGACAGAGGCAGGCCAGTCACGTGGTCACCGGTGAATCCCCGGGGACGGTATGCCCTTGCCGTGGTGGCTGTCCGGCTCGAGCGAAGGCGAATTCGGCAATGTGCCCGCACGCATCATCGGTGCATCCAGTGATGTAAGCTTGATTTATTCACCACCTACTGTTCCGTGGAGTGGCGTTCGAATGTTTTGTCGTAGCTTCAGCCAATCTTGTAAAAAGGAGTGAACACGAACAATGACTTCCTGTTCATTTCTTCTATTCTTGACTGCGTAAAAATGGATAGTTTATGTGGTCTGACTGCTCCTGTCAACATGTAATTCAATGCCAAGAGTCGAGTTGGCAGCATATGTTATAGTCCTCGTCAACAGTGCACGTATGTTTTTGCCGACCATATTCTCCCACCTACATGGACACAATGCAGAAGCTTCTGGGACTTACGCACCCCAGGAACACGTGAGAACGTGTGCGCCTGTGATAAAGCGAACGCGTTTTCGCGCAAGCAACTGTGGCTGTGCTTACGCTATGATGTGGTTGTTCAAATCTGAACACGTGCCTTCCCATGTTAATATGAGAATAGAAACAACTATATGTGTTTTATGGTGATTTGGGTGTTGTAAAGACTGGCAAAAACAAAAAAAAAGATTATAAACGTGCAACAATTTTGGTGTGCCAGTTTCTCCTGTATTCACGAGGAAGCTATCTATGTACATGACGATGCCAGCCCCGAAATGCAATTTGAAATGGTATATGCCAGCTTCTGCAACAGCTCAGCCGGCCAACGACGCCCCAGCTTGTGTTTTTATGCGAGTGGCGCCAGTTCTTGTGCTAACAGTGAGCTACGAGCTTTACTTCGTGTAACGTTCCGCTTTGCTGCGGTCGCATTCATTGCTGCGTCCTTTCTGCTAAACTCTTGACCTCTGTGGCAGAGTGAGGCACGAACGATGAAAACGAATAGGACAGCGGCTTTCCTATATTCATCCTTCGATAAAGAATATGCATTTCTTGATGATCAGGCAGCACCTACTCTCAAGGATTGCCTTTAACTTTTCGCTCGCTATGTTCGATACGCATTCAAGATTACCCACCTTTTTCTACATTATCAACCCTGCTCTCTCCAAATTATTCTTCAATATGTAAGTTAGCGTTTTGCCTATGCTTTGTATTCGGCTAAGAAAGTTTCTGTATACTAGGCTACGACACAACAGGTTCTAGATATTTAGTCGATATTCATGTCTCCGCAGGTGAAATATGCAGAATGCGTATGAAAACTGATGATCATATCTCAGAACACTTTGTCATGATTGTGTAATGCTTGTGATTCTCTACTTATAAGCCGCAGACGGTGGCATAAAGTCTAGGCCGCGACGGACGTATAATGTATGGTGACGAAAATGCTTCGGACCCTTGTACGTTGAATAATGTTCCCGGTAAATGACTCCGGTGGCGAAAAAATTCAATCTTTTCATTACGTTATCTCTTATAGGTACATTGGGATTTTCGGGTGGTAAGCCGGAACAGTTATTATGAGTGTATAGTGTGTCGGAACAGAGTGCTACACGAGAACTTACCAGAAGTTGCTTTCAGCCTGAATAATATACAATAAAATCTCATTGATACAATCCGGCATAATGCGTTTTTCTTTTTATTCTGGGCCAACATGCCTGAAAAGTAATGCAGTTTCATTGGTTTCATAGGACCACAAAGTTGTCCAAGACTTGATAATACGTACACGAAAGTGGGTCGTCTGATAGGGGATACCTAGGAAATCCTACGTTTTTCTTCTGCAAACTGACTCAAACAGTGTTAACAGCGTTGCAACAAACCATGACCTTAACGCTTCAGAGCCGCTGAGGCTGCAACCCCGTCGGTTTCGCATTGAAAATATCACTGCCAGACTTAGCCGCTGCGTCTAATGCTTAAAAGAAGAAAGCGCAGGGGAGCTGGACGAGCTACTTCAATGTTGCTAAGTTGAATTTAATGGCTCATGGAGTTTGGTAACACAAATTTTTACTTTTAACCTCTCTGGCTATACATATTTTTTCTCAATGACTTTCAATATTCAATTCCAGTGACAAACATATCAATGAAACTTTATAGTCCACCCAAGCATAACATTATTGGATAATAACATTATTAGAATACATTAACGAGCAAGGTTCGTTAGTTGAAACTATGACTATAGCAATTTGTCACGATAATTTTCCCGGAAAATTGTGAAAACCAGCTTTGCAATAGGCGTTTTGCACGATGATAGGTCTTAAAAGTATTGTGATATTTCTGACGGTAACAACTTATTGTGAACTGGTGACCAGTTTTATGCCACGCTGATATTGCAAAAAAGCAGGTTAGAATGCCATGAATGTTGTTAAAGAATTTAAGCAATTTTCATCATAGTAAAAATGTAAAGTGAAACATCAAATGTATAAAAACGGCTGGAATAACATGCGTTACTCGCTGAACCCTTTCATTTAAGCTTTTCCGGGTTGCTAATGACATAAAAAACTTTTTCAAAGGTCCCATTTTAATGGTATAGTGCGCCTTTAAGAATCTGAAGTAGAGTAAATAAAATCCTGTCATGAGCGAAGGTTAGATTCCATATAAAAACAAATAAACTATTTCTAGCAATGCGTCTTCCTGCCTCCATCTGCGATGCGTATCGATCAACAGCCTTTCTCGATATTCCAGGCTGTTTATTAACAAGAAACAGCCTTGGTTACTACATTGGAATTGAGTCGTGCCCCTTAATTGCAGGAAATGTCTGATGGGATCATTTTAGAAACGCTCCTTCAAACGACCGTTTGAGATCAAATTTCTAAGAGACTAATGATCTTTTTCTTCAATATTTTCTCTGCTATCACATGTGGCAGGGGTAGTTGTGTGAATAGAAAAAAAGGGCGATTTGATTCACGGCGCAAACACGGAATTGTTTGTGCTATTTCTTCATGTATTATAATTTTTCTCATCGATTTCCCTCCCGTGAAAAAAACGAAAAGAATAGTTTTTCCGACAGCACTTTTCTCTTCTGTGGGATGCTGGGCACGAAGCTGCAGACTTAGGCAGTGCTGCAGCCTTTCAGAAATATAGACGCTTTGCGGCACCGACTCTTCATTGCGGTACTCGTGGCGGGCACCCATCAGCATTCATTCATCTAAGACATGATATGTCTAAGGCGGCTTACTCATGAGAAAATTTTCCCAGAAAACATTGTATGCTTCAGTGTAAACACATATTTGTTGGTCATTCTTAGTACGTCACGCTTTTTGGTTTCGTAGTGGTTGGTTCTGCCAAGGCTGACTTTTACAATCATTAGTTTCAACTAGGTACTGTAAAAGAAGCCTTCGGAGGACATTGACTTTGGCGAAAAGTCTGGCCCATATCCAGACTTGGTACTTTGATCACATATTTTCACCTCCTCTTTCTCTTTCAATCTTTCATCTTTACATTCCTCTTTCCAGTTCTCCCAGCGTGGGGTAGTCAATTGAGAAGGTGGTTCGTTAGCCTTCCTGCTTTCTATCTTTTTTTCTGCCCTTCTCTTCGGAAGCGTGTGTGTGCAAAGAGGGAACTGCCATTGGATGTAATGTATAGGAGTGCTAGTTGCCTGAAAAGTTGCGTTGGTCTACGGAAACAGAGAGAGAACTCTTTATTGAAATACAAAGAATTTAGCCGGCAGATAAAATTTGCCGACTTGCTACTCTGCATGGGGAAGGGGATTGAGGATTGAAAGTACGAATAGGAATGGAGAGAGAGAAAAGACAAAATATAAATATAGATGATAGAATGAAAAAAGAAAAAGGCCACCTTTTTACCATTGAACGAAAACGCGCGTTAATAGTTTTTCCGTGGTATCAAGCGACAGCTTGTCTAGCTGACCTATCCTGTCCAAGTACACACAAAAAGTTTCGTAGCACGCCTCTGTAAAGTGCGGCATGCTAAAGGTCGAAATACACAGTCAAAGGAGATATAATGCATGCAATGTTCATCAAGCCCACACTGATCAGCATACGCTCTACACTCCAACAATATATGTTCCACAGTTTGGATGGAGCCACAGTTGTTGCAATACGGACTCGCTGACTGACCGAAGCGGTATCGTAGACTGGTAACATAGGCACTGTTTGGACGTAAACGATGGTATAGCATTTCCAGATGGTGAGGAATTTTGAATGAGATTCTTGTTCTCAGATAGGGGTCGATTGAGAGAAGGAAGGCATACTGATGTGTCGGTAGGTTCCAGCGTCTCTTATTTTCTTCAATCACAAGTCTTTTAGCCTTCTGAGCAGCACCTAATTTAGTAAAACAACTTCGTCCGTAATTGTGGTGTCGAATACCTTTGCGTGCTGCTTCATCTGCTTTGTAGTTGGCGGAAATGCAACAATGAGCCGGTATCCACTGAAATGTGATAGAGTTCCCTGCGGTAACAGGCGGGTGATTTAGGGATGCTATGTCGAATGAAACGGGGTGAGACTTTGTTTTCTTTAGGAGGTAGAAAAATATCTTTGGTGCTCCCTTGGAGTAGGTGAAGATTACCCATTGGTCCGGCGTTTGGCGCAAGATGTAAAGGACAGCTTCTTTTATGCCATGAAGTTCTGCTGCTGTCGAGAATGTCTTCCGATGCAGTTGACAGGAGGGCAACTGTCCTGTAGAAGGGATATAAAATCCACAAGCGGAAGTCTCCTGACTGGTTGAGGCGTCAGTGTACATATGCGAGTGCTGAGCATAGCTCTTGGCTAAGAACAGGAGAGTAGTCTCCATCAGCGCAGCCTGTGACATTCGTCTATTTGCCCCATTGGCGCCAGGTACAACTTGTTTTATAGTTAAAGGCGAAAGTGTCCAGGAAGGAACTGTTGCAGGCACGAAGTTTTGTGGCTAATTAACAGGTGCGAGTTGAAGCATTCGCACAGTTTGGCTGAACGAAGAATTGCTGTGCGTTAGATCATGGCGATCTGAATTGTCGGCACCGAAGCAGCGGAGTTTGTACCTGAATGATTCTAAACTGCGACATCAAATTCTGGAATATGCAGTCTAATTCCCAAAAGAACAAGATATTCAAACGAATAAAATAATAAAAATGAAAATTGTTTTGAAGAATTGCTACTCTCACAAAGAAAGCTAGCGTTGTAACGCAGTTTGGTAACGCAGTTGACAGAACAGAATCGATACATTTCATGAACATTGCAGAGATGTCACAAAAATATGGGCTAACAGTACTTCATTTTTATCAGAATGTTTCAATTGGCACACCAATTTGGATCTGGACAGCTTTTTAAAAATCACAGGAACATAAAGATGTTTGGAGGTTTGGTATTTTAAAGTTTATCAAACGTTTATAGTAGCTTTGACCCAAATACTTCATCATATCAGTGAAAAAAAATGCGGGACCCCAAAGCTTCACCCTTAAAGTAGAACGCAATCGCAATATTCTGTTCCCAGTGCGCGCACTTGAAACACTTAGTGTATTAAATCTTTTCGAACTTGTTCTGCACCCACGAGGCCTTAAGGTTGCAGTAGCAAGCGTGTTTTGTAGTGGGTGACTGGCTTTCAACTATGACGTCATTAGGATACACCAATAATCTGATGCCTGATGACAATTTGCGCTTGTACGAAGCGTTATTATGGCAGTGTCTGATGTTGCATTGTGAATTATGTATGCAGGACGCGTGTTTTTGTAAAGCATGAAAGTTACTTTCACTGTATTTCTAAGCACAGGAAGTATTTTTTACGATATTCACTAGCAAAAGCATGCCTGTGAGGTAGAACACCCTCTTGCTACGGAAACGACGAGGGTTCCCTCCCCAGTCAGACCCAGAGTTTAAGTGTTTTTTTTTTATTTGCATCTTTCCCGAATTTTCGGTGAAACAAAGATGCTCAACTTTTCAGTCACGCAAAGATGGTGAATAATCGCTCACAACCAACGACGCCGACAACAATCCCGACACCGATGCCAACACCACAATTTCTGTGAAACGAGCTCTTTATTGATTTTGCGTTATTATCTGTCACGTTAAGCGTATTACAGGTCAGTTAAGTGAGCTTTAAGTCAAATAGTATACTGATGTGCAAGCATGCAGTGCTCTGGTTTCGCCAATTGAAAACAACAATTGCAGAAATGAAGAATATTAACCTACGTTCACAACACATTTTACGAGTAAAGAAAGCAGGATACGTGCGAATAAACTTGGCCTGAATAGCTTCACAATATAAAATAGTGCTGTATGCAACAACAAGACGAGCAACTGTGAGTTCACAAAATCGAGTGCAGTGAATGTTGGATGTTTCAAAGCCCTCTTCCAACAGTCCCTCTAAAGTCATAAAATAGATCTCAAACCTATGCACTGATTACTACCTAACAAACATCCATAAAACCAGTTTCAGTTCAAAGTCTTGCAATAAAGTGGAGCCGCTGATGCGCTACGCATTATTACTGACACCGAAAATGCCCGTAATATGTCCCGTAAAATACTCTGACAGGATGCGAATGGATTAGTCATCCGTCAGCGGCGCCATGTTATAGTTATTACGGGGCTCAGCTCCTGACCCGAAATGCGCAAGTTGAATCATGGCCATGATGTTTCTTTTCCGCGGAGGAGAAAAACAAGAGGCTCATGTGCTGAGGTTTCAGTGCCCATCAAAGTGCTCCAGGGGACCAAAGTTTCCAGAGCCCTTCACTACGACAAGCGTTATAACATTGTGGTTTGGTACTTTAAACCCCTTAAAATAATACTGCTTGTCCATCAACGCTCTCTCGTTTTTTAAAGAATGCACTTTCCTTGACTGTGCTATATTCGAGGAGCATTTTCAGAATATGCGAACGGTCGCCACGGTTTAGGCGAACATGAGAACTAGCAGAACAACATGCATATCAAAATTGTAAACTTACGCCGTGCTGAGCTCTACATGAAAAGGCGCTAGTACACTTAAAATTATTATTTATATAAAACGCCATCAATGCTGTCAAGTTTATTAGAAGGCTGCATCACAATGATTCTGCCTTAGAATGCCTAGGTGATACTCAGGAAAAAAAACAGTTTTCTTCGAACACACGTAAAAATCAATGTG
Organism: Rhipicephalus annulatus; assembly: GCA_013436015.1. Taxonomy (NCBI): domain Eukaryota; kingdom Metazoa; phylum Arthropoda; class Arachnida; order Ixodida; family Ixodidae; genus Rhipicephalus; species Rhipicephalus annulatus. Next base: position 448,106 of record WOVY01000097.1, on the reverse strand, counting down.
CACCGCCTTCATCATAATAATATTCAAACAATGCGCTATAGTATTGCTCGTAGCCTAGAATAATTACGCGTCTTTATTTGATATATAAACGCGCAGACGGAGAGTGTAAAGAGGGGGTTTAAACCGTGACCACAAGTTTCGCGGGTGGTAGACATGCTGCAGTTGTCGCTACCGCTACACCGTCTCTAAAGTGAATTGTGACACGGAGCATGGAATTTCAGTTTGGCTGAGTTTTGCAGCAAGAACTTGCCATAGCAAGGTGCGTGCTGTTTTTAGGCCGCCGTCAATCTTCAAAGGGCTACTGTGAACGCTTTTTACCTATTTCACATATTGCAATTTTCCAAGTATAGGCGTAATAGTGTAATATTTTGCTACAATAAACGGTGTAATGATAGTAGCCAAATGATACTCGGTTGCTGACCCGCAAGTCACGGGAGCGAATCCTGGCTTCGGAGGCTGCATTTCCGAAGGAAATGCTGTAGGCCCGTGTGCTCAAATTTGGGTAAACGTTAAAGAACCCCAGGTGGTAGAAATTTCCGGAGTCCTCCACTCTCTCATAATCATATGGTGGTTTTCGAACGTTAAACTAACATAACAATCAATTAATCACTGCTGGGCTCACAAAAATTCATTTTTTTGCCGTCTGGGGGCCGTGAAGGAGTAGGAATGAGCGAAGACTTTATTTTCACTGGTGGTATATTATTTGCAGCAAATGAATTGTTCTAAAAAAATGCAAGTGCTTTTAGTGAAAAAGGTGCAGTGTACTTACTCGATCATAATTCAGTTCTTTTTTCTTTATTATGTGTCATTTACAAGTGTACCTGATCGCCTATTATTCTCTGACCACGTATATTCTCCGGTAGTCGAAAATCTCCAGTCCAAACAAATTCGCCGTCCACTACCCTCGTTTAAAAGTTTTTTGAAAGCCTTATTATTGTGCCCTCCATTTCACCTCGACACGGTTAAAAGGTTTTTTCACAGAAATTCCGGCATCAGCATCGGTGACGGCATGATTGTGACTTAAAGATCACATTTTCTGCCATCTAAAATTTGAGAAGGATCCCAGTAACTCAAGCAACACAGAACTTTGAGTCAAAGTGGTTTGAATGCAATTAATGTGAGGCAACGTTAGACAGCAAATTAAAACAATGCACCGACGTTTATGGTATTACGTTGCCATAACAGAGTGTTTTTATGTTGCAGCAACATTCAAATAATAACATTGTCGTAAGGTGATGCTATTAATAAAGCGACAACATTCAAATCATCACGTTACCCTAACGTGATGGTTCTAATGTGGCAACAACAATAAAATAATCACATTGCATCAACATAAATATAGACATCAAGCCAATGTTTAATAGAGAACGCAGAGACAACATGGGGAACATAATCGCTGAAACATCCAATAACACGCATAGCAACTTTTTCAACTTCGTGTATTCATTTCAATAATGGCTAACAGTGGCTAGTTAGCGTGGTTCAGTAAGCAATAGAAGAAGCTCGAACAATACAGACAACAGTTTAGCCTATGTTCTTCATACACTGATCACTAATACTTCTGTGAATCTGATTTTTTTACATAGCTGTGCCCTGTGTTTTCATTTATCTATTTGTTTGACAATACACGATTGCCATAGTGCATGAGACAAAAAGAAAACATCATGAGTTACCTGACTACGCCTCTGTAGCTCCTCACCATATATTCTTCACACATAGTGCCTGCATTGACAAAAAAAAGACAAGAACACAGTCACATGGTGGAGAACACTGCGTTGCCCTGTTATGTCTGTAGCTAGATACACAAAACACAGTGAATGCATGTGTGAAAAAGAGATGTGCAAGGGCAAGCCTTTCATAAGGCCCCTGTTAAAGGGTTTGAGACCCCAAATTTTCAGGCTACAAAAAGCCTGTTGTAGGCAGGCTTCATCTCAACATGTATGCATTCAGACTTGAAGAATACAAATAACCTGTATATTTCACTTATTACTGTGTGGTATAAATAACATGAGAACAATTACATTATGAAGTGAGGAAGCAGTTGTGAAATGAAACAGTGCCTAAGTTATGATGCATCACCACATTAAAGAGTGCTTTCAGTATAAACACACAAAAAACAGATCTACTAAAACGAGACCTACATGCTCGAATGATGCAAGGCAACAGCCACACCAACCCTACGATAGGCAAAAACTATGGAAGTGGAACAAATAGGAACCATGGAGCTGCAAAAACCGCTGTTTCACAGAGACCTTACTCTTAGGGAACATAAAAGGCAATGCAATGATTTGAGCAAATGATACAAACAAAAAAATCTGTGACTGGACATAGTAACAAAGTAAAATCATGGTCGAGAAAGGAAGAGATATGGTATGAAGAAAGGCAGGAAGGTTCACCGGAAAGCAAGTATCTGGTTTGCTACCCTGCACTGCAGAAGGGGGATGGGAGACAGTAAAGTAAGGAAAACGGAATGAGAGTGAAAAAGAGCTGGAGGGAGCGAAAACACACACACACACACACACACACAAACACACACACACATACACACACATTAGAATGCCACAAACGATCGACAAGGCGGGTAGATTGCAGAAGCTTCAGGAGTACGATTGTACTCATAAAAATATACAGACATTCTGATCTTTCGGACAAAGAGGGTGCCCATTCTGGTTCGAAACTGCCTTGACAACTGTTTGCCGTACTTAAGTATCTGATAGCATCTGTGACTGAGGAAAATGCAATAGAACAGCTATTCCAGTTGCTCTGCACTTACACATTTGTTGGGAAGTCACATCGCCAAGAAAGCATTTCATGTCTTTTTTAGAACAGTGTGTAAGTGAACATCAGCCAAAAATTAAACAATCGCAAAAAAGTGTGTCAATCTGTTACTGCCAAAGCTATCTTTCACAGTACACACAGCAAACACCATGCCCGCAGAACACACTGTCTGCAAGCATATATAAACATCAAATTGCACCGCGATGAAAGGCCACACTAATACACAACGACGATCACTCACAACACACACAGGAGACACCAACGGGGGGAAAGCAGCCCTGCTAAACACACTGTTCTGTTGGTAAGAAAACCTAAGTCACAAATTGCAGTATCGTGAAAGGGCACAGTAATCTGCACGTCATATCACCCACATCAAATCTGGGAGACCCCAACAATGAGATGCCCAGCCTGCACAACACACTATACAGAACACAAATAACATCAGACCACTGTAGCCTTCTTGGCATTTGTACAAGGCCTGCCTTCAGCTTCACTTTGATTGTAGGGCTTATGTCAGCTTGAACAATTGCATCTACCGATTGTGATTCCTTTGCTCAAGTAGGTCAAGCGAGAAAACACACAACTGAGGCAAAGCTGCTAATGAGACGCCATTCTTTCTTCACAAGACTTCAGACTGCTTTCTATGTAGTAGATGAAGAAGTAGCACCACGTTTATGCAGCTGTCTGGACGACTGATGCATTTGGTCAACTGCAGTGTTTTTCTCGTTGGTCACAACACCAATGGCTGAGGCAAATGTCGCAGGTGTGCTCCTTTCTCCTTATCATGCCACCGTGCACTTCAATGCTATAAGATCTGGTTATTCTTGGTCCCACATCAACGCCTTTTTCCTATGCCACTCGAGGCGTGAACGGTTGCATTCTTAACGGAATCTTCTTTCTGCAGTAAAAGCGGCTCACATGGTTTTTCTCAGTAGTAGTTCCTTATTCATTCCATTTTTTTCCTACTAAGTCTGCTAGTGAAGGGTAGGTTTTGTAAACAGCATGTTTGTTGTCGACAGAGTAGATATGGTAGCCTGTCAGCAGTTAGACGGGCTTTCCTCTCTGTTACAGCGTAATGTATTTCTGTGGTCCAAAATGCATAAGTGCATTTAATGAACAACTTTCAATGCTTCCTTGAATGAAGGCCTAGCTGCATTTACCACACTGTCAACTATTCAATAAGACTGAGGGTGATTTGATCTGGACGTCGTGTGCAAGCTGCCACTGCTTGGTGAATTCGGCGAGCTCTGTACACGACAATTGTGGACTATTGGCCCTAGTTCGCACAAATGGCGATTCATACCTGGGAAGGTCTTTTGTCTGATCATCTTGTCGCGCTGCTGCTCATTGTCACATTGACGCACTTCTAGGATTGAGGCAGTGGCGGAAGAGTCGAGACGTTATTTAGCTTGCCGCTTTAGGCAGCGAAGGATGTAGCGGGTATACGTTTTGTTGTGTGTCATCGTAGAGTGTGCATGAAACCTCTTCTTCAGAATAGAAAGGTTTATTTCTGGTTGCGGGGTCACTTCATTTGAAGGACCGAAGTCTAAACTGTTGTAGATAAGGGCAACAGGTGCGCCAGCTACGGAAAGTAGGAGAATCACCGTCCGTTCGATAGATGCAATTTCTTGACTTGCAACGGGGAAATAAAGCTGAATTTGCTGTGTGCATAGCATACAGTTCGCCCACAAATCGCCGATCATGCACTTACGCGTTCAGATGTTTCTGCTGTGGACGTTATTTTGTGTAGGAAGATCCGCATCAAGTGAGCTTACTGTTGATGCTTAGCTGTTGCGTGGAGGTACTCCACTTTTTTTCACAAGTGGTAGTCGTTGTCGGTCACATTTAAACGACTCCTCACACTTCATTAGGCCATCTTAACTTGACGTCTTTGACCGAGAATGCAAAGCGGGAACACACGAAAATATCATGTTCCATGCTACTGTGTTATGATGATCATGATAGTGAGTCGAAATCGAAATTGCGCAAGTTTCGCTTTTGACTTCATTTTTAAGGTGGTTTTTTAGCGTGATAGGACGGAGTCTACAGTAAAAAGAAAGACGGTTAAGACAGCATCAAAAAAGTGGCCAAAGCTGCTTGCAAAGCACCAAATTAAATCGATGCACAAAAATATCCGCAGGACAACGCTATGGCTTAGTGAGGCTTGTTAAGCATTAGCAGGTAAGTGGTTGATTGTGCAAGGCTGCAATGCATTGTGCTAAACTCTGCTGATTGAACTGCAGCCAGATTGCGCACTGTTAGTGTTGTCTTCTGTGATAAGCCATCTACCTCACCATAGAATGATAAAAATTGTGAAGCTCGCTCACACTCACTCCTGAAATATTTCTTGCGCTTAGTGCTTATTCAAACTCGGACTCAAGAAAACTTTCTTTAGCCAAGCTGACACTCACGAAAATGTTCTTCAAGCGGACTCACTTGGAATCCAACTTGCCAAAATATTACTCACCCGGACTCATTCAGATACACACTCCCGGTTCTATCTGAATGTGAGTGAATCAATCGACTCATGAGTTCACCGTGGCGTCGGAGCTCTTTAACGCGAATATCTTGTGTCATTGGTGCTCTTCTGGGCACCTTTTGATACTGTACCCTCGATTACGAGCTTAGGCGAACAATAGTGTTCAGCAGACGTGAGTGCAACTGCTAATTTAGGCAGGCTGTACCTGTCTGTAGATTGGGGTGGGCAAAAAAGCAATGGAACTCACTGAGACTCATTCAAGAAACTCGTGAGAATAACATTCACCCATACTCACACTCAAGGCAATCAAGAATCGATCTGAATCTCGTCGACTCTCGAATGAGTTTGCCGACTTTTTTACGTTCTTCACTGGCCTCACTCATTGCCTGAATTCGTATCTGCTGGCTGCGGAGAGGGTCCTGTTATGAACACCCCGAAAAGCGCACAAAAGAAAGCTCACAGTGACAAAGCCTGTGAATAGTTATGTTCTTAGAGCTTATGGTCACATTGTGGCTACGCGTGAGCATTTCACAGCAGACCCTGTTTTACAGGGCATGTAGCAGAGTTTTAAGTGCCAAAACGAACCTATTTTTGCTAAATTTACGCTCATCAAAAGAGAAGGCTGTTGGGCGAGTTGGTGCTTTGACATAGAAACCACCGTGAGTGCGTAACTACACACAACACACAGAAAGAGACACACGAGTACAGGCGCAAACTACTGAATGGTTTATTCAAGGAACATACACATCTTTATTATGAACACACACATCAGTCAGAGAAGTACCGGCTAAGTGCGGCCGGCAGCTTTAGGTGACAGCATGCGTAGCTGAAAGCGTGACGTTCGATCGTCAGTGCTCCTTGTGCGAACATCGACACAAGACAAAATAGTTGATTTAGGTTTATGAATATCTAAACCATACTTTACAGTTATTCTCACATTGTAAATTTGTGTGTACACGAAGCAAGAAGTGCCAGTTACATATATACCAACGTGGCCGGCACGACAGGTTTAATGCTCGCTGGGTCGGGCACTGCAGGTAAGACCGCTCTCGACGCGGTGAGTTGGGATGTTTGAAGATTCTGCATTTAAGCTTCGGAACATTTCTAACTCTTACCTGAAGTAAGTAGAAGGATAAGCATGGCTAGAAACACATTTATGTGGTGTGGCGGAAGTGAACAAACGCTTTTTTTTCTCGCCTCCGCTGGGAAACCTTGCGAAGCGATCGAGAGAGCTCATTTACGTTTCGTCAACTTTGCGGCAAAAACAATTTCTTGTTTCTGTTAGGAGTAGTATGCAGCTCCGGGCTTACAAACACTGCAACTTGGAATAGTTACAGCAGTACACGGATGAGGCGAATATGGCCGGTATACGCTGGGGAATATGCGAAAAAGGTGCATAATATTTGCTGCGATACGTACGTGCGCTGCGAAAATTACGTATGCTCGGTACATGTTAGGGTAGCATCTCTCTGTGCCGTCAAATGAAGCGTTTTATATTTAAGGACACCGAAACATACCACGGCACACGCTACAATAACGTGCACGCTGCGCTGGTAGAAGCAGTGCGTGCTCCAGTATTCACCAGCGCTTGCCAGTGAAAATTCCAGCGCTTTCAGCGCTTCGCAGTGCGCACCAGCATCACAGCGGTTGAGCCAGCACCCCTACCAGTGCGACACAGCTTTTTCCCTGTGCGCCCAGCGAAGTGCCAGTGATTAAAAGCGTGTACCAGTGTCTCCAGCGTGTACAAGTGCCAAAAAACGTACTGGCATCACGCTGCTTTTGCAATAGGGATGTTTTAAATTCGTGGTGAACACAATCTCTTTAACAGAGAAAATTGAGCCCTTAAATCTTCCGTTGATCTATTCATGTCGAGGGTCTTATTCCTGTAGACGTAATACCTTTAGTGTAGGAGGGCTTATTGTCAGCTACTCACACGTAAAAAGATCACGTGCTATGAACCATGCCGACTAACACTCCCAGGTTTACGTGCTCAGAAACACTCGATAATGTAGACTAGAGGAGAGCCGCTGCTTTAGCTCAATGGATAAGAGCATCAAATGCATCACGCGAAGGTTGTAGGTTCAGTTTTTGCCGGTGGAAAGTTGTGTGTTTGTCCGGCTTAATTTCTTAACATTTTTATCGTAAATGCTGTACTACAGTCAAAGAGCTACTAATAACGTCTCCTAGATTTTTCATGGGCTTATTGTCTGTTCTCATTGAAGCACTGTATATACATCAGCACTGCTTTGTAACAAATTTCACTTGGAAGATGGTGCTGCATCTTTGTACATTTTGTCTCTTCTCATGCATTTGCTCGGAGCAGCCTTTGCAGGCGAGTTAAATTGTGGGATAGGTATGTGAAGACACGCTTGTTCTCTACAAAATATAAACAAATAATATGTGCTCGAACACGCATGAAATCAACTTTACAGTGGTTGCCATACCATTATTTGCAGAACACCTCTTTGATTTCCGTCTAAACAACCCACCACCTTCTACGTCATAAGCTTGTGTTGGCTTCCACAATCCTTGCAAGTACTCTGCTAGCAGACTTCTTCAGATGAAGAGGAAGCAGACTTGCATGGGAGCACAAATACTGATGTCTCTGTTTTGGCTGTGCATTTTTATGGGTCATGCATATTTACATCTCAAAGGCAATTATCTGGAACGTAAAATCCCACATATCAATCAATTGATCAATCAAAGGCAGTTATCGTGGCCCCCAGGAAGCCTTTATTAAAGAAAGTTGTTTCTGCGGTAACCACGTGCATGCGGTTTTGTGTTCATGTAACTAGCCATGTTCGCATGAAACCCACGTTAGGTCCCACCTCACTTGGCGCTCTCTGTAACCGAAATTGTTACTGAGCACTGTAAAACCTCTTTTTAAGTAACTAACCATTTTATCCACGATGTGTGTGTCAATACCTACTTATTGCAACAGAAAAAACGCTGTGCAAATTTGTTTGTGTGAGTGCTCAGGTTGTGTCTATGAAGTAAAAATGAGCCCTAAATGCTCCTTCCGTTCTCTGATATCCAGATGGTCAGTGGCTCAGACAGGAACCTTATGTAATGATACACTCGGTGAGTACCATTGCCGTGTATAAACAGCAGTTTTCAGGTTTCTCGGAATCCTTGTGTGGGTTGATGAGTTAGGCCCATTGTTGAAGACAGTGTATTTCTTGCATTTAGTCCAGGTGAAAGGGTCAGGGAGATGGTAGAGGTGAAGGAGAGTACAAGGTCAACTGATGAGTGTAAGCATGCTCATCGCACATTTGAGATAAAGAGCACTTTTTTTATGTGATATAGGAACGTGAGCAGTTAGGATATATCTTTTTCATTTCACTTATACTAATATTTTTATTCAGGTGCATCGTTTGATGCTTTCATTTCTTGTGTTTTTTTTCTGTGTACAGCTAACCCTTGCTGTAGCTAGATGGGCAGGTGAACAGAAAAATCTTGGTGTTGCGAGGGTTTCGTTATTGAAAAATAACACAGTACTTATTGAAGTACACAAAGATGCATACCATCGGGGAAGAAAATTGAGGACAGAACGGAAAGGACGTCACTTGCAACTAACTTTATTGTCGGAAAATCAGCGAAACATATAAGCGTAGCAACCTTGGGCTCGCACATTACCTCACATGCTTGTCAAAAAAGACGCAATAAGATTGACAACAAAAGAATTATGACAAAAAAGCCCCTAAAGAAAAAAAATTCTAAGAAATTAAATTCCCCACCACGCAGGACAGCAGATGTAATACTAACATGCGTATCTCCATTCTTTTTAATGTATTATATGCTCTCATAATTTCACGTGCCAAAGTATAATTACTCTTTCCAAGGACGGATACACTGGAAAAGCTAGCCTGCACTCTCAGGAACCACAAGGTGCAGGCTAATGCGCCAAAACGTTTCTTTTTCATAGAACGTTCCTGCTCCCTATTGTTTTCCCTTATGCACCGGCACATTTACCTGCACATTGTGGTTCCTTCAAGTGTGAGGCTAGATTTTCCAGTGTATCCGTTCTTGGAAAGAGTAATGATACCTTGGCACGTAACATAATGGAAGCATACTATATAAAAAAAGAGAGATGCATGTTAGTGATACATCTGTTGCTCTGCATGGTGGGGAATTCAATTTTTTAGATTCTTTTTTCATTTAGTGGCTTATTTGTTGTCAATCTTTTTTGCGTGTTTTTTACTAGCATGTGAGGCAATGTGCACGCGCATTGTTGCTATGCTTGTATATTTCACTGATTTTTCGAAAATAAAGTTAGTTGCGAGTGACGCTCTTCATGTTCTGTCCTCAATTTTCTTCCTCGATGGTATGCATCTTTTTGCAATTCAGTAAGCATGCACCAACTAGTCCAAGAAAGAGATTTAATAAAGTAGCGGTCCCGCTCCGGCAGCATCTGCTCTGCATTTTAGCCATTGTTTGCTGACAATCTACGCTCAACCTACTGATATGAATTGTATTGCATTAAAAAGCTTACATTCTCCACTTTCTAATGACAGCTAGTATTGTCGCATAGTCTCAAGCGGCATTGCGTAGCAATCAAAACAGTGCGAGCGAAGACCAGTGCTTTTGCTCCACAAGCCTCCGTTGCACTGGCAGTGTGGCAAAACTGTTCAACATAACCAAATGAAATTTCCTGAGCCTCTTCATAAAGCATTATGCAAGGTTTCTATGAAGCAAGATAACCAGTAAAGCAAACAAAAAGTCATGCAGGCTTCAATCAAAATGGGCAGAACAAAGTAACTTTATGAGTCAATAACTTTTTTTCTTTTTTGTGTAGGACAACAATATTGAATGTGTTTGCAGGCTAGAATGCACTTGTTTGCGCAAATTTGTTTTGCATTCTGATGAATAGCTTACGAATTATAACTACTTCAATTCACAAACTAATGGATCTACTTGTTCAGGCATTACCCACGAGGCGAAAAAACGGTTTAAGATAAAAATCTGAAATTTTCAATATGGAAGCAACAAGCCTTCTTGTGAAGAGAAAATTGTCGTAATTTAATTAAAAAAATGAAAGACAGCAGTGAATTTGGCTCATTTTTCTGCTTGCTAGGTTTGTGCAAATTTATATTTTTCCTTTATTATTAATTCACAACAATTATCGCACATTAGCAGGGCCATGTCGTGTTTTGTTATTACCAGTGCTCACTAACTTTGTGGAGCAGTGCATCAATAAAATATGTTCAACAAATAATCTTGCAAAAATGTTTTGGTTTTGGCATCATCTGGGAAAAGAACCATGAAGTTGTCGTGTGTAAGTTCTGAAGTTTGTCAAAAGTGATGCCGCTAATAATGACTATGCCGTGAAACAGGTATGGGTTATTTTTCCAGATTTCAGACTTCAGCGTCTTCTAGCCAAGTGGGTAAATGTAGTGGCTGTGTCTTCAATACACAATGTAACCCCAAGAGGCTGCTGAAAAAAAGAAAGAAAGAGAGGGAGTGACAGAAAGAAAGAAGGGAGGAAAGTATGCTACAATCCTCACCAGGTGGTTTGGCAATTGTGTCGAGTATTCCAGGGCCTGATTGGTTGCTCGCCTTTGTAGCCAGGGGACTGCAGAAGCGTTTCCGAAGTACACAAACCACTTGACCTTGCCCTGTATTACTTTTGCGACTTGTAGGACATTATGGCACTCGTTGAAGGGTAGTACAACATTGGACCTTTTTCGAGAGACTATCCTGCGCATGCGAAGGGGTGGTAATATGGCGCACATAGCATTTTTTCTTGGGAGGGGAGGGGGGCCACCACGCCAAGCAGCCTCTATAAACGTTGCACAGGGTGGCCAAAGGTGCTAACTGAGAGGTCAGTCGAATCGTCTGCAAATCATTCCTGAAAAATACCAAGCCCCCGAAATTTTTTTACATATGCGTGGCGGGTAATTTCAGAGGCCCCAGAACACCAGTTTCTATTTCGGTGACCTCCATGGAGGCGCTTTTCAGACTTGAAAAGGGCCCATTGACAGGTTTTTGGATAGTTTTCGGGCAAGTTTTTGCAAAACAAACATGCATATGCACAGTAACTATACTGTAAACTGAGAGTTAATGAGCCGTATTTCCTTGACTGCAGCAAAAAGTGCAAATGGCTGCGTGAACTCTATAGCGTCCACAGCCACGCGCAGCAAAACAATTGTCAATTGTCTGGACGCCTTTTAAAATTTGGAAACAATATTTTCAGTACACCAACTTCTAGATAAAAATTGTGTTTGCTGGTGTAATACTTACACTGCTATAGCGTAAGTGTAATACTCACACGCTAACGCTATGTTGGAAACTTGGCTGAGTGACCCCAGTGTCGGAAACCGCCGCCTACACAAATTAGACCCACCGAGAAAGCATCAAGTTCTATCGGACCTCTCCCGCTAGGATGCAACTTTACTGTGCCGCCTGTGGTTAGGAATAGCTTTTACGAAGGCGTACTCCTTTCGCATAGGAATGGCGGATAGCTCTTGATGTGAATCGTGCGACACGGACGAGACAATAGAACATCTACAGTGTTCATGCGAAGATTTTGCGAGCGAACGCAACTTGCTACACGAAACGTTAGAGACACTAGACAGTAGACCTTTTTCCGAAGAGAAGATCCTTGGTTCATGGCTCTACGCGTCACAGGCCAGCAAAGCGTTGCGGGCACTGCTAAGCTTTCTAAAGACAACCGGACTACGCGACCGCTTATAAGCTTGCAATGGACAAGGTCACATCTATACACATGTTGCCATTCACCTCTCTCTCTCTTCTCCTTTAATCCCCTCACCTCTTTCTCCAGTGTAGGGTAGCAAACCGGACGTGCGTCTGGTTGACCTCCCTGCCTTTAATTTCTTCCCTTCCTCCTCCTCCTCCTCCACACTCCCACGGTAAAACATGTATTGCGAATGATCATTGCGTCCTCGAAACTCATTCATGTGACGCCACTTGCTTGTTGTAGTTACTGGTCTAGCAGAGAGGTAGCAGGAATAAAGCTTGAACTGCGTGAAAGAGAGAAGACGTTCACAAAAAATAGCAAAGCTTAGCTTTGGCAAATAATCTGTACGCTCACGTAGGTCATGTTATGCCTTACTTTCTAGACACACGGCTTTCAGTGACCAAAGCGGGACATTACTCATTTACTCTTAGCATCGGTGCCCATGGACACCTGGAAGTCGAGACGTTCGCAGAAAATGTATACGCACTCAATCGTAGTCCTCCAATGAACCTTTTCGAGTGCTCGGTGGGTGCAGCCAAAATGTGTGAGCCGCCTATTCTCCTGCGCCACCCAAATGACAAATGCGATACCCAGACTTGTTTCGCAGCTCCCACTCGCTAATACAAAGGTGTCAATGAGCTAGCGTGCGGTCGAGACACTGAAGATGGTAAAAGCACAAAGGGTATAGGAGGGGGGGGGGGCAATTTTAAGTTTGAAACAAAAGAATTGGAACCTTGAAAAAAAGGCTGTGCGTGAGTTTTCGCGATAGCCATCTCACATGTTGATGCTATGAGTACTCACGTCGGTGAGCACTCATAAAGCAATCGTTTCGTGTGATCGCTTTGTATACCACACCACTGTGCTGGGGTTCTGAAACTGGAATGAAAAGATCTGCAGTACCATGTGCACGAACTGATCAGTTTCTGACAGGTGCACCATCACATTCGTGAGAGCGTGGTAAGTGCGCAGGTAGTGTGCGAAATTTCAGTCTCAATAAGACTCCTGAAATCTCATATGCTTTTGTCTTAGAGGATTTGAAACGCCGAAGCAGCCATATTTTTCTGCTCCTCGGTCCACTGTATTCCTTCGCCAAAAGCTTTCGGCACCTCATGCGGTTTGTCATTTTCTCAGGGGTCTGCCCAACTTAGACCAAGCGGCGATGTCAAGTGATGACGTCATGATTTCAAGATTTTTGGTGACCTATGATGTCAACCAATTAACTTGTTTAGCGCTCGTGTAGAGAGAGCGAAGGGCACATTTCGAACTTGATAAGGCCTCTAAACTTTCCCGACCATGTGTACTGTGCTGTTTATTTTGTAGGAGCGCCTGAATATAATGAACTTCTCACACTGAATTGAATACTGCCAAAGGCATATGAAATAAATACCTACTTTTTGGATTAGAAATCCAAGTGAATATGATATCATTAGATTTGTTGTCCAAAGTTCAACGAGTGTAATTTGTATCTGTCTTACTAATTCGTTGTGGTGTGAGGGGAACTCGTTTTATAGTTGAAAGAATTGACTCTCACAGGTTTCACTAAATCTGAGCACTGCATTCGTGTATGTAAGTGTGAGACCGCCCTCCAAGTATGAATGTCGTGCTCCTTAACCTCGTCTTTCCCTCTGCCTGCTCACCACGCTTGCACCACATCATGACCGATGTCACTCCGATCACCATTCATATTCTTGAAGGTTTTAAGTAGCTATGTAACAAAGAAAAAGAAAGTGGCATCCCATACATTGGTTTAGCGATGCGTGTGACTTGTAATGTTTTGGCTGACAAATCCCTTCAACCATTCATACTCATGAAATCACCATTTTTTATCTCACTGCAAGGCATGAAATGGGGTTTTGAGTAATGATAGCCTGGAAGAAGCAAAAGATAGCTTCCCGCGTAGCTTCTGCATGTAGCAACATAAGTATCAAGCGGACCATGTGCAAAACTCGCAGTATATGTGCAAAGGGGTTAAAGGGATCAACGGAGCGAGTGTAGTCTGCTCTGGTGTTTTTACAAATCGACACATCTAGTGGCCACGTGATCAAGTAGAGGAGGTGATGTATAACATCCCGGGAAACGGGCTTGCGAACCTCGCCAGCCATCGCTCATGTCTCCCAACCAACTACGTTCCCACTGAAGGGTTCCTAGAACGAGTATCAATAGCACTGGCAGGGACTAATGCTACAGGCTGGAGAGTAAAGCTACGGAAAGGGGGGGGGGCATCTTAGCCCCTTTGTGGATCGAACAGTGCACGATGTAAAGTAGAGGTGTAGAAAGGAAAGTAACAGGACAGGAAAGCGTGTAGCTTACATATGCCGCAGCGATGTCTGACATCCGCCTCCCAAAGACTGGTGTGTTGCTTTGGCATGCTAGCAATGTTTCGAAAATACAGGCAGATCTTCAGAAACAATGAGAGTAAATGGTTTGTCGGATCTAAAGGTGCTTTCAAGTGGAACTTTGACGCTTTCGTCTTTTTTTCTGTTTTTGTTCAGTATGCTTTAAGCTCCGACGGAGGCATTTTAGAGTGGTGCCTATTAGAGTAAATTGAGTGTCAGAGAGACGTGATGTTGTAAGCGAAATGTGGTAATATGCAAGTAATCTGTTGCTCTATACCAGGCAAAACGTTGCTAACAGACGTTCTACCAGTATAATGAAGGCTAGGCATGGTACCTGAATTAGCCATGTTTTGTTGTGAATTTGCAGCTCAACATGATATTCATGGAAACGCCTCTGCGAAACCGCTGATACAACATCTTCATGAAGAGAAAGTACATGAATTTTGAATCTTATGTGGCAAACTAGAGCAAAAACTAAGCTTCTTCTGTTCTAAAGAAATTGGGAAATTTCACTTCAGTCAAATGCATAAAATTAGGTAAAGTTTGTTTTGATGCTTTAAATTTAGAATGTCGAATCTGAAAGAGTGAGGAGCACTCGTTGAGCTAACTACCAACCAAGACCTTGGTGGTCAACTGTTGCACTTTTTGAATTGACACAGGTGGTGTAGCCAAAGAGAATAGACGCATAGATAACACTTTGCCAAGAAAACGGTTCACTGACAGTAGAATAATTATGGGATGGTACGTTATCAGTAGTGAAGACATGGTATGAATGCTGAGTGGCAATGTTTATTTTGCCTCAGCAGTGAAATATGCCAGCAAAGATAGAAAGCGAGTGTATAAAAATTTATTTTAGTTTGAATAAAAACATTTTTTTTTCTCTGGAAATAATTGAACTATGTCAAATTAACACAAAAATAAAACTCTGCTCCTTAGTGATTGTAATATGTGCTCCGTCTTTACATAACAAAATATAACAGAAACTACACAGACATTTCGCTTTCTAAGTGAGTGGCATCCCCAGTATTCACTGCCACCAAATGAGCAAAGATCATTGAATTCACTGCTTGTCTCGTATGTTTTTACACATTCGGTAGGGAGCCGTGGTTGTTGTTGCACGCTGACTGGTCACGACGGTTGAACCACGACTCGAGAAGCTTTCTCTTCCGTCACGTTTGTTACCAAATCAGCGTCGTTGCATTATGGAAGTTGAAGGCTTGCCCCAATGTGAAGTAGTGTTTGACGAGTTATCGTTTAAAATGCGTGGCTTTGGTGATCACTTTTTTATTGTGCTCCTTAAGCACCATTGACCGCTTATTGTCTGTTTTGCAGATCTAAGTGGTGTCGCAGTCACCACACGGTACCTTGTAAACAACCGTGCTTTGATCGTTCGCAGTGGTGTGGTCTTTGGGCTTGGTGAACACGTTTCTCAAGGTACAATGAGGCTTGAAAATGGTTTTAATGCCCAGCGGACGAAGCGCTTTTCGAACAGAGTCTGACAAACCCTGAACATACAGTAAGAAACAATGGACGCTGTTATTTATCGTGGCACACTCCTTGTTCCCTTTCGCGTGTGTTTCTAGGTGTCATTGATAAACATTCTTGGATAAGGGCTTTGTTTCAATGCACCAACAACATTTTTTATCTCATATGACTGCAAATTCTGATAAGAACAAAGTGATGTATGCAAGATCACATGCATCAGTGGAAGAGGCAGTAAGCGACCAACAAGGCTCAAGGAGCTCAAAGAGGACATCGCGAAAAAAAAAAATCCACGCATGCCACGCATTCCAAGACGGAACTCATCGAACACTGCGGGACAACGGGGCATGCCTTTGACTTCGGTAATCAGACGACGCTGACTCGGGAACAAAAGGGGGCAAGAGAAAGCTTCTCGAGTCATGATTCAACCATTGTGACATGTTGGCGACATGTTGGCGTGGAACAAAAACCGCGGCCGCATACTTGATGTGTAGAGACATACGAGACAAGCAGTAAACTGCGTGATCTCCGCTCATTTGGTGCCAGGGCATACTGAGCATGCCAGCTGCATATTTGTCGAAACGATTATGTAGTTTTGTTATATTTTGTTGTGTTAAGTCTGAGTCGATATTATTATTCATAAAATAACCCGTCTTTTCGGACATTTTTGCATCTGCTCGTTAGTTATAACTCTGCTTCATACTGTGGGGTACCAAAAACGTATTTTTATTATGATGTTTTGCATAAAACTTCTTTATTTTGTTTTAGGTACATATGCACGTGCCGGAAGATAAAAATGAGATGCACAATTTAATCTTACTTTGCCACCAATGCAGCTGATGAGGAGTGATAGAAAGGAATACTACTCTGTGAGCGTCATCTGTTTAGTAAGCACCATGTTATATGGCAATTTTAAACTACTGGCAATTTTTGTGCATCATTTATAATAACTCAACGAGCATTACCACCCTAGCAATAACTAGGTAGAGCTAATACGTTTGAGCTGAAGAGCCCAAAATAAGACCATAAATAGGCTTGAAATGTTGATTATTTGCCTTCAATAATGAGTAAGGAGCCAATGATTCAGCTCAATATAGAGCTTCACAAATTTCATGTCTGCAAAATTTAAGTTTCCTCACTGCTGTGTTTTTCACTGCTAGATTGTTACAATGCTTTCTGCAAGCCATGGCAGAGCTTTCATAGGATTGTTCGTTCAAAAACACAATGAAAAATATATACACCATAATAATTCAAATTTAGCCCAATAGTTTTTTTCCAAAAATTTTGTATCAAACTCCAGGGTCGTTTTAGACTCAAGGATATTGAAAAACGCGTCATTTTTTATTGAAAAAAGTGGTGCAGAACTGACGCCATTCAGACGGTAATGTAGCGGTTAGTAGCCGAGCCAACACCTTGCTTAAGTGCACACATGAAGCCTCCATTATGATCTTTCTGGCAAGCTTTGAAGTGAACCGTTAGTCATTTCGAGTCGCGGTTCAAGTGGTCTATGCGTGGCTTAGTTCTGTGGCGCCAAACAGGCGGTGTCGTTATAGCTCCGCTCATAAAAGAAAAGTTGTCCAGCTGTGTAGTCGTTATCCTACGTTCAAGCCAGGCGAGACTTTGGAGTGGATGAGGAAATTGTGCGTCGGTGGATGGTCTGATGCTGCAACGTCGGGTGCTTTTTTAAGAAGTGCGGCATATCCAGTGGGCTTGATGGCACTGAGGATTGCGAACTGTTTGAAGACCGCGACTAAGAAGTCAGCGACAAAAGAAGCAGGGACTGTGAGGCTGATTGAGAAGTTTAGTCCAAGTATTTGCTATGTTCCTGATTACAACGATCTCAGTGAGAAATGAACCGAGGACTCCCTCTTCCCATACTTCCTGTGGTCGTGATAAGACCCAGTGTTCCACAGCGTTTCCGAGTTTGTCGTCAGAGTTGAAGCGTTTCTCTATCTGATGTTTTTTCATGGGCATGGAAATCTTTTGTGCTGAATCGTAGACAATTTGACACCGGATGCTGCCAAAAATCTAACAATGCCATGCTGCTCCTTAATCTTCAGACTTTGCGATATGAACACCATCCTTTCCTCTCACGCACTGCCACATCGATTGGACCGCGCTCTCTATAAGAGCCTCAGCTATTTCGTGTGCATGTGAGCACCCCAACAAGATCCAATTCATGGCAGAGACTCCAATCTCGTCCTTCATCTTAGGTGTCTTGCTGCGTTCTCCCATAGCAGCATAGGCATCTATGTCAATGGTCATAGTGTTACCCTTCATACCTTTTCATTTCAATACCTCTTGTAGCAGACCCATCTTGTCAGCCGGTTCTCTGCATTTTTAGTGAGGAGTTCTTATTTAATTATTTTGTTTGCTTCATCAGCTACTAGTATCAGTCTAATCACTTCTTCATAATGCAGGTGCTGACTGCGAACCAATTGCCTCGCATCATGGCTTGTTCCACGGTCGTCACAGCCATCACTCTGCCATTGCTGTTTGCCGACATCGTCAAAAGTGTACCCCTCTTGGACGTGCCTTGACCTGGCGAGCTTGTTTACCCAAGTTGAACCACATTGGCAAAGTCTCGAGGATAGACTGGCAACGTCAATATGCTGCTCAGTTTGCATATGTGAGCTCCACTTGGCATGTGAGCTGATGTGGAAGTATGGTTGGTAGTTGTTTCTCTGGTGGTGATGCAGGTTGGTGTCCATTTGTCATTCTACTCAAAAAGATTCCATTTCCTGTGCCTGCTGCTGTTCCTGCGCCCACAAGTATGATTGTATGTATATCCTTAGTTGACATTTATAGTGTTATAGTTTTTTGAGAAAGAGGCTACCCAGTCATAATACTCGTTCTGAATACATCCGAAAAATTAATTTCTTCCCTAACGACTTCCACAAATCAGTGAGAGTACTTTGCCACTTTTTCAAAGATGCGCATAACCACTTGCTACAAAGTACCAAGTTGGAAGCTGCATTCACTGCAGATACAAAAAAGTTGAAATGCTAAAATTAGTGGCACACACAACACAAGAAATGATAAATGAAAAATACTAGACAGTTATGCAGAGCAGCTCATAACAATCGAAGATAACTTGAGCACACCTCTAGATACAAATTATTAAACATGAATTGAATGAACAAGAATAATTGTTTCAAAGCAATTTGATCATTTATGGTCCAATGAACGAAAGGACAACAACTTGATAATGAAGTGAACAGAAAATAGTCCCATGCCCTGTGTATTCGTTTTGTGATCAATCTTTCTCGCTTAGTTGTGTCTGGGAGGTCACGGTGCTGTGCGATTTACACTGAGCAGTTGCTGCACTGATCGCATTTCGCTTTCTCTGACCGGGTGTCGGCTACCTTAAATTTTTAAGGCGTATTTTTTTGTGTAATCAAGGGGCGATGTTTCTTGATCCTCTTTTTAGTGAATGCATGCCAGCCCATAATCACAGAGTTCAGTTGCTTTAAACTGATAAGAAGCTTCTTTTGATATGCAATATGTTTTGCTACACAGATATCTGCAGGTTTTTTCTGTTTTCGTAAAAACAGGTTCTTGTTTTGAAAGTTTTAAGCTCCGTCAAAACAAGCTGTACCTGAGTGGGATGTGCTAGTTTTTCAACGCTGCTATATTGTCTCTGTTCATGAAATCGTGACAGACAATCACCGACAGTGGTAACCGTGGTGGTATATAACACATGCCTCACTTTTTGAAAATTATCGACAAGGCAATGGCTGTCTATAGTATTCGTATCTTCCTATGTTTTTGACACAAAGTTTCGGCAGCCTCTTCTTCCTTGCCTGTGCACCTTCCCACTAATATTGTAAATGCTATAGATAAAAGCTTTTTGCGAAACTTTTTCTGAGATTGAATAAACAAGATTTCTTTCCATTTTGCACATTTACTTGTTTTTTACGACCCTGGAGTTGACTTAGTATGAAAGAAACTTGCAACGTGTCTCGTTCATATTTGTTATGGAATGCTTAAAATGTGTTTTGTAGCACTCCCATTCTTGTCCTGCTCTGTGACGACGAATAAATAAAAAGTAAGTAATCTTCATAAAAGAATGTCTTCTCTTTTTCTTTCATATAGCATTCAGGCACTTTGGCATGTTCTTTCCACTCTAAGCTGTGGGAATACATGTCCTCATGGTTGCTGGGATTCCGCACATAAAAATACTGCACCCTCAACACACGTTTACTTAGTGTATTCATTGTTTACACAGAGACAACACACATTTTTCAATGCTGTAAAAAAAATTCCGCAAGTATATGACACGTGTTTGAAGATTTTCAAATTGAACGGTTTGTTCTGGGTCTTACGTACACGCTTAAGTGTGTTCTGACATTTTTTTATAGCTTGGCTGTTCTAACACCACTTGTTTATGCATGCACGAATGCGTTGATAAAGAGCCGTTAGGAAACAGATCTTCTGCGTGGACCATAATTATGCAATTTTTCACACCATAGCAGAGCTTTTTTCTTAGCCAAAAGCGTCAGGGTGAATCCCGTAACAAGTCAAGATGGAGAAGAGCGGCTATTTGGGCTAGTTGGTTAAAATTTATTGTAGTAAGGCTTGGAGGGCAAGCTCGAAAGTGATGGACGAAAGGCAAACCGAAGGCGAGGAATGGAAGGCAAAGAGGACAACATGTGTTGCCTGCTTTGCCTTCCATTCCTCGCCTTCTGTTTGCCTTTCTTTCAGCACTTTCGTGCTTGCAGTCCAACCCTTAATACAATGGAAGTCAAGATGCCTTTTAATATCAAGGAACACACAGTAGTATATATTTTCTGCGCACGTCGCATAAAAGTCAAAATGTCACACAGCAATTTTGACACCACGTTGCTGCTTTATTGCGAAAACATTGCCATGATGTTGAAAAAGTGATCCACGATGTTGCCATATTGTCCTTATTGTTACAAGCAACGTTATCAAGGGATCAAAAAAAGAGGACGTTAGGCGCTTTTAGGCAATGTTGCTGACTGACATCTGGGCGCTTTCATTCAACGTTGGGATAACATTCTGCGTTACTTGGGAATATACATAATAAACTTATTCAGATTCGAGTAAGAATGAAACCCAGGCTATCTGCGTGACAAGCAGGTGGTGTACAGCAGAGCTATTGTATTTCCTAATGCTACTACGAAAAAAAATACCATGTGGTTGTCATGTGTGCTTGCATAGTGTGCATGTGGAGCTTGAGCTCGGCGGAAGAGTTGAACTGAATTGTAGTGGCACCGGCATGTGACGTCGGTGGTGTTGGAAGGGAACCCCGCTTGCAATAAATTGCTATTTTGGTTTAAAAATTGTTACGTGAAAACTGTGTTTATTAGCTGTAACCATTGATCGTGGCTAAGGTGCGTCAACTGTGGCCTGCTGTAAATTATTGTTCATTGATTCAGCACGCTTGATCATTGTGTGTTAAGAAGTAAACGTGTCTAAGAGAGTGTCATTTGCGTTACTTTCCAATTCGATCACATACGGAATCATTATGAATTATGACTACCATTGAATGTGTTTTTCTTGAAGGTGGCCTGACGTATGCCGGTGTATGCATCCGTACCAACAAGCATCTTTAAGCTACCGTGATGCTCGAGTTAATGCATGTTGCAGTATGCTGCTTTTTCCTGTGTAGCACTCGCAAAGCTTGCATTTACGCTTAGGTGTTCATGCAGCCCGTGTCAAATTTGAAGGGGCGTTTCAATTCACTCGTATCGTAGGTTACCTGATGCGGCCTGCACTCTTGTATATTGAGCCGTTCGTTAATTGTGAACTGTATTAGAATAAACCATTCATTACTATTGACGGCCGAATCACTGTACCTTAAGTATGCACATTTAAAAACAGTAGAATGCTTGTAACGACGAGCAAGCTTTCGAAACGAGAGCGGACTACTTAGACACGGACAGAAAGACAGGGACAAGCGCTTAATACCCACTGAAAATTTATTAGTCACTATGTCACTAGATGTGGTTGTTAAGTACAGTTTGATAACACAGTCGTACTTTAAAAACACAAAGAAGAGCGCACAAGGCTTATGATTGAGGCAGCATACATAGCACGTGAACACCTCACTTGCGTCAGCAAACCATCGTTAGCTCTGTCCGATAAAGAGCTAGAATATTTAGACAGTGGCAGATGCCATATGAGTTAAGTAATCACTCGAAAGCACAGTAGGCGTTGGTAGGGTGGGGCTGACGTACACAGATTTTTATCGGTTCTCTTATTTTGGTCCGTGATTTGGTCTTATCGTATGTGCCATGATACTGTTTCATTTGTACTTATATATTTCATAGTTTTTGGGCTAAAGTTTCAGTTGGTAGTAAGCGCTTGTCTCTGTGTTTCTGTCCGTGTCTAAGTAGTGCACTCTCATTTCGAAACAGTCATGTATCACCAACTCGCCCAATCAACCATATTGACAAGCAAAAAGTTAGTTATAGGAGCTGGTACTAACTTTCTTGGGCACATAATAATTTTTTTGACATTTTAATTACGAAAGCTTGCAGACACTTGAAGATTGCTACGGTTCTTTGGCGCATAGTTATTAACTGTTTGTCATGCACCTATTCGACGAAGTTGTCCAACAAATGTTAGATGTCATTATCACGACTGTATAACAAGCTTTGATCAGCATGGGGATTCGTTCAAGTCATTGGGGCGCTATTCCTTCAATTGATTGAGTACATGTTCATCTTGGGTTTTGTATATTATATAGGCCATGTTGACGCGATATTAGACAAAGTAAACATGACATATTCATTGTGTTATATTTGAATAAATGTGATGTGGTAAGGTACTTTGAGCACCTGATACGATTGTGCACTTTCTAAACAAAAAGGCAAATATAAAATATTTACATTAAAGCATAGCCGCCCACTGGCAACAGTTAAGTTCACCAAACATACGACTATGAGGGCTCCTAACAGCGCTCAGAAGTTGAAGGTGTAGCGTGGACTTATCGTTCTGTATGTGTGTGGTGCCTAGAGTCATCGGGGTGTATCGATTCAAGCGGATGCTATGTGGTGAGTGACGTAAACACGTCATTACATTCGCACAATATTTCTCGCCTTTCGTCGCTATAAAATTAGAAATAATTCGTTCCTTACCTTTTAATACACTTTTCTGCATTATTATGCGAGCCGTATATGAAATTACTAGTACGAATATCTGACTCCGACTGAGGACCACCACTATATCTATTTACCAGAGTTTTATTACTTCTCCAAAAATGTCAACAAAATTGGATACAGCTAATAGCAAGGCAGCGTCAGTATATTCTTTAGCAGTTAAAAACTTTTCACATTAGCTTCTCATGAACCCCAACCACCCGAGACGTATACGCTCAATGTAACAATGACAAATAAGTCACTGATTATCTCGCAAAACAGAAGCGCGACACTCATCAGTTGACAGGAAATGTCAAAGTAGAAGTGCGACCAGTCCAAATCATCGAAAATTTGGCATGTCGGACACTTCAAAGGTAACAAGGTTAAAAGCGAGCGAGACAGAAAGAAGTTAGGAGAGAATGAACGCGTGAGAAGGAGGGTCATCCGGGGCACATAGACGGTATACAGGTTCGCAAGGTCAGAGGTTCCGAACCAGGCTGTTTTTTTTTCACACACTGGAAACATGAACTTCCAAACAGTTAAGAAAAGGCCAGGCGACCTACAAATTATGTGAAGTTGAGAGCTGCTGGGCTATCAGGTGGTATTGTGCAGTGCTGAGAAAGTGCACTAGAACCCTCTACTTGAAGATTGCGCAGCAGCCTATCGTGTAGTTACGAAATCCAGTTTGAATGCAGATGCCGGACCGTTCGCAATATTTTTTCAAAACACGTAATAAAAAATCCTTAAAAATAAAGAGGTCTGCCGTGTGGCCTTACTGGCGACCACCTGCCGGTAATGCACTTCATCACCAGAGCGGAATTGGCCACCATGGTGCAGTACTTGGCTACTACATCTCATATGAGAGTACTAATAAACGCCTGGCCCTCAGTTCCCAGCCGCTGCAAAGCAACTTCCCAAGGCAGTGGTCAGGCCTGCAACGCAGCCAAAGGTACTAAAAGTATCTGGGTCCGAACACGCCGCCTTTGGAATCTGAACATGGCTGCGTTCAACGCTGAGACGCTATCTAGTGAGGCTAGTATAGAACTCTTATTCGAGGAATCAGAGAGTGTTCCATGTGACATAATGGGGCTCAGCGAATTCAGGAGGACACGGGAAGCTTATACAGTGCTGAAGATCGGACGCTTCCTATACTGTCGCGGAATACTTGACAGAAAAGAACAAGGAGCGGGGCTTCTTATACACATGATAATGGCTGGCAACATAGAGGAATATTATAGCGACAGTAAGAGGGGGGCAAGTAACCTGACCAAGTTTTAAAAACATACGATATGAAGGTGGGACTGGCCTGCGCACCTACACTGTGCCGTAATGATAATTTTGTTGAACACTTCTATGAAGACGTAATGTGAGCCATTAATAAATTAGGGCACAGTATACTATTCTGTGAGGAGACTTTAATGCCAATGTATGCAAGAAACAGGCCGGAAACCATGCAATGGAGAATATAACATTGGCTCTAGAAATGCCAGAAAGTGTTATTAAGAGAGTTCACAGAACGTAGAACTTTACAGATATTGAATACCTTTTTCAGTATACCGGCTAATCGTCAGCGGGCATGGCGAAGCCCTGATAGGCAAAAATGAAAAGGAGTTCATTATGTGTTCTCACCCAGGCATGGTACTGGATGTAGAAGCAGTTGGCAAGATCTGATGCATTAACTGCAGAAAGGTAAGAGCACGTATTAACCTAGCTTTAAAAAAAAACAAAGACAAGACACCAAATAATGAGCTAGCGGTGAGCGGAAAAGTACAGAAATTCATAGTTTCACTTCAGAATAGATTCCAGGCTCTGAACGAGGTAACCGACGTTAGCGTTGACACAATGAACAATAGCCTTACTAGTATCATAAAAGAGTATGCAATAGAAGTCGGAGGTACAGTCTCTAGACAGGACACTGGCAAACTATCTCAGGACACAAAAACTCTCACTAGGAGATGACAAACAATTAAAGCCTCAAATGCAACCGACCATCTATAGCTAGTGGAACTTTCGATGTTAATGAATAGGCGCAAGGTAGCCGACATCAGAATGTAAAACGTGGAGAGAATTGAACAGGCTGTAAAAAGCGGCAGAAGCCTAAAAGATTCAAAGGCAGACTTGTGCATAGGTAAAAATCAGATGTCTGCTTTAAGGGAAACGGAAGGCAACGTCATATTGAATACCGATGGTATAGTTAAAGTGGCGGAAGAGTACTACAGAGAGCTGTAGAGAAGCCGAAACAACGTGGATGATATCGTAAGGAGCAATAATAGGCCAGAGAAATTCCACATCATAACAGTAACGACAGGGGAAGTAAGGAAAGCCTGGAAAGAATTCCAAGAGGCAAAGCCGCTGGTGGGAATAAGGTGACAATTAACGGAGCAGCTGAAAGCTGGCGGAGAAACTGTGTTTGAAAAACTGGCTATTTTATATACAAAGTGGCTCTTTACGGGAAAGGTACCAAAATCTTGGAAAACGCCAACATCATTTTAATTCTTAAGAAAGGAGACTTCAAATACATAAAATATTACGGGCCGGTCAGCTTAATGTTTATTCTTTGCAAAATATTTGCAAAAGTATTAGCTAATAGAACTAAAGCGACAGAGTTCATTCAATCAAATGGCCAAGCACGTTTTATAAAGGCTACTCCAAAATATGGCATATTCATACATTGAATAAGTTAAAAGACAAATGCGCCAAATACAACCATATATTACGCATTGCTTCATAGGTTACAAGAACGCGTTTGGCTCAATCAAGGCATCAGCAGTAATGCAGCATTACGAAATTAGGGCATCTACAAACCCTACATACTTATACTGGGAGAAATCCACAGCGAATCCACAGCCACCATAGTTCTCTATGAAGGAAGTGACAAAATCATCAAAGGAAGATTGGTGTAAGGCGGGGAGACATGATCTCTTCAATGCTGTTCAAGGCGGGCATACAAAAGGTAATCAGAGTCACCGATGGGGAAGAGTTATGGATAATAGTTAATGGAGAGTATCTAGGTAACCTGCAATTCATTGATGACCCTACCTTGATGAGTAACTCAGGGGACAAATTAAGGCTCCTGAAGACTGGACGGTAAGCATAAAAGTATGCCTGAAATATAACATGCACCAAACTAAACTAATGTGTTACAGTCTCAGAAGAATACAGTACTTCGCGATGCTTGGAGCGAAGCTGGAAGTTCTAAAGAAATACGACTACTTAGGACAGGTAGCAACCGTGGAGGCGAGCCATGAAAGTGAAATAACTGTAATAATAGGAATGGGGTGCATTACATTCGGCAAGCATTCTCAAATCATGAATTATAATTGGCCACTAACCCTCAGGACGAAGGTATATAACACCTGAATCTTGCCGTTACTTACATACGGAGCAGAAATCTGAAGGCTTAGTTATAAAGAGATTCTGCCTAAATTGAGGACGATGCAGCAAGCGATGCCAACAAAAATGATAGGTGCAACCCCAAAAGACAAGAAGGGAGCAGAGTGGCTCAGGGAACAAACGGTGGTTAAGAATATCAGATTTGAAATCAAGAAGTAGAGATGGACATAAGCCGGGCGCGTAGCCCGTAGGCATGATAACCACTGGTCATAAGGGTAACTGATTGGATTCCCAGAGAAGGCAAACGCGTGAAGGGGAGACAAAAAGTTACATGGGCCAATTAGACTAAATAGTTCGCAGGCATATATTGGCAGTAAAAAGCAGAAAGCCGGGTTGAAAGGGGATCGTGGGAAGGCGTTTGGCCGGCAGTGGGCGTAGTCAGTTTCATAATGATGATGATGATGATTTATGTATTGTAGTAGAAGGATTCTCCTTAACGCTTTTAATATGGTGGGGCAGAAGCTAGAATTGTGCCGGACATCAAATTGCGTTAATTTTGTGTGTTATAAAGGCCTACCCATTCAAAGTGCTAGGTCACTTAATCAAAATCAGCTTGAAAAGCATTAGCAAAGTGAGCAGCTGCGTAGGCTCACATCTATATTTACTCTTTATTCGGCTAGTTGGTTCGTGGTCTTTAGGCCCGTGTACTCAGATTTGAGTGCACGTTAAAGAACCCCAAGTGGTCAAAATTTCCGGAGCCTTCCACTACGGCGTCTCTCATAATCATCAGTGGTTTTGGGACGTTAAACCCCACAAATCAATCAATGGTTCGTGGTCTTGTAAAAGTCACAAAGATATGGCTGTTTTGTTGTCGAGCAAAACCAGCTGTATCTTTGTCACCCGTACAGGTTCACGTCTTTCCTATACGGACGTGCAGGGGGCCCTTCCTTTATTCGAAAAAGAAAAAAAATATGACGGATTCGTGGTGAGCCCTTTCCTTTTAAATGCGAAGCATTTATTAGCGAACTTCAGTGACTTTGATTGTATCTATCTATCTAGTCGCTTACGTTTGGGGGCTCTCGTGGTCACCCCCTTAACTTGACGTGGACCAAAGTTAGCATGCGAAGGTAAGATGGTTTGACGAGTATGGCACGCTGGTCGAAACATGAATATTGTCACAATCCCGTCCAGTACGTCATCAAACACTTCCCGCCAAACAGTGGCACATACCCACGGGCAGGTATGTGCCGCTGGCATGCATGTATGTGCCACAGGTGATTGACATTTAGTATCTACTCAGGAATGACGAAAACATTCAGGCGCCATTTTCACACGTGAGTGTCAAGAAACATGCGACATTGCTAGCATCGACCCGACGAATGCCAAAACTAAACGTCAGTGTCCCAGCTGGAATCGAAACAAAGCATTATGCATGACAATGAAGCACAGAGCTACGCCAGGTCTCGGAACTGCTCTTCAAATATATGCTAATCTTCGTGAAATGTCCATAGTGGTTTCTATGCTGCCTACCCAACTTTAAAAACATTTCATATGTACTCCTCAAATACAGCCGTCACGTCGGGTTAATGTCAATCGTTGTTAGTTGCCATGCGCTGAAGTTGATTTACGTAACAGTGTCCAGGGCAAGCATCTTCGAGAGCATCTGTGCTTCTTATTTATTTATTTATTTATTTATTTATTTATTTATTTATTTATTTATCTATTTATTTATTTTCAAATACTTCAGCTCTATACAAGAAAATTGTAGGAGTGGGGTAGATTTTCATGAACAAAGTACACTGAATACAAGGTTGAACAATCATAGCAAAGAAAAAAGAAACAATGAATACTTATAACAATGCGTGTAAAAAATTCGAAAACGAAAATTCGCGAATACTACCGGGTAATTCGTTCCACCCTTCAATAACTCGAGGAAAGTAACCGCACTTGAAAATGTTCGTTTGCGTAAACAAAGGCTTTACGTTGAGGCTGTGGTAACGTCTAGTTGAAAGAGTAATAGCATATGAGATGCCTGCTCCTGGTGTTGCTAATAGGCATGTGCCTGTTGGCATCGTTGCGCAAGTGCAAACTGGTTATATAAGCATCTGCAACTCTTCAACACATGTCTTTGCGTGCAACACTTGTACATATATTTAGTGTAATTTTATGAGGTGTCTCTCTTTAAAAAATTTCACCATGGTCACCTTGATTGATTTATATGTGAGGTTTACCGTCCCAAAACAACCATATGATTAGGAGAAACGCCAGAGTGAAGGGCTCCGGGAATGTCCACCACCTGGGGTTCTTTAACGTGTGCCCACATCTAAACACACGGGTTTACAATATTTCCGCCTCCATCGGAAATGTAGACGCCGCAGCCAAGGCTCGATCCCGCGACCTGCGGGTCAGCAGCCGAGTACCTTAGCCACTAGACTACCACGGCGGGGCCACGGTCACCTTTCCTCGGCATGCTTCGCATAAAGTCGATTCCCAGGTACGTGGGATCTGCCAAATTTTTTTGTGAAAAATTATTGTGGCGTAGTGGGCACTTAGCAAATAATTGAAGTACATAATTTAAGATACTTTGTAATGGCTGATGTCAAGCGCACGGTGTTTTGTTTCCGTACGGCATGCTTGGGGCATGCATCGAGAACCAAAGCCAGTCTAGCACGTCAGAAGGCGATGAGCAGGAGGTTCAAATACTTTGTCACGTTCAGCTTTTGAAGGCGAAGCTTAAGGGTTGTCTGAGATCTTTTTACAGCTAAAGCTGTTATGAGATCACAGCTCGGGTCAGGCGCAGTTGTCTGTCGCCGCCGCTGGTGTCCGTAACCACATCGTGCGTAATTAGAAAAAAAAACTTAGCACCACTAACACAGTGGTGCTCGAACACGAGTCTGCTGGGTGCCAGCCCTATATTCTACCACTGAGCTATGCTGTTTTTTATTTATTGTCTGTTCTTAGGCGAGCACATCAAACCACAAGCGCAACAAAAAACAAGCAGCAACAGTCCAACACAAACTAAAATTCCCTAAGTGCTGCCAAGGGCTCTACCCTCGACAACCACTCACGTACAACCTCCTGAGTTTTCTGCACTTCAACAAACTTGGCCATACCCTCACGGAAATACATTGGTGCTGGCCGTGCATCCTGATCGCGATAACAAGCTGCCATACGTGCCCGCCATAAACAGTGAAGGGTACATAGCATATCAAAAGGCATTCCCTATTCGTCCACTATTGGCACAAATCTTATACCATAGGAATTTAGAGGTAATGCCTTCTTTAGCGTCCTTTGAAGTAAATCCCAAAAATATGCTCCCTCCCAACTTTTGAATCTAAAAAGAATGAGAAAGAGCTTAGACGAACACTTCAGAGGTTAACAGCTCTTGAATGTGAAAACCCTGGAGTATACGCTGATGATTTGCGGAGTATCAAAGAGAGGACTGAAGTATATGAGGAGCAACCATATCGCAGAGCGCTAGTGCGAGCCAGAGCAACATTAATGACTGTAGATGATCGCCCGACGAAGCGAGCGCTTGGATTAGAGAAGAGTCATGCCAACGAAATCATATATAGATTCCAATGAAGTCAACGGTATCAAATTTCAGACAATGAGAGCATAGGACGAGCGTTTGGTGAACACTACGAAGCACTCTTCGCTGCCAGGCCCATTGATTCAGAGGCATTTAAGCAAAAGTTCCATAGGAGAATGCCCAAGTTGTCAGATGGCACCAAATCACCTTTAGAGCTATCTATCATGCTAACAGTTGATTTATTTGTGGGGTTTAACGTCCCAAACCCTTAAAACGATTCCGCCTCCATCGGAAATGCAGCCGCCACAGTCGGAATTTGTTTCCACGATCTGCGGGTCAGCAGCCGAGTACTTTAGTCACTAGACCACCGTGGCGGAGCAATGCCAACGGAAGTAGAAAGGTCTATAGATAAAATGAGTCCTGGTAAAGATCCCAGGCCAGACGGGCTTTTTGCTTCGTTTTACAAGGAGTTTAAAAATGAGTTATCCCAAGTACTCGCAAATGTCTTCAATCAGGCTTATAAACTTAATGGCCTCCCTAGCTCCTTTAGTGAGGCACATACAGTTTTGATACCTAAGACAGAACACTCAGAGAAGTTGAAATTAGTTTCTTCGCATAGGCTCATATCACTAATTGTGATTACAATATTTTAATGAAAGTACTAGCACGGCGACTTCAAGAGGTAATCAAAGAATTGGTAGGGCCTTAGCAAACATTCTGGATTAAGGGAGGCTTCATTGTCACCAATATACACAAGATGCGCTGCGTCCTCGAGTGTAGGACCCACCGCGGTGGTCCAGTGGCTAAGGTACTCGGCTGCTGACCCGCAGGTTGCAGATTTGAATCCCGGCTTCGGCGGCAGCATTTCCGATAGAGGCGGAAATGTTGTAGGCCCGTGTGCTCAGATTTGGGTGCACGTTAAAGAACCCCAGATGGTCGAAATTTCCGGAGCCCTCCACTACGGCGTCTCTCATAATCATATGGTGGTTTTGAGACGTTAAACCCCAACATCAATCAATCAATCAGTGCACGAGTGTAGTGATGCCTATCAAGGAGGGGTAGCCATTCTACAGATTAATCTCGAGAAAGCTTTTGATTGTGTTTCCCACAACCTTCTGCTTGACATTCTCGACCATGTCATCGTTGGTTCTGTAACCAGAGATAGGGTATCTATGGCATACCAGAACTGCACGACCCATCTGGTAATCAACAAGACGCTAGGAGACACAATTAACATAAAGCGTTATGTCTGTCATGGCTGCCCACTGAGTCCCCTACTGTTCAGTTTATACATAGAATCATTGTGCAAAAACTCAAAACAGTAGCATTCATGGCTTCAGAGAACAAGAATGCGAAGTAAAATTCTGGCGTATGCCGACGGTGTGGCTGTTTGTTGTACCGATCAAGATACTGTTACCACTATCATCAGTGTAGTTAAAAGTTCGGCAATGCAACTGACAGTCTAGCAAACAATGGAAAGTGTCTGGGTTTCTGGCATGGAGAGTGGACGTCAATACCAGACTATTTTGACAATGTTAAATGGGTAACCACACCTATCAAGTACCTTAGGGTGCCACTGGAATATTTTAAACATAATGAGAACTACTCGCAAGAACAAGCGAAAGAAATGCGGACGAAAGCCAATAGATGCAACGGCAATCATCGGCAAGTGTTTTCCAGGGCGACTGTTTGTAATCGTTTCTTTGCCTCAAACTTTGATATGTGATGCAAGTATTGTATTGTTCAAGGGCAAACATACAAAAGCTCCATCGCATCTTCGCAGTGATCGTGTGGGCCTCGAACTGGGAGATATGCAGTCGATCTAATCTGTTTCAAAAAGTGAAACATGGAGGGCTGGGTGTACCACATCTTTTCATTCGCGAAATCATAAATAGGTTCTTTTTTTTTGCTACACAAGAGATCCTTTCTTACGTACAGTGTGCCAACTGAGATTGATGCGGGCTTTACCTGTATATGGGGTTAGCAGGAATGACATGATCGGTGCTGTCCGCGGGTATCTTACAGAGGTTATTCTAAGTGCACGGTTTTTATCCGTTAGATTTCTATGAATAATTGTTTTCCGTGACACGCAAAACGTTGTACAAAGACGTGTGTGATGTTGTTTTACCTGAAGCCCTTACCGTGCCATGCACTCCAAGGCAAAAGGGTGTTAAAAGGGTGTGTGGTTCGTCCTTTTGGGGACTAATGGGGCTGCCACAGCCATTATTCTCTTTAAGGACTAACGGCACCGGGTCTATGAGCTCAAGGTACTAACGTTTAGACATCACACACATACCTTAGTGAGTAACGGTTAATCCCACAATTCACCTCAAAGGACTAACATTTTGTCCTCAGGTTTGCACCTTATAGAGCAACTGTTAATCTCCACATTTACACCTTACCGGGCAACCGTTAGTCCTCACAGTTGCATCTTGCCGGACGAACAGTTGATCCACTCAAATACTCCAATCGGATGAACTTTTTGTCCCCAGTTCAAACATTGTTTTTTGTTTATTTTCCGCCATGCCTAATACTTTCTTCGCCTGTTTTTTTGCGCAGTGAGCAACAAATTGCGCAGAAAAGAACACGCGAAAAAGTAGTTAGCCACCTATGTGTAACTGCTTTCGCAATCACGGAAACAACGAACGACAAAACTGAGACATCGAAATCTTTTTTTTCTACATACACATGAAGTTTATCCATTCTTTTAAGTGAATTATTGGTAAAGTGTACAAGTCAAGTCTTGTTGTCAAATCTTGTTCACTCCTTGGGGAGCTCCTGCGACGGAAGCGATAGATGACAGGCATTGCAGACGCCAGCGCACGCAGCCTTCAGCCTGTTGTGATCCCACGGCTGCACGTACAATGATATAGTAAGAATAGTTAAACGCACGTGACAGAAGATGAAGATGCACGCATATGACGAGTACGGGTACGTTAATATAGAAACAAGCGCTAAAATATGACAAACAAGTAACTTTACCTTCACATGTCGCACAGTCCTTCTGAAGCTACTCTGACGAAAGAGATGGATGACAGGCATCGCAGACGCCAGCGCACACAGTCTTCAGCACGCTATGTGCCCACGGCTGCACAATAAGTATGTAAAATAGTGAGTCACACGATACAGAGCATGAATGCACATGCATATGAGAAATACGTGCACAATGAAATGAAAACATACGTGAGATATGACATGCTAATAATTTCACCGTGATGTCACACAGCGTCAAAGACTCATTTCGATCCCCGTTGTGCAACAACTCCGCGAACCACTATGCCGCCAAAAAGTCGGCGAGTCCTAAGCGAGCGATGTCGTTCAGCTCGAGCAAGCGAACGCGAGACCAGACACGGCGTTGCACGCGGAGTGTCTGCCGCCAGCGAACTTCGAACAGAAAAGCGAGCGTACGCTTCGCCGCCGCCACGAACAGCGCCAAGCTGGTTTGGAGCTAGCGCCGAAGAAATCGACGGTAATGCGGCCCGCCCTTTTCCACAAATTCGAGCGAGTGCAGCGCGCAAACGAGAGTCCGCCACCGTGGCCAGCGGACGGTGCCGAGCTGCTTGCGACCGACTGTAATGGCGACCGATTTTCAGTGAGTTCTGACGCTAGCGAAAGCCCCGCCAGCCCGTGCTGGTGCACTTACAGCGCGTGACATACTGCCACCAAGCTCTTTACGAGAGCCCGCCACGTGTTTTCGACGACTCCCAACACAGTGACGAGGTTTCAGCCCAATATCGTTAGCACGGAGCTCATCGCGGCGGCGAATACAGGCGAGCACTCGATGAGCGAGCGTATGGAAGAGCGACGACAATGATGGTCAATCTCCAGGCGGTCGCAAAGCACAGG
This sequence comes from Rhipicephalus annulatus, assembly GCA_013436015.1. Taxonomy (NCBI): domain Eukaryota; kingdom Metazoa; phylum Arthropoda; class Arachnida; order Ixodida; family Ixodidae; genus Rhipicephalus; species Rhipicephalus annulatus. Next base: position 414,517 of record WOVY01000097.1, on the reverse strand, counting down.
CGAACTGCAGACGCCGAAGCTGACCTTCGCGATGCATTTGGTGCGTGCGATATACAACGCGACCGAGCCCGTTACCGGCAGCGCAATCCGTATCGCACACGCGACAAGTAGAGTAGAATAAAGAATGATAACCTACTCGCCTTAGAATCCAGCGCTGTTTTCTGCCCCGAGTCGGACTGAAGTATATATCCGATAGGCCTGTTGACTTCTCGGTTGCCATATTGGCCTCCCCAACTGTTGCTGTCGTGTCTTGGTCGTGACTATCTTGAAGCCAGAGATATACAGCATGGCGTGGTGACGTGTCGAGGCTTGCTCCAGACTTCATGGGTGCAGCGAAACGCAAAAGCAGCAGCCCACGCTCATCCAAGCGTACACACAAGGACCCCGACGTAATTCTTGGATCGTCGAATCCCGGCGGCCGTCGTCGAGCACTCTGAGTGCGACGCACCGCGAAGCGTCGCCGACAAAATACGTGGAAAGACAGAGCCGGCAGAGGAGGAGAAGGACATGTGTTTTGTGGTTAAGGAGGGTAGGTCAGCTTGGCAACGTTTTCGCGCTGCCTGCAATCCCCGGGTGGTTCATCCCTTTGGATACTAAGTGGTTTCGCGCTGCACGCTTCCCACTGTGGTTGCTCCGTAACGGTCTATTCGTTCATCGCGCGCGCCTATTAGACTCCGTTACTGTTTTTTCGGGTAATTGTGCCTTAGAGTGTGTACACTGGAGGTCAAGGCCAAGATTTGCCTAACGAGTGAAGAGAATGCAAGTGGCTCCTGCCGAGAAGTCCGACTTTTTTAAGCTTTACACAGGTACACTATGTTTCAGGGCATTTGAAGCAGACAGTGGTTGTTACTCACCTTGGGGGACGAATTGCCTTATCTGTGAAAACCGGAAACTATAGACCATGTTTTCTTACACTGAGCTATGCTGCTGCTTGTGACTTGTTGGCAAACGTGCCTTAGACAGGCTTGATGTCGGGAAACCAGTCGCGTTAATACGACCTATACAGCGTTTTAAAACTGCAAAAGAACAACCAGTCGTCGCACAATGCGAATAGCATAAAGAGTTGGCCGTCCAATGCTACAACCCAATACAAAATCTTGTTCTTGTTCCCCTATTAACTGATGCGCATATACACTTCAGCCATAATTCCTCATTGTTGTCAGCCACTGCATAAACAACTTTCCCAAACTTCTTCGCAAGTGTTTAGCGGATATACCGCGCTTCTCAGGAGAATGGGGAAAAAAGTATAGTGAATGCCGGTCTACTATACAAAAATATTTATTATAATGCCCTAGTGGGTATCAAGAGTGTACTTGCAGTAATTACTCAATGAGTGTTCTGAAAATGCTCTGAAAGGCCGCTCTTCAAGCTTTCGCTGTGACTGTGCGGCGCCTTCTATGCAGGCCTGGCGTTTTTAAATAACATTTGTTGACAATAAAACAATTGAGATCCTCTTCCTATACCTTTTTACTGTAGAGAAAAAATACTTTATATTTTTTAGTTAATTTAAACGAGGAATTTTAATATATTACTGTTAATAAGAGCCGCCTTTCTTCTATTTTTTTCCTCAGCTTCAATTTCACCTCTCTATTTCTTGTCTTTCTTTTCTTCTTCCCTAATCCTCCAGATATATGGAGAAGCCAACCGAAATTTTTTTGAGGTTAAGCTCCTTTCCATCTCCATTTCTATTTTCTTTCTTGCTTCATCGCTATAGGACATTTCTCACCGGCTAAGGATAAGTTTTCAAATGAATCTGGACAACTTGCTTGCTAAATTTCTCTGATTGTCTATCAGTTCGCCTCAAAATTTCATAAAATGCTTAATGGTGATTGTTAACACTTTAACGTTAAAGACCTCGTTTCACAGAAATTTCGGGGTCGGCGTCGTAGGTTGTGAGCGTAAAATCATCATCTTATGCGTTACCAAAATATCTAGAACGACGCAAATAAAATTAAAAAATGATAAAAATCTTTGAGCAGAGTGGGAACAAAACCAGGGCAGTATCGATCAAAGTAGGAATCGAAGCCTGGTTACTCAAGTGGCAAGCGGATGTTCTACCACATGGCCACGCCTCTGCTTGGGAAAAGAGCGAAAAGAAGTTTGTCTTCGTTGAAATGTAGGGAAAATAGATTTCATGTTTCCCAAACACATGTGTCTGGTATACATGCCTCACAATGCAATATGAAATATTGCAGTAATAATGCGCGGTACAAGCTTACACTGCCAATGGGCGTTAGAATATGTGCATTATCATTATGGCTCCATGATTGAAAGCCGTTACACCACGACAAAGGCACACACGCTACTGCACCTGTTCCCTTAAGGCCACGTAGCGGGTGCATAGCAAATTCGAAAAGGTTTCATGCACTAAGTGTTTGAAATAACACACTACGAACAGGATGTCGCTATGGTGTTCAATTCCTGAACGTGAAGTTTTAGGGTCTGTTAGTTTTTTTAATTTTTTACAAGAGCCAGCTCGGAGGCATGCATCCCAGCTTCGGCGAAAGACCAGCGGGATGACGACCTTAAAAATGTGCCCTTTGCGCCTTATTACAGATTGTAGAGGACAAGCCTCTACTCTGACGATCCTTGGAACTTTTCGTACACCGTCAGTGGTAAATGGTGTTTCTAAACAGCTCGTCGTTAGTAGGCTATAGAACGCATGCTGAGTGGCAGAGTTGTTTTACTCACTGCAGTGGGGAGGGAGGGGGCCCACAGTCCAGGCAGTAGGAGAGTGCTAATAACTCCCTCCGCGGTTGCAAATACTTGTCCCGAATTTCTCTCCCTTTTCAAGAGCTGGAAACTCTCTGCAGCGCTGAGCAGGCACACACTCTATCGAAAGAATTTTGGTACTCCGAAGCACGAAAATTTACAAGCTTGCTCGCCAGAGTGAAATCACGCTTCTGTATGAAAAGATAAAAGCCAACTGATGGCAACACGAATCTGAGATAGTAAAATGAGCAGGATTAAGTCCATCAGACAGGCTGACCATCGTTAAGATAGGAATATCTCTATTTACCAAAGGCATGGTGAGCTGCTTGACAAAATAGGCCCTCCTGTAAAAACGTTGGTTAGACTGTCTGAGATACTACTGGTTGCTCTTTATACATCTTTACTTTACTTCTGAAAACATTCACTCTACACAGAAGTTAAAGCGTACCTTCCGGGATTAATTGCACTACTCCCTTAAGAATTTATACTACGCTGGTTGGGCTAGAACGCATGTATTCCTCCCAACAGAAGCATCACTATTCCCTCTATAGAACTAACTATAAGGAGAGGAAAAGAAAACCACCATGCATTTTCTACAACTTAACGATAAAGACACTAAATTTTGAAAAAAATCTGAGCGATATGTCACATATAAAGAACGGAAATATGCCCACACAGACATTTGTAACACAACAACAGTTGCCATATACCGCTTGTTCTACAGACAACCATAAACACAGTATAATCTGTATAACACACATCGTGTCTTGACCATCTTCAATGCAGTGCTGGAATCGACAGCTCTGTCATGGACATTTAAACAATAAAGACTCACAGAACACGCGAAAAGGCGTGATTAAGCGACTTAGTTAAGTGCACCTGTGAGGAATACTGCTAGAAACCATGATTAACATTTAGTATGTGCATGCAGGGCTAAAGGGGACAACAGAGCGCAGCTGCAGCAAAGAAACAAGATGAAAATATGCCTGGCTTACAAAGTAATATAAATAAAACATTTTTTTCTCGCCGAAAAAAGCAGCACCAAAAGAATATATATATATATATATATATATATATATATATATATATATATATATATATATATATATATATATATATATATATAACAGAGGGACAAACACCTCGATATGTATATATCAGCAGTTCAAAAAGATATCATCAGAGCGTATGAAAAAAATCGGCCATTTTCAAACAACATATCAAAGTAAGAACGAAGGGCTCTCGATGAACTACGAAAAAACACCGAAATTACTATCAAACCAGCTGATAAAGAGGCTGCATAGTAAATCTAAACACGTCGGACTACTTAAACGAAGGGGAACGACAACTATCAGACACAAAATTCTACAAAAAACTTTCAACGGACCCGACTCCCGAATTCGAAAGGGAGATAAAAGTAACCATAAACAATTTCCGCCGGGACGAAAAAATTACCGGCAAAATGTTAAAAGCAATGTTACCGGCCCATTCTGTTCCCGGTCGATTCTATTTGCTCCCCAAAATACACAAGACAGGCAATCCTGGACGTCCGACAGTATCCAGTAACAGCACATAAACAAAAAATATATCAGAATTCATCAATTCCTGAATAAAAAACATCCCCCCAAGTTTTTCCTATTACCTAAAGGACACAAACCACTTCATCTGCGAAACTTCAAGTCTCGACATACCAGGCGGCAGTTTTCTGGTAACCATGGACGTCTGATCACTGTACACCAACATACCCCACCATGACGAAATAGCGGCTATGTTTCTGAATATGTAAAATCTGACTCATCAACCAGTGTAAGTAGCGTGGTACTGTTTACACTTCTTGAACTTGTACTAAATGATAACCATTTTGAGTTCATTGGCAAGCATTTCCTTCAGGTCAGTGGCACTGCAATGGGCACGAAAATGACTCCAAACTTCGCGAGCACCTTTAAGGCTTCACTTGAAATCCCATTCATTGAGAGACGTACCTTGAAACCTTTCTACTACAGAAGATACTTAGACGATATTTTTATGATATGGAACCATGATGAGGGAAGTCTTTTCCGCTTCATAGAGGATTTTAACAAGTGCCACCCGTCAATAAAATTCACGCACAAAATTTCCAAAACTAGCATTAACTTTTTGGACGTCACCGTCACGGTCGAAAATGACCGCTTGTCAACAAACCTTTACAAAAAGCCTACAGACCGTCAAATGTACCTACATTTCAACCGCAGCCACCCAAAGCATTGCAAAACGGTTATTCCATATTCTCAGGCCTACCGGTACCGAAGAATATGCACCGATATGCGGGAATTTGACAGACACGCAGAACACCTAAAGCATTCTTTATTGAAACAAAATTATCCGGAAGACAGTATTGATGATGCAATACTTCGTGCTCGCAACGTTAAAAGGAATGATATAATTAAGGAACCAAACAGAGTATCTAAAACGACTTCCCAAACGAACCTTGTACTAACTTACTCCTCATCAGCGCCACGAATCAACAACATACTTTCCCGCCATTTCAACATAATCAGGCAAAGCAAACGACTAACTTCTATTTTCGCGAAGCCACCTCACGTGGTGTACCGCAGGGATAAAAATCTGAAGGACATTCTTGTCAGAGCAAAGACAAACTCCGCCAAATTTCAATCAGGGTGCCATCCCTGCGGAAAAGCTCGATGCAAGGTATGCCCACAGATTGTCACAACACGTGAATCCAAAGCGAACTTCTCGGATTTAAATTCTGCATAACTGAAAGCCTTAATTGTGAATCCAGTAACGTAATATACATGCTACTTCGCAACATCTGTGGACAAGAATATATCGGCCAAAGAGACACGCCATTTCGGCTTCGGTTCAATAATCACCGGTACCACGCCACTTCACTGCCGAAGCTACATTTATCTAGATATCTGCGCCTGCCAAACCACAGTTTTGAAAATATCAGCGTAACTCTTTTGCAGTCCGGTTTCTCAAACTGACGCGAGCGCGAACAGTGTGAGGCATATTTTATTTTCAAATTTCGAACATTAGTAGCCGGCATCAACGAGGACCCCGGAAAACTCAACTGCCTCCGAGAAGTAAGCCAGGAGGAAATTGGTGACAAAGATTGATAGCTGGAGACCATGCTTTTTTCTGACTGACTCGTACGTGTACACTGTCATTTCTTGTTTTTTGTTTTTCTTCTTTTTTCTCTTCCTTTTTTTTCTTTTTTCCACATGCACATACAAAGTGTTTACGTTCGCCTACCACTTGATGACCATTGAAAAGAAACGGACGAAGATTAAAGGTAAAGAGCCGACCGACCCATTAAAGGAAAAACCTTTCTTTACGCCCGCCGCACGCCGACCGACCCATTAAGGGGAAACCCTTTCTTTACGCACGCCGTCACGGACCCTGCCGCCACCGCGGCGACAATCTTGGGTGGCCCGACACACGTCGAGAACTGAACAGCACGTGATAAGAACCGTATGTGGACGTACACGGACAGTTGCTTTCGTTCTCAGTGTTGACAGTGGTTCTTCCTCTTTTTTACTTTCTTTCTTTTTTAGGGGCGAAACTCCTTAGGGGTTGGGCTGTGCGTCCCCTGTATGTAGCCACCTCTAGTTTAGTTCTTGCAGTGTTCACTAGATGGCGGTACCGTCCCCTGTATGTAGCCACCTCTAGTTTAGTTCTTGCAGTGTTCACTAGATGGCGGTACCGTCTCCTGTATGTAGCCACCTCTCGTTTAGTTCTTGTAGTGTTTACTAGATGGTGGTACTTGTAGCTGATGATGAAAAGATGCAAGATTTTATAAACTAGAAAGCGGTACTTGTAGTTGATGAAAGACGCGAGATCTTATAAAATAGGAATGATGTCACATATGGCGCGTGTCATTGGTTGAAGGCAATCATTCGATTTAGTGCGGCGACGTACGCTAGGGGGAGCGATGTAATAAAATCGAGTGGGCAAAATGTACAGAGGATTCATGGTTTACCAGGTTTACCTCCGGAGCTTCGCCCACTCATCATCATTCACTTCGTGGATATGTCGGATTTTTTTTTTCTTTTTCGTCTTTTTTCTTCCCCCTTTTTTGTTTTTTCTTTCCTTTTTTTAGTTCCCTCTCACTCTCGCAAACATCTTTCAAGGCGAGAGGGACGCGGCAGCAACGAAGTTTGGAAGTTCATGTCAGTATAACTCATCCCCTGATGAAGGGAGGACCCCTCCCGAAACTGTTGGGAAATAAATACATTTATCCTTGCTGAAAACGCTCCCGTTGTGCCATATCCCGTATATATATATATATATGATATATATTCATCTGGTGATCCATAGCAACCTTGAAGGTCCTTCAACCTGTTAATGTGAATCTGCCTTACACTCAATGCCGTTTTCACGAGTAAACTTCAATTGCCAGCTGGGACACTATGACCTCTTCAGTGCAGCACAGCCGCTCCTGCCCAAACTTTGTAGCTAAGCGCATAAATATACGATAGCGGTGATATTCTAATCCGGTTGCATTATGAAAGATTAAACTTTGCGACCAGGCATCCGATTTTATACATGTGGTGCCACGGAATGTAGTATACTTAAAAAATATCGCCACTCGACCTAACCTCCCCACACACATATCTATGGGGATTGTCGCAATTTTATATACTGCTTAAAAACACAGACCATGAATGACTTCCGGTTGCGTCCACCAATGTGTCTGAATAGCATAGCTGGGCAAGAAATGCTTTAGAATATAGCCCTCTGAGTTTCTACACTCTCCTTTCACCTTCATTTGCAAAATATATTCAAATAAGTGTTCTTTTGAGCTACATGAAAACTATAGGAGATTGCCTTGGACAATTTGCACGTTCTTTTTTATCTAAAAAACTGAAAAACCGACTTTCCTTACCTTTGAAAAAACGTGAAAATGACGTTTCAGTTTCGATGTTCGAGCTAGTAAATAAAGCGACCGAAAGTTTTTTTTTGAGGGGGAGGGGGGTACAACACTTGCAATCTAGCAACCGTCTATACACATGTGCTCTTAGATATGACAGTAAAAAGTGTTTGACGCTAGAATGCGAAACCTCAACCTCTCCCACTAAAGGTGGGTCCCGCGTACCGGCAGAGTCTGTCTAATTCTGCCTTTAAGGATGAGCAATTTCGACCGGTAAGAATCACTACTCAGTATAGCTTTGGTTATCGGTCTTTTTTGTGTACGGAACGTTTTTTTTTCTTGCAAATGGTGTGTGCACAAAACGGGACAAACACCGCTGCGATGCGTTTTAGGCAAACGCACACAGGCAGCTCCGAAAGCCTTCCAATAATGAGTTCTGCTGGGGCGAACGCACGAGGTTCCATGCTGTCAGACTCGATGTAGGTGAGAGGCCTCGAGTTTATAACCACCTCCACTTCCGATAGCACAGTAGTCAGCTCCTCAAAGTTAAGCAGAGCTTTGCCGAGAACCTTTCTTAGTGGAAGCTTGATAGTCTAGACCAGACGCTCCCACCATCCACCCCACCATGAAGCTCTGGGAAGAATAAAGGTCCAGGTGATCCTTTTTTTTACCCAAGTATGCTGATAAGTCCTCCTGGGAAAACATCTGACAGAGCTTCTCCAAGTCTCTTGACGTCTTGAACGTTCTTGCATTGTCTGAATTAATTACTTGAGGGAGACCCTTTCGTGCTACAAAGCGTCGTAAACACATGAGGAAGGCTTCTGAGGTCATGCTCGAAACCAGTTACAGGTGGACTACTCTGTATGTAGCACATACGAAAAGTGCTATGTAGCATTTGCTCTCTGCGGCCCCGGCTGCAGTCACAACAAAGAGCGGTCCTGCAAAGTCAACTCCAGTGACTTTGAATGGGTTCGTCGTTGTCAAACAATGGCGTGCTATAGGAGCTGTTGGAGCGTCACCTGGGCTTATGCTGAAGCGTCTGCACGCATAGCATCCGCGTATCACTTTCTTCACCAGTGTTCGTGCCCGGCAGATCCAATATTGCTCTCTTAAATGTGACAAAGTGTCTCTCGCGCCTCTATGTAAAGTTTCGCAGTGTGCTCTCACTGTCAATAATGTGCAAAAGTGATGATCGGGCGGGAGGATGACTGGGTGTTTTACCTCTTCAGATGCTTAAAGGTGTAACACGCACGCACCGACTCGAAGGATACTGTTGTCATCCAATAACCGGTTGAGGTCTTTTATTATAGAGTCCTCCTTTGCACTTGTGCCTTTCGGAATTGAGCTTATTTCTTCTCTGAAGGATTGTTGCTGCACATGCCCGATCCAATAATTTTCAGCTTCAGCAATCTCTTCAGCTTCTAGAAATCCAGTGTGCGCTGCGATTTTCATTCGGCAGCATTCAATTAATCTGAATACCCAGGCCGTGACCCTGAGTAGCCTTCTAATTTTGCTGTAACTGTTTATGTCCAGGACAGGTACCGACATTGTCTTACTGGATGTCACAATGTGCACAGCAATCATTTCAGAAGAAATCCTGTCGTCGGTGCTGATAGCTTCTGACGGTAATTAAGGCCATCGGTCTTCTGATTCGCATAGCCAATCTGGTCCATGTCGCCACGTGTTACTGGATAATAATTTCTCGATAGAAACTCCACGTGTGAGCAGGTCGGCTGAATTCACATGACCAGGGCAATACCTCCACATAGAAAGATCTGTTTTTCCCTTATCTCTTTCAGTCTGTTCAACGCAAACTGCTTCCATTTCGTCATGTCGTCTTTTATCCACGAAAGTGTGATTGTGGAATCCGACCACAACGTACAGTGGATCTCGAAGCCCGTGAGTGCACTTGACATATAGCGAAGTAGTCTTGCTCCAATCAAGGCTCCTAGAAACTGTAGCCGTGGTAGTGTCATTGTCTTGATAGGTGCTACACAGACTTTTACGATCAGCAATTCGGGCTTTTCTGAACAGCTCGGTACGACGTAAAGCGCTGCACCGTATGCCGAAGGGCTTGCGTCGCAAAACACGTACACCTGTAGCTCTCTGGGTGATGTCGGTGATTTGTCTCTGCTGCCTAAATAACGCGGCATGGAAACATTCTGCAAAAGCGGTAGTTGATGCACCCATTCACGCCACTCATCCTGAAGATCCGGAGGTAGCTGCTCATCCCGTACTATTCCCCGTGTCCATAACTTCTTGAAGAAGATCCTTATAGCAATGGTGAATGGCGCAACAAATCCCATGCGGTCGAATACTCTGGAAGCAGTTTGAAGAACGAACCGCTTGGTATCAATTTTTTTATAAACTCGAGGAGGCCCCTCGAATATATTGTGACATTATATCTGTGTGGATTCCATGTAATTCCAAGTACTTTCACACTTGTCTCAGGGAGGATAGCCAGTTCCTTGCCTATGGTCTGTTCCTCTTGCTCCAATGCAATAATCAATCCATCCGAGTTAGTCGTTCATTTCTTCAGTGTCATTCCTGCTTGCTGCATAATCTCCTTGATTGATTTGTAGGGGCTAACGTCCCGAAACCAGCATATTCTCCTTGGCTTTTCTGCAGATTCGAAGTGCTTCTTCATCTAACTCTGCTCCAGCCACTAGATTGTCCCCGTAGAATTATTCTCTGAGAATTTTTGCGGTTCTGGTTTTGCTTAAATTCGCGCACCTCAGATGGTGGAGTACAGTTGCCGTCAAAGGTAGGGACGGCACATCGCTTCGAATGGCACTGTGATCATTCTCCACTCTTGAATATCCTCCTCGGAGAAATGCAGTGCTTCCTTCTCTCGAAATCAAAGCAACCTAAAGGCATCTCTGTCTTTCTCAGTGATTGAAATTTAAAGGAATGCCTTTTCAATGTCGGCAACAGGAGCTATACAGTGCATTCTGAAACGTAATAATACTTTCACGAGATCCGGGTACAGGTTTCTACCCTTTTCAAAGCATTCATTTATTGAAAAGCACCCTTTTGCGTGAAAGGAAGCATCAAAAACGATCCGGACAATTGTGGTGAGTGCATACTCTCGGATCACTTCACTATGCGGCATATATTAAACTTTTGACGGATCCAGGTGTGGCCCGTCGACAACTTCTGCACGTCCCGCTCGTAGGTACTCCCGTATGGTTGTGTCATACGTCTCCAAGAGTCCTTGCTTATTCGACAGTCGGGAGAAAAGTTTTCAAATTCTTGTCATAGCCACGTGCTTATTGTCCGAGAGCTCCGCGTCTTCTTTCCAGGGCAGCATCACATCGTATCTACCGCTCCTAAGACAGATGATCTGTTCTAATTGCTGAAGTGCTGGACTGAGCTTGCTCTCACCATCGACGGCGTCTGTTATTCCTACGCTCTCGAGTTTCCAAAACGAATAAAGGAATTTGTCAATCTCTTGTACACTGGTTTTCAATACGCAGATAATAATCCGTGAATGTGTAACCTCCGATGCCATGCTGGTGTTTTCTTGAAACGGCCACCCCAGCTTCGAATTCATAGCAATAAGCGTGTCACTGCCTGGGCATCGAGTAACCTATCCTGTCATCACCGTCCACATTTTGTCGGAACCGATGAGAACACTGACGCCTTTTTCCCCGACAACAGATCCGTATAGTAATTGATCAGCGATGTCTTTTCCAGCTCTCTTTATTTCCGCAACGAATGGTAAATTTGTTGTCCTTGCTTCGATATCTTGGCATATGTACGGATTTTCTGTTGCTTTCAAGGTCTCTTCAGAGTGTGAAAACTGACTCTTCAGTTGAAGCTGAACAACACGTCGCCTTTGCGCTGCTCGACTTGACTTACTTGGGTAAGTGTTGAGCGCATTGATGGTGGATCCCACACATGGCAACTTCAGCTGCTTTGGTAGCCTCTTTGTGACGCATGTGCGCGGACTTCCTCAGTCTATGACACGTCTGACATACCAACATTTAACATCCGTTACGACCCAAGTCCAAAACATCTAAAGAAGCACGCTTGTCAATAAACTCTCGAGGGTATGTCGATTCTTCCCTAGAGATGCACATACAGTCGTGTTGGTGCTTGGCTTACTTGCCGGTAATCTAGTATTTCTTCTGGTGGTTTCTCGTGTTTTCTGGCTTAATTTCTGTGGATCTAACACGCTTGTGGCAAGACGCCCTTGACAGGTAGAGCACGTAATCTTGCGCCTGCAATCACACGCCCTGTGACCTTTCATCGTGGATCGAAAGCACCTCATGTCTCCTGATAGAATGCACTTCTTTTCTGGTAGCGGGAGATCCAACGAGCACTCTTCCATGGAATGTTGGCTTGATTTGCAAAACACACAGTTATCAGGTACCTTTTTTGTGTTGTTATGGACAACTGAGGACGTGGGCTTTAAGCTACGAGACTGCCGTGATTTGTTCTGCGCATTCTCATTACGACTGTCTTTTCCACGATGGTTAGCAAACTCACTCTTCTCTAAGCTCCCCACTTCGATAGACAAGAAAGATTATAGGCGCCCAGCTTCGTGTTAGAGCCTTCATTACTGCTGTAAATCGCCGCCCGATTAGCGCATGACCGATGGTGCTGTATAACGAGATCGTGTGGTAAAGCCCGCAGCAATTTGTCGCACGGCATTGCCGAAAAGAACGTTTTGTTCACCCCAAGAGTATCCGGTCCTCTGATGTTGATGATGACCTGGTCGTACAGCTTGCAAAGAGCCGTCGGGTCACTTTAATGGACTGAAGGCACTGTATGAAGCCTGGCAAAGTACTCCTGCTCGAGTCTCGTTCTGTCACTGAAGCGTTTCTTGAGTACGTCGATGGCGTCCTGGTAGCAAGCTTATGTGGTTGGCAGGTCCACAATAGCTAAAGCTGCGTCACCCCTTAGGAAGAACGTCGGGTAGTTGAACTTGTTACTTGCCATGAGGTTTCCGTTGCGGTGAATCATCTGGTGAAATTGCTCCCAAAAGCTATTCCACTGGCACAGGTCACCAGCAAATGGGGCGATAGTGAGCTTGGGAAGCTTGGCACCAGAGGCTCTAGCGGTACTCGCTACGGACAAAGTCTGAAGCTGCAGTGCTGATGACGTGGCCGCAACTATATGGTCGCGCTTGCTAAGAAGCTCACTCATGACGCTGTTAGCGTTGTCTTCGTGTTCAAGGATGGTGTCGCACTCTTCATCAAACTCTTCATCTTGTATGTGGCTCTCGAACTCCCCGTTGATTTGGTTCAGCTCATCGTTGTTCGCCTTCAAACGTCCGTACATGACGTTAAGCTGATCGATGGTTGCTGTCGCATCGGCGAGATCTCTTGCCTCGTTGATAACCCTGGTGTTGAGAGATCGTCTCAGCGTCCGCTTCGGTTTCAGCCTCTCCATAGCGTTCAATTCACTCGTAGCCTTCCGTAGTTTTCCGTGGTCACTCGTAGCAGTTCCTGGATCTTAGGCACCGAAAAACTATTTCAAATGGCATACGGTTGACTGGCAAGAAGTGAGGCTTAAACATTGCGAATGACATATATATTCAGCTGTTTTTGTCGATTTCTGGCTGCAAGTGCCCGGGAGCACGGACTTGCTCGTGGAAGCAGGTGATTTTTCTTCCTCGGTTTGACCTGGCGCTGCGCTTGATTACACACTTGCAATCTTGAAACCATCTATACACAAGATGCTCTTCCATGCGGCAGTAAAAAGCGTTTGACGCTAATATGCGAAATCTGAACCTCTACCACCAAAGATAGGTCCCGCTTATCAGCAGAGTCTGTCTAATTCTGCCTTTAGGGATAAGCAATTTCGACCGGTAAGAAACACTGTTCAGTATAGCTTGGTTATCGGTTATTGTATGTACGAAACTTTTTTTTTGTGAATTGTGTTTGTACAAAAAGGGACAAGCACCACTGCGATGCGCTTTAGGCAAGCGCACACAGGCAGCCTCGAAAGCCACCAATCGTGCTTGTCGGCACTTCGCTGACTCATATGAAAGAACACAGACACGTAGTTTGCTACGCTTTATTATACTAACATGATGACATTATTTTTGAGCATTCAATATAGTTTCGTCAATTGGTAAGGCAATTGTATACATCTATAGAGCTACGACTCAGAGCTCTGGCATAACCGCTGTAGTGGCATATAATCGCTTGCACGAGAAACTGTGCGTTATTCAATTAGGTATCCGCGTAGTTAACAATATTATAGTCACCGTAAAGACTCTGTGCACATGAACCAGTTGAAACAATAAGGAACTATTGATTTGGCAGTAAGCACCGACAAACGGCACCAGCTCCTCAGTAATCCTAACACTTACTGAAAAATGTAATACATTCTACGACAAAGTTGCAGTTGTTGGTGCGTTCCAGTAGTAAAGACAGAATTTTTTTGGAGCGAGTTCAACCATATTTCATGGGTGTTCGTGTGAGCGTTTGTATGTTTGCCTATATATGGAAATTTGAATATTTAAAAAATGGGGGGTTAAGTGGGGTTAAGTATTCAAATGAAATTACTTTGTGTCGCAAACGAAATTTCTGAGACACGTTTCAACGAGCTAATCATTCGAAGGAGCCGCTGTTGGTGTTTAAGAAACCAAATATTGACGATCACAAAAACTTGCCAGTCATTCTAACTCACAGTTATCTGACTAACTGAGCACGTTGAACTGACAGCTGTGCCGTCTATGCTCGCTTGCCTATTTTTTACAATTCAGTTCTAATGTTGTGCGGTGTCCGTCAGATGTTGGCCCTAGATTACTGCTTCCTCCAAGGACAATGTGGTAGACCTCCGTTCAGGCTACATCATGATCAAGTCTGACTACGTCCACTGCAGGACAAAGGCCTCTCCCATGTTCCGCCAGTTAACCTGGTCCTGCGCTTGCTGCTGCCAATTTATACCCGTTAACTTCTTAACCTCATCTGCCCACCTAACCTTCTGTCTCCCGCGAACTCGATTGTCCTCTTTGAGAATCCAATAAGTAACCCTTATTAACCAGCGATTATCCTGTCTACGCGCTACATGCCCGGCCCATGCCCATTTCCTCTTCTTGATTTCAACTAGGATATGCTTAACACCCATTTGTTCCCTAATCCACTCTGCCCTCTTCTTGTCTCTTAAGATTTAACCTACCATTACTCTTTCCATTGTTCGCGGCGTCGTCCTCAATTTAAGGTAAACCTTCTTTGTAAGTCTCCAGATTTCTGCTCCGTAGTCAAGTACCGGCAAGATACAGCTGTTCTTTACCTTTCTCTTGAGAGATAGTGGCAATCTACCTGTCATAATTTCAGAGTGCTTGCCAAATGTGATCCACCCCATTCTTATTCTTCTAGTTACTTCAATCTCGTGGTTCGGCTCCACGGTTATTACCTGCCCTAAGTACGCATAGTCTTTTACAACTTGAAGTGCACTATTACCTATATGGAAGCGCTGCTCCCTTCCGAGGTTGTTGTACATTACTTTCGTTTTCTGCAAATTTATTTTAAGACCCACCTTTCTGCTTTCCTTGTCTAACTCCGTAATCATGAGTTGCAATTCGTCCCCTGAGTTACTTAGCAATGCAATGTCATCGGCGAAGCGCAGGTTACTAAGGTACTCTTCATTATCTCGGATCCCTAACTGTACCCATTCTAGGCCTGAGAAAACCTGTAATCATGGGGTAAATAGTAAGGTAAAACACAGTATCCTATACTGATGGGAGACTTCAATGCAAAGGCAGGGAAGAAGCAGGCTGGAGACCAGGCAGTAGGAGATTGTGGCATCAGTACTGGAAATTCCAGAAAAGAGCTACAAGTAGGATTGGCAGAACGCTATAATTTATGGATCTTGAATACCTTCTACCGAAAACGAGGAAAACCTAAGTGGACATGGAGGAGCCCTAATGGCGAAAATACGAACGAAATAAACTTTATAATGAGTGCACACCCAGGCATTGTCCAGGACGTGAAAGTGGTTGGCAAGGTACGATGCAGTAACCATAGAATGGTATGGTCTCGAATTCACCTGGACTTGAAGAAGGAATGACAGAAACTGATACGCAAGAAGCCACTCAATGAGCTAGCACTGAGAAGGAAAGTACAGGAATTCAGAGTCTTCCTTCAGAACAGGTACTCGACTCTTATTTAGGAAACGAGCCTTAGCGTAGATACCATAAATGATCATCTGACCAGTATCATTAAGGAGTGTACAGTGGAAGTTGGAGGACGGGTAGTTAGACAAGACGCTGGCAAGCTTTCCCAGGAAATGAAAAATCTCATTTAGAAGCGTTCAGGCTACGTCGATTGATCATTGGGGTTTAACGTCCCAAATGAACCATATGATTGTGAGAAATGACGTAGTTAAGGGCTCCAGAAATTTCGACCACCTGAGGTTATTTAACGTGCACCCAAATATGAGCACATGGGCCTACAGCATTTTCGCCTCCATTGAAAATGCAGCTACCGGAGCCGAATTTGATTCCGTGACCAGCGGGTCAGCAGCCAAGTGCCTTACTCTGTAGACGGCTGCGGTGCCGTGTGAGTTGCGTGGACAGAAAACTCCACCTGAATAGCAAAATGTTCGACGCCTGTTTTGCACTACACTGATCACTGTGAGGGAAAGTTCTTCATAATCCATATATATATATATATATATATATATATATATATAAGAGGACGAAGTGTAAGAAGTGTTTTATACGTAAGGGCTCGTTTTTACCCCAAAAAGTGCTAATAGTGCTAATGCAGACAAATTTTAATTGTTACAAATTAGGTAGCGTCCGATCTAATCAAACCTACTCGAGGTATTTGAGATTCATGGGACATGGCTAGACGAATTGCGCCCCGTTAAGTCAATGAGGTAGAGCAAAGGTAATTATATAGACATCTTATTGGACACTGTTGAGTGCAAAACCACCTGTATAAGTTTAGTATATTTATATATATATTGAAGTCAGACACATTTATTCTCAAAGATATTCATCCGAGTAAACTACCAACGATGGCATAGAAGCCATATTCCTGAAGATAAAATTACGAATGTTTCATTCTAGCCTAAATAAACTAGGTTAAATAAAGGTTAGGCTAATTTCACCTAATATAGCCTAAGTAATCTCGACTAGGTCCGTAGTCATCAAATGTTTGTCAGCTTACTTCACTAGCCTAATTGAGAGTTTAGCTAAGGTTGCTAAGATAAAATAGAAATATATATATATATATATATATATATATATATATATATACACGTTATTTAAATTTATTATTCACAAAATAATTTTACAAGACCATGCTCAGTTATGCTAAATTATAACAGTATAGATCAACACTGGCTTAGCTTTTCCACTGAGTAGACGTACTTATGCCACACGAAAGAAAAGTGCCTTCGAGCACTTTGTTTATACTCACACAAATCTATTTCAATAAATTTTGTATAGTTATGTGGTTTATTTACACTAACTTAGCATAATTAGGCTCGACCTGGTCTACCATAACTTGTATCTTCTTCCACTTCGCTCCCTTAGCTTTGTTGGCAATAGAACGTGTTGTCCTATTCGTGGTCCTATTCCAGTTTACCTTAATTATTCTTATCTATGCTCGACACAGGCAATAAATATCATGTCAACTACGCCAAATTTGTCTTGGCTACACTTTCCTTGATTAAAATGGGCTCATCAAAGCTTACCTTGGCTTAACTTATTAACAGCAAGCTGGGCTAGGCTCCCTTATGCTTAAATAAATAAGCCTAGGCTTCTGTCTGTTAGGCGATATCATGCTTAAGTACGTCTTATTAGATTGAGCTATGTTTGAACTTGGCTTAACGTGGCAAGTGCAAGCTGGGTCGCTAGGTTTTCTGGTGGTGGCACATGGTGTCGCCATAATACCTAATCATGCTAATTCTATTGGGTTATACGATGCTACGTAGGCCTAGTTAGGCTAATTAACTGAATGACGTAAAAATAAATGTAGGCCAGACACTTGAGCCGGCTGCGCCCCAGGCGTTACGTAGTACAGCGCAAATTGGATTGGGAAGACAGTGACACCCAATCGACGATCAGTCTGCGAACGCCATCCCCACTTCAGACAAAGTGACATAAAATACGCAGCAGATATAACGAGACGCGCATAGGTCCCGCTCCATCAGTGCGTTCTCTGCTCGAACGCCATCACCACGTCAGACTACGTGACATGAGAAACGCACCACATATGACGAGACGCGCATGCGCCCTACTCCATCAGTGCGTTATCTCTTGGCACGCTATCACCACTTCAGACTACGGACATGAAAAACGCACCAGATATGACGGGACGCGCATGCGTCCTGCTCCATCAGTGCGTTCTCTCATAGGACGCTATAACCACGTCAGACTACGTGATGTGAGAGGCGCACCAGATATGACGGGACGCGCATGCGCCTCGCTTCGTCAGTGTGTTCTCTCTTGAAACGCTATCACCACGTCAGACTACGGACATAAGAGATGCACCAGATATGACGGGACGCGCATGTGCCCCGCTCCATCAATGCGTTCTCTCTTGGAATGCTATCACCACGTCAGACCACGGACATGAGAGACGCAATAGATATGACGGGACGTTCATGCGAGCCGCACCATCAGTGTGTTCCCTCTTGGAACGCTATCACTACGTGAGACTACGTGACATGAGAGACACATCCGATATGACGGGACGTGCATGCGCCCTGCTCCATCAGTGCGTTCTCTCTTGCAACGCTGCCACCACGTCAGACTACATGACATGAGAGACGCCCCCGATATGACGGGATGCGCATGCACCATGCTCCTTTAGTGGGGCTCTCGACAACAGGTGACCCATCGTGTGACGGCGCGTAAAAGCATTCCACTCCGTGATTCCGGGGTCCGTACCATTTCGCTGATGCTCTATTCATACTCGTATTCCCATGCATGAATGTTTTAAATGTAAGAGATTTGGATAGAACATTGAAAGAGCCTCTTTTTCCATTTTGCTATTCCGTACTGCTCGGACCAGGAGGTTCTGCCCTGTGATGACAATGAAAAGACATCTCATATATAAAGGGCTAAGCCATTTGGGTACGTTGTTAACCTTACCAATAGTCGACTTTAGCTAGAATAACTTATACAAGTGTGATTAATATTCGCATAGTCGACTTCACTAAGGTAGATTTATTGGTCAATATTAGCTGTTACGAATATAAATATTCAGTTGAGAAAAATTCTGATAAATTTCTAAGAAGTGGATGTGGAAAATAGCTGCCGTGCTCATATTAGGATGTAGAAACCAAGAAAATAAAAAAAGTGAGTCAGAAACACCAAATGTTCACTTTATGAGCTTTATTCTTTCCTTCGATAGACTAATACACTCGAAAGTGAAGTTAGTTTTTCAGCTATCCGTTAATGCGGCGTACCGTCAAAGCTTTGCTCTACGCACATTGTTCAGCAACGAGAGCCGGTCTAGACGCTGATGAAACGGCCTTCACGGCACTGCGGAAAGATGAGTTACTTCTACATCGTACTGACGTCAATATTTCTAACACAGAAACTTCATGTCTTCTTATGATCCTGTCTTCCAAGGCGTAAAAAATACACGAAGTTGACTTGTTAAACGTGCCGACAGGGTCAAATGCACGCAATTAAGCACACCGATGATACAATCACACATGCATGTCACACAAGATACGTTGAAAACTGCGCTGGAAAAAATGCAAATAAAGCGAATGCAGCAAATTATGCAAACAGTGGAACATGGTGATCAGGGGAATAGGATGAGTAGTCTGTACATGGGAGTGAAGTGAGAATGCAGTTCTTGGCTCGGCTAGCGGCTCCACCAGGGACCACCTTCATTGATGTCGTAGTCAGCGCCTCCGCCACCTCCCCCACCGTAGCCTCCTTGGATCTCGACATCAGCGACTCCACCGCCACTGCCGCCACCCTCAGCTACGACAATGTTCCCTCCTCCGCCTCCACCTCCATCAGATTCTACGGTAATACCAGGGTCACGAGCAGCGTCCGCATTTTGGATCACGATGAGGTCGTCACCGGTGCCACCACGGCCTGCATGATGATAGAAAGAGTGCAAGAGATTCCTGGAGAGCCATGATTCTAAGCATAGTCTTGGCTACGGCCGTTATTAATAATGCTCAAATAAAAAATCTCAAGCAGCCCTAGACAAGAGAAAAGAATCGGTTTCAACACATATGACTCGACTTGGTTGTTATTGATTCCTGCGCTTTTTCTAATTGTTCATACTTTCCCGACACATGCCACACATATTACGCTGTAACTTAATGTGATCAATCATTATCGAGTTTCTGTTATACAAACGCCTCAATTTGCATTTGTGCAGAACGTTTCCTTCTTTCAAAATCATCCCTGACGGGACCAGTATTGCATGGTTTTGACTGAAATAGCACAATTGCAGCGTATAAAGATGTCAAAGAATGTTCTTCTAAAAACGCAACTTTAAACGCCAAAAGTACAATATGCTGAGCATTTATTCTATCAATTGAATTTATGTCTTATTCAAATTTTAGATAAGCATTGTGATCACATTCAAGGTTTTACTGACGCAACCACCCGCTACTGGATGCTCTCATCACGTGTGAGTTTTGTACGTGCAACGTACGCAGAGCTCGAAAAAGTTTTTGAAAAACCACCAGAAATTCTAACTGTATTTTATTATAGGCAATGACATTACTTTTATGGAAACTTTAGGCATACATGGCTTATAACTCGGATTGTTAGGACTACTTTCATGCACTAATGTGGTTTAACATTTCTATCAAAAAATCTATTTATGAATCTGTGTTTTGTTTCTAAAGTGATCGGTTAAGAGTGTGCCTAAACTATGTCAGGAATCGTCCTATTTGTTGTATTGTAGATATAAGCATTTATATAGGACGTCATAGGGTACTTCACATCAGAAAGAGCTTTGCACTAGTACTTCAGTATATATACTTATCGAACAAGATGTACGTCGAAACTCCTTCGTTCTCTTGTTTTTATAGTACATGAGCTCACATGTACCTTTCTTGAGCACTTTCGCGCAAGTAGATATCTTATTATTTTCCTTATTTTGCTCACGTTGTGGCTCATATATAAATGTGAGCATAGTGAGTTTTTGTACATATTATTGCTACTTAGAAGCATATACTTATGAATATGTGCTCCCGTTGGCCTAATGAGAAGCTGAAATGTGTATGCCAAACATGGGAATCCGGCGCCCTGAAATACATTTTTGTTCCTTTTTTACACTAAATAGATAGGTATCGGGCTAGGTGAGCACGTATGTCAACGCACGTAGTATGCGTGCTGGATTGCTCTTATAAACACAGCCATCTTGCAACGTGTTTTTAAGTTATTTCAGGCTAAACGACTGCATACATCTACTAGAGAGGAAACTACATTCGAGTCTATATTTGTGCATAATTCGTTTATTTCATCATGTCTCGCTTCCCAAAATTACGCTTAGAGAATACATGACTTTTAAAAGAATGCAATATACTATATTTATAGGTTCTAATGCTGCATGTTTTGTAAAGTCTGCATGCAGAATATCACTTCTAGTGCAGTGAGCACGGACACTTGATGCCACATGCTAGTCCAACACCTTCCCTGACTAGAGCTATTCTCCAGAACTAGTGAAATCTACCAGTAATACTAAACGGGTTGAAGTTTCTAAGGCAATCGCACTAGATAAAGACAAGTTACAACATTCTAGGCTGATACAGAGAGAGAACTCAGAGAGATAACGCAACGCTAATACCATGTGTCCGGGGTTCCAATTTCATCGAAGAGAAAAAGTTACGCAACTAGATACTACCACAACGCGCACAGAGACATAGAATAATTCGAGCGTAGCTTACCACTCCCGCCTCCTCCGTAGCCGCCTCCACCACCTCCAGCACTGCCACCTCCAGTCTTCCAGCCTGCTCCTCCACCACCCATGTTCCAACCACCACCCCCGGTCTTCCACCAGCCATTCCCACCACCCATGTCCCAACCTCCCCCACCTCCAGCAGACCACCCGCCTCCTCCCTTCCATCCTCCCCCTCCACCGCCACTGCTGCCTTTCCAGCTGTTGCCTCCACCACGCCGCTTTTTTGGTGGACTCGGCACCGCGTGCAAGCTCTTGATCAGGTACACAGATCCAGTCTTGAAGCGCCGAGACATGACAGCCCGAGTGCTATGGGTGCTGTGGCCTCCGCCGAAAGCCGTCGTTGAGCAGAAGCCAAGGAAGACGGTAATCAATGGGATCAGTTTCTGCGTAAAGAACCATTAAATCACGACTTCAATAACAACACTTAGTTTCACTGAACAAAATGCCTTGTTGAATGAATAGTTCACCCTTCTTCTGCACCGCAAATTGTTACAGCTTGTCTTGAAAGTGAGAACGCTTTAGCAGAGCTAACTAAGCTGTGGCGATGTATAGTCAAGTATTCTGGGAGAGTTCATATGATTATGTAGGGGGAATGAAAAAGTGGCGCTCACTGACCAAGACGAAGTGAAAATGCCTCAAATGCATTTCACGTCTTGTATTTGTTTCTGAGCACATTAAACACCAATGCCTCGAAAGATATCAAAAAAATCGTGCGGGTTACTAAACGTCTCTGACTATTTTTTCGCCTTTACACGATCAGCAGCCACGAATTTATTGTCAAGCCGTGATAACGAGAATCCTAACAAATAACGTATAGGGTTCTGTTCTAGTTTTTGCCGATGAAACACTAATTATGACAGCGATAGGTCTTCCACACTGTTATATGAAGAAAAAATTCCCAGTGGTAAGCAATGATTTCACAGAATACTGCACAGAAAGGCATAGCATAATTGCCCCGACATTACATCAAAACACTCCACAAAGAATAAACTTTAGCTCAACTATGTGCTTTTTGTTGCAAAAATAGTGTGGTCAGCGGAGTTAGCAGAGGTCCAGCCTAAGTCCGCTGTTCCCAAGCTTCTGTGCACTATATACGCATAGTGAAACTGAGGAAGGTGCACTATGCGCACATGTTACGAAGCAACACTGCAGATGACCATCTTACACCTGATCATTAAAATAGCGCATCTATGCGACTAGACGACCACCCTGAATAGTTGACTGCCTTGTTGATTCAGTTGCCACCACGTAGAATATCGCAATAAAGCGGTAGACCAGGAGCCAACATCAAGCTGCAGTAGCTGCTGACCTTCGCGGAGACTTGAGATGTAGTCCAAAAGCAGTGTAGCACATTCCACTTACCAGAGCTTGCATACTGATTCGAAAAGAACGTCTCCGATGGAAACCGCGAACTGTTTCTAACAATCTCACAACTGTTCTGATGCCCAGAGCATCTGCTGGGTGGCTTATATACGAAAATATGACCGCCGCCGTTCATTCGTCGAGGCTTTCTTCACAGTAGAAAAAAAAATTGTCTCGTCACGACATGTACGGCACAATAATCGGCATATTTGAAGCGTGCCGAGATACTATTGTTGAACGCGGAGGCGAGTGCATGGCTTTCTTTTCTTTCCCTCAGTTTACGAATTAAAGAGAAACAGAAAGCGGGGCCAGCCGCGAAAACGAAAACCAAGGTTAGAAGAAAAGAAGCGGTGGGGTGAAGAATCTTGTGAACAATGACCAAGATGTGCCAGGAATAAAGACCAACCCCCGTGAAAAAGAAATAAAAAAATACACTAGGAAATGCGAGCGCATCTCTTCAAAGGCGATTCAGGTCGGCGATGTGCTCAGACTGGTTAACGCTGCCACGCTGGGCTCCACTTTCTCACGAGAGAAAGAGGCAGACGCGGAAGGACTTTAGAGGGCGTCGGGCATGATAATCGTCAAAGGGCGCTTTCTGTGGTATCATATTGCACCAAAGCCCATGTATAGGTTTTGTGATAGAAGCACTGCATTTTGTTTGCTTCAACAGTCCGTAACCAATGAATCGCTGCCATTTTTCACACACGAGTTACGCGAACAAGCTACTGTTGAATCATTTAGCATATAAAAGTTCTTATGACCACGTTGTTTTGCTGCATAAGCGTGCTCACGGGAAATCTATTATTGACTCGTCTTGTGTTTACAACAGCCCTCCTTCTAGGCCCACCAGGATAAGTCATCCTCTTTACGCTGTCCATTTTATTCCAGAAATTGTTTGTTTCAGGATTTGCTTTCTATCTGTTCACTACTGTGATCTGGAATAGCCTTGAGGGTTCCTTGCAAAAGTTACCACATGATGAATTTTCAAAACAGTTACCCTATTATGTGCTTTATTCGACTTTATCTTCATAACATTGTTTTTCCACGTTGTTTGTATACTACATATATATTTTGCATCTCATATGCACTTAGTTTATGGATGATGTTTCGACTCTTGCGAACTTCTTCTTTTAAGATGGCAGATGGTATATGTGAATGAATAAAATTAATATGTATAGGGCCTATTTGATAGCGCTGAGAAGTCACTTCTGATCAATATCGGTACTCTGTAGTTACGCTGATCTTTTTTATAGTGTATCAGAAAACATATTTCAAACAAGTGTGGTTTGGCTTCATTTCTTCATGGGCATAATGGCATGCATGAACGATAACTCACGTAAACGCTGTAAACAAGTACTGCTTCTTACACTTTTGTAAAGTTGCAGCTTGAGCCAAATGTGAGAACATAGAGTAGACCAATTTTATTCTCTAAAATACGGTTGCATAATTTACTGATCTTCAACATACTAAGCCTGTCTTGAGCTTACAAAAATCTCCATATAGAGCAAATGGCTCAGAAATTATTTTCAAAATATTAGTGCCATCTAACTGCTCTGAAGATTGAAACCGTGCAAAGGAGTTTCCACATTTCAACCAAATGAATATGTGAACACTACCAGGAATGCAATTTAATACGGCTTACTCATTAGTCGAACACTTTGTGTACCGAGGTACCACAGAAGGTGAGCTGCAGCTACCTCAGGCACGTGTATGTTAAGTACGCCATTTCGTACTCATCAAAATAGTTTCGTATTCAAAGATTGCACCATTATTATTAGATTCACGATAAATCCACGTGTGATGGTGTAGGATATTGTTTTATGACCATGTTGTATAACTTAAGTCCTCGGCCGTTTATCAATAACGTTCCATTTGCTATATAACGTATGCACGTATATAACGTGTGCTAGCTATGCTGCGGAAGTGCAATGATTTTCAAGTTTCGGCACTCAGGGGAGGGGCTGTTCCAAAAATGTTGAGTGCTATTCTGGCCTCTCCAGTTATGTAGAGTCGTAACTTAATTGTAAGGACTTCCTCGGTGAATGATCGCTGGTTGCCACCGCACAATATACTTTTGACATATCGGCACTCATCATCTGAAATAAGCACTGCATGTGCGTATTTGAGACGAATCGCCATTTTTAACCAAATTCTACTGCCAAACACCTTTTGTTAAAGTTCCTCGTGTGAAGTTCTTGTCTGATGTAACACATCATTGATATTTTCTTTCATGCACGACTAACTTAATTTTGATATCGCGTGTATTGCGGCCTTCAAATGCAATTTGTATTATCTCAAGATGTAAAATAAAACAGGTATGCCATAAAATATTATGTACGACAGTTTTTCATCATATTTAACTGCCCTGAAATAAACAACTTAGTGTTAATTATCGAAAGCTGGTCAAATAATACTCATTCATGTGCACCTACGGTACAATGTTCCTGCCTCACCGTAGAGTTAATTTGCGAAGACGGTAGGTGCCTGACTGTCGTATCATTATTATTGAAATCTGCATTGTGTAAAGAAATGTTTTTCATGCAAGGTATTTTTGCACTCTTTCATTGACGTGTTAATTATATCAATTTGTGGTGTTTTTTAGGTATACATGGTATATAAAACTCATGGCAAATTGTTCGACACTCTTTATTACAATATTTTGTGGTACACTATAGATGGTGCACCACAAAATATTGTAAAGAAACTATTTTGTGGTATAGAGCTTCCTAAGAGCCAGTTCATTATATACGTTCATATCAATGTCACTATCGTTAGTGTTATATATGCCGTATGCAGGCCTTTGCAAAGTGCACTTGTCACTGGCCATTGCACACTGGTCATTGCAAAGCGCACTTCACGCCGTTACAGTGTCCGGGGGTTATGAAGCTTTCACGAACTAATCCGGTCATGAACACTTTGTTTGTTCTTGACCTGTGCACTGCATTGGAGTCAATACGTTGGTAACGAGGAAAGGAGTGTCTGTCTGGGTCTACCGAGTGTCGAGCAGCACCGGGAGTCGGCTCCTATGGGAGGTGTTCGTGCAGTGTTCAAGCTATGGGACACTTTGCTTGAACATTGCACTGACCGCCTGTGCAACGTAGCAGGCATCTGCTTGTGACGCGCAAGCGTCTTCGTTGTGGCAGGTGGTACGGGTCAAGCGACACGGCAGCACAAGCTGAAACACCAAGAAGGCTAAATATAATGATTGATATCTGGGGTTTAACGTCCGAAAACCACCAAATGACAGAGACGGCGTAGTGGAACGCTCCGGAAATTTCGACCACTTGGGGTTCTTTAACGCGCGCCCAAATGTGAGCACACGGGCCTACAACATTTCCACCTCCATTGTAAATGCAGCTTTCGCAGCCGGGATTC
This sequence comes from Rhipicephalus annulatus, assembly GCA_013436015.1. Classification (NCBI taxonomy): domain Eukaryota; kingdom Metazoa; phylum Arthropoda; class Arachnida; order Ixodida; family Ixodidae; genus Rhipicephalus; species Rhipicephalus annulatus. The sequence goes on along the minus strand of WOVY01000097.1, from coordinate 388,348 downwards.
GATCCCGCGAAAAGGCTAAATATAATAGATGTTTTTTCACTCTCGTTCAGCAACAATAATGTCAAGATTGGACAAAAGGAAATGGAATTTTTACGCTGAACCCACACGCTTGATCTCTACTTGGAGCGTTTCGAGCCCTTTGGCACATCCAATGGCATAGCAAAAGAGAAGAAACTCGGCATTTCAAAAACTGAAGCTCCTAAAAGGATTGATAACGGGCCAGAACATCTCATTAAGTTCTAGTAGAAATAAAAAAAATTTTGAGATGTAGTGAGAGTTTCCAGCATCACCCTGAAATTGTGACTAGGACTTATATGTTTTAGTTGCGCTAAAATGTACGAAAAGCCATTATGCAGCGCGGCCTCGCGGAAGAACCTGGAAGCTCCATTGTGAAATATGGAGTCCGTCCCATCGCTATAGCTAGTCACCTAGGCTCATGCTTTCATGCGCGTGAGTTCTCAAAATTAGAGTTTGCATGTCATTATAGAACCCCACTCACTTCTGTTCTACTTACGTCGTAAAATAGTTACTAGAAAAGAGAGGACACTGCCATCGAGTTTGCCAGGGGACCAAGTCGATCCGTGGTGCATGCGGGCAGAGTGCCTGCATGCGCAGTAAACCACCACACACGAACACGAATCGCTCTCACGCTCACTGTTTACAGCATGTCAGTACACGACTTTATATTCGCTAAAGGTAAAAGAAATTCTGAAAGCAAATGTTTCGCAGCATTTCCCACTACAGAATTCCGTGATTAGACTCACTGACCATTGAGTTTGCCGTTGCGCTATTAGAAAAAGGCACCATGAAAAAATTGTTTTCGGTCTCTATAAAACTCCAGATAAAAAAAACGGGTGTCCGTGAAAACTCTTTCGTGCTGTTTCTTATCAATCTCCAAGCCATAGCGGCGCACCACCTGCATTGAACCTCACCTAGCGCATACGCTGAGGGCCACGCCCCCCCAGTGTACCCTGTTCATGCAGCCGCCGCGCCTCATTTGTCCGGCGTGGTGCGAGCTAAGTACGCGCGAACACATGTCCGCACATCTGCAAGGGTTACCTCAGCCAGGTGTGCACATAAGTTTTTGGCGCTGAAGTTTGCACAATCGTGCATGATCTGTAACAGGCTGTGGTTCATTCTAAACAAACAGGGCGTGCAAACATGGACGTAAGAAAGAAGTCACAATTTCTCGAGTCACACGCTAGAACTTCTTTCTTTTGTCCATCTTTGCATGTCCTGCCTTTTGAGAGTGAACACTAACCAACTAGCTCAGCTTTCTGTTATTCTATACTGCATTTTGGCTCTGCTATGTGGGCGCCAAGTAATAAGCTAGTATCAACCAAGTCCGCGTTATGTCACTAAAATCGACCAGCTTCGCTGTATCTTAAGCTTTACAAGGCTTGTGTAAGCTTATCTTTTTTTTTGTTGTAATTGCGGTGGAAGCGCAAAAAGTAGTTAAAAATTTGGTAGCGCCAGCGGAGCCTGGGAAGACTACTTTCAAAGTCAGGATTGTATTTAGGGAGACTTACCACCCCTGATATAAATTATAGCGGAAAGGGGAAAAATTAATATCAGGGTTAAGTTAAAGTTAGAGCGTGAAAGTATATAAGTATTAGTCCTTGAGATGAAGCAGTTGGCTTAAAATTGTGATTTTGGGTCCTCCCCAAAAGACGTTATGCGTGACAGGCTTGTGACAGGATTCGGTAGCAAACACAGTCTAAGCGCTCTTTTCGCCAAAGAAGACCAAGACTATGAAAGTGCTTGCAAAATTGATGAATCACGGGAGCTATCAGCTATGCAAATGGCAATGCTGCAAGCAGGAGGCGTACATTAGGGTCTGAATCTCGTCAAATCTGAAGTAACTATACGGACACTAAAGAAAAAAGCAATGCAGCAGAATGAGAAAAAAAGCACCAAGTACACCTATTGTGGTAGGGCGCACGACTTCGATAACTTCTGGTACGAGAACTCTAAAGGCAACCGGTGCACAAAAGTAGGTCATCGGTAGAAAATGTGCCTAAGAAGCGTTCTACAAAAGAGACCACACATCGTGTTGGAATCATTCAGCGAAGATGGGCACACGATCTACGAGTGTCACGATTGATTCATCATTGTATAGCCAGGGAAGCTATACAGTTATTATAGGCGTAGAGGCAAAGAGCATGCCTATGCATGTCGACACTTATGGCGCGGTGACTGTGGTTCATGAAGCAGTGTATCGGTCGACTTTTCGGGAACCCCATTCAGTTGTGCTGAAAACGTATAGTGAAAAAATCAATGTTTGGAAGAAATGTCGTGTCACAGCACTTATCGGCTGAAAGCTGTTTTTCCGTCTAATCTGCGTGATTCTGAGCCAAAGTTACCGGTTGTTCTACGGAAAACATGACTTGATAAATTTCAGCTAAAGTAGAAATCGCTGTTCTCTATAAGGTATCATCACGCGTCAAAAAGGAGGGCTTCGGGCAAGGAATACCACGTAGTCACAGAGACTCAGGTCAGTGACGCGACACAACCAAAAAGACTGAGCGAGAGAGCGTGCTGTCCCTTCGACATCGTTAGTTTCTTGTGGATGCTGGCTCGTGCTCGTCGCTGTTCATGGCCAGGTGGCATTACTCCCCCACTGAAAAAAAAAGCATCGCACCAATGCTTTCGCAAGTGGTAGTGGATGAGCAGAATAAAACCAAACGACCACACTTTGGGTGCATTGAAAAAAACAACAACAAAAATATCAGGCCAAGCCATGATCGCACAAACGCGTGAAGTACGGCTTGAACCTACAACGTGAACAAGACACTGGGGCAACATGATTCTGTCTGAGACAACCTCACAGTTCACGTCACTCACGCGATGCACCGCGATGCTTTTCGGACAACTCTTGGCGGCAAACCGGCGTCCATACCCAAACTAAATCTACTGGGTGGTATTCGACTTGTCAATGGCGGAGATTTTAGCGGCGTGCATTTGCAGTTTGTTGTGGCTTGATGTGCAGGCGTGCTGACTGTCCTACTGAGTAAGCTGGTCAGCGTAAGGTGTGAGAGAACCATGATAATTGTGTGGCAACATAGCGTCTACTATGGTGTGGACCTCACGCCCGTAAACGAGAAAGAATGTTGTGAATTTTGTCGTTTCTTGGGTGGCAATGTTATTAGCGAATGTTATGTATAATAGAGCCTAATCCTACGTCTTGTGCTGAATGTCCACATACATGAATAACCTATCGGCGATGGTCTTGTTCAGTCGCTCCGTCAAGCCGTTAGTCTACGGTTGATACGCCATTGTCTAGAGATGGCTCCTGAAGCTTAGTTTGAATACAGCGTCAATGAGCTGTGGCGTGAAGCGGCCGCTCGATCAGTTATCACGCAAGACGGGGCACCATAGCGAAGAACGATCTGGTCGACGAAAAAATGGGCAACATCAGAAGCTGTAGCTCATTTAACGGCTCTTGTCTTGGCGTATCTCGTTAGATAATCCGTCGACCCAACTATCCACTCGTTACCGGCAGATGACAGAGGAAATGGCCCCAGTAAATTCACTCCTATTTGATCTAACGGCAACCTTGGTGGTGTGATTGATTGCATCAGGCCTGCAGGCTTCAGTGGCGGAGATTTGCGGTGTTGACATTCACGGCAGCCTTTCACATATCGCTTGACGTACGTAGCAAGTTTTGGCCAGTAACGCGCCTGCTGAACTCTGGCGAGAGTTCGTGAACAACCTAGACGACCGGATGTGGTTTCGTCATGGCAGGCTAAAAGAATGTTGTCTCGCCTGTGAGAATTGACCAGTAGCAGGTAGGCTTCCCTATTTCCGTTCAAGTTTGTTTTGTACAGGACACCACGTCATAGGCAAAACGAAGATGGATTGTGAGAAAGGTGTCGAGGTACGTGTGTGTTGCATCCTTACAGATTGTAAATGATTGCGCGAATCTCGACGTCATCATGTTGTCATGCGGTCACTTCAGCTATAGTAAGGACTCCAAGGTATGTGGGGTTTAACGTCCCAAAACCACCATATGATTATGAGAGACGTCGTAGTGGAGGGCTCCAGAAATTTCGACCACCTGGGGTTCTTTAACGTGCACCCAAATCTGAGCACACGGGCCTACAACATTTCCGCCTCCATCGGAAATGCAACCGCCGCAGCCAGGATTTGAACCCGCGACCTGCGGGTCAGCAGCCGAGTGCCTTAGCCACTAGACCACCACGGCGGGGCATAGTAAGGACTCCGAAAAAGCCACTGTCATCATCATTGTCGGGATCACAAACTCCTGTGGTTACACGGGACAAGAAATCAGAATCTTCGTGCTTGTGGCCTAAATTAAAGACGATGAGAAGTTCACATTCTTGCAAACAAAGACTCCATCGTGCCAGACGCCCAGACTGGTCTCGTAAATTGGCTAACCAGCCCATTGAATTGCTGACCTTTTAAACAAAATCTGCCGCTCATCTCATTGAAGAAACGTAAAATTACGAACAAAAATTTGGATGCCCTAGTGGGTGATGTTTTTACTCTTCGTGCTTTAGCTGAATAACTTAGTATGCTGTCAAACACAGTAATAAGATGAGTGGTGTTACAGCACTCTTGCTAGGTTGCCAGCACGAAATGTTTGCACTCACTCTGGCTCGAGGTTGCCAGTGTCCAATTTAACACAGAAATTACAACTTCGGGTATCGAAGGTCACATTTACAAGGCTATTTTTTGAATGTGCGATTCCGAAAGCAAATTTCAAACTGGATAACGACTGCGAACTCAACATCAACTACATGGTACAGGTTTGTTTCACACTCACTGACGTGAAAGAACATTAACAATGTGTATGAAATCTTGACTGTAGTACTATAGCCTTATGCAACGAAGATATGGGTGTGCTTATGAGCTGCTTGACCACCTGTCACTGTTCCATGCCTGCTGGAGTGAGAACGCTGAACCTTCCAGAATTGGCAGTGGGGGATGCAGCGAAAATGATGGCACTTAGATACTTTGCTGCTGATGCGGTGACACAAATTTCTGCAACATCAGGGCACCAGGATGCTTGTGGCATAAACAGTCATAGTGTTGCTGGCATGAGAGGTGACAACTGGCCCAAGAACAATAGAAGCAGCACCTGGAAGAGAATAAATAGTGAGTGTGACATTGTAATGGCTCTGTTATGGCTTCGTGAAATAATGTGATATGCTTTCCCAACAAGGTGTCAAATTTTTTTCATCAGTGACGTGTGTGCATACATGCACACTAATGCCTGTCGGATGTGAGTATGACCCACATGTGATTCACTGCCCATGTTAACTCAGGAACAGCAAGAATGCACGTTGGAAATTTCCGAGTAAGCACTAAGGAGACAGTTTAACAGTACATCTGTTGTCAGTATTAGCAGCTTCACAATGAGTGAAAAATTTCAATGAAAAGATACAGTAAATATCAGTTGCGGCTGCATTTGAACTTTGGAATTCCAGGTGGTGTACATAGCCACACTAGGGGTTGTAAATTCTCCAGAAAAGACTATTCAGGCTACGTATAGGAGCGATGTCGAGTGTTTGAAACGTTGGCTATCTTTATTTAAAACAATGCAATGAACAATAAATATTTACTTAAATATGGCTGAACATGCAACAATGAAGTACTTTTTTACCTGGCAGAAATTATGATACACACATCATCGCACAGTGGCATGCACCTGATTTTGATAAACCTGAAATCCGTGCTCTTAAAAGCACAGACACAAGTGCAGGTATAATATTGCACCATCCGTTACTCCTTAGACATTTGTGTAATCGACATGCCCGGTAAGCCCTTTATCTACTGACAGCTACTAAGATTACACAAATATATGTATCAACTTAGTAACAATTGACCGAAGGAGTAAAAAAATGCAGCCAAGGAAGTTTGCCATTGACTTTTTCACAAAAAATTATTCTCCACAAATCCTGAGATTGACTGTATCGTATTTGGATTTAGTCCATGAGAATGTATAAGAACCACACTTTTAAAAGTTATTTTTGCGCCTTCTGCTGCACTGGGAATATTAATTATATCCCAGCTATAACACCAGCAGAACCTAAATAAAAATAGAATGTTTATAATAAGTGTGTTAAATCAAATATATGCAACAAAATATAAAAATAACCATATATGACACTAAGTAACCTTAGCTAATTACTTGCTTTGTAATATTTCAGTTCTCTCTGAAAAAAATAAGAGCTTTTCAATTTAGTATACAAAAGTTGGCACTATTCCAACCTATCATGTAAACTATTTTACATTTAGAAGCTAGTAATAATCAAAGCACATAGACTTGAGAGTGTGAAAAAAGGAAGCCGTTTTGTGATTGTAATAGCTTCTGCTGAAATGAATTGTGACCTTTGTTTTCAATTGAAAAAAATAACTGATTGTATTTTCTTCACAATATCAAGGTATCAACCTGGTTTCAAAGTGACAAATGAATTGATTCTATTTTATTTACAACATTAAGTATGAACTCAGTCCCTTTTAGGGTGGAAGTGACATCAAAGATAGCAAGTAGCTCTCACCCTGCAAACTTCAAACAAAACTGAAGAAAAGAACACAACTTCTTAATAAAGCTTCACCTTAAAAGAATCAGCTACCTTCATGATAAGTGCCCCACTATGGTTTAAATGTTTTTTTTTCACTTTTCCAATCTTTGACTATCAGTTATTAACTGCCGATAACAGCAGCCATATAATCTGCAGAGGCTTTAATAAATGCGTGTAGCTAGCAGCGTCTTGGTATTCTTTTTATTTTCGTCCGTGCATCTAACATCTGCTGCAACTACTTGAAATGCATTGTCACTTCAATACAGCTGTATTGGATCGTGAATAACCATATTCGTTGTTTTTCTTATTCGAATTGATCCTTTTTTTAATTGTGGTGTTTCTGTCACTTCGAAATGTTATCGTACAGGTAATGGGTTGCTGCATGCATCAGCTTCACTTACCAGTGCTGCATGAGAACACTATTCGAACTATGAGAAGATAGCTGCATGTAGTTAAATGCACTCTAGTATGGTTTTGATTTCTTGTTTTTTCTTGCGTGCTAATACTAGATAGTAAACTAATAAAGTAAGCACGGATGAAATTGATATGTTCTCAATGTTCCTCGTGCCTGCGCAGCTAGTACTCACCACTAGGACGCATTGCTTCAAGGTATAAACACTGGCAAGACACAGTCCAGCAACCACATTAAAAACGTTTTTATCTCTTAAAATAAAAAAGAAACGATTTGATGACTTTCTTTTGTAGTAACCAATGAACGGTACTACTAAAAGTGATATTTACCACATTTTAATTTTTACATGGACCACCTCAATGCTAAATATACAACCAAACATTTACAAAAACCAAATATCTTTGCAAAATTTTCACCAGCTCTAAATATTATTTTGCAATGTACACATATAAAATTACTTTGCCTACAGAAAAAAAACTCTGATAATCAGATAATACGAACTATCATATTTCACTAAATGTTATCTCTGTATGAAACAAAAATCTGCAATATGGACCATATTCTTCATATACTCAAATCCTACTAATGATCTACACAGAAAATTTGTTCCTAACCGGATTGGAGATTAACAAATGTTTAAATAAAATTCATGTGGTTTGATGTCCCAAAACCACGATATTATTATGAAGAACGCCGTGGTGGAGGCCTCTGGAAATTTTCACCATTAGGTCATCTTTATCGTGCACTGACATTGCACAATGCACGGGCCTTTACTATTTCCCCTCCATGAGAACGCGACTACGTACCACGCCCGGCATCGAACGCGCTGTAGCAGCCGACCACAGCCCCGCCACGGTGGTCTAGTGGCTAAGGTACTCGGCTGCTGACCCGCAGGTCGCGGGATTGAATCCCGGCTGCGGCGGCTGCATTTCCGATGGAGGCGGAAATTTTGTAGGCCCGTGTGCTCCGATTTGGGTGCGCGTTGAAGAACTTCAGGTGGTCGAAATTTCCGGAGCCCTCCACTATGGCGTCTCTCATAATCATATGGTGGTTTTGGGACGTTAACATATCAATCAACCACAATAGCCACAATACCTTCGCGGCAAACGAAGCGCAAATTCTTTTATTATTTTTTAGAACGCGTTTTGCGAGTAGTGGTTTTTAACCTTCTGGAAGAAGTCACATGCCACTTCACATTTCTTCAGTTAAAGTTCTCTCTGGTTCTTCGCACCACGGTGCTACCTGCCTTCAGCCGCCTTACCCCACCTTTTGTTAGGCAAGGCAGAGGAGGTGAACTTCGGCTCGACGGGGAGAACACGCGTGTAGGCTGCAGAGCACCAAGATTTCACGGTTAGATATCGCCTCGTCTTTCGGCGCAGCGGCGTACCGGCAGCGTAAACGGAACGCCACCAGCATAACGGGAGGTGCCCACATTAATCGGCTGCACTACGGCGTTGACAACCCTGAAGACTGTTGGCATAGAGTAATGCAACTGCTTTGGACAAGTAATCAGAGTACAATGAAAATGTCACGCTCAAAATGTGAACACAACCAACACCATCAATCGGCAATTTGCGTATATGCTGTATTTTCTGCTCTCAGTACGCACTCTGTCTCAGTAAAATCATGCATGATGCAAGCCGCGAGAAACCGACATCGACATATAAGCACTGCGTTTATGGCCTCGACTTCGCTCGAAGCGGCCTAATCTGAGATATTGCGTAGGTACTACACGACACAGATCATAAGTGGCACGAGTTGTAACCCAAACGGCGAATAAATGCAAAGTTAGGCACTCACCTCCAAGATGCAGACCGGATAAAAAATTGGCCCCGTATCTCCATGTTAATCTGCAAATGTCGTCTAAAGACGATAGTCTTGCACGTGGAGAGAGTGAACAAAACATTTATTTGATGTTCTGCACCAGAAAGTCGGTGACTGGTATTTTGGAGGCGCTGTGTTAGAGTGCCTCGTGCGTGCAGCGGAGGCGAACGAGCGCATCAAGTCACGTCACACGTGAGACATGAGTGCCATCTGGCAGTTTTCTTGGAAAACGTTGCCCGTTCGAAGCGGGCGTGTGCGCCCGTCTCTGAGGTGATAAGGTTTAGAATGCAAGGCGATGGGTAGGTGCCACCACCGTGTTGTCTTAACGAAGCGTCGGAAACACTCCCCTTTTCGTGCAAGCGTTGCATGGTCAGCGCAGCGTGATAAACGCTACGGTCGTTAGAATTACTTATGTATGCCTTTTGTAGTAAAAGACGCACATGCAGATCATATACGTGTTGTTATGGTGCCTCAGATACGCGCAATATTTCTTTTTTATCGAGAATCGCACAAGTCAAAATTTGCACGCTGAATTTTGAGCAACATTGGAGGGCGCTGCAGATGGGGTCGGCCGTTTGAGGTATCGGCTGGTGCCGTTTAGAGTACCCGGTACCGTTATGGGTGGAAAAACAGACAAATGTAAAGACAGATAGACCAGAATTCTTGCGTCAAAGTCCCGAAGAAAGACTATAATCTGTAAAAAGCAAACGCGATCGTTCCCGTCAAAGTTGAGGGCGCGCGATTCTCCCCACCGAAGGATAAGCTCACGCGCACAAACATCTAATCCCCTCTCCTCCCTCCGCATTCGTGGGGCAAAGTACACGTGGGAGATAAGCGCCCGTCGGTACATAGTGACCAGCTGAGATCCGAGCGCAGGCGGCTAGAATACACGGTACCGTTATGGGTGGACAAATAGACAATTGTACAGACAGACAGACCAAAATTTTTGCGTCGAAGGTCCCCAAGAAAGACTATCATCTTTGAAAAGCAAACACGATCGGTCTGGTCAAAGTTGAGGGCACGCGATTCTCCCCACCGAAGGATAAGCTCGCGCACACCAACATCTAACCCCCCTCTCCTTCCTCCGCCTTCGTGGGGCAAAGTACAGGTGGGAGATAAGCGCCCGTCCGCACATAGTAACCAGCTGACCTCCGAGCGCAGGCGGCTAAAAAACCCGGTACCAATAGGGGGGACAAACAGACAAATGTAAAGACAGACAGACCAAACTTTTTGCGTCGAAGGTCTCCAAGAAAGACTATCGTCTTTAAAAAAGCAGCGCCAGCCGCGTCCCGTTCTTTGTGTGCGTCGTAGCCGTTAGGAAAGTAGTCGGGTTGGTGACTAGAGTAGTGACAGCCGACGGATGAGTTACGATGGCGGTGCGCCCGCCGCGGTCGAATGATTTCTCTTTCCGCGATGTCCACCTAAACCACCGTTTGGGAACAAATACAGTTTCGTAGAACAAAAGCGGTGCAGAACACCTCGTAGCGATGAATGCGATGACGGTATGCGATGGCCATATTAGTATAAATTTCTGGAGGTAATCCATATTGCAAATGATTCCTTCTGCCTAATTTTTTTTTAACGGAGGAGACATAGCTTTGCACTATTCAGCGAAACATAATTGTTACACATGTGCTGTATCCATGATATTCGCAAAGTGGTGAAGTCTGTCATTCTTAAAGGTATGCTGTATTCTGGACGTTCGCGAAGGGGTGGAGTGTGTTTATTTCCTGGACTCTATGTCCGCTTTTCTGTCCATAAACACGCGCCTTTTTTTTTTGCAGTGTATCACTAATCTCCAATTCTGTGAAAAAGTGGCGCCTGCTCTTTTCATTTTTTCCACGGTTATCCTAAATCAGATTTGATAGTATGTAAAAACGAGAACATCAATAAACATTAAGTACCATTTACTATCAGGGAGGTGCGCACAAACACAAGTACAATTAGGTTAAAGTACTTCAATACACGACATCTATTTTTGTCCGTATAACAATCTTAAAGCTTGTGGTAAAATGCCCAAATGTATATATGTAATCAATGAAAGAATGGTTTACAAGGCTGCTGTCACTGATGAAAACACGCTATTTTCGAGTGGTGAATCCCAGCCTCTGAATAAGGGTGTGTATCAACATGTCAAGTGAAATTTCGCTGTACAGCTAAAGCACTTGTTAGTATATCATGGTGGTCCTACGCCTAGAAAGCTCATCATCACAGATGCTTGCAAAAACTGTCAATGCCTTACATTCACGATGTTCCGCTGACTCGTCTATGGTGATGAAAATGGGCCAGTTTTTTATAAAAAGGTCAGTCGACCTAATATCTTACGCATAACCTTCCTATCAATATTTTTGTATAGAAGAGGAGGTACAAAACGTACCCACGCTAGCGCTGAAGAAATCAGTTCTGTTCTAGCCTTTAGGAAGACAAGTCTCGACACAACCACAGTTTACGGGCTGTTCATCTCAAGCTTCAATCTTCCATTTCCAATCGTTTTTTTTATTTCTGATATAGTTTTTTAGTACATGATATTGTGCGTGCCACCTGACACTTAATTCGAAAGAATCAAAACAATCAACCAGCCAAATCCCGTAGAATTACAGCATGACTACGGTGAAGTTTACATTAGCCAAACAGGTCAACCGATGTCGTAGCCACATCGCGGCATCACACAAAAACCGTGCCTCCACCCCCACCCGCCCCCGGACTTTATTTTCGCTATGGCATACTGATCGATAAAGGCCTATCTAAAAAACGTGCACCCCCCCCCCCCGCGTACAAAAAAACCGCTATGCCCTTGCCGCTGACGTGTCAATGACAGCTTAGATCATGCTCTTTTAATAAAAGCGTAACAATGTCAGAATGCCCGTTAAAAACTAGGGGACCCTAAAGCTTCGTCTTCAGGAGTTAACGAGATAGCAATCTTCTGTTCCTAGTGCGTACTGCAAACACTGAGTGCATGAAACCTTTTGGAACAAGCTATGCACCCTTTACATCGCCTTAATAAACAGACATAGTGTCATGTGTGCATTTCGTGGTGGGTTACGGGCTTTAAACAACGAAATTTTTGTGATAATCACATGTTCTCAGGCCCGATGGCCATGGGCGCTTGTACTACGCACTATTATTGCAGTATTAAGTGTGAAGCATTTCTTAGCGAACTTCGGCGGCTTTGAGCGTATCTATCTATCTATCTATCTATCTATCTATCTATCTATCTATCTATCTATCCATCTATATGCTGCCTACGAATTTTAGCTATCCTGGTCGTTTTGATAATGGTACCAATAGCAAAATTCATATGAAGCAATATGAGGAAAAGATGAACATAAGTGGCTAGTCATACTATGAAAACCATGACATGTATATTATGAATGCCATGATTTACATTTCATAGTCTTGCTGCTCTTCCAATGATTTCATTCGTATGGCATATTGCAAAACTGTTATGGTATGAAATGACTGCATGGCGAACGTAAGTGTCTTAACCTACCGTGGAAATCATGACATGCATGTCATGTAAGTCATGATAACACCCCACGCTCATGGTACGCTCATGTATGTTCCGCTATTTTCATAATACAATATTTGGTATATTGTTACATGAATGGATGACGGAGGCATATGACTGGTGCAAACAGGATAATCATGATATGCATGATAGCGCACTTGCGGTCATTTCGCTAGCTCCACATATACTCAATATTGTTTTACGTGATGTGAATAGACTACGGAGATAAATAACATGTCCAAACATTATAATCATGACATGCCATGTAAAACAGTACTACATGCTACGCTAATAGCATGCTCGTGGCTGTTTCGCTGGCTCCAGATATACCAAATTTCGTATCACGTGTGAATATATGAGGGACATGATAATCCAAACTTGATAATCAGGACATGGAAATCATGTACGGCATAATTTACTTCCGCCTTATAACGCTGGGCTGATTTCTAGGCGACATATTGTTACGTGGAAAATAACAGTTGTCAGTCGGCAGCCACAACGCAGCTCACCGACAATGTCCACTTCTTCACTCTCAGTTTGAGGCACCTTTCTTGGGTATGCCCCACTATGCCCTCTTTCAGTCAGCCGAAATTACGTAACACGACCCACGGCGGCAAAAGCACCAACCCGGCGAGTTTACGGGGCCACTGCAGGAGCAGTGTGGTAACGCTTGAGCCTTGATACGTGGACGATGTCCCTCTAAAGCGAGCGGAAGAGGTTGATGGATTATCAGGGACAATTTCATAAGCAGTGTCGGTCACTCGTCTAAGCACGTGGTATGGGCCCGTGAAACGAGAGAGAAGTATTTCTGAAAGGCCTACATGTCGCGTAGGGGACCAAAGAAGAACGAGGGAACCTGTTGGAAAGTGTTCGTCGCGATCTCGTCGTAACGATGCTTCTGCGAGTCTTGGGACGCCATTAATCTGCTGAGGGCAAGCTGACGAGCGTGGTCAGCTCGGGTAATAGCGTCGCGTGCATATTCAGAAGTAGACTGCGCAGCAGCTGACAGGAAGGTATCCAACGGCAATGTTGGTTCGCGTCCAAACACAAGGTAAAATTGCGAGTACCCAGCAGTGTCATGCCGGGAGGAATTGTATGCGAACGTCGCGTAGGGATGTGCAAGGTCCCAATCGCGATGGTCGGCCGATACGTATTTCGATAGCATGTCTGTCAAGGTGTGGTTTAAACGTTCTGTAAGCACGTTTGTCTGGAAATGGTACGATGTCGTGAGCTTGTGTTGGGTAGAGCAGGAACGCAGGATATTGTCAACCACTTTCGAAAGGAACATACGGCCTCGGTCTGGCAGCAGTTGACGAGGGGCTCCATGCACTAAGATGAGATCGCGTAGTAGAAAATCAGCCACGTCTGTAGCGCAGCTTGTTGGCATGGCTCGTGTAACTGCATAACGGGTCACGTAATCCGTAGCCACCGCGACCCACTTGTTTCCGGAGGCGGATGTTGGGAAGGGCCCGAGAAGGTCCAAACCAACACGGAAGAATGGCTCCGATGGGATGTCGATGGGCTGACAATATTCGGAAGGGACTGCCGATGGCTTTTTGCGACGCTGGCAAATTTCCCAAGCGTTGACGTAGCGACGTACAGAGCGTGAAAGGCAAGGTCAGTAGAAGCGGCGGTGGACACGGTCATATGTGCGAGAGACACCAAGGTGACCCGCGGTTGCCGCGTCATGGAACTCGCGTAGGACTGTGGAATGCAGGTGCTTTGGTATGACCAGAAGTAGGTCGTGACCGTTGGGCGATAAATTACGCCGATATAAGGTGCGGTTCTTTAAGGTAAACATGCGAAAAGAAGCGTCTTGCGGTGAATATTCGAGCTGTTGTATTAGGCGGCTGATATCCGGATCGCGACGCTGCTGGTCCCCGAGATAAAGCAGCTGGGAGATGGAAAGGACGCAGCCCACAGAATCAGTGCTCGTAGGATCGCAGTCGGCCAGAGGGTAGCGCGACAGACAATCCACATGTTTGTGCAGTTTTCCTGATTTATACACTACGGTGTAAGAATACTCCTGGAGGCGGAGTGCCCAGCGGGCGAGACAACCTGTGGGATCTTTGAGGGAGGCGAGCCAGCAGAGAGCGTGGTGGTCGGTGAGAACTATAAATGGTCGGCCGTATAAGTAAGGGCAAAATTTTGCGACTGCCCACACCAGCGCTAGGCATTCGCGCTGTGTGAGGGAATAATTACGCTCCGAGGGGGACAGCAGCCTGCTGGCATAAGCTATCACGCGATGCTGCCCACGTTGTCGCTGAGCTAACACAGCGCCTATTCCGTAACCGCTGGCATCGATGCGGACTTCGGTTGGTGCCGTAGGGTCGAAGTGAGCCAGCACAGGAGAAGAAGTGAGCAAAGTGGTCAGGTCGGAAAATGCTGCTGCTTGCGAGGGACCCCAGGTAAACGTCTCATCTAGTTTGAGTAAATCTGTTAGGGGCCGAGCGATTTCCGCGAAGTTTTTGATGAACCGCCGAAAATAGGAGCAGAGCTCCACAAAGCTGCGGACATCTTTGGTGGTTTTTGGCACAGGAAAGTCCTTCACAGCTCGAACTTTTTCTGGGTCAGGCTGTACGCCGTAAGCGTCAAAAATATGTCCAAGTAATGTATTGCGATGGCGACCAAACCGGCACTTGAATGAATTCAGCTGAAGGCCGGCGAGACGGATTACATCAAGAATTTTCGACAGTCTCTCAAGGTGCGCTTCAAAAGTGGGAGCAAACACAATCACGTCATCCAGATAACAAAGACACGTAGACCACTTGAATCCATAGAGAAGGGAGTCCATCATTCGTTTAAAGGTGGCGGGGGCATTACATAAGCTGAAAGGCATGACATTGAATTGGTAGAGGCCATCGGGTGTTACAAAAGCCGTCTTCTCTCGGTCCATGGGGTCCACGGCAATCTGCCAATAACCAGTACGAAAATCGATGGAAGAAAAGTAGGCGGCACCATAAAGGCAATCAAGGGCGTCGTCAATGCGGGGCAGAGGGTATGCGTCTTTCTTGGTGATGTTGTTAAGGTGGCGATAGTCCACACAAAATCGCCACGATCCGTCCTTCTTTTTAACTAATACCACCGGGGATGCCAAGGGACTGGAGGATGGTTCAATAATGTCCTTCGCTAGCATCTTGTTCACCTCCTTATGAATTATGCTCCGCTCAAAAGCAGACACTCTGTAGAGACGGCGGTGAACAGGGTTGGCATCACCTGTGTGTATACGATGCTGCACAAAGGACGTCTGCCCAAGAGGTCGGTCGCCAAAGTCGAAAATATCCTGGTAGGCCTCGAGAAAATGTTGTAGGGCTTCAACTTGTGGAGGCGAAAGATCAGAGTGGCGATCATTCCTTCAACTTGACGGCTGCCCGAATGTATTGCGAGTGATGTGCGCTGCGGTGAAACAAGTGTGTCTAAGGCAAGCACTTCAATTTGCGAATCGAGCAACGGACACAGGTGGGTCACAGAAATGCCTTGTGGAAGCACATGATTCATGTAGCCGAAATTGACAAGAGGTAGACAAGATTTGTTATACGTGATGCTGAGCACCGTATAGGGCACTGCAACATTGTGTGCAAGGAGTACGTCGGTTTGAGGTGTAGCGTAATAGTCACCGTCGGGCACAGCTGGTGAACACAGAAAATCGACGTACGTCACAGTTTTGGAGGGCAGGCAAACAAAGTCGCTGCATTGTAATCGGCATGTAGGTTGGTACGGGGCGGCACTGATTTGTGGCAGTTCAAGGCGGAGCACACCAGCGGAGCAATCAATCAGAGCAGAATTGGCGGCAAGAAAATCGAGGCCTAGTATGAGGTCGTGGGGACATGTTGCAAGCACGGTAAAAGGGACGACCACTTGATGACCGGCTACGGTAAGTTGAGCTGTGCACACACCGACGACAGGGACTGTTGCACCATATGCAACTTGGACGACACTGGTCAAGGGGGGGCGTGAGGGCCTTCTTCATGCGACGACGAAAACGCGAACTCATAATACAGACGTGAGCGCCCGTATCTATCAAAGCTTCAACAGGTGTGCCATCAACATATACTTCTAGGGTGTTCCGGTTCAAACCTAAGGGCAACAGAGGATTTTTGGGTAAGGTCGACAGGGCAGCTTCACCTCCAGAAGCTGCGCAGCCTAGTTTTCCGGGGACGTGCGGCGGTTAAACGATGGCGAGGGAGAGCGGCGACGCGTATTTGAATGAGAAGGGCGGCTTTGAGGCGGTGGCGACGACGAGACACGGTGGCCGTAGTCCTCAGGGGCAGTAAATGCTGTAGACTCAATGCGGGTCGGACAACGGTGGTTTGGTGGACGGAATGAGTTACTGTAAGCGGTGTACGAGCCAGACGACATAGATGGCCATTAGCTGCGGCAGTAACAAGCGATGTGTCATGCGCGACCACATCGGAAGCAGATTGGCTCATCATCAGCTGTTCGCCATTCAGATGGGTTTCTGGTTCGAATAGAGTACGGACGGCGACGTCTCATGTCCACAGAAGCTATCGAGGGACCAGTATTATCCAGGGTGGGTGCAGTGTACAGGATACCAAGGTTAGCAAATTCCTGGTCGACAACAGCCTGGATCAAGGCGACAGCTGGCGTTGAGGCGTCGGGCAACGTCGGTTTGTTGGCAGCCGGGTAAGCGGCCTCGAGTTCACGTCGGACGATGCGCGTCACGTCATCGGTTGTAGACGGATGACAAGGAGTGGCTTCGCAAGACGACGTTGCCGCGGTGTTGGGTAGGCGCTGAAACTGCTGCAAAATGCGTCGACTCTTCGCCTGCTGGAAACGGCGGCACTCTTTGATCACGGCGTCGATGGTCGTTACGTTCCTAAATACAAGCAGGCTGAACGCATCGTCGGCGATTCCTTTTAAAACGTGCGAAATCTTGTCGGCCTCAGTCATGTTGGGATCGGCCCTTTGACACAACGCTAAGGCGTCTTTAATATAAGTCAAGTAAGGCTCAGTGGACGTCTGTGTACGTACAGCCAATTGCTTTCGGGCATCAGGCTGTTGACCAAACGGGTTGCCAAAGAGGTAGCGGAGCTGTTGCTTAAACATTTCCCAGCTTGTGATTTCGTGCTCGTGGGTCTCAAACCAGATGCGAGGAGTCTTGTCAAGATAGAAAATGACATTCGCAAGCATAACGGTTGGGTCCCAGCCATATTGCTTGCTGATGCGCTCGTACATGCTAAGCCACTTGTCCACATTCGCGTTGTCCTCTCCAGTAAAGGTACCGGGATCACGGGGTTGCGTTAGGGCGACGTACCGGGTTGCTGTCGTTGCTGAGGTAGGTGGCAAAGCCGTATCCTCACCCGGAGCCATGGTAGCAGACTTAAGGAGGCGTCCACTGCGTAGCTCTGTTGTCAGAAGAGTACCCAGCACCTCCACCAAACTGTTACGTGGAAAATAACAGTTGTCAGTCCGCAGCCACAACGCAGCTCACCGTTTTGTTTTGTTTTGTTTCCCTGGGATGATGGCTCATACCCACTCAGGGGGATTGGCCAAGAAAGCGTAGTGCAGTTTTTCTGTGATCATTTTAACTATGTGTAATGACAACGTCCACTTCTTCACTCTCAGTCTGAGGCACCTTTCTTGGGTATGCCCCACTATGCCCTCTTTCAGTCAGCCGAACTCACGTAACAATATGTCAACCTTCCTCATTAGTGCTTCGCACATCATTGATTCTCATTGTACGTGGGATCTGCCAATTTTTTCATGTTGCAGTGTGAAGCATGCATACAAGATGCATGTGTTTGTAAAGCATGTATGTGTCACTTTCATTGCATTTTGAAGCAGAGGAAGGTCTCTTCAAAGTACGCCCGAGCAGACGCTTCGCCTTGTGGTACAACACCCACTTGCCGCGGAAAAACGACGCTGGTTCGATCCCCAGTCAGGCCCAAACGACCCGGGCTCTACCCGGTCTGATCCCGGATTATAATTGTTATTTATATTTTATTTGCATCGTTCCCAATTTGGGTTACGCATAAGATGATAATTTTTCGCTCACAACCAACGACGCTGAAACCGAGACCGACGGGGCCATTTCTGCAAATGAGCTCTTTAACGCTATCGCATTAAAATGGGAGCTGCTGAATGAAACAGAATTGTGAAACATTTTAAAGGCGAGAGGTTATTAATTATGCCATAGGACACAATGAGTGTGAACTTTGTTATTGTACTCTGTATTCCAGCCCAAATGCGCAACGTAAAAAAAGAAGTCGCTTTTCATAAAGATCTATGCCACGCTCCTCCGTTGTGTGATTGTATATGGTGTCGTGGCTGTGTGTACATATCGATTCACACAACGGTAGAAGCGGGAAGAAAAGTGGACGCAACTAAAGCATTGCCAAAACTCCTCGTCTCTCTAATAACTCTGGAGGAAGTTACACTAATACTTATATTTTCCTGTATCGACGCCCATAATGGAATGAAAAACGATTACCTGAGATATGAAAGCAGCATTTCTGCAAAGTGGAGCCTGGATACAGAAAATTTGCCTGAATAATGGATGGTAAGCGGGGGAATATTGTGGGTTTGCTGCTATACCGGCAGCCTCGGCGAACAGGCTCTTTTTGCTGCCACCTTTACTGTACACAGCGAGGGTACCAAAAAAAGGCAATTACGTTCTCTGTCCTACGTTCGCTTATTAGAACGTAGGACAGATAACGTAAGATAACTTTAATGGCAAAAACGAATGACCTACGGCGACTTCGACTGCTAGAGAACTGTGTCAGTAACGATGTACACATACGCAGGTTTGCCGCTTTGAAGCGTCAGAGAAGGTGAGCTGCTGTGATGTACTCCTAACTAGCCAACGTTCTCGTAGTTGGAGGAGGGGTTGTTTGAGCTCCTTTGAAACTTTTTATGTCTTGTATGTACATACACGCACATATACAACTGAACTCACGAGCATACATAAGACACGTATGAATATCCTCCCCCTTTCTTTCTCTGACTGGTGGATGTCCACCACGATGGCGCGTGGACTGATGTGCGCGGAACTGACAGCAAGAAGGTGTAGGCAAGCAGACACGAAAACGCGACAAAGCGCGGCTGCACGTAGTTGCCATAGCAACAACCAAGATATCTTCCATCGGCAACTTTGCTGCTGTGTAGCGTTTCGTTCCTTGAATTCTCGGCGCTCCCCATTTTTCTATCAAACAAACAAATAAATGTATCAGGCTGATAACGTGCTTGCCTTTCTTGAAAGGAAGTTGCGGCAGCGCGTCGATAATACAATCGAGGGGCATGCACGATTTCAGGACTACATTTGTGTGGCGAAACAACACCCTCTGAACACCCTTTCTTTAGTATTCTGTGTTAGTGATCAGCATGATAATATTATCTAGGGTTTTACGTTCCAAAACCACAAGATAATCATGAAAGACGCCGTAGTGGAGGGCTCCGGAAGTTTTGCCCATCTGGCATTCTTTACCGTGCCGTGACATTGGACAGTTGATTGATTGATATGTGGGGTTTAATGTCCCAAAACCACCATGTGATTATGAGAGACGCCGTAGTGGAGGGCTCCAGAAATTTTGACCACCTGGGGTTCTTTAACGTGCACCCAAAGCTAAGCACACGGGCCTACAACATTTCCGCCTCCATCGAAAATGCAGCCGCCATAGCGGGGATTCGAACCCGCCTCCTGCGGGTCAGCAGGCGAGTACCTCAGCCACTAGACCACCACGGCGTGAGCGATATCACACAGTTGACGGCCCGCTACCGTTTCTCCTTCATAGAAATGCGACCCCCCTGACTGGGATCGAACCGCCCACCTTTGGGTCGGCAGCCGAGCTTTATAACCACTGCGGCAATCTCCTGCACGATCAGCATATCTTCATCGGGAATATTAACCGATGAAACACTACTTTTCTTGCCAAAATGCCAATTTACACCGTTGAAAGAGGAATTCCTAAGAGGCTAAGTTCAGGCATGGGCACATGCATGTCATATTCGTTGCTGACTTACCCGGTACAGGTGCCTTTGTGAGGAATAATATACAACAGAGTGAGTGTAAAAAATTGATGAGCAAGAAAGTTTAACGCTAACAATTGCTTTTCGCACTAAAATTGTGCCTGTAGATTTGATGCGCACTGTTCGGAGCTCGCTAGACTGCCCTCCACCCAGTGTTTATGAACCAAACCCAATAATGTTTGATCAAACTTATGAACAGATCAAACACAGAGTGCTTGTTTGCCTCAAGTTTTCAACCAACGTTTCACTGCTCGCTGATAACTCGAAAGAAAAAGAAATTGTCGGCACTTTGTGAAATTCCGCCTGCGGTCTCGTATCACATTTGCACGTGGCAGCCGTTTTTTTGTCGATGTTTTTTATATCGGTACAATTCTGTCATCGCTTAAATTCCATATTAAGGCTGGTGCACACCAACGACTAGCAGCAGTCGTGCGACCATTTGCGACTGGCAACCCAAAAGCGACTGATGTTCACACCAGTAGAGCATGCATGCGAGCGACCGGAAGTCGCAAAACTAGAGGGTCACGTACTGATCTCGTTATGCGTGAGAACTCTGGAGATGGAAACCGGCGCGGATCATCTGATGGCCAGTGGCAGAGTAAGAAGAGCGAACCGAGCGTGCTACATTTATTGTTTGCGTCCGTTCTCGCACAGAGTTCCCAGCAGCGTCAACGAGCTCGATACAAGCGAAGAAGAAGAGATTGTCATGGCGCTGATGCACTATGCTATGGTGTCAGCACTGACAGCACAGAAGCCTCTGAAGAAAAAAAAAAGCCGGTCGTGGGTGCGACCGTCCCTTCACTCGCGACAGTTGGCCGGCCATGTAAACCTCCTACCTGCCGAGCTGTGCTGAGATGACCAGGACAATTTCCGAGAGTGGTACGTTTTCATAAACGCTGCTTGAACTTGACTTGCCACAGATTCCAATGCAGCACAAACATGTCTCGAACGCGGTGTCTTTAGGCGGTGACAAGGCATGAAGCACAAACGCGTTCCAAACTGCGCTGCATTCAAGGCGGTGAAAAGTCAAGTTCAAGACAAAAAGAACATTCTGAATAGGGGGGGACATAGTGCGCAATTCATTTTCTCTTTATTTTGACGCTGTTTAACTGCCTGCGAATTCCGCCACGTAAATTCGGCACTTTGCTTGAGCTGCTTCACCCCACCATCTCTAAGCCAAGTACTCCCTGGTGGCCATGGTGGCACAGAACCAAAGGAACGCACTCGTTTGTATCTGATGGCAGGGATCTAGCGCAATAAATATAACAAAAAAGCAGTGAGCCTGGATATACAGAACCGCTGTAGTCACTTCTGGGCATCGCTGATTGGTTCCAGCAGCATTGCGGCTACAGTCGCGCGACTGAAAAATCTGTCAGGAAGCGACCAGCCAAAACAGTCGCCTTGCGACCATTCGCGACTGTTTGCGACCAGTCGTAAATGGTAGCGCAACCACTGCTAGTCTCCGGTATGAATCAACCATTAATCAACGATAGCCTGTTAGGCGACCTTCCTTCGCGAACAGGCTTTGATAATTCCTTGAACCTACATTTGAGGACACTAAAAACGCAGCGAGTTTGGTGGCAGTGGTGTAATGTTTCGATTTCATGAACTCTATACCGAGCCTGGCAAAATTAATTGATCGATATGTGGAGTTTACCGTTCCAAAACCACCATATGATTATGAGAAACGCCGTAATTGAAGGCTCAGAAAGTTTCGATCATCTGGGGTTTTTAAAACGTGCACTCAAATCTCAGCACATTGGCCTGCAGCCTTTTCGTCTTCATGAAAAATGCAGCCACCACAGCCGGGATTCGATCCCCTTACCTGCTGGTCAGCAGCCGATTACCTTAGCCACCAGACCATTGTGGCGGGGCGGCTGGTGAAAATTAAGCAGTGCAGTTGTCATACTACTGAATGAAAATTTCATTATTTTATTTAAACGCTACAAATCCCGGCTTGAAGATATTTTTCAAGAGTCACAAATACAATCTTCATCAAGCTAATTTTGCCAATCGCCAAGCTTGACGGACTGCAGAAAATTTTCTGACATGCTCTATATTGCTCAAAAGCATACTGCGCTAATTGAAGACGTGTAGTGCTCAAGTATATATTTTTTTGCTCAGTCACAGCAAACGCTAAAAAAGCGGCCTTCCAGAGCCTTTTAAAAAGGCTCATTGGGTAACTACTGCGAGCACACTTGCTTGGTACCCACTAGGGCATTAATAATAAACTTTTTTGTAGTAGGCTGGCATTCGGTATTATATTTTTGTCATTCTTCTGAGAAGCGTGGTATCCGCTAAACACTTGCTTGGAATTCCGTGTCAAATATCCATGCAATGGCTGATGACGATGAAGAATTATGGTTGAAGCAGGTATGCGCCACAGTTAATACGGAAACAACAACAAGCTTTTGTAATGGGTTAGAGCATCGAAGGGCCCACTCGTTGCGTTAATCTCATATTGCGACGACTGGTTGTTCTTTCGCTGTTTTAAAACGCTTTATAAGTTGTATTAACGCGATTGCTTTCGCAACATCAAGCCTGCCTAAGGCAAGTTTACCGGCAAGCCACAATCACCGTAGTAGCTCAGTGGTGTAATACTGGGCTGGCACCCAGTGGGCCCGGGTTCAATCCCCACTGACTCATTGGTGCGAGGTTTTTTCTTTTTAATTTCGCAAAGTGGCTACGGACACCGGCTGCGGCTGCAGCAGCGGACAACGTGCAACTGCGCGTGCCTCAATTTGTGATCTCATATCAGCTTTCACTGTAATAGTTTTCAGTTATTTGATCCTTGTTACAAAACTAGCTAATAGGGGAAGGAGCCATACCAGCTTTGTGCACATAATAGTTCAATTGCTCAACCCGACTGCTTATTTTAGGAAAGTAACTATATCGCTTTTAGTGCTGAACGGAAATTTCTACGCCAGGGAAACAGGAGGGGTCAATACTTGTTTAGGTGAGTGATCAATGTCTTCACGGTGTCAAGTTATTGCTCGTCTTCTCAATCTGTCACGAATCATGAAAACTGTTGTCAGAGTAATTAAGAATATCGGACCACTGAGAGCGCCCTTCGATGGAGCGTCCGCCATTTCACAATTTTCGTTCATTTTTTATTCTCTTGTGGCACAGTAGCCTGATTAATCAGATTAGAATTACGTGGCTAGAAAACAGAAAATGAAAATTTCGTAATAATAATAATAATAATAATAATAATAATAATAATAATAATAATAATAGAAAGTCACTGCTTTACTGCAAAGGCGGAGAAATGAACGCGATAGCAACCAATTGGAAGGTCATGTGCAGAATGGCAAGCAGACAGAAAGGTGCCCTCCGTTTCTTACGGAAAAATAACGCACGAAACGTACTCACAGGTACAAATGAACGCGAATAAGCGCATTACTTGATACTTCGGCGTGTCTGACAAAAAGGCTCTTTTCGCAAACACACAATGTGCAACGATTGCAGTGACCATTGTGCCCCTGGTAACCACAACATAATTGTTCCAGTGAAATCTTAAGCACAGCCAAGACATAAGATGAACCCAACCGCGAAATGAGGGCGCGCTAGTTGGCGCGTGCCGCCGTGCACTCAGAAGTCTTAATGACAGAGAACAAATGAAAGTCTCGAAAGAAATAGTGATGCCGCATTTTTCTTCACAATGTAGCTATCATTTCTTAATATTTATCCGCAACAGATTTCTTTTCAGAAACTTGGTAAATATACAGAATTGCAATTGTTTTTCATGCGTTGGATATATATCGCAAAACACGTTTTTGAAGTTCTGTTTTCTTTATTACTGACGCAGAAAACTTCTGTCAGTTTAATACGTAATAGTCCAACATGTGCTTTTGCGAAGCCAACCCACGCTGCATGAAACCGAGGTGAATAAATTAAAAAAAACAACTCTGGCTGATGTATTTATGAAAACGATTTTTAGTTTAAGAGAATTCTCATGAATTGTTCGGAATGATTGCACAGTTAGCATTCTAGATCTGCATAAAAAAGCGAGCAACCTCGCTTCTGAGTAGAGGATATTATTGGCTATAAATTTCGGTAACCCAAACAATAAATTTGGGCCTCTCATTGTAGGAGTACAAAAGGACGCAATTTATAAGCTGGTGCACCAGTATATAAAACAAATTAATTTTTTAATACGGGGCTAAGCCCCTGGTGTACAGAAAATCTTCATGTACGTAGATTTTCTAAAACATAATTAGTGTGTGTTGTTCTGTATCTCCAATCAGCTGCTGCTCATCATTCGTAGAATTCCCAGTGCCCGTACTCTTCTTTTTTGTCGTATGCCAATGGAGGTGGTTATCATAACATATCCCAAGATATTTTACCAAGTCCAACTGCGGTATGTTCTGCCAGTTGCAAGTTATCCTAATAGTAACTGGGTTATCTGAAGGTAAAACTATTTGGGCTCTTTGAAACAATAATACATAAACAAATAACCTGCAACGAAATTTTAATAGCTCACTTATACGTTTGTAAGCCAATATATAGCGATTGTGGGAAAAAGAAAAATGTTATGTCATCTTAACATACATATGAGTACAGACCAGATTATAGGCAAATGCCTATTTTGTTTTTTGTGTTCCTATCGTGCCATTTTGATATATGAGCACACTGAATTAGAGAATAAGAGAAGCTTTTATAGTGTTTTTATTGTGTCGATAAAGGCCAATTTCAGACGTTGGTTCATAAATTCGTATAAGTGCTTATAAATACCTGTTCTCAAAAGTGGGTGCCTATATAAGGGTCATTCAACCTTACATTTTGCGTTCAAGTACCGCTGGAGTACAGTTGTTCTGTTAACCAGCAAAATTGAGCTTTCGGAACACTATGGGGTGCAACCTATTCTCTATCTCTTTAATTTCAGCACTGTCAAGTTTACAAGCCTTTTAAGCCAATAGGAAGATTGATTACACTCTACACAAGTATGCATCCGCCTTGCGTCGTCTACTCGGCATCTCTACGTTGTCTGCTCGCTTGCGTAGAGCGCAGGAGGTGCTTCTGTGCAGCGGCAGGGCGATGAAGAACGAATGCGAAACCATGGAATGTCATCAGGGGAAACTAAAGTGTAGATAAAAAAAGCGATATCTATGTGTTTTTTGTTTAACTTGTCATTTACTTCCTAAATGGTTCTTCACTAGGTCACATGACAAATTTTACTTAAATAGTAGAAGTAGTTACGTGTCCAATAAATAGCTTTGTATCACTAAAATTTTTTAATCTGTTCAATAAAAGCTGCAAAAACATGACGCATCAACACGTCATGCGCACGCAAAGTTACATTCGCAGGACATGCCCATGGAAGGTCGTGCATGGAAGCCGTGGTGTATCGTTTCGATGTTCTCTGTATTCGATGCTCGATGTTCTCTGTTCCGTACCTGTTTCTTTGGGATGGATTCCTCTATACGCGCATGTTTGGAGAGGCTGGCATGAATCAGGCATTCTTACCACGATATACAACATCGCACCGCAGGAACTCCTCTAAGGGACGATGCACCAAAAACACGGCAAGCGTTGTGAATGCTGGCACCGGCACGATGCGAGAACGGCGAGAACACCAAAGCAAACAAAATGGAGGCAGCTTAGTCTCCCATCTCGCTGTATACGAAGTTAAAAAGATAACGCACTTAAATTTCACCTGTAAGTTTTAATATTTAACCTTCATACTTATAATCAACAGATTGCACAAATGACACACGTCGTCTCGAATAGTTCCCCCCCTGTCACGTACTACTTTGACGTGCGCAGGACCATTCCTTTTTGTTTACATCACCTCCACCATGTCGAGGTGCACGCCAGTGAGATGAAGGTCAAGCGGTGTTCAGTTTGACATTTCACCTCATTATAGCGCACGTAGCACTGCAAATCTTGGCAAATGAGATCGTAAGCACCCAGTGCATGCATTCATTTTGGCTTCTGAAAATTTTCAGATCTACGTAAGTGCCCTTTAAGGTGTTCACAAACCGAAGACAAATTGAGCCTGTGCGCTTAGACCAAGTTATTTCGAGGCAAAAACACACGTATGCCTATTGCACTCTGGCTATTTGCACCTGTGTAGCCCATCTCAGTTATGCTGGAGAGAGACCCAGACGCATATTTATTTCATGGTGGACACCTAACTCATTATGCTGTACTAGAAATGGAGAGAACGTGTTCTGCAAACCCCACGGGTAAATAATTCATGGCCATGCTAAAACATTAGCGCCTTCGTACCATTATAAACTGAAGCATTGCTGTTTTATTTTTTTGCCGTAGGCACCGATCCCACACATAATTTTTCACAAACTTGAATTTTGTCAAGGTTTATTGTACCAATACTTACGTTTTTAGGAGCCTAACAGTCTTTCGCCCGCTCAAACCCTGTTTTTAGTGCCTATAAATCCGGCCTCTATATGAGTATACATCATCATGACTTGGAGTAGTGCTAAGCGATATATTAAAAAGAATAAGGGAGGTGACTGCTCCATCGGGAACTCCTAGTAAGCTGGAATGTATATTTAAACAATGACGCTTTAGTAAACAGTAAAACTCTCTTCTCCGTTAAAAAGTCCCTGAAACACCTCACCGTATAATTAGCAGTATGATAAAATTTATATTGATGGTATTAATATTTATTGTTATACTTTATCGTAAGCTCTTGAATGAGAAAATTATTGTTGCTTTCTCTCTCTCTTTTTTCGCTCGCGTGGATATCGACTACAGTGTGCGAAGCACGCGGACCCGACAGCGTCGACAGACTGACACGGGCGCGCATTATCGTAAGTCTGACCATGAGATAGCCTGATTTGCTGTTGCATGGTTACTCTCAATCGCTGTGTTGCTAACCTCTGAACCAAACTCGATCCGTACGGTCCTTGGTTGCGATCAAAAATGTCTGTGCGACAGCGACATCACAGCCAGGTTTGAAGCACGCCTGACTACGTGTGTAAGTTCGAGCCACAGCCGCTCCGACGGCGGCGAGCTGGAGGTGGCAGCCACATTTTGACAAGAACTAAATAAAAAAATACATATCTTTAGCACCATTTTCATACTCTCATTTTTAGCGTTCTCAAATTCATCCAGTTTTACTTTGACGTAACGCAAGGAGGAAGTGAGCACCACCTAAATAGCGCACAAAAAAGCAGCATGCTTCTCTAATATACAAACCGATACAGCAGCACAGACGCTGAAAACACACAGAAAACTGAACACTTTTTTTGATACACCAAGGATGTTTCTATGACGGCCAGAAATTCCGTGCGGAATGCAGCGAGCTGTCTGGCACAGAATATCTAGAAAATCTGTCAATTGATTGCCAGCCATCGCCATCGAGATAACGCCGACACACCGGGCACTTTTATCTGCGCACTGAAGTAAAGTGAACGTCTCAGGGTGTCGGCACCGTTTCTTGTCATATCTTATTTACCGTTACGTCCCTGCATACATCATGGCAGGGCTTTTGAATTCTTTTATGTCAATACGCCACGTGGTGTCGTTCAAGCGAACTAAACCGCTCGTGTCCATAAAAGCTGCAGATGTGTTTGAAGGTCTTAAAGGAGCACTGACTCAAAAATGCAGTGATGGCATAGTAGTTAGCATCAGCCTCGCAAGCAAGAGGCCCTTGGTTGGAGTCGATGTGCTGCGCAGTTCCTCACTGAATTAAAAAAATCCGCGTGGCGATAAAACTGCTTAGGAGGCCTGGGGTGCGGCCTCAACGGTGACCACCGCCGGTAAGGCACTCCCTCACCAGAAAAAGATTGGCCACTCTAGTGCAGTATCTGGCCACTACGTCCCACTTGCAAACACAAAATAACTCACGGCCAAGCAACTGACCACGGCGGTGGTCAGATCTTGAACGCAGCAGAGGGTGCTAAGAATTTGTGTCCGGACAGGTCGCTATCAGATTCTGAACTTGCCTACGTTTAACGCTGGAATCTTGTCTAGGGAGGCAAGTCTAGCTGTACTATTCGAGGAGATATTTGTTTAGAGGCTTTTAGTTGTTTGTAGAGTGTTATTTGTGAAGAAACTTTTTCAGAGCACCCAGTCGTAGTTTCAGTTTCAAAGAGCACCAAGATGGGCAGGAGCAGTTCTGCTAGCAAGGTAAACTTAGCTGGCCACGTGACCACGCAAAATGTTGACGTGGGCGCTGTGCGGGAGAGCGTGCGTGAGCAGGTACCACACAAATATGGAGGAATAAATCAGTCACAAACATGGAGGAATAAATCTCAGGTAACGCATGTGTAAGATGCGTGCCAAGCAAACAGTGAACTCTTGATGTAGGTTTGTTCACAATCCCGCCGCGTTGGTGTCGGCTTCGCGAAGGGCCCAACAATTTGCTGAGTCGCATGACACGCAATTTGGAATTTATTTTAAGTATGTCGTAGTCTGTACTTGCCGTAAATAATTCGTAAATATTTCGTGTGTGGATATGGGTAGATCTCTCTCACTCGTAATCTCGCCTTCGCAATTTTGTGCCAGTGCACCTTAAACATTTTGAAGAAATCAGCTATCTTGAAAAAAGTGCTTGTTAGAGGAGGCTACAATAAGCAGAAAAGAAGCGGGAGAAAAATCCAAAGCCTCTCCCCCCTCTCTTTTTCCTGTCTGTGGGGCTGATCGTAGACTTGCTAGGCACGTCAACTAGCTAACGTCCATAACATACTTAGTTTGGTGGTATGGTACGACGTAACGTGGGTACTCCCGTTAGATTACAGCTGTCAGTTTTATCGATATAATCGGCACGTGACTCTGTGATGTTGGGCAAATTATAAGAAGTGAGTTTTGGCGTATTTCTCCAGGTTTAAACGTGGTTCATCACAGCGTGCCTAGTCATAAGCGTTATAATGTAATGTTCTTTACAGCATAAAACAGCGAATACCAAGCACTACTAACAAAGTTGACGTTGCCGCGATACTGCGCCATTATAAGCTGTTTTGTTTTGTAAGCCGTTTGAAGCACTGGCGTTAGTCTGTGGTAAAACAAAGTACTTGTACACAGTAGGCCTGAGTTAGATTTCAGCTGTAACCGTTACTTTCAATCTTTTTGTTCCTTCGATTTTCCCCTGACTGACAACGGTGCTGACCCCTGCCCCATGTTTTCTTGGATAAAATCTTCATACTACGATCACGTGAAAATATGTCAAAAGTCGGTTATCACCGTTCCTAGACTGACACAAACTCTGAAATGACTGTCGCTAATATCCGCATTCCTTGGGCTATTATGTCCGGGGATCAACTACTATGATAGTGCTTCATAAAGAAAGCAACAGAATACTAATCAAGAAGAGTGTAAGGCAGGTGAACACAATTTCCCCGATGCTGTTGTCCGCGTGCTTACAGGAGGTTTTCACAGTCCTCAAATGGGAAGAGTTAAAAATAAGAGTTAATGGAGAGTAGTAGACAGTTAATGGAGAGTTATTTGATAATTAATGCACGCACGACAGGGCCGTCAGAATAGACCTGCCGGTCCCCACATGGCAGTAGTCTGGTGGCACGTCGCTAACTCAGCGCCTGCACTGGACCATAATGAAGTTGTACTCACTCAGTCACTCGCTCATCATTCGCTTGCTAGTTCATTCACTCACTCACTCTTTCACACGTGAATGAAGGAAAGGGTTTCACGATGTACATGACAAATATCTCGTCTGCATTGATGCCATAACAGATAGATAGGTAGAATGTTAGATAGATAGATAGATAGATAGATAGATAGATAGATAGATAGATAGATAGATAGATAGATAGATAGATAGATAGATAGATAGATAGATAGATAGATAGATAGATAGATAGATAGATAGATAGGAATGATTGAAGTGTTATTGGTTGACTATGAAATTCGTCGCATTAATAATTCATCTTCATGGAGCAAATCCCACTAATCACCACTGCTCCACTAAATAAAAAGAAGGGAACAGACTGGAGGTAAGCAATTATTCACATTTGAAGACAACGTCACCAGAAGGTAAGAAAAGGTTTATTGAGCATTTAGTGAAGCTTTATTGCAAGTGTAATGGCGATTACGCAAAGACGACGAAGTGATGCCTACCACGCCAACGACGTTGTGCCCGCTGATCTATGGCAGGTGCGAGCACTCGGTTTCAGCGCGAGTTTCTGGCTCTGAAATTCGGACATCAGTGTCATGTCTGTGGCTCTCTGTGGTTTAACTTGAAGCTGTCCGCACTCTGAAGCAACCTAGAAACAACATAACATCACCTAGCTAAAGCCTAGTAACAACTTAACCTTACAGAGCTAAATCCCTGCAGCAACCTACATATAACCGGATGCGTCTGCAATATGGTCCATGTTCACTGTTTCAATCCTTGTGTGACTTATTGACAGCTTCGACATCTATTTATTTTTGCGTAACCTTGTGGCAGTAGTCTCTTTGTTTTTAGACTACTTCATGTAATACATATTCATATGATAAATGTTCAGCCTCTATACTTTCTAGGGTTGGTCTAAAAAATTTATAAATGAATTTATTTGGTTTGCTCACTTTTGAATCCGGGTAAATTTGTTTTTACATCTCTGTTTCTCTGGACCAAGTATATTTTTTTTTATGCAGTGTGTCATCTGTAACCTCACGCGGTTGTACCTCCATGTTCCCGTACAGTGTGTCTTGGGCGTTGTTATTTTGGGTTCTTTAGTATTTTTTCGTGCCTTTGTGCTTTTACTTCGTGTTTACACAATTATGAAGGCCACCAGAGTGTCGTCAGGGTTTAGTCACTTCTAAATTCCCGTTATGTGATTTTAAGCACCAAGTGAATGCCTCCTTTTTCAGATCAATGTAGACGTACTTGAAGTTTTGAGCCTGAATGATTTCCTACGTTGGCTGCCATTGTGACCCCTTTGGGAGCGGAAATGTCACATGAAGTTCGTTCCAGCATAATTTTACTGCACAGGAAGTTGATAGGTGAATCAGTTTATTCCAGCAGGTGCTTCACTTTGTAATTGCCTAGAATTTTAGCAAGAATACTTATCAGAATACACAATTTTTTGTACATAAACACGCGAGTAGAGGGTGAATGTCTTTATTTACTCAAATAGTTTTTCATCAACAAGTACTAATTACACCTCTTACGTATTAGCGTTTATATAAAGTGATGTTTCATTACCACTTCCTTCAAGGCATATATGACGAACTGCTGCGATGTTTACGGCATATATGATGAACTACTGCAATGTACTATTCCTCTAATGCATCCATGACGAACTACTGCAATCTACTATAGACGACTTGGTTTGATGAAGGGTCTCCGAACGTTGAAGAGCATCCTAGGACTTCGCCTTGTAAAGCTCTGGGCTCCAGCGATGAACTTTTCGCACTGTAAAACCCAGAAACAACATCATAAACAGAATTGCTTGATGCTCCCTGGTAGTGAAACTGTAACTTATTCAGGGCTGCAAAATTTTATAACTGTGGTTTGTAGAAATGATAATAAAAGAAAAT
The DNA here is from genome assembly GCA_013436015.1 of Rhipicephalus annulatus. Lineage (NCBI taxonomy): Eukaryota > Metazoa > Arthropoda > Arachnida > Ixodida > Ixodidae > Rhipicephalus > Rhipicephalus annulatus. The sequence goes on along the minus strand of WOVY01000097.1, from coordinate 356,625 downwards.
AAAGCATCTATCACATTTCAACAAATTTATTTGAAACAGAAAGAACTTGAAGACACGTTTCCACTCCGCATTACTCAAAAGTAGTATACGCAATGTTGGTATAGCTTCTCAGCCCCTGCATTCACTCACTCTCCGGGGATTTTCTTTTTTTTTGTTATATTCTAAAATATATCACGGGATCGAGTAACTGCTGCGGCAGCCACATTTTTGATAGTGGCGAAATTGATTGAAGCCCATGTACTAACATTTAACTTAGGTTAAAGAGCCTCGATTGGTGGAAAATTCTGGAGTCCTCTACTGCGGCGTTATCATAGTCATATCTTAGCTTTGTGACATTAAACCCCAATAATTAATATATTAGTGTACTGTATAATGACGAAACTGAAAAATTATCAATGCCTGTCACACGAGGTGAAGCTTGTGATCTCTGGAAGCTTACCAGAGTTGCTAGTTCTGCCTATAACAAGCGAGTTCTGGCTCATTTCGCCAAGTCACTTGCAGAATTGTTAAGTGAATTCTCAAGTTTTTTGGCTCATTTTCATTTATCTAGAAATTGTATTTAATTTAGGGATCATTCGTCCACCAATAGCGTGTTCGTCGATGACCTTGGGCAGCTAAGTTTTAATAATAGTGTTTAAGGTTTGCGTCCCAAAACAGCCATATGATTATTAGAGACACCGTAGTGGAGGGCTCCAAAAATTTGCACCATCTGGTGTTCAACAAACTCTCACGTCGCAAACAACACGGGCCTCTACCATTTCGCCTTCATCGAAATGCGACCACCGCGGCCAGGTTCGGACCCGTGACCTTTAGGTCAGCAGCTGAGCACCCTAACCGCCGCAGCACCTCTGTGGCGGATGGCATGCAGCTGAGTGTTGAAGTTAAACATGCGTCAGGGAGTTGAGCTGGTAAAACCTTATGCAAAAGCTGCTGCCATCTAGCGGGCGCCATGAGCACTTCGCTATATTGAAGGCTACGCTCGCTCCGCAAGTGGACCCATGAAGCATACATATCAACATGTGTCAGATGATCGGAACGGCAATGCAGTCCTATTTTTGTGCACCGTGTTGTGCAGGTCATGAAAATTGGGAAACTGAAAACAAAATGTTCGCATAAAACTAACCTTTAGGTTATTTAATTTTCTCGTGGTTGACGCGAAGCAACAAACCGTTCAGTGGCTCCGGCTACTCCTTGCAACTAACGCTGTGTTTACGCTCGCCGTCTTTAATGGATGCGGTATGTGACTTAAAATATTGCCTCTTATCACAACACCTTCGCGTCAAGCCTGAACAAGACAGTTTTCACAACCTGTGCTTGTAAGCCACCACAGAAAAAAAAGCTGCATGTACGAGCTTCACAGCTGCCTCACTGCTACATGCATGAGCATGGCTGCGCTGCTGTTGAAAACATTTTTTTTATTTTATTACATTGCAATAACAATCACAAGTCCGGGAAGTATCTTGTGCAAGTCATTGATTTTCACCGAATGGACTGTTTTTGCGGGAGCGTGTTGTTTGTACAGTTCTTTTATTCTGTAGTTTAAGAAAAAAGTAGCAATGGGTGGGACATATTGCACAAATATTGTTGCGTTAGGCGTATTTTTCAAGCAATTCATGTAAAAGCTCTTCCAAATTCAGAGGGGCGGTCCAGATGTCCTGACCGACCCACTCGCTTTTTCTTAAATATACACCCCGAGAAAAGCATACATGAAGTGTTTCCAAAAGCTGGTTCTCTCAGAAGCATCCTCTGTTTCCCCCTTTGTGCTCTGAAGCTGCTAACAGATACTTCAAATGTGTGATATTTTTTGCATAAAAGGGAAAAAATTGCTTTCCGGCCAGGGCGTTACATCCGACCATCGGTGCGCTGTCGTTGGTTAAGAGCTGAGGCGGTTTCGCAAGAGTTGAGTTAGAGACATAAAACTGCCTAGCATGCTGCAATGAATTGAAATTGCACTGCGCAAGTAGGCCGTTGAACTGACGACGTGAACATAATGTTCTTGACGTATCTTGTAATTTACAAACACACGTCAAAAAGGCAGTCCATAAATGCCAAATTTAAACCTTCTCAGCATTGTGAGGCAGTTATTTGAAGTAATAACTGTCAGCATCATAACTTCGAAATACCGAAAATGTGTAAAGGCTCTTACACACTCGTCTTATGTTCTTATGCACCAATTTCTACTATCAATGCAAATACAAGCAAGAAGTTACGGCAATTACAGCAATACTAGGGTGGCTAGAATGGGGCAGTATGATTCGGACACAAGCCTCCAACATGGCACGTATCGTTAGCTTTCTTATACATTCTACAGATGGCAGCAATTTTGCATAAGGTTAATAGGAACTGGCCCGCTAGACAATTTTAAAGCAAGCAAGCATGCCATTTCGCTGATAGTAGTACATTATGCACGCCACAAAACATTTTCGAAATCCCCTTCGTAAGTTCCGTGATCTCGTCGATTTTATTTAAACATATTTTGAAGAATTAGAACAGTGTACAACAGCTTTTTTTTGGGCTTCCTCGGGAATGTCACGCTACTTTTTTTTGTTGTTTTGAAGGGCGGAGGGGGCAGTGTTTTTTCCTGAAAACAACTAGCTTCACTCGAATGCATTTGGGAGCTCTGAGGAAAACACAGCCTGACAATTTAGTCTTTTTTTTATCTGTGTGCCGCCATATTACGGCACAAGTATTTAGAGTTAATGAAGTTATTCGAGAACTTTAATGAAAGATATCTAAGCACGTGGCCCTCAATCAATGTCACCGGAGAGCGGTGAGCCCATCTACATGTTGGAGTGAATATGAACATTTTCGCCGCAGCAGTCGACACCGCTTGTTTTCATGGTATGTTACAGTATCGTTAGTCATTTGCAAGTGGAATAGATATGCTACGGTACTTACCTTTCTGTCTACCCAAATGTTTGTATTTGATTTCTTGGAATGGACCAAGCTCACTGAACTAAATGACGTTGCCTTAGTTATTTACGAAATAATGAGCTATTTGACTTATACGTATTAAAAAACAGCTGCCGATCATGATACTGCATTTTTGCGATGGTCTTTCTTGAGCTTATATTTCAAAGAACGCCATCTTCATATTGCCGGCTTTGACATGCAACTTATGAAATTTTCATGCTGCAGATACTGTACATGTTAATGTAGGCAGTAAAGCAATGCTATCAGTTTTTCAGGCATAACTTGCACTTGTCCATTGGTATGATAGCTACGGAGATAATTAAATTAAGACATCAATAATCGATCTTTCCCGTTGAATAAGGAAGTATGCTTATGAAACCGACCTTGATAGGCATCGCTTGAATTAGTAAAACGGAGAATTTCATTTGGAGGGTGAAGATCCACGCCTCCTGTCGATAGTGCTTAATGAAACTGCCATTTCAGAGTATGGGACAGTTCTGGAACAAGCTTTGTCATCCTGCAAGAGCAGCTATTTTTAATCCAAGAACCGACATAAGCATGAAGCTTAATTTTCTTGTACTTGTGCCAGCTATTTCACATAAGTTTGTAGTCAAGCTGGAGGCATTCCGTTTTTACTATGACAGGTGCATTGTTGGGTAACGTGACTGAAGAAGTGTAGTGATGTCGCAAGCAACATAAAAGTGACTGAATCTAAGCATGAGTATGCGCTCCAGGTCGCTTTGTCTCATTTTGAACTCTTACTGTTTGAAACCAGCATTACTTTCCTCATCTACAGTTTGGGACGGCTTACTTTGAGCTGGTTAACCTCCGTGTCTTTCCCTCTCCTGTTTTTTTTTTTTTTGGCGAAATCGAAAAATAAATGTTGTTAAAAACAGTGCTCTATCATTCAAGAGCTCATAAAAATGAACAAACGTAGTTTGTTCGTTTTCACGAGGAATGTTTAGTTTGTTTTTACGTCTTCTAGTTTTCTAATCAGAACAAACAGAAAAAACGAAAAGATTAAATGACCCTGAATGCTTGCTAAACAAAAAGAAAGGCGAACCAGTTTTTGTGCTAGACTTTTTTGCCTTTCATTAACACCCACAAAGTTCCGCGTGGACTTTGAGAATTTTGGAGTTTTGACCAACAGCGTAACTGTCAATGTTTTGGCGGCCGCTCACATTAAGTCAGCATGCAACACTTGACATCTTTTTATACGCTTTCTAGTGCTATGCTGCAATTCCCGGCAAATTATTTGAGATTTAAAGAGAAGAGAGGTATCAGAGAAAGGCTCAGGTATTTCGTTACCAGAGGTTTTAAAATTATTTCTCAGACAGCATTATAAGGTAAAAAAAATAATTGTGCTCAAAGTCCAGTGACCATGATGACATTCAAATATGTTCGCAGAATCTCTGTGAAAGTAGCTTTGAAGACCCTTTTCAAAACTACACAAAGGTAAGCTGCTGGAATGGTTCTACCAATGTATAATTCTGTTTCAGCACAGGGAATGGGCATTGTGACAACGTTTTGAAGCAAAAAGAAAAAGGTTAACTAATAACAGGCTGAGAGTGGCAAAGGGGCAACAATCGCCTCGTTGCGAGGCTATTACAATAAATATTCTGTTTACGTTAGCGAGCAGATTCTTCCAAAACAGGCCGACATTATTTGCCGTGAAAAATATGTGAGCACTGCAAAATATATTAGCAATATGTGGTGCGTAAGGTTCATCTCCCTCTCTTTTTCGCTCTCTCTCTTTCTGATTCCCGTTTCCTCACATGAAGGGCAAAAAACTGGATGTGGTCTAGTTAACATGCCTATATTTTTTTAATTCTTTCTTTCTGTCGCTCTCTCTTGCCGTGCGAATGCTTCGTTTATAAAATAATCTGTGGATGGCGCAAGATTGTTTGAATCAGACTTGTGAGTTGCACATCCAGCTAGATAACGGTAGTAAAATTACGAATGGTAGTTATGAATAAACAGTCAACACAAGCCAAGTTGGCCTCATGCAAGATGGGACGCAATAGGATGTGTACATAGCTGATAATTCCTTCTACGCTGAAACAAAACACACACGGGAAACAGAAAAATAAGAAAAAACAACGATCATCAGTATCCAAAGAAAGCTGTCATAGAAATGTAAAAGTGTCATTTTTCTATGTTTAATGACTAGCTATTTTAGCTTTATTCTCACGTTCTTTTTCAGATTTATTCCTTCAAGTCATCAAATTCCTTAACCGACTAAAAAAGAGAGCACAAGAGCCCTGCACTGATGTAGTATTTACAGCAAACTATGTTCACCTCACTTTCGCTCTTGAATTTTCATTTTTGTTTTGTTTTATGTACAGTGATAGTGCGTGTATACAACGTAATGTTGCATGTGCCTAAGAAAGAAGCCAATTATTTTCCCTTCGTAATATAAGCTTTTATTTTTATTCCAGCACCTGTGTTTAATCTTATACCTGGTGAAATTCACCAATATATAAGTAGACCCGAACTCGCCACACCTAGTGTCTCACTATCACAAAATTGAACAAAATTTAGGATAACGTCGCCATTTCATAGGTATTTGCCGTATCACATATAGTGGTAATTTTCGAACGAGAATGTATGTCAAGATTCCAGAAGCATACCCCTGCGGATGTGCAGAAAAATAGGATCTGGAAGCTAGTTTTCCAATGGAGAGCTTTTGTTCTGCGGCTATCACTCACCACGGGTGAATGCTTAGGCAATATCACATACACAAAAAGAATCTTGAGAACAGTCACGTCGGTGTGGTGTACCCAAAAAAAATATTGTTAGTCCTAACACACAAGTGAATCATGCTTGCACTATTTAGCAAACCTAAACGTTCATAGACGTATTAGTTAGGCGACTCTAAAAAATGTAGATATATATAGCTCCAGCACAGGCAATTACGTGCCAAGCCCCTAGCAGAAGGTCCACAGGTCGCACATCACCCGTGATCCGTGTGTTTGACACCCCTGTGCTACACATTTGATACCAAGTGTCAATCACCTGTGGCACATATCCACATACCAGCGGCACATGCCTGTCAATGGGCATGTGCCACTGTCTGGCGGGAAGTGTTTGATGACGTACGCGACGCAATTGTGACATTACTGATGTCTTGACCAGCGCGTCATATTCGTCAAACGATCTTACCCTCCCATGCTAATTTTGGTCCACGCCAAGTTAAGGGGGTGACCATGAGAGCACCCAAACATAAGCGGCTAGATAGATAGATAGATAGATAGATAGATAGATAGATAGATAGATAGATAGATAGATAGATAGATAGATAGATAGATAGATAGATAGATAGATAGATAGATAGATAGATAGATAGATAGATAGATAGATAGATAGATAGATAGATAGATAGATAGATAGATAGATAGATAGATAGATAGATACGCTCAGGGTCGGTGAAGTTCGCTAAGAAATGCTTCGCCTCTAAAAGGTGCGTAGTGTCAGAAATGCATGTGAGGCATTTGCAGCGGTTATCAAAGAAACAGCACGTGCGCACGCCACCACTCAGTGAATCTTTTAACAGTGCAGCGACATCAGCTCGAATGTCGCGCTATCTTTTTTTTTAGGTGAACATAGCGCTTCTTAGAGGCGTGTTCGTGGGCGTTCTCGTTTGGGCAGGTTCATTCGTTGCACATGCAGCATGCAAATTTTCGCGCTCGCAGGCAGCAAGCGTGAACATGTACACGCAGCACTTTCGTGTGGCTCATTTCGCTTGTATGAAATATCGCAGATAAATATAAGGAATGGTAGTGACCAGAAGTGCTCGCATGATGGTGGCCACGCGTCTGTGACTGGATACGTCATGAGCGCGGCGAAATTGAATACGAGACATCCTTGCTACCTGATGATATATTTTATTTCTTTGTGCGTGTGCGCATGGTATGCACGATTACGCTGATCAGGCCGCCCGCTGGCGTTGCGGCGTGGACACTGCTCCTCGGCAAGAGCAAACGGGGTGCGCGGACCCTATCTTAGCCACGGGCGTCGGTCAAACTGATTTACGCGTGAACTCGGTTACAAACACATTGATTATGAGAAGTGCCCAGTTCAACTAGTGGCTCTCAGGGTGCCGGTGTGACTGTCAAGCGTTTGATGTGGTGGATGCTAGGCAACAGGTTTTTGTATATAAAAGAATTTAGTCAGCTTGCACTATTTGTGCAAGGCCTCGCCATGGTGGTCTAGTGGCTAAGGTACTCGGCTGCTGACCCGCAGATTGCAGAATCGAATTTCCACTGCGGCGACTGCGTTTCCGATGGAGACGAAAATGATGTAGGCCAGTGCGCTCTCATTTGGGTGCACGTTAAAGAACCCCGGGTGGTCGAAACTTCCCGAGCCCTCCACTACGGCGTCTCTCATAATCATATGGTGTTTTTTAGGACGTTAAACCCCACATGTCAAGTACTTGTGCAAGGATGGAACCATAGAGGAGCTGTGATAGCCTATAGTCGGGTACAACTTTAGAACGCAGCGGCATTTTTCCCTCAAAGGCGGATGAACACGAGCCTCTATCAATAGGCGCGCACTTCAGGTAACGTCATGAGCCGAATGGCTGGTGACCCTGCCGACGGAGAAGGTGTTGTTTTCGTAGTTTCCAACTGAGCGCGCAAATGACCGGTCGTTGGCAGAAGTGTGACAAGATAGCTGCCCGAATGAGCATTTTGAGCTCACCAACAATCATCAAAGAACAAAAATGTTTCAATTCAGATATGCCAGCATTGAATTGTCTTCCTAGCCACTTCTCAAATCGACCATGCTCCTTGTCGAAATACGCGTTTCACAAGCAGTCACGATTTTATTTAGTGGTATTATTTCTTCAGTCGCGGAGCGAATTGGCTGCTGCGCTTCGGTCATATGGGCGGGGCTTCTCCTGTCTTCTGAAGTTGTACCCGACTAATGTAGCTTCTTCCACGCAGCTTTTTAATTCGATCGTCTTCTCACCTGCTTGGTCTGCTTCGAAGTTAAGACTGCCTTACTTCTTTTATGATTTTAATTATAGGAATTAGCTGTGTTTAATGGACATAACACTGAGGAGTTTTGTACTTATTGATAAGGATACAATCACAATTGTACTAAATATGTCTGGTGCAGTTATCAACGCGATTATAGGTGCGAAGTTCATTAACATTACCCTAATTAGCACAGCCATATTCATTATCATACAAGTGAGGTTTATTTAGCCTAATTCAGTTTGCGCATCATATAGCATGCTTTAGTTAGCATGGTCCTTGCTATACATGGCATCATTAGCATGGTCTTATTAAGTTGTCGCATAATTACCTCGGTATTTCCATAATTGGCTTTTTTAGCTTGTCATTGCGTGTGATGGCCTACTAGCCAGGCATATCGCCCAGCCACAGAGCTAATTAGCCTGCCACACGTTATGATTGGCTAGCATACGATGAAGATGACAATAAGGGCGTGCACCAGCCGAGCAGCGCACTACAGGTGTGTATTGACTTTTTTTTACAGTTGGCTCATTGAAAAGAGCATGTCACCAGGCTTGGAAAAATCCGGCATTTCGCTAATCGCGGCCCATCCTTTATGTTGCAAATAAAGGAGAAAGAAGGGGCCCAGGGGACGAGTCGTGGGCGCTCGCTTGCTCAGTTGTTTCCTTGACCTTCGACGTTACCAGACGATCGGGTCCGGCTCCCCTTTTTCGTTTCTCACACTTCGTAGTTCTCCTGGGCACTGCTGTATACATAAATCAACTTCAGTACCGGGCACTGAACTATGATTCACGTTATCTTAAAGACACAGCTGTAATAGAGAAGTACATGATTGACACGCAAAATACTTGGTCACGATTCTAGCTGGGGCACTGACATATTTTTTTGCATTTGTAGGTCAATGGCGCAGAAGTCAGTTTTTTTTTTTGATAGCAATTATATGGACACTCTCGGCTGGATTTTCCCGCCAGTGTTGACGTAGGTGATCTCCGTCATTCACCGTATATGTATCCGTACCTATATATAGGAAACGCAAGAAAGAAAAACAATCAGGCAAAGGATTCCGGCACACTCAATGGAACGTCTGACCTCTCGCTTTTGAGTGCGTGGCGTCAGACCTTGAGCCACGAATAAGCACTTCCTTAAACGCTGAAACGGCAAGCTATTTATTCCATACCACTTACCGCTGGCAATTCTAGCCTCACTAAAACTATCGCAATTTGAGCATTGCCAGAGAGATGGTGCAATGAGCGCGCGTCGCCGGATCGTCACGACGTGGCGACGCGCACTGTTGTAGTTACCGTTGTAGTTAGCGGACACACAAAGGCGAATTCACTCACTACGCAGTCTTCATTTGCGAAAAGGGGGCGCTTTTCAGGCACACAGAAGTAACAACTAAGACACTTAATCACGTTCATCTGTACCTGTGAGTGCATTTCATGCATCATTCTTGTGTGGGCAACGTGGGCATGCTTTGATCCACTTGCCATTATTCGCGTGATATAACGATTTTTTCCAATCGCATTCGTTGATTCGCCTTTGCGGCAAAGCTGTGACTTTTTTCTGGGTGCTCTGGTTTTAAAATTACCAATGTCTGTTTTCTGACGCTGTTTCTGGGTGGACCTAATCTGTCAATCATGCGTGGCACAAACCCGCACACATGTGGCACCTACCCGCGGGCGGGTATGTGCCACACGTCTTGCGGAAAGGCTTTGACGGCGTACGCGATGGGAGTGTCACATTTTTCATGTCACGGCAAGCGCGCCATTTTTGTTAAACCATCTTACCCTCCCCTCGCATACTAGTTTTCGCTCACCCCAAGTTAAGCGGATCATTACAAGAGCACCCAGACATAGGCAGCGAGATAGATAGATAGATAGATAGATAGATAGATAGATAGATAGATAGATAGATAGATAGATAGATAGATAGATAGATAGATAGATAGATAGATAGATAGATAGATAGATAGATAGATAGATAGATAGATAGATAGATAGATAGATAGATGCCAAAAGTGCCTGCAGTATGCAAAAAAATGCCGCGCAATAGAAATTTCCATACCATGCCCTTTTGTTCTTTTTTTTCCATTCTCGATGAACGTTCAACGTGGTAAATAACATTTTAACTACGAAACAAGTATATGTGTTATCTTAGAAATTATGTGTTCTGAAGATTAACCAGGCTGCCTTTTGAAAGAAACCAATTAATGTTGAAGACTACTTTTGGCCGTTCATCCGTAACACGTAAAAAGCCGTCATCCTGGAAAGAGCTGTTTTGATGAAAGTGAGCCGCTCGCTATGTAAACTCTCCAAAGCTTCAATAGCGTGTAAAATCAGTGGCTCAGTTTCTTTCCACGCAATACACAAGAGTACTAAGAGACCACACGCAGAGGGTTAAACAAGCTGAGAAGGTTGGATGCTTTATGATAAAGCTGAGCTGTGCCGAAAACCCTTGTGCGGCAGTTAACGGAAAATAAACTTTTTTTTTCCAGAAAGATAGTGCAGCCTCGGTGATTGCGTGCGGGCCAACAAATGATTTTGGAGGCTCTCTAAGTGTTCTCTTTCTTTCGCGTGGAATTTGTACATCTCCACTCTCCTCGATTAAACGAAATTTCCGTTGCTCAATTATGAAAACTTGAAAAACATTTGGTGAGAAACAATTAGGCATATTCTCAATATATTTCTTGCATAGATTGAAGCAGGAAAAAATATGTGTGATCAGACTGATTTTTCATGGTCAGAAGACAGCAGCTCAGAAAAAGCTGCAGCGTTTACGTTTACGACTTAATCATGTGTGCGCGGAGATGCGTATGTGCTTCTACGAATGCAGGCCATTCTGTACAATCGTTGTCCCATGTTGTAACGCCTATTTCGTACTCGTTTCCAGCACTGTCGAGGGATTTCGAAAGATTGAAATAATTTCTGCATTTACAATAAATAATTCATTCAAAAACTTCTACATATTATAACTCAGAGATGTGTATATAGTGGACACCATTGGCGGAAAAATAAGAAACATCAAATAAATTATAGAAAACAAATTTTTCTGCTTGTCATGAGGTAGAGATACAATCAAGCTGTGCATACTTTGTCTCCTTCGTAGTAATAACGTTTAAAGTTTTACGTCCCAAAACTGCGATATCCTCATGAGAGACGCCGTATTGAAAGGCTCCGTAAATGTTTAGCGTCTGGCGTCCTTTCATGTGCACCAACAGCACAGAGTGCATGAACTTCTATCATTTCGCCTCCAACAAAATGCGAACCCCGAAGCAGGGATTGAATTCGAGACCTATGGTAAGCAGCCGACAACCGTAGCCACTGTTCCAGTGAGGAGAATCCTGTTTTCCTCTCACAAGTTTTTGTAAGGTAATATATTTATTCCAATATCACATTTTTTAGTTGAACAAAGTATGGACCATCCTGGATAGTGCCCCAGGACACAGCTGTATACATAAGTCAACTTCAGTAGCTGGCACTGAGCTACAATTCACGTTAACTTGAAGCGACGGCTGCAATAGAGGAGTACATATGTAATGCTTAAAAACAGGATGACCAGCACTGCAGTCACAATTAAAGTTTCACCTACATTACGCCTGATTAGCGCACAATACCGAGATATGGCATGGCTCTGTGATAGAATACTTAATTGCCATGGAGAATACTTGTGCTCGGTTCTAGTTGGGGTTGGTGACATTTTTTTTAGATGCGGAGCATCTAATACTCGAGGCTTGTAGTGCGGCGCCGTCCGCAAGCTTCCTCTTCCTTCTTCCACCATCTGTGCATCCCTTCCTCCTCTACACACCGCGCGCGCTTCACTCCTCCACCATCTGTGCACCCTCCCTCCTCTACACACCGCGTGCGCTTCTCCTCTTCACGAACATTCGCTAGCTGTATAATGTAGCGCGCATGCGCCGTCACGCTTCGAGAACATCGGTAGCTGACGCGCGCGCATGCGCCGTCGCGCTTCGAGAACATCGGCAGCTGACGCGCGCGCATGCGCCGTTGCGCTTCTCCCCCTTCTCGAACATTCGACAGCTGACAGTGCATGCGCCGTCGCGCTGTATATATACTCCAGGTCGGCGCTCGCTCGCTCAGTTGCCGCTCGTCGGTTGGTTTGTACGGCGCGTCGACGTTCAAGGTCGCGGTGAAATGAATTCCAACGAATCCACAAACACAATGATCGACGTCCCTTCGACCAGCGCCGCCCTTTCGCATACGTGTGTACGTGTTCACTCATTTAACACCCCCTCCTACAACCACGTTAACCAATTTAGCCATCGACCCAAGTAAGTCGCAATTTAACACCCCATTTCACAACCACGTTAACCAATTTAGCCATCGACCCAAGTAAGTCGCACTTTAACACCCCGTTAACCAATTATATGCTCCGCATCCTCCTCAGTGTTCCCCCGAGGGAAGCTGCGGGCAATTTTTTTGCATTTTTAGGGTCAATGGCGCAGAAGTCAGTTTTCCTTGCGATAGCAATTATTTGGACACTCTCAGCTGGATCTTCCCGCCGGCGTCGACGTTGGTGACCACCATCATTCACCGTATATGTATGCGTACCTATATATAGGAAACGCAAGAAAGAAAAATAATTCAGAAAAGGATTTCGGTGCGCAGAATGAAGCGTCCAACCTCTTGCTTGTGAGTGCCTGGCATTAGCCTCTGAGCCTCGAAGGATCACCACCTACGCGAAAAATAGCGGTTACTTAGACTCCAATCGAAGGACCAACACCAGTGACGAAAATACCCTCAAACAAGCAAGAAAATGCACATCTGAAGCAATTCTTATGAGATTTGAAACCGCTTTATAAATGTCCGTTTTTTCTTGCCTTGGATGCGACCTGTGTTTTTCGCGTGTATTTGTCGATATGTTGGTTGTGGTCCGTATGGACTCCACGTAAAAAGTGGATTGTAAGCACAGGCGCGCCTTATTGCTACAAATGCTGCAGATGAAAGTAACGAGTGCTGTCAAGAGACAGTAGGATTGGGCGTGTTGGTATAACGAGTACTGTAATAGGTTGGTTGAGGCTAATAATTTTCTTTATTTCCATCAAAGGATAATTGATTGATTTGTGTGATTTAGCGTCCCAAAACCATCTTATGATTATGCGAGACGCCGTAGTGAAGGGCTCCGGAAATTTCGACCACTTGGGGTTTTTAACGTGCACCCAAATCTGAGCACACTGGCCCACAACACTTCCGCCTCCATCGGAAATGCAGCCGCCGCAGCCGGGATTCTATCCCGCTACCTGCGGGTCAGCAGCCGAGTACCTGATTCACTACACCACCGCAGTGATGCTGCATTGTAAGATATTATTTTAACTAGAACTAAATGTTAGGATACAGATAACCGAGTCTATATTTTATTAGACGTTTTAGGTCATACCAGGAGAAAACAGGATGGGCGGGTGCATAAGTAGGTGACGCACAACTGCGGCGCCAAAAATAACCCTTGTTGTGATTTCTGAACTGTTTTCGCGGTAAAACGTCACCAATGCACACGACATACGAACGAACGTCGTGATTCACGGTGGGCTAAACACAGATATGCTCGTTGCCCTCGTTAGCATTATGAATGACATGTTATAAGAGATTCACTATCTTTCATTTGTGAAGATGAACATAAGGTAGCTTGGAATACATTTGAGCGCGAGAAATTAGTGTAGCTTGCTCAGGAGCGCGCAATCATGGAGGATGAAGCTGATGGCATACTTGTACTCTTGGCTTTTGCCATTTCGCATATTTTTTTTCAAATTTTCTCTTTCTTTCTCCTATTTTTTACTCTCTATTTTTGTCTGCCTAATCTTGCTTTCTCTATTTCTATTTATAAAGCTCTCCCCGTTTCTGCCTCTTTGTATCTTTGTTCCTCTTTAGACCATTTGTTTTCTCTCATTCTTTCTCTCTTAATTGATTTCTCTCTTGTTTCATCCCCATTTTTAACTGTGTCCCTCTGTATTTCCTACTCTGGTTCTTTCAGTCTTCTTCTTATTTTATTGCTTCATTTTTTCTCGGCATTTATATCTTTCTCCTGCTGATTAATTTTGTGTCTCTTTTTATCATGCCTTACTCTCTCATTTCCACCCGCTACGGTGGTCTAGTGGCTAAGGCACTCGGCTGTTGAAGAGCAGGTCACGGGATTGAATCGCGACCATGGCGGCCGCATTTTCAATGAAAATGATTGAGGTTCATGTGCTTAGATTCAGTAGCACAGTAAAGAACCCCAGCTTGTCAAAATTTCTGAAGCCCTCAGCTACGGCGTCTCTCATTATCATATGATAGTTTTGGGGCGTTAACCTCTGACAACAATTATTAGTCCCTCCTTTTCTTTTTCCTTCCTTCTCACAATCACATTGCTTCTATTCACGCTCGCGTCCCTTCCCTACACCCTTACTCTCTGCTAGCGTGCCTGGATAGCAACGTAATAAGTGCTAGGACTTAGAACGCTTGCCTTCGCATTTAGGGCCCAAGGGTTTGGAGCCCACATCGAGAAGAATATTTTCTGTGAATAGTTTGTTCCTTTCCGTTCATTTTTATATTTTCAACATTTATACCTGTCTGCCTCTGCGTGTGTTTATCTTTCTTTGTCTCTCTCTGTATCTCTGTACTCGTTCTCTCACCCATCACAGTCATAACAGGCCCCGCCAGAGAAGTCGGAACACGTGTTCTGGGAGCAAAGCAGAAGAGAACAAAGGTAAAGAAGAGGATGTAGAAAGTGCGTGCCGGTTGTGTTTGAAGATCATTTCTGTTTCCTACAGACAAACTACGGCGAGTTCCAATAGCTTTACTCTTGAAAGACGGGGCACAATATGACAAAGACAAGATGACTAAACGAGCGCTTGTCTTCTTGTGTAAAGTCTTTCTGCGATAAATCAATTCCAGACTATATAGAACCACCCTCCCCAAATCATTTTAGTCTTTTGTACCTAAGTTGTGGCCTCTATACGAGTATGTACTTTGATTTTGTTGCCCGCCAATAATAGGGTACTTAAATCTAAATATCAAGGTGAGAACAGCGTGACTAAAAAGTACAGAGAGGAAGAAACAAATTCTAGAGGATTACAACGCATCGTTGTTCCTGATGGATATTACTAAATAGGGGTGTCTTTGTGGCCTTAACCAAGAAAAACTCGTCTACACAGTGGAAGACAGGAAATGAAAATCTGGCACGAACTGATCCTAACACAGCTATACAGATATGAGAACTTTTTTTATATACATATAAGGAAACTTGACTTACGTGTGAACGACTTATACACAACACTAACGAAGGCAGCGATCGCCGCTGTGGACTACCCACTTCGGCTTTTAATTCAAGCGTCTGTTAAATTTTTTTATTATTTCTCCTTTGAAATTCGTAAAATCAATTTCTCGTGTTTCTTTTCAATATCTTTTTTTCTTGTTTTTATAACGGCACATATCATATAGTTCAGTAGCTAGCTTTTCCTCGGGTTACCTCTATGTTTCTTCCCTCTCACTATGCGTGGTTATCGTTACTGGTCAAATTAGGACGGCTTCGCACTAGCGGTGCCCAGCCGGAAGTAAGAGCGAAGCTAGGTGGCCTTCTTTGTTCCACTTTACTATTATTGTTTCTCTTTATAGCTCTTTCTCTTGTTCTGTTATTTTGTATCTCTAATTGTCTCTCTTTACGTTTGTTTCTCACTCAAGTTATTTCTTTTTCATTCACGCTTTTTCAGTGTTAGTATACCTATCTTTCTCTCGCTGTCTCTTTTTTTCGAACTCTTTGTCTTTCAATCCTTCTTAATTTATTCATTTCTTTTTCTGTTTTTATCACTTTTATCTGTTTCTTTTTATGTGTCTGCTTTTTTCTACCTGTTTATCTCTCTGCCTATTTCTTTCTCGGTATTTCTATATTTGTATGTCTTTATTCCTTTTTTTCTCAGCATTTATCTCTCTGTTTCTCAATCTGCACTCGTGCTCTCGCCCATTATAATTGTTCCATTCCAGGCAGGGACTACGCGACCGCTTATAAACGTGCAATGGACAAGGTCACATCTACACACACGCTGCCATTCAGTTCTCTCTCTCTTCTCCTTCAATCCCCTCACCCCTTCCCCAGTGCAGGGTAGCAAACCGGACGTGTGTCTGGTTGACCTCCCTGCCTTTCATTTCTTCCCTTCCTCCTCCTCCTCCTCCTCCCTCCAGGCCAGGCAAATTGATATTCGTGTGCCGTGAGCGAAGTAGAGGGTGAAGAAGTGCACGAAGAGAGCGCGTTCCGGGCGAGATATGGAGTTCATGACAACCATGGTTTTTGCACATGACCTATGAAGTTACTCCGAGCTTAAGCAGCTCCCCTGTCAAAGGGCAGATCCTTCTTTTAAAAGGCTGCTGCTTGTGCCACTATTGAATATTGTCATTCCGACTTCATACATTGATGCACTAGACAATAATTTATACGTACTCGTCACTTCATCACGCTTATTAGAGTAAGTATACACAATTTCTTAACGTTAACAATAAGTTTGTAAAATAAATAAACCGAAATGATTAAGCTTCAGCATTTAGGACCCTTTCACACCGGTGATTAGAACCGGTAACATGACCGTTTGTGACTGGCGACTGAAATTTGACTCAACATAATGAATGTTCACACCTCTACCAGCGTGCGGCTTGCACCCATTGCGACGCATGGTCTACGTCTGAAACAAGGGTTTGAACAAAATTAGTCTACTTCTTACAGTAACAAAATGTTTCCACCCGCATGTTTGTGAGCAAGAAAAAAGTGAAACAGCAGAATAAAGTACTTTTTTTTAGTGAAGGCGCACATGAATTTGCGTAATATCTATCATAATACTGATGATATATCTGCAGTAGGTTGTCTTTTTGAATGTTTTCTCGGTCAAGTGTTTCTACTGATAAACTTCAGTCCTGCTTATAAGTGCCTGCCAATGTCTCCCTGTAGATTGATGGGTGCGCATCCAATCCAACTCCAACAGCTTTCTGACTTACTACAAAGTAATCGTTTGCTTCTCACTTTTGGCAACCATTACATGATATGCTGGCTTCAATATGGCGGTTTTGAATAAGCATTATATGCTTCTAAACACGGACATTCACTTTCGGCGGAAATGTCCTTTGACGTTTGGGTCAACATGAGTAATTCGAAAAGTCATCATCTCGTGATGGTGTCAAAAGTCACCCAGATATGTGACGCCTTCGGGACATCATCGTATGACGTCTCACTTGGCTGAAGTTGGTTACATCACGCAGGCATTGCAAGACCAGGTGTGGTGTAGGAAGTTTGCATATGCCTTCAATCCTGGAGGCAGCGTAAAACCCCTTTGTAGACCCTTTCACTGTTTAAAAATACAAGCCATTGATGACATTCGGTTTTGTCTACTGATATGCCTTATTATCAACAGTGTGTAAGAAGAACGCTAGAAAATAGCTGACTGATTTTCGACACTTTCCATCTCCTATTTGACAAAATATATTTAAATAAATGTTCTTTTGAATACATAAAAATTTTAGGAGATTTGCTCGAAGATAACGCACAATTTTTTTAATCTGAAAAACTAATAACAGACTGTCCTTACCCTTAAAAAAGGTGAAAACGTCTATTCTGTTTTGACTGCAGTCTTGAAACACTTACAATCTTGAAACTGTCTACATGATCAGTGCATTCACTAGGAATAAAAAAAAGTAAATGTTGATGGCTTTCGGCTTCAAATAATTTTAGGCAAGTGTGTAAAGAACCATGTGACTTGGGTTTCCGACACGCAAGCCCACAGTTTTGATGATATCTGTCTTGTAAAACATGACTTCAAGCTGCGCTCATCACGCACTCGTTGGCATTCAACTAGCTTCAAATATACCAAATTGGTATTAGGTGACATGATTGGATGACAAACACAAATTCTAGGCGCAAACATGATAATCATGACATGGAAGTCATGTACGGCATAATTTACACACCTGCCACTGCTGGTTCCGGTACTACAAACGTTAGTGGTAAATTTTTTACGCGACTATAAATATACTTACATCTCATCTAGATACATGAGTTTGCATAAAATTTCTACTTTTGTTTACCGTGTATTACATCTGTGCGCATTGTAACGTTGCTGATTTTAAAGTGGCATATCAGCCTTCCTCATTCGTGTTTCGATTATTATCGATTCCCACTGTACGTAAGATCTGCAATTTTTTCTTACATTTTCACCTATTGTCATTGTAAAACTTGAGGCCCCAAAGCCTCACTATATATATATAATCGATGACCTACTCGCGTCATCTATTAGCTATCTTAGTAGTCTACCTGGAAAGATGTAATGAGTAGCTGGCACTTCATTTTTGCGACAACACCTCCTTTTACAACATAGGAATAAAAACCGCCAGGCATGCACGGAATGCGCAGCACGCTCATAGTGAAAGTTAGAAGAGCGGCCTTTCTAAGCCCTTTTCAACACTCTTTGGGTAACTGCTGAAACTACGCTTGCAGGCTACTCACTACGCCACAAGTTGTCCGTGTTGTAGAGTTCTTGTTTTTATTCTTGTTGATCGTCACTTGTGGCTCACAACAACTGTGGGGGATCGGCCAATACTTGAGTGGTCCTATAAAGTCTTTATTTTAGAGTAAAGCAACTTATAAAATGAAAATGTTACAAATTTTATAGACGGTTTTCAGATTGGAAGCGTTGTGCCCCCCCCCCAAAAAAAAAAAAACTTCCGGTCATTTCATTTACGAACTTGTAACGTGGAAACTGAAAGGTTGTTTTCACGTTTTTTCAATAGTAAGGATAGTTTATTATTAGTTTTTCCAATAAAAATAATTGTGCGTGATGTTCAAGGAGATCTCTTGTAGTTTTTATGTAGCTCAAAAGAACATTTATTTGAATGTATTTTGCCAAATGATGGAAGCAAAGTGTGAACGTGAAGAAAGTGTGAAAGTGTGAAGAAAATTATGAACACTCTCGAATGTATTTTGCCGCCGGCGCAGCCGTGGGCGTTGCCGTCATTCACCATATATGTGTACGTATCTATATATATATGAAAACGCAAAAATAAAAATGAAAACGTCCGACCTATGATTTATGAGTGCCAGGCGTTAGCCATTGAGCCACGATGGGGCACCTTCATCGACGTTTAAACGGGAAGCTATTAATATGTATCATACTACTTACCAGTGGCAATGCGCTTGTCGGGAAGAACTATCGTTTTTGCATAACTACCAGCGAGAAGGCACAATGAGTGCGCGTCACCAGATAGTCACGACGCGGCGGCCCACGCTTTCATCTCCCACGCGTAGTTTGCTCCACGGAGAGAGGACGCTAACGCGAGTGCTCGCTTATCTCGTGGTGGGTAGAATCCTACGCCTTGCGCTTTCGCCAGAACGTTTCTATTGTAGTTACTGGGCGCACAAACGTCATTGCACTTATTTCACAGTCTCCGTTTGCAAAAAGCGTGCGCTTTTCATACACAGCAAAGTAACAAGTGATACGCTTATTCACGTTCACCTCTACCTTTGCGCGTCATTTGTGCGTGAGAAACGCGGGGCACGTGTTGATCAGCTTCCCATTCTTCACAAGACTTTCCGTTTTTTCGCTATCGCGTTCACTGCTTCGCTTTTGCGGCAAAGCTGTTAAATTTTCATGAACCTTTCATTGTGCATGCCCTCATTCATGTCTAGTACATATTGTCATAACCCTTGAGTGACGACACGCGAAAGTACGAAATTTCAACTTCATAGAAGCCCTTGCGAGTGCTGAAAATTTATTTATTTTCTTTGGTAAACCATTAGCATGGCTACTAGAGGTATGAAAACTATGAGAAAAAGTACCTGAGTGGCACAGCGAAACTTTATATTCTCGGCACTATTACACACGTTAGCTCAAAGTAGATGCGCTTCAATATACTTAAGTGCTGGGAACATCAGCAGAAGCGTGTGGTTTAGAACAGCTGGCAACACGTAACTGAAGAGAACTGGCCTCGGAGATTTAAAAATTGAAATTATTCTAGGACAGAATAACCTGTAATAAGCACACCGAGCCAGAAGGCCACAAGTAGAGAGGGTACAGGAATGCAATTTGAACCCCCTTCACATCAAAAGATTCACCTGCTTTAGGTTTTCATGGGATACTAAAGCATATACTTGCATTTTCAGTGTCCAGCAATTGCCCTAGTTGGCCATCCTACACACAACAGCCCCCCCTTTCCCTTCCCCCACCAAAAAAATAATTGCTGGGTAGCCCTGCACCGAACGTTTATCGTTGGCAAAGGTGAGTATAGTCCGTCTCTTTAGAAATGCGCAATGTAACTTTGACTTTTTCGACAATATAAAATCTGAAAATATTTCAAGTCTAACATAGTCGGACGAGAGGCAGAACACCAGACTGGCTATATATACAACTACGCTTTTTAATGCACTAAAGATAACCCCTATTGCGTAGAGATCGTACTTCGGGGGAGGGGGGACGCATTTCTTCAGTTCGGCTTCTTGCTTCATCTTCCTGGTATTATAAGCACTCGAAGTTCGCATAAGCGATTCACAGTAAACACGAAAACCCGTGGTCAAATCTAGAAAGCATTATGATCATCCGTAAAGCGTGCATGACAAAAACGAGTCGTCACCGATAGAAATGTTGTGACAAGTGACTTGAACTCAATTCTTCATAAAACAATCAAGGGCTTGTAAACCCATATGAAAATCAATATTATGGTTCTTACAAAGACTGCCTACAAAACGAGCGAATGCTTTTATTTGATTTTGAAACTTCACTCTTTTCAGTTCTCCAGTAGCCATTTATGATTTAGCCCTGCTCTAAATGCTGCTTTCAAACCAGTCAATATGAGTGAGCAGCTATAGGTGGATCTGTGTGAATCCCGGTCATTAGTCGTTTTCCTTTTCTTTTGTGGGTTGAAAGGCTACTGAAAAAGTGAATGTCGTGACGCCATTTTGACACGACTGCACATTCAACCGTGCATATGGCGCGTAGCAGGTGTGCACCGCAGGTTACGACGCGCGCGTTACAACGTTTCTACAACGCCGCCGCTTCTGTCAACCGCCGGAGAATCAGCCGAGATGCGGCTAAGCCACCTCGTTAATTTTACTGCCCCCCTCTAGTACATTGTCACGTTGCCTGAATATTGTTTTTGAAGGAGGCAGTCTTTCCTCACACGTCAAAGTCGGCCATGTTCGCCACCAGGTCCATTCATACATACCGAAGCCCCTACAATGCTACAGATGTTTCAAGATGGGACATGTAAAAGGAGTATGTGTCAGCAATGTCGTGTGCCCGCGGTATGCTGAACCACATTCAGAAGACACCTGCCACACAACTGAGTTCAAATGCTCCAACTGCGACGGCGGTCATAAAGCATCGTCTAAAGATTGCCTGCGAGTGGGAAATGAACGCGCGGTGCTGAAACGCATGGTGCGCGACAATTCAACGCACAGAGAAGCCGCTACTACTTTCAGACGACGTCGGCGTAACCACAGAAGATTATCACGAAACGTGACATCTGTCAATAGAGACACGTCATCCCAAGCAAGAACAACTGACCCCCCATCATCAAGCTCTGCGAAGACGAATATACCGAAAACAGAATCAGAGTTAACACTCCCACCTCGTGAAGAGTGGCCATCCCTTCCACGAACACAGCCTGTTTGAGAGGTGCATCGAATCCCACCAACCTCGATGCCATCACGAACCACTGATGAAAAGACAACAGAGGATTGCCAGGTCATTAACATGTTGCCGATCCTTATGAGCGCAATGCGCATGCTCCTAAGCAACATGAACACCCCGTCAGCACCGAGTGCACTCCAGGTGCTGGACATTTTGAGTCCGGCGCTTGCAGCTCTAAGGTAAAACTATGGCCCGCGACATGTTATTCTTTTGAGAGGAAGTCATGAACGCATGTGTCCTTCGGTGGAATGCCAGAGGACTTAGGGCGCGTATGTCCGAGTTCCGGCAATATGTATTCACGAACCAGTTCTCCATAATTGTGATTTGTGAACCGAACCTGTCAGCTCACATGAGACTGTCTGGATATGAGTGTTTTTCGTCTCCTACCCACAAAGAGCGCAGTAAGGTCGTTGTGTTCATACGGCGCGACTTAACTTATGTTCATCACTCTGTACCCCTTGACAAAGAAAACCAGTACGTTTGCCTAACAGTAAAAACAAGAAGACCACATTCACAATCATCGGAGCCTACTTACCTCCATCAAGTCGTCTAGACCGTGAGCGCTTGCGCGGAATTTTGAATTCAACTCTCCAGCCATGAGTGATAACTGGCGACTTCAATGCCCACCAATACTTACGGGAAAGCTCCAGGGTCACCACTAGAGGTAGACAGTTAATGTCTTTCGCTTCTGAATGTGAACTTATCCTCTTGAATGTCGGCAGTTCCACGTATCTGCGCGGATCGGCCTATATCAGTTGCCTGGACCTCACTTTCGTCTCACACTTGTTTGCCAGCAGAGTGCAGTGGTTTTTAGATTTGGAAACAAGGTGTAGTTACAACATCCCAACATACCTGAAGATTGACGGCTTTCCAAGTCTCAAGTCCTCCAGAGCCATCCAGTGCACAGATTGGCAAAAATACAACTTAATCATGGAAGACAATGTTGGCGGCTCACCCTTCAACCTAGAGGACGCAATAAAGAGTACTCTACAGTCCACCACGCGTTCGCTTCTGGTGAGCTCATCTCACAGTGATATGGACATTGATCTTGAGAAACTTTGAGTGACTCGTCGTCGTGCAGAACGACGTTACAGACGCACGGAGTCACTTAATGATCTGAGAGTGGCCAGACGCACAAAAAAAAATACAGCGTCACATGGACAAGTTGGATAAGCAATGATGGGTATCTTTTTGCGAGTCTTTGGATCCCAGAAAGCCTCTGTCACTAATCTGGAGAACTGTCCGGGGTCTTCGTACAACCATTACTCAGCGCTACCCATTAAAATCTCTGGCACTTCACTTACGCTGCGAAGAGATTGATGTCGCAGAATCTTTCTGTCGAAGGATTGCCTGCGGGGCAAATTCAACTGAAACAAAGACGCTCGGCTTTTCTGTATCCTCACGTGAGCACCGAATGGAGTGTTTGTTTTCAATGGACGAACTAAAAACTGCGCTTGCTTTGTGTAGACGTTCTTCAGTGCCAGGACCTGACGGCATCACTTACCGCGCTCTGTGTCATCTAGGCGATCAAGCTCGGAAAGTACTCTTGCTGCTGTATAACGACTCCTGGCAAACTGGCATGGTTCCACAGGAATAGAAGTCAAGTCGCCTGATTCCACTTCTCAAAGCCGACAAATCGCCTTTGGACATTTTCTTTTATCGCCTGATTGCCCTCGCGAGCTGTGTGGGAAAAATTATAGAAAAAATGATTTCAACGCGTCTGGAATGGTACTTAGAGTTCTACGCAGTATATCCAAATGCCATATCCGGGTTCAGACGAGGCCGCTCATCAATTGTCAATGTAGTTGACTTGGTAACATATGTAGAACACCAGAAGACCTGCAAACGGTTATCTGATGCTCTGTTTCTGGACGTTAAAGGAGCATACGATAATGCCACCCACGAAGCCATTCTCAGTCAATTAGAAGTAGTGGGACTCAGGGGCAAGATATATACGTGGGTTCAGAGCTACCTACAGAATAGATCATTTCACTTGCAGACAGAGAATGGCCCGACAACTAAGTATTACTGTAGCCGATGAGTCCCACAAGGTAGAGTGCTAAGCCCAACGCTGTTCAACCTAACACTCATTGGACTACTTGGCAAGCAATCAAGCAGTGTACGACTTTCCATTTATGCTGATGACATATGTGTGTGGACATCAGGTGCGACTAGACTTCAACTTCGCGCTAGACTTCAGAAGGCAGCATCAGTGACATCGCACCACCTACGAAAACAAGGGCTCGAAATCGCAAGTGGAGATTGTGCAGTCGTGGCTTTCACCAGAAAATCAATGTTCACTTACGGCATATAAATTAACGGGCAGTTGGTGTCATGAAGCCGAAGTCACAGGTTCTTGGGAGTCGTAATCGACCGAAACCTACCTGTCTTGGACCCCACACGTAAACTACGTGAAAAAGCGGCTAACCGCCATTTGTCACTTGTTCAGGTTTCTTGCCGAGAAAAGTTGGGGAATATCTGTCGAGATTATGTTGCAGCTGTACAAAGAAATATTTATTGGATTCCTGCGGTACAGCCGACCTGTTATATCTAACACGTGCAAATCGAACCTGCACACAATTCAAAAATTCAAGTCCAGGCGCTTAGGTAATGCCTTGGAATACCCCGCTGCGCATCGACAGCTGAAACAATCGCCATTGCACAGGACTACTCGATCATGACGCACATCACCATTGAAACGATGCGTACGTACCTCTGGCAACATGCAAGAAATCCTTCCCACCACTTGGCAACCCTCGCTCCTGAGAGGCCCCGCACGAAATTTAGTGCAATTTGTCTGAGCACATCATGCGTCATTTACACCAGATTTTACGCCTTCTGAGAAACTGGTGTATCCTCCGTGGTGCCTGACACTTCCGCAAGTACGTCTTTCAATTCCAGGAATACAGAAAAAATCAAATTTGCCCTCATCAGCCCTAAAACAATTGAACTTGCACCTCCTGCGCGAACTGTACAATAACCATGTGCACATATACACCGATGGTTCAACCACCGCGTCTGGTTCTGGCGGTGCGGTGGTGATTCCAACTAGAGGAATCACTCTGCGAATAAGCTATCACACGTCACTACGTCTACGGCGGCAGAACTTGCGGCTTCGCGTGGCGCCCTAGAGTACATCAAATTCCAGAGACCAAGTAAATTGGCTGTGTTTTCCGACTCGAAACCGGCCCTAAAGAGCATGCAGTCAGTCCTTCGACGAAGTTGCCATGAACAGTTAACTTACGAGGTTGTCAAGCTTCTTCACCACGTCACAGAAACAAGCCACGAGGTCAAGTTTCAGTGGATACCTGGCCATTGTAGTATCAGTGACAAAGATGCCGCAGACAACGCGGCTCGCACATCGCAGCAAGAAGAACACACCCTCCTGATTCCTTTGTCAAGGACTGATGCTGCAAAGCAACTTCGTCACCTGGCACGTAGTCTGTGTTTGCTGGAGTGGAACACCCTAGGCATAAGATATACGAGACTCTACCAAATAAACCCTCGACTTGAACTTCGGCCTCCATCCGGACTTCGTCGACGTGAAGCTTCGCTTCTTTGTCGCCTTTATTTGGGGGTTGCCTTCACAAAAGCATATACACCCTCATTGGATTCACCGACAATGCGGAATGCGACGTCTGCTGCACAAAAGACATCGACCATCTGATATGCCATTGCCCTCTTTTTGCCTCTGAAAGACAGAAGCTTTCGGACGCATTGCGACAATTGGACGATCGGCCACTCTCTATGCAAATGCTACTGGATCACCGTCCTCGCCTTTCGTCGGCTCAAAAAGCAGTCAAAGCTGTCTTGTGCTTTTTGAGGACTACAGGCCTACGTGACCACCTTTGACTTTTGTGTAGTGCCACCGCTGCATACGCGTCAGCCCATTGACTGACAATCCTTTCTTTCTCTCTTTCTCTTAATTTTCTTTTCTCTCTCATCTTTATACCCCCTTCCCATTCCCCCAGCGTAGGGTAGAAAACCGGGCATGTGCCATGTTAAACAGTCTGCCTTATCTCTTCTTGTTCATCTCCCCCCCACCTCTAGTACATTGTAACATCATAAAGTCAGAAAGACACTGTTCATAGCTTTACAGTCACGGCTACAATTAATCCACAGCATTTTTTACAGTCACTCATGCTTGTTTGTTAGGAAAAATGCGCTAGTGTGTGACCTGCTTTAAAGTTGAACCATACCATTTATTTATGCAGCAAGGCCAGCAACATGCGTCATAAATGCATCTTGTTAAAGGATATACAATACTTCGTTTTGTTTGTCATAAATAGATATACTTATACCCACTTGCTCATTGTACTATGACACCGATACGCAATATCCCCCAAAATATCAAATATATTATCTAAGACAATTATGCACCATTGATACTGCCCTGCCCTAACATCGGACTACATCAAGGTTCCCATTGAACGTATTTCTCGTACATGAACATTTCCTTTCTCAGTAGCCTATATACTCCAAACTCTTTATTTTATGCAAATGATGGGGCCGATCGGATGGCATATAAGTGCCTGGATTCACTGGTCTTTGAAATTAGCAATATTGAGATAAATAATATTATATACCATACTTACAAAAATTACTCATTGTCATCCAAAGTTAACGTTCATCTTTTTCTATGTTGCCAATGGAATACTTCAAGCGTTACCATTATTTGTTTGAGTAAAAATGTTAATTTCGCGTTTCTGACAGTGTTGCACGTGTGTTTTGTCTGCAAAAGAATATAAATAAATATGCATAGGAACTCTCGCTTGCCGTAACATTCTATGCACTCGACACCACCAACCACAAAAATCAGCGCATGTTAATATACGTGCACCAGACCACGAACACGACTTTTTAACAAGATGTACTTTTCCGCAACTTTCAAACTTTTTTCTCAACTCTATTGCAGCATTTTGCTGTCACTAACAGCAACCATTGTTGGCAATACGGAGGCAATGACGGTGGACTCAACACTTTCGTTTTTGTAATCTTTGCAGCTTCCTTTCCGTAATCTAACCGCTAGAAGCCTCAATGACCCAGGGGTCACGAGGGAGCAATGCAATAACTGAAGACTCTTACGCCGACCGGGGTAGGCATCCACCAGTGTTGGCTCATCAATCGGGAGGGTGCTGCGGTCAACGAAGACCACGTACTGCACGTTGCTGCCTTCGGCGACTGTGAGGGGCTTGGGTGATGCCCGGAACATCATTGGTGGCGCCTGCCATTGTGCCGACTCAAGGCTTGTTTCCTGCTGCCCGGGGCCCGGTACCGGGTCAAGCGTACGGATTATGTAGATGGGGCCTGGCCTAACACGCGCCGCCCTGCCCACCACGGGGCTCCGGCCGAGCCAACCACGTTCAGTAGAGTAGCGTGGTGGCAGCCGCCGACGCGGCGCGTCGCGTTCGAATTGGTAGGGTGAATCGCCATCGAGGCGCACAGCTTCGCTTCTTTCATACGGCTTCTCGTCGTCCAGATACGCCGCCAGCGCGGTTCCAGTTGCAAGAAGGGCAATCACTGCTCGAAACTGCGGTAAAAAGAACAGTGCAGAAATAATAACTAATTGGTCAAACAACACAGGCTTTCAATGTAGCTGCTCTAGCGCACTACCTAAAACGAAGAATAAAATTCGGAAGGCTTGCTAAGGAGCGAGTGCTGTCTTCTCCGCACCTGGGCTGCGAAGACATTACTATGCATCCTTTTCACGACAAATTGACCACAGGCTATCCAAATATCAAGCACCTTAAAATGACAGACAGCGTCGTGAATACAACCCAGTCATCGGAAGTAGAAAGACGGCCGATGCGGCAATCCTTACCCTCGCATTCAAGTCAATTATTCCTTATTCCTCTCTCTTTGTTTCTGTTACAAACACCAAAATACTTCATATATATATATATATATATATATATATATATATATATATATATATCAGAAAGAAGTTGATACTTAAGGGCTCGTTTTATTTTGTTTTGACACAATAATAATGAAATATAACAGACAATAATACTAAACAAAGTATAGGGGGAATTATTGGACCAAATTGTAAGGTAAATGTGAAGAAAGAAAAGTGGTGAAGAGATAACTTGCCGTAAGCATATATATATATATATATATATATATATATATATATATATATATATATATATATAGTGTAATGATGATAAGTGCAGTGCTCAGGAATGGGCGCATACACGACTAAATAAGAAACAGAACAACGAAGACGGAACAGCTGGCCCAGGATCGGGTGTTGCCTCTCGTTCTCTTCATTACAATGGCGCCGTCCGACAAGTGAACCCTCAGCGGGAAGCCACCGGTACGTGTCGTCGTGGTTCGTCGGCAGTGCGGGCTTCTCCACTGGCGGGAACGCCGTTCACGCCACGCTTTTTTGCAATGAAGTCAACAACCCGGCCGCCGCTTCAGCTGCCTATCAGACCATCAGTGGACGGTGTCCATGCCTCTTCTGTGGTACCAGTGCATCACCCAATGGACACTATGCTACCACTTCGCGGCCGTAATACGCACGGGCTTCTGTCCTTTGGGAATTTTGTTCAAGCTTCCTACGGCCTGCATTCCCTGTCCGGTACTCTTCCAAATTACGAGCCGCCAAGAAACGCTGTTCATGCTTCCTTGGGCATGCTTGTCACTGCCGTGAGTACTACTAGAACCACGTACTTCGCGGACGCGAACCAAAGCGATTCAGAAACCTCGTGCGACAGTGCCGTGGAACTGCGGCGTGCCATCGCGCTACTCCGCGCCGAGACTAACAAACTGACAGCGTTGATCGCCGAGCGAGCTCCTACAATGCTGCCAGCATTGTGTGACATTAACGCAGTGTTGGGTGTAGCTGCCTCATACGACCTTGAGGCAAGCACACCGGAGCAACGCAGGGAGCTTCGGTCTTCTCTCATCGAGCTCTCACACCTGCTCGACTGCTTCGCGTCGGTGATCTCTGCGTTGCCACCTGCCACCCCACAATCACCAGCCGTCTGCGACCTACCGGAATTCCACGGGGTCCGGAACGACGCCGACAGCTGGGTGGCAACCGTGAACGCGATAGCAATGCGCGAGGCCTGGACGGAATCTCAGAAATGGACCGTGGCTGTAGATCGTCTTCGGGAAGGTGCAGCGGCGGGGCACCGGTATGAAGGCTGGAAGCAACAGTCATGGGCGGACTGGAGCTGCAAGCTCATAGCTGCTTTTGGTCCTAATCCTTACCACCTCTCCACCACCACCCCGTCCAAGCTGACCGGTACCGAGGATGGAGTGTAAGAAGGGTTCCGTCTCGAGGCTCCAGCTGAGCACTCCAGTTGTCCATATGAGCTTCCAGACTCGTCGCTGTTACCGGACCCAAATTCGTGTCAGCAGTTGGCCACCCCGTCCTTTTTCGTGGGGGATTTGTCTACTACGTGGCAGTCATTGTCCGAGTGTGAGAGTGCTTCACCCACTCAATCCATGTCTGCCGAAGACAGATTAATTGACTATATGCCTGTTTTATCCGTATCTGCCCACCATGCCTTGGCCGACGGTAGTGATGCGCCACAAGCAGGCGAAGTCAACATCAGCACTTCCGGCCTCCCGGCGTACAGCCCTATTTGGGATCACGGGCACTGCAATATGACTCTGAGACCATCTGAATGCCGTGCGGATCACCAGGAGGCAGTGTGCATTGAGGAGGAATCGGAGATAGATCGGCAAGCCGGTGACCAGCTCGCATAGTGCAGTGAGGTGAGGCATTCGTACGCCCCTGGTGTCTGCAGCATGATGTGCGGCTATGGTGGCATTAACTTGCATGGACGTCGCGGTACAGAACAACCAAGGAGCATCTTCATTCCTTGTGGCCGCAGAACAAGAGGAGCCAAAGATGGCAGTGCAGAGGCTCTTCCGTCAAAGCATGATGGGCGGGAATCGCAGCCTGTCCAGAACGCCAACGGGAATGAAGACAAGTGCCCCAAACTGCGCCAACTGAATTGCCTGCTGCTGCGGCCGCCTCGAGGCAGCCAAGGCCGCCCACTAGAGTGTTAGACAGCCCCACAAGGCAAGTCATGGCGTCCACTAGAGATACCCCACAGGCACAGCCAATACCGCCCGCCAGAGACGGTATTGGCAACTCAGGGCTCCAGGCCTGCGGGCCGAAGACGACCATTGTGAAACACTCAATGGCGTCGACTAGAGCCATCGTCGCCCGACTTTCAAAGCAAGACACAAAA
Organism: Rhipicephalus annulatus; assembly: GCA_013436015.1. Classification (NCBI taxonomy): domain Eukaryota; kingdom Metazoa; phylum Arthropoda; class Arachnida; order Ixodida; family Ixodidae; genus Rhipicephalus; species Rhipicephalus annulatus. Next base: position 326,869 of record WOVY01000097.1, on the reverse strand, counting down.
ACCGGCACGACAAAGTCAGTGACGTCCACCAGAGACATCATTGCTTTACTTTCAACGCAAGATGCACCGTGGCCATGACCGGCTTAGGCGAGGCAGCCAATGCCGCCCACCAGAGGCATTAGTTCTACCTATAGTGGTTCATAGACTAGGCCCTCTGAATGTTTCGACCTTCCAAGAAAAGGACCTGTGCCAGTGAAGGGCAAGCTTAGCAGGACTGCATGCTCGCAGTGTGGCCGAGTGTAATGATGATAAGTGCAGTGCTCAGGCAAGGGCGCATACGCGACTACTGAAGATAGAGAAGAACGAAGACAGAATAAGAACAGCTGGCCCAAGATCGGGTGTTGTCTCTTGTTCTCTTCATTACAATATATATATATATATATATATATATATATATATATATATATATATATATATATATTATTGAGGCAACGGAATGAAATTTTGTTCCTTTCCCCTCCGTGATTTGTATGTACACGCCCCAAAACATCAAAGATGCTCTTGTGACTTCGATCACCGTTGAGACACATATAACTGGACGTCAGCCATGCGGCAAGGGTCACTGCAAGGTGCGAAAACACAGGTATGCTACCAACGTGACTGATTTTACACATTGCCATTTCAGACACTCTATTCACTCAGGCCTTTACTGCAACAGCTCTATGTAGTCTACCTTGTGAAGCGTAAATTATGCATTGTTGAATGTAGAGAGCAGATTGACATGGCCTTGAGAACCCACCTAATTAACAAATATTCAAATGTTCCTTTTGTCATGAATCTGCTGTGTCTTGGCATATAATTTCAGAAAACGACCTGTTTCATTCAATCAAGGTTACACTCTTACAAAGTGGTTTCTCTAGTGCAATCGAGGAAGCTAGAACAGCGCGAGTCACATATGATATGAAAATTTATTACCATGTAGGTTGGACTAAATGGTTATCTGGGCATACTTTTTTTCACTTCCCGCTATGGAAAATGCAAGGAAATAATTATCTCAACAAAATTTCTCTCTGTCTTTGTTGTTTTTTTTTTCTCTCTCGGATATCACCCGGCGCACGCTGTTGGGTAAGCAACATCTGTACCTGTACCTGTGTTCCCAGGAAGGTAGCGCCTTTCAAATAATCCTCCTTATAAAGAAACCACTGCTCTGGCACTCGTAGAAGGCTAAAAGATTTGATCACCCGGCAAAATTTTGAACGAAGCGCATTCTCCGTTCTCTGCGGCAACTTATCTCGAGCCGCAGGTCAGAGATAGTAGCTCTCTGTCGTTAAACCAAAGTACCTGTCCTCTACACATTTCGGGACTTTTGCATAGCTTTTAGACTGCTGACCTCTTTTAATGCCTTATCACTTCATGTGAAGCTTCCTCCCTTTCCTCTGCTTCTGAAGCTAATGAGGAGTGGAACAGGTGACACGTGACAATTAACACAGGGACTATCTATGCATATCTACGTAATTTTTGCTTGTTCGCCTATTTTTTTTTCGACGGTAGAATATACATGTGTTGTGCTGATGTCCAAGCGTACGCACATTGACTTTTGACGATTCATTTCTTTCTTGTTTCATTTTTACTTGTCGCTATTTTTTAGCATTTTTTTGTTTTATCTTTTTTACCTCTTCTTTTTGCCTTGGAGGACAATGATATGAAAGCGCATCAAAGCCTCATAAATTTTGTTTTGATAAAGATTGGTTTCTGATGAAAACGTTGACAAATGAACAGTTTTTTGAGAAGCCTACACTTTACTGTTATTCGCACTGCCTGTAGCCTCACGCTGTGCAGCGGATGGAGACAAAAACACCTTGACGAAAGTCAACAGACGTGGCAGCGCTTCAGATGGCCTGTGTGGGCCCTTCCAACACTTGCCATGCAGGCATAACAATTTTGTTAGCCTTTTTCATGATCGAGTGGTAATACCCAACATATGGGCACCGTGCCCCAGGGAGCAAACTATAGATTCCCAGCAAAAAATACTGTCACCATCTTTAAACTGAAATAGGAAAATGTAAAATGCATGACATTTGGAAGTGTTGTATGCTGCAGGCTAGTCTGCACCACTTAGATACAGTTGATTGCATACTATCGTAATAGGCTGAGGAGGGAAACAAAGAATCCACGAACTGACTCGTGCAAGTAGAACACTTGACGCGCGTGTGCGTTACGTTTAAACCTTTTACTCCATTTTTTTCTGTTTTGAGCCTCATTCAGCAATCAGCTGTACGATGTTACGAAGTCATCTTGGTCGAGTCTGATGGGTTTCACTACTATAGTTAAAATTTTTTGTTGACTGTTTACAGCGAAAGCTTTCATGAGATTTAAACTCGTGTCACGTGCGGCGCCGCAGTTGTCCGCCGGTGCCCGTAACTACTATCGCATAAATAGGAAAAAGAATCTGGTATTTCCAAAGACTCAGTGCGGTTCGAACCCGAGTCCACTGCGTACCAGCCCGGTATTCAACCAGTGAGCCACGCCGTTATATCAGGCTGAGTGGCAAACTTGCCTTAGGCAGGCTTGATGTCGGGTAAGGAATCGCGTTACGATGAATAATAAAGCATTTTAGAGCAGCAAAAAAACAAACAACCAGTTGTCACACAATGCGAATAACATAACGAGTGGTTCGTCCAATGCGCCAACCCAATAAAAAAGCTTGTTTTTGAACATCTATTAACTTTGGCATATTCAATTCAGGCATAATTCCTCATTGTCCTCAGCCGCTGCATGAAATATTGGCACAAACTTCCTTGTAAGTGTTTAGCGGATACCACGCTTTCAAAAAAATGAGGAAGAACAGCATAGCGATTGCCGGCTTAGCACCCAGAAAATAGCGTTATTCATGACATAGTGGTACTTTGGAAGTGTGCTTGCAGCAGTTATCCAATAGGTGTTTAGATTAGGCTCTGAAAGGCCATGCTTCTAGCTTTCGCTGTGACAGGGCTGCGCCTTCCGCACAGGTGTGTCGTTTTTATGCGCCATCATTGTTAAGATATTTTCTTCACACATAAAAATGTACTAACATATGGACTTACGAAAGCCTTTTGTAGAAATAGGTGCAGAAATAAATGCATAAGTCAATATTTGGTGGCTTTGACAGATCGGAAATAGAGTTGTTTTAATTCTCTTTGGCCCTATCTTTTTATGTTCGCGTGCCAAATGACTTGCGAATACGCAGTTTCCAGATACTTATAAATGGTTTTCCGCAGCGACAAGCGGGCGCTGCCGCGCTAGAAAACGTGACCTAATGGTCATCCTCTTTTCACTTCACCGTCACCGACGGCCGGCTGATTTGCCGCTGCCGCTCCCGAGTTACTGCCAGCAAAGCGGCCGCAGCGGTTATGGGGTTAAGTGTTGACGTGGTAGACAGCGTGGTGAGCACCGGTGTTTCACATACTCTCGTGCACTTCGTCCCTCGGCAGCGCACCGGGGTCAGCAAACTGCCAATAAGACATATGTTTTTGCAACACTAGCCCACGCTCGCATAGTCCGTGCCACCTGTTTCTCGCCGTAGGCTGCAGGGCATCGTTCGCCACACGCCATATCATAGCCACGCTGCTGAGGCGAAGGCTGTGGTGCTGGGATGTGGTGACGCCATCTAGTTTTGCTGAGAGAAACTAGCTGTGTAAAATTGTCTTCATGTTTCCTTTCCAAAACAATTTAGTTGAGAGTTAGCGCCCGTCTGCTTGTTTCTTGGTCAGTGTTTTTTGCGTTCTTAAGCCAGTTATTATATGCACAACTACCAACTCACCCACCTTTCAGTTGTACTGTTAAAGAAAACTTGTATATGTTTGTATCTTGTGAGTGCTTCCTGATTTCAGTCACCCGTCCCACCCTTCTACCAATAAATATGTATCTCATCTAACGACACTGCAAAAACAAAACTGCCGATATTACTGAATGATTTGTTTCACTCACCTAAGGCTCCTGATAAATCTAATAAATCTTAGGATTGTATTCACATGGTCGAAATTATTCAAGTTAAAATACTTTCCCAACTGCTGAGAGATAACAGAATTTGTTCGCCACATTACAGCTTTACACAATTTGTTTTCGCGAGAGACAGATAGCCATTTATTGCATAGAAGGTGCATTTCTACCCATTTCCTCTATGTAACCTGACCATGACGTCTTTCAAGACACCAAGGGTGCGATATGGATCAAACTACATGAAACAATGCAGCCGCTATTTTTTTTTTGGCCGAGAGCGGCACCCCAGCCGCAGATGGGGTGATGATGGTGATGATGATCAAAACTTTAATACTCCCAAAAGAGAGGACCAACCCAGAGATCGGCAACGCTGCTTAGAGGAGGTCAGCAGGCATCCCTTGAGACACCGCGGCCTCCAATGCGCGTGCGCAGACAATGTGCATCGTCGCGACATTTATCCATGAGAAACGGACCCGACATCTGCCAACACAAGCGGGTCGGTGCACCGCAGAATGATGAGGCATGCATGCTTCCTTGCTTGCTGACCCTTTACAGGTGGTTCGAACCCTTTACGGGAGATGGACCAGGTAAACAGACGATTATTACGAGAGTAGTTCAATTGGTTAGGAAACAAAATGAATTAGTCTTCTAAGGATTGTGTAACTCTAAAATTGTAATATTCAATACTATAAAATTAGCGATACGTCCAAAACGTGTGTTTTGTTTAGAAATAGCTTAACAGGTAAATAGTTTTGTGTCTCTAAAAAATTGGAGACCGTAATGCAGACGACTCTGGTGCTGTGGCCCAGAGAAAAAGCCCAAAAGGAAAAAAATAATCTCAGAATTGGCTGTTTGTCATAATTTTTGGAACAAAATTTCGATATGCTTTTGCACTCAATGCTCGTAAATTGGGCTGAGGCTGCATCTACGTCTTCACTGTGATATAAATTGATGTTTTACAAATTTGTACTTGTTTTCCCCTGATTTGCCGTAATTTTAATCTATTTCAATGTACAACGCAACGCACAATAATGAAATCAAGCTCGCGTCATTACATTTACCAAAACAACTGCAGCCGCATGCTTCTACGCCATTCTCCTCGCTGACTATACTCCTCCAGACTGCCCTGTTGGTTTCCTTCACGCGCCCCCTATAGGCCCCGTACGCAGTGCGATGCATATATATATATATATATATATATATATATATATATATATATATATATATATATATATATATATATATATATATATATATTGTAATGAAGCAAGAAAGACACTACGACACAACACCTGTTCTTAGGGCCAGCTGTTCTTTATCTGCCTGTTCTTCCGTCTCTAATTAGCTTTCGCCGAGGAGGCCGATACCCAGTGCCCCTCTTAGTCATCACACTCAGCCATAACTGTGAGCGCGTGGAGCTGATGGCAGTGCTTAGAGTGGGTGGAGTTGGCTGCATCGTGGTGATCGGCCCGACCACACTGTACCATGGTTGGAAAATCTGCCAAAAGTGTCTCTGGAGGGTGACATTAAGTGTGTCGCGGTTGACCACGCTGCAACGTTTCAAACAAAATGGTTTTGTTTGCATCTGGCGAACGGTTTAGGCTATGTTGTCTTGGTCGCTCGAGCTTCGCCTGAATACTTTCCGATGATGGATCTGGCAGTCGATATTGACTGTGTCGCTGTGGTCTACGTCAGTCACTCTGCAACGTTGCACAAGAAGCTGTCCGAGACTCCTGTCGTAGACGGAATTGGCAGTTTTGTGGTACTGCGCGCCCCAAGTCATGAAGTGACTTCGCATAAAACCTTAGTTACGATTCTGGCGGGCGGTACTGATTACCTCGTGTGTGTCGTAGGTCCATTCCGCAACGATGCCGCTTCTCCGTTCACCACTCTCAAGACTGGACAAGATGCTTAACTGTTGCATGTCACACATTGTGGTGTCAAGCGTACTTCATACGTCGAGTCGACCTGCACGTGGGTCTCGGGCGAAGCATGTGTGTCACTGAGCAGGCTATTAGTCGAGGTGAGTTGCTACGTAGTTCATGATTTTGTAGCCTTTTTTTTCGTACAGCCCCCTGAGGTAGTCGAGCTGGTGGCCCTTGTTGAAGTCTGACATGTGCACGATGTGAACCACTAGGAAGCAGTCTCACTAGCAGGAAAATTGGTCTGCAACGACCCGTTCAGACGACAAGAATCTCTGTCTGCATCTCTTGCACAGGTAAGCGAGCCGTGAAGAAAAAAGCACCCCCCCCCCCCGCCCCACTGAGACCAGTTAAGGAGGCTGAGCCTTCCTCCCCCCACTTTTGATAGTAGTCACTGTCGGCTAAACGGTGGGGAAACCAACAATTAGGGCGAATATTTCCTTCACCAAAGTAATCACTCGATTATATTTTTACGAGAGAATGCTACAGTACAGGGAAATTTTGCCAAGATTCTCGCAATGATAATTTTTTTGTAGGCTCTTTGCGATGCGGCGTGCATGTGCGGCAGTGTCGCGCGATGTGATGCAGCATTGCAGAGCAGGCAAGCACTGAACAGGGGCCGGATAGCATTGCATAGCTTGTCCACGCTTTCGTTCTGCTGTGGCGGCCGATGGAATTACGGATGTGAAAGAGTAAACTTTTTATGAACCAGTCAAATTATCTGCTGCTTCAAGAAAAGTATTTTATTTGATCGAAAATGAATATCGCCACCACTGCTTCGTAGAAGCTGCTGTGAGCTGATGAATGTCAGGAATAATTTTTAATGTTCAAATGTTTTCTGCAAGCGCCAAAAAAGGTTTCCGCATTAGTTGTGATAAACCTGGTCAGCCTTCGTTATGGTAATTTGAAGCTATTGGTGGCAGCTCGCAAAGTGGCGACGAATGAAGCAGGTGACTCGAGCACCCAGTTGAGCTCAGCTTTTAAGCTTGCGCCTTAACTTTACCCACCAAATCAAGGAGAAGGTGAAGGACTATGGTTTTTAGCACTATGGAGGCGTAATTGAGATTCGGCCGGGCTTTTATGTTTTCATTGAACATGAATTGTCTTTCGCAGCTCAAAATACAACGTGAACAGCAAAGAAGCACACACGCGCAGCACTGCTTACTTCTCTCACTCTCTCAGCAAGGATGAGCTCACAGAGATGTATACGCGCGCAAACTGCTAAACGCCGTTATGCTGCCAGAGAAAATACTCATTAGGCTCACATAAATCTATCTCACCACCTGGTATCAGTAGCCGTGCTAATGTGACCGACGGCTAGTCTACTGATATTTAGGGGATGCCCTTTAACTACCCCCAAAATTTTAGTAGGGTTCAGCAGAGACCTTCAAGAAAGTCAGCCTTGGTACCACAGCAGATCAATATTTCTACAAGATTAGGCAAGAGAAGTGGAAGTTTCGCGATCCATGCCTAATATCATGAGTTTTATTGTATTATCGGTATAGCAGAGTGCCTGATAACAACCGTAATTATTCTCAAAGTGACAGGTTTAACTCCTGTCCAGGAATTCTCTCTGGTAATCTGGACGAACGTGATCAGGCGAAAAGCTCCTGTCGTACATGCTGTGGTTAAGATGTGGTGACGCACAGGATTTTCCTTACAGCTATAGTGCAGTTTTGTGTGCCTCATCAGATTAGCTAAATATGTAGTATTTCTTATAGTTATTCAGCAATTATATTAAGCGCAGAATATATAGAATAATGCTCCTAAGGCGTTGTCAACACATTACTTTTAACCATAAATGTTGAAGCCTAACTTCTCATCAGGAGAACATGCAACGTGGTACCTTCTTATGCACGTATGTGAACCTGAAAACCATGCACCAAATTCGTTTTGGTTGACGCTGTGTGTCATTTCAATAATGGCAACAGAAGCACATTTGATATATGAAAGCTGATTGAAATCAAGCCTAGCCTCTGATTTGATTGATTGATATGTGGGGTTTAACGTAGCAAAACAACCGTATGATTATGAGAGAAGCAAGTCTGGCCTCTGCACTGCGTAAGCTTGCCTCTCAAATGATCAGCTGCGGAGCGCGAAAGGGCCTCATTATAGTACTCTACTGCAAAAAAAAAACAATCTGTAAAAAAAATTGAGCAGCTGTTCGAGTAAATGTCCACATTAGTCCGGCCAACGATAAAATAGCTTGCAAACATTAAGAATTATAGCACTCCTCATCACTACCTGTAAGCGCTGTACCAGTTTAAACTCTTTCCTTTTTTTTAATTTCTCAAAACCTACATTTATGGTATTTTTTTCGAACATGAAAAGTCATGTCTATTTTGCTATTAAACCTTTTAATAAAACTTGGCACATTTTCTTATTACACTAGGAAGAGTGCAAGGAGCCTCAATAAGCGAAATTGTGCTGCAAGATGTAATACGGCTGCCTGCTATACGGAAGTGCTTCTTGTGCCAGCGCGTAGTTTTTTGGTTACTTAGTCACTATATTTTTAATATTGTTCAATTCTCTTTTGTTTAGGTTCATTGCACTGGCAAGAACTTTTTTGTGTGTCCGAAGAACAGACAAAAATTCTAATGAGTAGAACCAGAGGTATGAATATTCGCGTGCAGATAAGTTTTTAATGATGATTAATGAAGAAGAAATCAGGACTTGTTTCATAATACTCATATGTCCCTTAAATAATGTGCTTTGCATTGCAGAAGCTTTGCTTCATACACTAAAACAAAGAAACTTAGACAGGAAATACCGTAATAGCAAATATCCTGCGTTTTACTCCTTTACTTTACGATGGGATTTTTTTCATTTCCACACGTGTTACAAGAAAGTTCCGAAATTCCTCAAAAGTAAGCAAGAACAAATATTTATTTTCAAACTTGATAATTACTTTTTATTTAGCAACAGAAATGTTGAGCTCGTGAAAGTAATCAACAAATTTTTTTACCGAAGACTAGCTGGGCTCGTCCACCACAAAACAAGAACTCAGGGGCGCCCCACTTACGCTACCCGAGTTCATTTTAGTGTGTTCTTTTAGACATCCACAAATGGCGCAGTAAAAAAAGCAAAGAAATTAAAAAATAAATAAAAAATAAACACGCACTGAAAGCATGCTTGTTGGTCGAGAAAGGCCTTGATCCATGTAGACAGAACTAAGAAGTAGAAAAGGGCGTCCTACTCAGTACGCAGTGGTACACGCGTATACCGGCACAGCTTCTTCCAGAAAACGAATGCCTTTGTTCGCAGACGTTTAGCGGAATTAAGAATTTCAGTTCACTTGTAAGTAGATGTCGACACGACCGCGTGTCGACATATCGGCGATAAACGCCCTTAGATGTAAGCGATCTGCCACCGGTGCGTCTAATGTTTGTTTTCCCGGACTCACTTCCCTGCGCTTCATATATATATCTATATATATATATATATGTATATATATATATATATATATATATATATATATATATATATATATATATATATATATATATATATAAAATCGAAAAAGATGTATACCTAAGGGATCAGTTTTTCCGCGTTTTTAAATAATAATAATGAGATCTAACCGACAATATTGCCAAAGAATGTATATATATAAATATATAATTGTTTTCTGCTCATGGCTGGTTATTTTTTTCACCCACTTTTCTTTCTTCTTATTTACATTACATTTGTTTTAATAACTTCCCCTATACATTCTTTGGCAATATTGTCTGTTAGAACTCATTATTATTATTTAAAAACGCGGAAAAACGATCCCTTAGGTATACATCTCTTTCCATTATATATATATATATATATATATATATATATATATATATATATATATATATATATATATATATATATACATATATATCTGTGGTAAAATGCTTGATTGCCACGCAGAATGCTTCGGTTCGACTTCTGCTGGCACCCTGACAAATATTCTTTGCACTCATCCAGTCAACGCTGCCGATGTCAGCTTTCTAAACGCTCACTAATTAAAATTACCCATATCTGTTCTCGCTTTTCTTGGGTAGATATAAACTGTCAAACATCAGAGCCACTTACACTCATACCTGTAGAACATACCAGCTTGCGGGTATGTGCCAAACGTTTGGCGAAAAGGTTTTGACAACGGACGTGACGGGAATGTGACATTATTCATGTCATGACAAAGGAGTAAAATTTGTCAAGCCATCTTACCTTCCCTAACTAATTTTGGTTTACCCCAAGTTTAGTGGATGATCACGAAAGCACCTTGGCATAGGTGGCTAAATAGATAGATAGATAGATAGATAGACAGATAGATAGATAGATAGATTGAATAATTGATTGATTGATTGATCGATTGGTTGATTGATTGGTGTTCAAAGTGCCTGCAGTGCGCATGCTAATGCTTTATATTTAAAAATAGCACTGTTTTGTATCATTTATAACTACTCATTACGGTTTTCTAAACTAAGCAAACTAACCTTTATTATATAAGGACATCTGTCATCTGTTAGGGCTAGGTCGAATAGAATAATTGACGTCTTTAACGCGAACGGTGGTCTAGTAGCTAAGGTACTCGGCTGCTGACCCGCAGGTCGGGAGCACAAATCCCGGCTGCGGCGGCTGCATTTTCGATTGAGGCCAAAATGGTGTAGCCAAAATGCTGTAGGCCCGTGTACTCAGAATTGGGTGCCCGTTAAAGAACCACAGGTGGTCGAAATTTCCGGAGCCCTTCTCTACGGCATCTATCATAATCATATGGTGCTTTTGAAATGTTCAACCCCACATATCAATCAATCAATCAATCAATCAATCAATCTTTCCCGTTAGGAGGCCATTATCGGTTGAAATGTTTTGTAGCAATACTGCTACAAAGGAAACATTATTATTGGAGCTTCTATAAAAAACAAGGCAAATTTTTCGCTTGAGTATGTTTCACAATAAGTACCATGGCCACATTGGAATAGACCGTAATCAATACATTCTACAGCCCTCAATATATATCAAGGCGAAATGATCACGCGCACGTGGTTATAGAATATAGAGGCAGAACTAATATCTCGAAAAACACTTTTTCACGCAAAACAATTTTTGAAGGGAATCGTTAGCCTGCTGACATGTTGAGCTTAGTAGACAACGAGGCTTTAGCGGTCACTCGTTGACATCTCAACCTGTAGTCTGCTGCACCGAAATTTTATGCATTGTTTTGTTCTTATCACATAGTTATTGTATTTTTTATGTTTGTACAGTATAATTTCATCTTTCTTTTCCTCTCTTCGTCTTGGTTAAATGACCTTCATGTGATTTATGGGCATTCGGAACAGCGTATGCCACTATTTCTTCATAGTAATCAATGTTCTAAATCTGTGTTTTTTCTCTGATAATGTTCTTAGATTGTATCATGTATAGATTTTGTGCGTACCCCCCCTTTCACTGCATTGCCCAAATGATGCTGTGGTATATGTGTAAATGAAAAAATAAAAGTTCAGAAGGTGGCTTCCAGTATATTCTACAGAGTAATGAAGTCGGCGAAACAGAAACTAAAGCTCATATGAATGAAACTAGCATACATGCCACATTGGCCACCTCAGTAAAGAGAACCACCACAGAAATGTGAATTCTGCTTTAGTTAAAGTAAGTGTGCCATGCACGCTGCCCGGGAAATCAAAGCCCGCAAACCCACAAAGCGAACTAAATCGGTAGTTAATAGAACGACTTTCACAGTAGTAATATTGGAGAGAAGGGCTACAAGTGCCCCGTTCGACCGAACCACTTCGCTCCTCTAATTAGGTCGTTGTTCACCTTCTTTAATTGCAGCGGTATCAGTTTGCCTAGTGATCTGAAAACGTCTGCCGCCACAGAAAAAGTGGTTGTGAATACATTGAGCAAAAACGCATCTTATTTTCTTTATATTTGACGTTATTCGGACACAGTTATTGAAAAAACCTGATTAAATTGGCCAAATATGTCATTTGTTTAGCATAACTACTAGTATTTTAGTTTCGTCTTGCCTCATTTCGTTCACTAAGGGTATCCTCTTTATATCATCCTACGAATTTCGAATAAAGAAGCAATGTACGTAAAGGCAAAACTAACCGCATAGCTCGGGTTGTTGAATTTCAAAGTACGTGGCTTGAGAATTATGGCGCACCTCAATCTTCAATTTTCAGTGTCTTATAGTTGTTTGTATGAGAATAAGCTCACTCAACCACAGCAAAAGGACATTCGTCAAATTTTGCGTCAAGGCAGCATCATTATAAGTCTTTTTTAGCTTTCTTACCGATCTGAATGAGCACTGAAATTTCTAAATACCAATGTAAGTTTTTGCACAAAGCTCCTAATCATGAAACAAAGTTCTTGTGTATATGCATCATGCCAACATTAGCAATAAAAAAAAGTGTAGACATTTTTGGTTGAAATTTGCGCTCAGATAATAGCCCTTGAAAATCAAGGGAGTTAGCGTAAACGTCACCGAATAGTGCGCATGCCGAAACGCTTGAATACTAATGACGCATAGTGACGATGTATTTTTTACCTCACCGTGAAGCTCCAAGTGACTCGGTACATGTAAGGCAAATAACCGAACGGAGTAAAATCTCTTTTTCCAAGTGTTATGAGAGCCAGCACCATTATACGGGGTAGCACTCCTTGAGTCATACGAATATTGCACGTTTAAATCTTCCTATTTATCAAGAAGCAACGAAGCAAAAGTTAGGCGTTAGAGCACATAACCATGAGAAGAACATCTCCAGGTGTAAGAAGTTTAGGCATCAGCTGAAATTTAGGCCAGCTATTTTTTGTTCGGAAATCACTCGTCATGGTTTTTAATATTGTCAACACAAAATTAGACAATTAAAAGTTGAATGTGGCTGGTTGAACCTATGCTTTAGTGGATGCATCTACGGCGCACAGTTAATATTTGAACAACAGGAAACGTAAAACAGACGCACATGCCCACACATGTGTGTGTGTTTTATGCGTACTCTTTATCGGTGAAAGTTTTTATATGAAAATATTCTAAAATTTTGTCAAAACCCTTTAGCTTGCACGTACGATGGGGACACATGCTCAACACTACAAGCTTACCAGGAAATATAGAGAGCAGATAGTGTGTAGACTTACCATTGCTTTTACGGCCTTGGCCAACACGTGTGCGGTGCACTGCTTTCTCCAGCCTCAGCGCCTGCGTCCATGCAACTGAGGAGCTGGGGCCCAACCAGCCAGAATGTCCCGATTCCCCACTGTGGACGCCGCGCCAGCCAACTCGTCCGCAAGTTCGCGAGGCCGTCGGCACGGCACGAACACACGTACAGGTGTCAAGGCGACGACGCCACTCTGGTCACACCTGGCAACGTCTGCTCTAATCGAACAATTGTCGCTCAACCGTAGCATGTCTTTTGTAGCCTGTACGCGGACCTAAATGTTCACGCAACCGTGACAAAAGCAACGGGACGAGAGATGCGACGTGCTCTTAACAATGGTGGCTCCGCGTAAAAGTGAGTCCCACGCCAGGCGAGAGCCAACACGAGCAATGTGAAGCTTCGCCGCTTCCAGCCCAAACCACCACGCCTAACTACAGGCTTTCAAACGAGAACCTCGCGGCTTTCTTTCGTCTTTTTTTCAGAGCAGCCTCTACCTGCCCATCTAAAAGTCGGTCCTGACGCGCTTTCTTCTCGGCACCTCAATTTCGTTTGTACGTCTCTCACTGTGCAGGCGCCAGTGAAGATTTGCTTGGTGCCCTCGCCGACCCATTCCTTCTCAGTGTTTTTTTTTTCATCATAGAATGGTTGCTTCAGGGGCTAATATGTCAGTTGCTATAACAAATCAGCCGTGCACACACACAAAAAAGGCAGTCTGCATGTACGTTTCATTTTCATGCATGGCTTACCAGCTCCACAAAAAAGAACGGTTTGAGTTATTTAAAAAAAATACGAAAGTCTGAATCAAAAGTAGGACTCTGACCAGTCAAGGTGGTTTTGCTATAGACTGGTTGATGTTATCCGAGTTTAATTTTAACTCGGGAAAACTGAAAATAAAACCTGCATTTACACGGTTTTTCTAGTTTATTTTAGTGAAAGCTTTCCTATTGAAGTTATAACCAGGAGTCAGCCGCACACATCAAATATAATTTTATATCTCGCAGCCCTCATTGTTTCTTGGTGCCATAGTTCTTTAAAACACTCGCGATCTTCAGAGGAAAGTTTCGAGTGCTAGCAGATATTGCAGAATCAAAGAATGCAGCCCACAGCGTGTCTTCGTCAAGTATTTTACAAACCGCCCACTCGAGAAAAGTTTTATATGACTTGAAACATGTCCATAAAGAATTGAAATTCACTGTGATATACCAATGAAATAAAAAAGTACCATAAAAGATTCAGAGACTCACTTTCATTTGAAAAAAGCAATTTGTTCTTTGCGCTCAGATATTGCCATCGTAAAAAGACGACATTTTGAGGTACTTTCGTCTTGGAAGCATGACAATATTTGAAAGGTGTAGTTGTGCGCTCTTCAACGGCAATACAGCTCCAGAGCTTAGTTTCATTGTAAAGAAAGTGAATAAAGTAAATCCTACCATAGCCTGAACAATGCCGATGATCAACTGCAGGAAAAAAAACTATAAAGCGTGCTTTAGAACATATGATCAGCAAGAGTCTTTGCAGCGAATAAGGCCAATCTTTCATCTCTTTTATGAGCGAAAGGGCTAGGCGTGCCCGTAGCTCAAACTAGCCAAAGTGCCTGCGTGGATTCCCGCATGCAACAATGTACATGCGTGAAAGGTAAAAAGACTGCTCTACATAGACTTAGACCCCCTTTTATAAAATCAGGTGGTCAAATTCAATCCACAGTACCCTATTTTACAGCGTGATTTATATCACATTCCGGTTTTCTATCGGACGAAGACCTTGGTATTCTAATAAGCGGTTCGCCATAGCCTGTTTCCAAATTGAGAGATCGAATTTGTTCATGTAAGCAATTCTCGCGTTGTATTGTGCACGATGGCACCAATACTTGAATATAATAGTGAAGCATCACAAAGAGTGAGTAAAATTTACTTAAAATGGCATTGTGAATGCGCATAGATGCCCAATATCACTGAAATAACTATCATTGCACGATCAGCTGTAATGATCTACAGCGTTATATGAGTGATGTATAATGTACCAGGAAGTCACCAGCCGTCAATTTACACAGAAAGTACTGATCGTAAGGGATATCACTGTAGACGGCATGGAATGTCAATTCAAAATTGGCTTAGCTGCTCTTTGGGGAAGCCTTGGTGAGTGTTTCAAATTCACTTGATAGGCTTCACGATTTGCTAATTTACATTATTTACACTGTATTGCAAAAAGATTGTCAGGTGGCGTTTCTAGGTGAATGATGTCAGAGGCATACACTCTCAGGGAGAGTTTGACGATTCTTTCATCTCACCGTTTTCTGCGCCCCAGCCCCACCCACTTTCGTGACGTACAACCATTCTTCTTACCAGCAGCCACCATCAACTCGAAGTGTGTGAGGATTTTTAAATCTTACCTGCTATTCACAAGTCAAATGGTTTCGTGAATTGGTTGTTACTGCTTTCTAGATTGGTGAAAGCATGGCTTCGAAGGATTCTACTTATTTAAGGGTCCGAAAAAAAAGAAAGAAGAGTGAAGGCACTTTGTATTCTAAATATTCCTGTGTGTGCGCGTGTGTGCATGCGTGTGGGCCTACTGGCGCACGTTTATCCGACAGTCCTAATAAAAAAGGTTGGCATATACTCAAACTAGATACTAACCGTTCACTTGTTTCGAAAAGCACTGCCGCCTTTGTAAATTAACATAGTAAAATGCAGGTTTGCAAAAGTTGCTACCAGGTTATTTAGTGAATAGTGGGGACTATAATAGTTATTTACTGGGTCCTTCCGCGCCAACTGTCCTAACCAGGGCGCTGCCGAAAATCAATTTCTCTGAGATATTTTAGAAAATACACAATTACAGACATTAATTTTAAATATTTGCGTAAACTAGTTAGAGCGACAAAATAATTGGCCCTGTATCTGTATGTTAATATGCAAGTGTCATCGAAAGATGATAGTCTTGTGTGGGGAGAGAGTGAACAAAACATTTATTTGAAGTTTTGCGCAAGAAAATCGGTGAAGGTATTCTGGAGGAGCTCTGTTAGAGTGGTTGGAGCCTGCACCGGAGGCGAACGAGCGCATCAAGTCACGCCACACGTGAGACATGAGCGCTATCTGGCAGCCTTCTTGGAAAACGAAACGCGTGGCTCTGAGAGGTGATAAGATGTAGAACGCACGGCGACAGGTAGGTGCCACCACCGTGCCGTTTTAGCAAAGCGTTGGAAACACTCGCCTTCTCGTGCGAGCATTGTATGGTCAGCGCAGCGTGATAAACGCTACGGTCCTTAGAATGGCTTATGTATGCCTTTTCTAGTAACATACACACATACAAAACATATGCGTGTTGTTATGGTGTCTCAGATATGCGTAACAATTTCTTTTTGATTGACAATCCCACAAGTATTAATGCTGAACCTTGAGCAACATTGGTGGGCGCCTTGGATGGGGTCGGCATTTGGCGTGTCGGCTGGTGCCGTTCAGTGTACTTGGTACTATTACAGGCAGACAGCCCAAAATTTTTGCGTCGAAAGTCTTCAAGAAATACTATCGTCGTTAAAACTTTTAGTACCCGTGCACCGCTTAAAATTCACAAAGTGGTAGAAAGCCAGGTACGAGAAAAATTTCCCTACAAATGACCGTTGCGCACATTATTTCAATATTTGTTGTTTTGCGTTTTAAGCAACTTGTACGAATTATAAGACAGCTCTTCATCATAGCTTCAAAATTTTCACTTTAGAGAGCGTACATAAAACTGAGCAAATTGTTGGGCTTTCGAGAATTGCTCTACAAAACACGTCCAAGAATAAATTGCATAAATTATGTTTATCAAACTCCAATAAATTTACTACTAACAAATATTTTTATTTTGCTGGTGTGCCATGCATAGGCCCTAAACTAAAATCCTGAACTCTGCAAAAACGTCAATTTGGTCTAAGTTAAGGCGTCTGTAGCAGCACCCTAAGGTAGTTCAAGAAAAAGAACAGCTCAAAGGCGGATACGATTGAGAATCATAGCAACTTTGTTCGCAGTTTATAAGAAGTCATTTTCGTTTTAGTGGAGAAAAAGATTGTTGAAGTTGAGTCGCACCATGGCAACGATTGGCTATGCCGCAATACCAGCCAACTGAATTCATTGCAGAAAAAAAGTCGTAGTGCCCTTACAACACATGGTTAAAAGTTCTCCTTCAGTACACTTTTTGTATAGCATCTATCAAGATGATTATAAACAGAGATAAAGTTCTAACAATGCGAACAAATTGTACGTCACTATGCTCCCAGTAGACACTTTTCGAAAAAGGGCGCCCCTAGCACCACTGACACAAACTGCAGTCTGCCGCCATCGTGAAGGCACCGCAGCAGACGACGCAAGCTGTGTGCACCAGCGACGCTAATGCGCGTTTCTTGCAGCGCACACAGACACCTCTTGCGTTCCTGCAGCACGCGGACCGCGTCGGGAGGGCAGGCCGATGAGAGTCTCTTCCAGGTCGAATCCATGCATTGCCAGTCATAACAAGCCAAGCTGCTCGTTCAACCCGTTTAAAGGTACAAAATATTGCACATTGTGCAGCGGAAGCAGCATAGAAAGCTTATTGGAGGTTACTAGGCACTCGTTCAAGCTAGAAATCGGTGCGATTGCAGCGGATGATACGGAGAACTAGCCGCCAACACAAACATCACATCACTCACGTATTTGACGGCTCACTTTTTATGCCCTCATGATGGTGCTAGCTATCCTGCGCTCTTTGCGAACGAAGATGACGAAAAGCTCACCATCAGGTGGCATATTTATGAAAAGGGTCCATAATAAATTGCGTTACTAAATCTATATGGCTATGCGAATACATCGGTGTGAAAAAAAACATGTCGCAACGTCCATTAAGGTTGTGCGACGGGGGCGGGAGCACGATCTTTTATAGCTCACCAAAAAAATATCATACATACTTTCCATGTCATGATTATAATTGTTGTGCCTGGTCTTTGTGTTCGTTGTCTACTCAGGTCACGTAACACCTAATTTGGTGTACGCGAAACTAGTGAAACAGCCGAGAACGCACTATGAGCGTATCATGTGGTCATGTTTTACGTGACACTCACATCATGATTATCATGTTTGGACGTGTCGTTTACATTTGTCATCCATTCACGTAACAGCAAACTTAGTATATTTGAAACTAGCGAAACGGCCCCGAGCGCATCATGAGCGTAGTATGTAGTCATGTTCTTACATGACACACATGTCGTGATTATGTTGTTTGCTCCAGTCATATACCTTCATCGTCCATTCACATCACGTAAAACCAAATGTGGTATATGCAAAGTTAGCAAAACGCCCGCGAGCGAACAATGAACGTGGTATGTAATCATGTTCTTACATGACACGCATTACGTGATGATCATGTTTGAACGTGGCCTTTATCTTCGTCGTCTATTCACGTCACGTAATACCAAATTTTGTATACGTGAAGCTAGCGAAGCAGCCTCGAGCGCGCTAGGAGCGTGGCACGTAGCCATGTTTTTACATTACATGCATATCATGATTATCATGTTCGGTCATGTCATTTACCTTCTTAGTTCGTTAGTGCCACGTAATACCGAATTTAGTATATTTAAGCTAGCGAAACGACCCCGAGCGCATCATGAGCGTCGTATGTAGTCATGTTCTTACATGACACACATGTCGTGATTATGTTGTTTGCTCCAGTCATATACCTTCATCGTCCATTCACATCACGTAAAACCAAATGTGGTATATGCAAAGTTAGCAAAACGCCCGCGAGCGAACAATGAACGTGGTATGTAATCATGTTCTTACATGACACGCATTACGTGATGATCATGTTTGAACGTGGCCTTTATCTTTGTCGTCCATTCACGTCGCGTAATACCAAATTTTGTATACGTGAAGCTAGCGAAGCAGCCTCGAGCGCGCTAGGAGCGTGGCACGTAGCCATGTTTTTACATTACATGCATATCATGATTATCATGTTCGGTCATGTCATTTACCTTCTTAGTTCGTTCGTGCCACGTAATACCAAATTTAGTATATTTTAAGCTAGCGAAACGACCGCGAGCACGCTATGAGCGTAGCATATAGTCATGTTTTACAAGACATGCATATCATGACTAATATGTTTGGACGTGTCACCTACTTTCGTCGTCCATTCATATCACGCAATACGAAATTTAGTATGTGTGAAGGTAGCAAAATGGCTGCGAGTGCATCATGACAGTGGCATGTAGGCATGTTCATGCATGACATGCATGCATATACCAGGTTTCGTATATGTGAAGCTAGCGAAACGACCTTGAGCCTACCATGAGCGTGGTGTGTAGTCATGACTTGACATGCATATAATAATTTCCACGTAAGAGCCTGTGAGTTATGTTTGCCATGCAGTCAGGTCATACTATACCAGTTTTGCAATATGTTATGTTAACGAAACCACTGTCATATCAGCAAGACCATGACATGTAAATCATACCATTCATGAGATACATGTCATAATTTTTATGTTAAGGCTAATCAGGTATGCTCGTCATGCAGTCATGTTATGCCGTACTAACTTTGGTATATATCCCATTATGCGAACGGCCAGGCGAGCTGAAAGTCGTAGATAGATAGATAGATAGATAGATAGATAGATAGATAGATAGATAGATAGATAGATAGATAGATAGATAGATAGATAGATAGATAGATAGATAGATAGACAGATAGACAGATAGATAGATAGATAGATAGATAGATAGATAGATAGATAGATAGATAGATAGATAGATAGATAGATAGATAGATAGATAGATAGATAGATAGATAGATAGATAGATAGATAGATAGATAGATAGATACGGACAAAGTCGCCGAACTTTGCTACGAAACGCTACGCATTTAAAAACTCAACTATCTATTCCGCGTGAAGCGCACAATCTGACCACGCCCTGTGTGACCACACGTCGTCCGCGACGCTATGACGGAGCATGCCAAGCTGTTTTTCACAGCTTGTTTGGATGGCTGCAGGTCGCAGATTTTGTCTAAAGTAGGACTTCTCACTCTGGTGACATGCGCTTTTTCACAGTTGTTATAAAATCACAGCATCAAATTTCTATGGCGTAGTCGTCAGCCGCCGCCGGTGCTCTGTGCCAATGCAATAAATAACTTGATAATTATTGGGAGCATAAAGACATACAATTCGTTTGCATTGTTATATCGCTTCCTCTGTATTTTTATCACATAGATATGTGGTTTAAAATATATAGTAAGGAGAACTTTGAGCCATGTGTTGTAATTGCTGTACCACTCTTTTTATGAAGCCAAAACAGCTAGCTTGTATTCCCCTTAGAGAAACAATGTCTTGATGGAACTAAATTTAAAAAAAATATTTGTTATAGCAATCGCATGGACACTCTCGGCTCGATTTTACCGCTGTCGTCTGCGTCAGCGTTACTGACCACAGTCGATCATAATATATGTGTACGTTTTTATATATATCGAAACGCTAGAAAGTAAAATAAACCAGAAAAAGACTCCGGCACGCGGAATCGAATAAGCGATCATTTGCTTGTGACAGACGCAGTGCTCGCACCTTGCTATGTTGTGGCTTTCAGATAAGATTGCCGCGCTTGCTGTGTTATCTTGCTTCCTTTCATTTTCTGCCAACCTCCGATTGGCTGCATAGCGCTTAAAACGCATCGAAAAATTGATAAAGTGAAATTTGTCTTTCCGCAAATGTTTGGGTCGTCTATATTCTGGGTCGGCTCTTGTCCAGCCACTGAATACGTAACAGCTGGTGGCAGTGGTGGCGGCGATATGTAGCATACGTCGGAGGCGGCCGTGGTGTCCGGTTTGGTGAGACCTCGATTGATTGATTGATATGTGGGGTTTAACGTCCCAAAACCACCATATGATTATGAGAGACGCCGTAGTGGAGGGCTCCGGTAATTTTGACCACCTGGGGTTCTTTAACGTGCACCCAAATCTGAGCACACGAGCCTACAACATTTCCGCCTCCATCGGAAATGCAGCCGCTGCAGCCGGGATTTGAACCCGCGACCTGCGGGTCAATAGCCGAGTACCTTAGCCACTAGACCACCACGGCGGGGCTTGGTGAGACCTCGGCTTACTTGACTGCATTGCGAGCATTAGGAGCATTTGCTTGGCAATCGTGGGTCTTTTGTAGATGTTGATTTTGCTAAGGAGTAATACATATCAAAGTGGCCCTCTTTAACATCGGATATGACCCTCACGTCGTTAACGCAACTCAACCTAGTGTTGCTGGCGAAAGAGCTCGAACTCCCTGTTTATAAATCGATGTGGAAGCCTCAAATCATAAAAGTAGTATCCAAATGCACGGCAAACAACAACGAAGTCGAGGAGTGCTGGAAATCAGTCTCCGAAAGAACTAAAGAACGAGAGGTTGGAACCGAAGTTAAAAGGGATGCTATTGCATATTCTTGAACGCAATAATAGTTTTGACATCCATGGATACATGCAATCTTTCAAGTCTGGGGGGGACACTACTTTGCATCTTGTTAACTTCAAGACGACGTGTACAACAGCAGCACTTGCAAAAGGGACATAGTCGCAACACCTGTCGTCATTGCTTTGAAATGTGCCAGGTGATATAATCGCGAGAATGCCAGAGGAAGACCCTTATGATCACGATAAAGTTAAGCTTCAGTTAAGGGGAAGTTCAAGCTTGTCAACAGAAGCCTCGAGGATGAAGTTTCGTAACACGAGGCATGTCCAAGAGAAGTCGTTCTCCGAATTCGCCTACAGGTCACTGAGCTTGTTAGACGAATGGCTTAACAGCGCCAACACGTACGAAGACAAACAATGCCTTGTTGAACTATTTCCATTTGAGCAGTTTTGTGCATTTATTCCGCACCAAATGTGCCTGTGTATTTAGGCAAAGCCAAACGTCGAGACTTCGCAAACGGCAGCTAGCTTCGCAGATGAGTGCCGTTCGCGTAGAATGGGAAGTTCAGAAGAAGAACGAAAAAGGCTAGTGGAGTATTCAAGAAGTTTGAGAAAAAAATGCGAGAAACCAATCGAAGAAAACCTGATGACGTTCCCGCCAGAGGGCATGCAGTTAATCCGTGTGAACAGAAAATTTCCAAATTCAAGGAAATACGACCCTTCCTTTGCTATAACGGCTGTGGCGGCTGCATTTCCGATGGAGGCGGAAATGTTCTAGGCCCGTGTACTCAGATTTGCGTGCACGTTAAAGAACCCCAGGTGGTCGAAATTTCCGGAGCCCTCCACTACGGCGTCTCTCATAATCATATGGTGGTTCTGGGACGTTAAACCCCACAAATCAATCAATCCTTTGCTATAAATACCAACAATTAGGCCACATCGCAGCCGGTTCTCGACACCCAGCAGCGTCTGTCCATTTACTCGCTGGAAAGAGTAGTTTAATTTTACCTTACAACAATGACATGGATTAGCAGTTGCAAGGTTCTGCGTAACACAGCGCAGCATTTGATATTTTACAACTTTCGTTCGTTAAGCCCGAATATATTGCAGGTTCATGTGCATGGGTACGTCAGGCACTAGAGCCAGACATGGAGTGCATGCCGGTACCCAGGGTCAGTATGACTGGCACCTTCGGCAAATTTTAAACTTATCATGCTGTTTTCGATAAGTTCTCTTGGAAAATTCTGTACAACATTTTTTCAACGTATCAATGATGGACTTGCGAAATGCAGGAACTAAACTTAAGTCAAACGTTCTAATAGTCATCACGAGGTCCCACAAAATGGCTCAAGATACCAGCTCTACTCGTGCCGATAATATTCCAGAACAATGTCAACCGTCACAAGCTGTCGCAGCAAGCAAAAGCGTGCCCGGCACGCCAGCCGTTGATATTATTCCCGTCGGTACCACGTTACAAGACGAAATGATAAGCTCAGTTAGTGAAAATTTTCAACTTTTTGCATAGGTAGCAAAAGTGCTCCGAACATGGAGCAAGCGAACGACTTGGCGCTGCATAAATGCTGGGGAAAAAGTCAAAACATAAACAAAAAGGAACAGTGTCATTCATAGTGAAAGTAGCCATTTCATGCACAACGTTTAAAAACAAGAAGGGCCGATGCTTTACAGAGCTTGTTTCATCATTGATATGTGAAGTTTAATGTCCCAAAACCACCATATGATGATGAGCCCCACCGTAGTCAAGGGCTTTTGAAATTTTGGCCACCAGGGGTGCTTCACACAAGGCCTACAGAATTTTCGCCTCCATCGAAAATGCAGTACCCCGACGCCGTGATTCGAGCCGAGTACCTTAGCCACTATGCCACCGCGGCGGGGCCTTTGAACAGCTTGAAGTTCCCAAAAAAGTATCGAGTTGCACTTTTGGGTTGGGTTCAGGGTGGTAGCTGGCCTGGCCATTTAACAATCAACTATATCAAAAGCAAATTACTGAACGATTACTATTGTCTGATGTGTTTCAAAGAGTCTAAGCTCTGGGTATTATACTGCAACCTATGTGACAGGACGGGACGACAAAAGAAAAAAAATCTGAAAGCACCTTTCATTCAAGTAGCTTTGATTGGCGAACCTATTCGTATAATCGTACTCGACATTACAGGCCCTTTACCATACCAGCGACGGGCAACAAATGCTTGTTCACACTCATTAGCCTTGCCAGAAAATTTCCGCAAGCAGCGTGTTACCAAAATGGAGCTCCCCAGCTGTTCTGACGATTGATATGTTGGGTTGAACGTCCTAAAACCATCCTATTTTTGTGGGAGACGCCGTAGCGGAGGGTTCCGGGAGTTTATAGCACCTGGGGTTCCTTAACGTGCCCCCAAATCTGAGCAGATGAGCCTACAGCATTTTCGCTTGCATCGAAAATGCAGCCGCCGCAGCAGGGATTCAATCCCGCGACTTGCGGGTCAGCAGCCGAGTACCTTAGCCACTAGAAATGTCGTTTAGTGGCGTATCTCGGGTAAATAAACCCATGTTTGATGACGACCTGCCTCGAATGCCATCTATGCGCTGTGTCTGAGAGTCGACGAACCCGGCCCTAGTATGTTTGTGCATAATGGCAGTGAAGTACATCATGTCCCTTCCCGGTCGCTTCGTAGAGTAAGCATTTCGCGAACTTATCTCAACCTACTTTCGGCTCACTTTCGGCCTTTTTATGCTCACTTTCGGCCTCAACAATTCGCTCTTCATTTTTTTAAAGCTGATGCATGAAGTGCATAAAGAAGCCGAGTCATTCACTGTTTGCTACCTTGACGATCTAGCGGTTTTCTCCAGCGTTTGGCAACATCGTCCAGAACATCTACAGCATGTAATCCTTTGAATACGAGAGGCCGGCTTGGCTTTGAAGCTCGGCAAATGTCTCCTTGCGAGCTCTGAATTTCATTACTTGGAGCATGTTGTCAGCCATAGGAAGTTACGTCCTTCTGAACAAAAATTTGAGCCAATCACTAGCTTTCTTTTGCCAAAAAAAAGACTAACTTACGTTCCTTCAGGGGGTTGGCGGACTACTACAAAAGCTCCATTCCAAATTTCGCAAATGTCGCTAGTCCTCTCGCAAATGCTCTACGAAATATTGTCAAACATTGTGCAGTAGAACAAGGTGCGCAAAAATGCTTTACTGAGATTAAGAAGCTTCTTGTCAGCAAACCTGTACTTACGGCACCAGACTACTCTCTCCCCTTTTATTTTAATGACATGCCAGCGACCATGGAATGAGCGTTAATCTAAGTCAGGTAACCGGAAAAGGCGATGAGCGTCTGTTGTGTATGCGAGTCGAAAACTAACTTCACGCGAGCAGACATACAGCAGAACAGAAAAAGAATGCGCTTGCTTGGTTTGAGCTCTCGAAAAGCTCTCGTATAATGTAAAAGGCTCTTCACTTGTTTTTGAAACTAATCATGCCCCTTTAATGTGGTTAAATTCATTGTCAAACAACAACGGCCACTTGATGTGTTGGAGCCTTGCACTTCAGTGATTTCATTTCTCAGCGAGGCCCAAAAAAGGCCCACCTGGCCAACGCTGATTGCCTTAGCCATTCCGGCGAACGTATGATCATTCCTTTTGTCATTTGTGTACACGCAAATCGGTGCAAGTACTTTCCCTGCTATAGCAATTATATAGACACCCTCGACTAGATTTGGCTGCCAGCGTCAGCGTGGGCGTCAATGTCATGTACCGTATATGTATACAAATCTACATGTATGAAAACGCAAGAAAAAATCCAGAAAAAACACTATGGCGCGCAGACTCGAACGTGAGACCTCTGCGTCGGGAAAGCGAGGTGTTA
Source organism: Rhipicephalus annulatus (assembly GCA_013436015.1). NCBI lineage: Eukaryota > Metazoa > Arthropoda > Arachnida > Ixodida > Ixodidae > Rhipicephalus > Rhipicephalus annulatus. Next base: position 301,647 of record WOVY01000097.1, on the reverse strand, counting down.
ACCACTGAGCCACCCCGGAGCACATCCTCGACCGTTGAAACGGCAAGCTACTTATATCTGCCACATACCGCTGCTCACGAGCATCTAGGGGGGGAATCGTGTTTTCAGCATTACCAGCAAGATAGCGCGATGAGCGCGCGCTTCGCCCCACATCGCGTGGCGGCACCCGCTCTAATGTCCTACGCGTACTTTGCCCGGCTTAAAGAAGGGGAGCGATGCTCCCTCACGCGCTGTTATCTCACAGCGGCGAGGAGGGGAAGGTTGCACACATTGGCTGGCCTTGGGCTTTACCTGGAACTATTCTGCTGTAGCTATCGGGTGCAAAATGGTCACAGCAATCATTGAAGTCTCCGTTTACGAAAAGTGCGCGCTTTTCAGACACAGCAAAGCAACGAATGAGACGCCTATTCGCGTGCATCCGTACCTGTGAGTAAGTTTTGTGCGTCATTTGTGCGTGAGGAACGCGGACCATGTTTCGATGTGCTTTGCATTCTGCGTGTGACCTTTCAATTTATTGCTGTCACGTTCATTGCTTCGCTTTTCCGGCAAAGCTGTGACTTTTTTGTTACTTTTGTGTTCCACTTACAGGTCATCTGCTCCCAGTGATTTCTACTATCGGGCTTCTGTAAGCTTCGGCGCTATGTTGCTGTTTACGTAGTTATTGTGTTTCTGCCCCGTTCACTGAGGCATTTCAGTTCCTGTCAAACCGGCTGGCGAGATCAACCTTGCTTCAGGCGCGTGCAGCGAGCTACCGGGCCCAGCAGTAATCGGCACTCGGCGAGCGGTGGCCGTTCGGAACATTACCTCATCCTGACCTTTCAAGCCAGTCTTCGTGGTCGTGTTCCAGAAAAAGCACAGTGCCGTCTCCGTGTCTTTTCGTACTGACTACCTCAACGGCTGCATCTCAATGCACCTTGGCGTCTTCACGCATGTGAAACACAAGGACAATGTGACCATGCGAAACGTATTAGTGCTGTGCACAGACAAACCCCACATGTTGGATTCTTCCTGTTACCATCTCCAGCCGTTCGTGAAGAGTCATTTTCTTGAACGCCTTTCTATATGGGCAGCTTTGGCCGAGTTGTAACATACGCTGTACTCGTGCCTTGTTGTATTGCGCCTTTCAGATAAGTTTTCGCGCTTTCTGTGCTATCTTGCTTTTTTTTCTCTCCTGAAAGCTCTGGATTTGCTGCATAGCGCCTAAAAACAAGCCGCTAATCGAATCAAGTGCAATTTGCCTTCCCGGCACCACTTCGGTCGTCTGTTTCCTGTGCCATCTGTACTCCAGCCACCGAGTACGTAATGGTGCATGGCGTTAGCTGCTGAGCCACGGAGGAGCACCTCCTTGATCTGTGAAACCACACTCTCTTTCTATCTACAACTTACCGATGCCGATCTCAGTAGAACAACCGTGTTTTCAACATTACCAGTGAGATGGCGCTGTGAGCGCGCGCCGTCAAATCCTCTCGACTCGGTGACGCGCGCTGATGCGTTAATCTTTAAAGTGTAGTTTGCCCCATGAAGGTGGGGGGAGGGGGTAGCCTCTCGAGCGAGCGAGCGCTTATCTCGCGGTAGAGAGAATCGTACACCTTCGGCATTTGCCGCAACGATTTTGTTGTAGTTACTGGGCGCACTAAGGTCACTGTACTCGCTGCACACTCTCCGTTTGCGAATAGGCCACGCTGTTCCAAGTTTCTTCTTTCGTCTTGTTTCAAGTTTGCGACAACGGTGTTTTACACTCCGCGCTTGCCAGACACGATGAAGTAACGACTGAGACATGTGTTGGCGTACCTGTGACTACGTTTCATGCGTCATTTGTGCGTGAGCAATGTGGGGCACGTTTTGATCTCTTGCCATTCTTCTCATCATATTCCAGATTGCCTCTATAATATTGATTGCTTCGCCCTTGCGGTGAAGCTGTGACTTTTTTCTTCACTGAAACAAAAATGACTTCAATTAAACTTTCTGGAAACACATCGCTGTGATTGTCCCTCGTGTCCTTTTTTCTCCTGATTTTTTTTTCTTGGACCATTTTAGTGTTCTACAGATTACTCAACTTAGACCGAAGTGACACTTTGCCAAGCTCAGGATTTTATTTTAGAGCCTATGCATGGCACACCAGCAAATGAATTATTTTTTAAATAGTGAAATTTTTGTGGAGTTTGATAAACGTATTTTTGCACTCATTCTTGGTCGTGTTTTGTAGAAAATATCTCAAATACGCTCCACTTAGCTTAGTTTGATGTGTGTTCTAAAGATTAAAAATTTTGAATCTATGATTAAGAAGTTTCTCATAATACAAGCATTTCGCTCTAAAATAAAAAACACGCATTCAAATGATATGCGAAAAAAAACCAATTTAGAGGAAATTTATCTTTGTATGTGGTTAAACACCATTTTGGGAATTTCAATTGGTGGTCACGGCGGCGACAATTTTTGCCGCTCAAAATCTTTTTGGCAAGTTCTTTCGAACTAATGCATATTTGGGTTTAATTGTCTCAAATTATTTGAAAAACAATTAAATATTCGTGAGCAGCCTGGTTCGAACAGTGGGCGTGGAATGACTCTACTAAGTTGTTGGCAACCACGCTTGCAACTTAGTAACCGTACTACCTCAAGTGGCCACAATCAGCTAATTAGAAATTTACGCCTATATTTTTATGAGTGTGTGTGTTTATTTCCCTATCAAGATGATTTTATTACAGAAGTCTACATAGGATAAAAACAAAACGACTTGCCATTGTCCTCGTGAAAAAAAAAATTTACCTGTTACTTGATGCAATAACTGTAAATATAGAAATCGCAGACATATTCATATAGGCATAACGTATCACAAAGAACACACCTAAACATCTACACAAAGAGAGAGAGAAACAGAGAGAGAGAGAGAGAATATAAAGACATTTACGTAGCCGATATCTAATATCGCAACAGCTTGAATGATATTTATGCCCTCCTTTGGGGTATCACATCTTGTGCTGGTTAGCCGCCTTTGGATTTTCAGGGATATTTGATATTTGCTGATCCTAATGACGTGTTCTTCTATATGATTATACGGAGTGTTTCAGCTAAAATGCACTAAGCAATAAAAATTAGGATTGAGTGCTACACGCCTTCAGCTAGCGCAGTATTGTTCTTAGCTGTATGTAGCACCTCATAATATTTTGATCCACCAAGCACGGTAATTAACAAACATTGCTTAATGAAACTTTTAAATACAGACTCTAGAGAAAAACGTTCAATACAAAACGTGTAGCTCTTATCAAGAAATAAGAAAATTTCCAAGTTACGGTAAGATAACAGCGCTGGTTTGCTTAAACTAGGCGAAATTCAAAAAATACCACGTGATTGCCACCTAACTGGCGGCGCTTTGATTGTCCTCAATTGTAAGTTGAACAAATTAGCGAAGGCTGCTCACGCACGAAGGGCACGTGAACAGGCTATCGGTGACTACGATGGACATTTAGCGATGGTTGACAGGTACCATTGAAAAAATAAAAGGAAGGAGAGGAAGAAAAATAAATGAGCACAATAAGCTTCGACGAAAAAGTGGCCACCACGTGCAATGGCGATACAAGACCGGAGGCAGCATTTGACGCAGCACCGCTTTTTTTTTGTTCTTTTCTTTTCGGGCCAACTATAAACATGATGGTGGGATAGAAAGTGACATTTTTATAATGTAAGGATATAAAAACTTTAACGGTTATTATTCAATTTTTCTTTTGTCATATCTGCATCAATTACGTGTGGTTGCTCTACTGAATACTTGCGAGGAACACTGCGTGATTCGATGTGGGTTCAAAAGTTTTATTGCTCCTACTTCGTCGCCATTCCGAAATTCATGTTTAGTACCGGTGTGTTAGAGCGCAGTGCGAATAAATAAACAGAACGAATAAAAAAGTGTTCGGTGCTCCTATAGCTAACTCCTAAATAGCCTGGTGCGTAATTGCAAAGTCGAAAGCGCTTTTATTGAGACGCCATGGGCAGTTAGATAGCGTGCTAAAACGCCCTCCATAGCCCCTATGCACAATCTACAGGGAGTTGGCACATTTTCTGTCGCGTTTCGTAGCATTCGTGGAGTAATAGAGCGGCACACATCTGCTATTTTAGACTTCAGTCTTGCGGGCGTCGCCATCGCTTCGGTGTATACATGGTCTTTAATATATCCCCATAAATACAAATCTAGCAGAGTCAAATCTGGGGATCGTGCGGGTCACTCTAACGGTCCAAGACGGCCCACCCATTTCTCGGGAAATTCTCGATCAAGTGGCGTTCAAGTCCATCTGCGCGCAGCTGTGCGGAGAAGCTGCATCTTTTTTCTGGAACCAGATATTCCCAAGCTGTGCTAGAGGAAGCTTGAAGGTGAAGTCACTCAGTGATTGATTTGTGGGGTTTAACGTCCCAAAACCACCATATGATTATGAGAGACGCCGTAGTGGAGGGCTCCGGAAATTTCGACCACCTGGGGTTCTTTAACGTGTGCCCAAATCTGAGCACACGGGCCTACAACATTTCCGCCTCCATCGGAAATGCAGCCGCCGCAGCCGGGAATCGAACCCGCGACCTGCGGGTCAGCGGCCGAGTACCTTAGCCACTAGACCACCGCGGCGGGGCGTCACTCAGTGGGCCATTTAGTATTTCGCTGATGTAGCTTTCTGCAGTGAGTGTTCCTCCGGAAATACCGGGCCAAAAATTTTGCCGTCGTAAATGCCGCACCAAACACTGAAATAACACTGCAATTGGTGTTCTGACTTCAACAGCCAAAGAGGATTTGCAGCGCTCCAGTATACCATCGTGAAAATTGAGTTGGAAATTGCACGAGAAGCGAGCTTCATCGGACCAGATTATGTTCTTCAGAAAGCCGGGATTACCTTCTTCCTGTATGAGTATCTAGTTGCAGAAGTGAAGACGGATTTGCAAATCTGTCTTGCAGCTGTTCATTTAGGTGAACATTGTATGGGTGAAGTCCTCCGCTATTGAGTACGCGCCAAACACTACTGCTGAAAACGACGGTCACAGAACATACGTTGCGCACGCTTGCGTGAAAATGGGCTGCCAATATAAGCAAAACTATCTGTTTTAAAAAGCCAGTCACACCTTTTGTGCGCTGACGATGCTTTTTGAACGTGCCTGTCTCCTTGATCGTTTCGTAATTTCACACCAATGTCAAACTATTCACCCGAATCTGGGTGCCGTCTGCAAAATAATCTTGCTGCCTCTCTTCTGTTTCCGTTAGCTCGGCTGAAGGCGAGAGCCAAATTCGCACCTTCTTCATTAGTGAAACGCATCATTCCAGACTAAGAATTTTCCTTGTTGAAGCACTTCCAAAATACTGCGCACCACATATTTCCAACGTGCTTTTTATATCCTTCCTTTATCAAAATGTCACCCTCTCTCCCGTCATCATGTTTATCGTTGGCCCGAAAAGAAAAAAAGAACGTCTGCACTGCGCCGAGTGCTGCCTCCGTCTCAAATCGCAATGGACGTGGCAGCTGCTTTTTCGACGAAGTTTATTGTCCTCGTTTCTTTCTTTCGCCCCCCCCCCCTTTTTTTCTAATGGTACCGTCTAACCATCGCTTAATGTCTATCGTAGTCACCGATAGCTTGTTCAAGTGACCTTCGTGAGTGAGGAGCCTTCGCTAATCTGTTCAACTTAGATTTGAGGGCTTAAAGCGCTGCGACTTAGGTGGCAATCACGTAGTATTTTTTAACGCAATAGCGTTAAAAAGCTCCTGCCACAGAAAACCCACCTCAGACGTAGGCCCCGCCCAGTTGGTTGTGAGCTAAAAATCGTCTGTGCGTCTGTGACCGAAAAATCAAGTTACCAAGATTGCCGCGGGAGGCCGCTACTTGTCTACGCGTGCACGCGCGATCAGGCTGAAAAAGACGCGCAATCGATGTAAAAAAAAGGGGGGGGGGATCTCAAGGTCACGAGGCTTGGTTGTTTTTTTTGCACTGCCACCCCTCCCTGCTTAGCTTCCAGCGCTTTCGTCGGGACGAGAGAAGAGATAATGCAATTGCAGCATGCGACAAACTTCTGTAACTCCACTCGCACTAAACAGATCCAGAAAATTTTTGCGGCGTTGAATTTGTGAGGCAATAAGCTCTTTTAGTGAATTCATTCCATGGTTACTTGAAAAGGTGTTTCAGGGTGTTTTAACGCATTTCGTTTGACAGGTGTCACAGCGAAAACGAGCCCATTCGGCGAAAATAGCGCACGTTGTTCCAATCTACTCTGTGCGTGTTTGTGTACCGGTGTGTGTACGTAACAAAACATATTAATAAGTATGCACTCAGCGGTTGAAGGGTGCACTAGGGGCCGGATTTCGCTATCGCGTTCAACTCTTAATGGCGAAGATTAAGGGTCCCCAATTTTTTTTTAGTTTCGTGCACTTTAAACAAACCCTGGAAAAAATAACCAGCGTGGTCGTTTTACCGTAACTTGAATATTTTGTTATTTCTGGATTAGAGCTACAAGTCTTGTATCAATTTTTTTCTCTGGGGTGAGTATTTAATACGTTTAATAAGTAATAATTGTTAATTGCCGTGCTAGCGAATGAAAATAATATGACGTGCTACATACAGCTAACAACAAACTGCGCTAGCTGGAAAACCGTTGAATGTTTGAAAAGTTGAATAATCCTCCACAATCTGGCCTTCTGTATTTTTATAGCAGCGTTACACTTCAAGCACGAAGAGCGCGTAATCAAGCTAGGTTGGGCAGCCATCGCGCCACATGTGGCACCCGGCACCGAAGAGAAGTCGTGGCAGCATGTGGCATCTCAGCATCACGGCGTCACTGCGCCCCCCATTCGACAAACTCTGCTCATATAAAGCACTGAATGATGTCATAACGAATAGCCCTTTAGTCTGTTGTTTGGTTAATTTTGCAGTGCCAGTAATTTAAAGCATATTTAGAAATCTTGCTTATAGGAAATTAGGAAAACGTGTTCCTCTTCTCCTTCTGGCTCTGGACCCTTCTGCATGTTTCATCGTCATCATTCTCAGCCTGTTTTACTTCCCCGCAGGAAAAAGGCCTCTCTGAGTCATCTCCACTTTACCCCTACCTTGCGCGAGCTGTGTCTATCTTATCTCTGCGAATTTCTTATTTTTTTCCCGTCATTAGACTCCCTGGCTTCCTCGACCAAGTTTTTCATTTCTTGGCAACAATTCTGTTGTTTTTTCTGTCCACTGGTTGTCTGTTCCGTGCTTTACGTGGCCAGCCCAGGTACACTTTGGTCGCTTGATGTCAGCCTGATTATCTGCAACTTCTCTCAGTTCTTTTACTCATTCTGCCTTCCTCCAATCTAGTAATGTTTTTCCTATCATTTTTACAATTACTCCTGTGTGGCTGGTCCTCGTATTTAGCTCAAACTGTTTTGTTGTTTTCCATGTTTCAGCCTAGTATGTTAACACTGGCCGATATGCAGTGGTTTCATGCTTTACGCTTTAGTGATTGTGGTAGGTTTCCTGACATTATTTTGGAGTGCATGTAATGCACTCCACCCCATTCGTATTCTTTTGTAGATTACTGTTTTGTGAATAGGTTCTCCAATGAGTAGTTGTCCTAGGTATACGTATTTTTCTAAGCAGTCGAATGTATGGTTGTTTATCCTAAAATAATTTTCAGTTTCCGAAACCATTCCACATTATCTTCGTCTTCATCCTACTCATTTGGAGGCCTACCTTAATACTTTCTTGGAACAATTTCTTAATTGTGTTTTTCAAATCAATGCTATCATTACTGAATAGCATTATGTCGTCTACAAATTTCAGGTTGTTAAGTCATTCTCCGTCAATCTTGATTTCAGTTTTCTCTCAGTCTATATCTTTAAACACTGCCTCCTAACACGAGGGGAACAACATTGGGTTTGTGGTATCAACTTGTCCTAATTTTCCTTAACGCAATTGCATCACTTTCTTTGTGAAAAATCGAGGTATTTGTGGAGTCTTTTTAAAGATCGTCAAAGGTATTGAGGTATGTTTTTTGTACTCTTTGTGAATTTAGTGCTTTTCAAACCGCTGATGTCGCAACAGAGTGGACTGTCTTTTCTCTTTTTATGAAGGCTAAGTAACGAAGTTTGTTGTGTTCGGCAGTTTTATCACTTATCACATGAATGGCATCTATTGTAGAGGAGCCTTTCCTGCAGCCAGCTTGCTTTTTTGGCTGGCTGAAGTCAAATTTCTCTCAGATCCTGTTCGAAATTACTTTTGTAAATATGTTCTATATCACCGGAAGTAAGCCGATAGACCTGTTTTTTAGATCGTAAATGTCTCTTGTCTTGTGTATTAGTAAAATGGCCACCTTTTTCGAGCTCGTGTGAGCGGTTGCCGTTTTGAGGCAGTGAGTATAAAGCGTAGCTAAATTCTTCAAAATGAAATATACTCCGTGATTATTTAGATCGACTGTTATTCCGTCTGTGTAGTTGCTTTTCCACGTTGCACATCCTGTAACACCTTTCTGCTCTCGTCGGTAGTTTCATATGGAAGCTTTGTATCTTTCTCGTTGCTGCTTCCACGTGACGTTAGATGACTTATTTTCGAACTATGTAGTTTAATGACATAGTCTGGGTAGCAGATGAATCGTACGCCGTAGTCATTTATAGCTATTTCTTTTCTGTCCTTGAGAGTGCGCAATCTTTCCTTCTTATACAAATCTGTTTTTACTGTTTTGATACTGGTGTTCTTTTTTGTTGCTGCTTCTATATCTTGCATGCTGTAGTTCTTTATGTAAAGTGTTTGACCTTTATTGATAAGATTTGTCACCTCAGCGAACTCTGATTTATTGATTGATATATAGGGCTTAACTTCTCAAAACCACTCTATGATTATAAGAGACGCCGTTGTGGAGGGCTCCGGAAATTTTGACCACCTGGGTTTTTTTTCAACGTGCGCCCAAATCTGAGCACACGGGCCCACAGCATTTTCGCCTCCATTGAAAATGCAGCTGCCACAGCCGGGATAGAATCCCGCGACCTGCGGGTCAGCAGCCGAGCTCAGTAAACTCTAATTTAGATATTCAGTTAGTCTGCCTCACGGGCCAAATTTTTTTCATTCTCAAATGCCCATATTGGTGTGATAGCCGAAAATATTGCAGGAATATACCATACTACTTTGAAAAATAACATGCGGTAAAATGTTTAGGCCACCATCTGTACCCCAATTGCCGTTGGGCAATGTTCTTGAACACAGCAGCCATTGTAGCCCACAGTACACTGGTTTTTGTTTCTCGTGCCTTTCTGCATTAAAAGGCCGGCTGAAATGTAATACAAAGCTTTTGTGCGTGTGTTTGGAGAGGGGGGCTACCGAAGATAAGGATCTTCTCGTACTGCCAAGATGTGCCACATAGATGGAAGGACAGCCTCAAAAGATCAGTTAATATTTACAGCCATATTTATTTCATAAGCACACAGCAAGGCGTGCATCGCCGTTAGCAACAAATTGTGTCAATGCTGTTAGGCCTAATGAAATGAGTGACCGAATGGGCTATCGGCACAAGAACTGAGTGCTATAACAGAACCAGCATATATGGCGCATAACATAGATACGCATCGATGGCTACATATACTGGTATGTCACTTTAGCCATAATAGCCGAAGAAGGGCCATCCAGCGGCTTGAAGAGGCTTTAGCGAAGCAATGGAGATGAGGAGCCGACGACCCGTCTAACGGGCTCGGAAGCACCCGAGTAACCGTCGCCTAGACGGTGCACAACATCCTCGAGGTCTAGGCTGTGATATTATCGGAATCTGATAGCCATAATCTTAAGATACGGAACATCCGCGCTCTGCGAGGCCGGAGACTTCCAACACGACAGATGTATAAATAAATGTTATTTCTCTCTCTCTTTAGCCATATTTGATGATAACGCACGGTGAATGTGGTATACGCTTGCCAGAAATTTGGTCGAATATCACACTTACCATTATCATTACGACCATTACGAGAGAATTTTGATTTGGCCCTTTAGTCTGCATTGAAAAGCTAAATGGTGGTTTTGTATCAGCCATCCTTGAAAGTTGACATTTCTCGCTATTAGAACCACAAATGGGCCGACGTCGTATACACAACAAAATCAGCATTGAAGGCATCATTAGCACCTAAATTATGCTACTACAACAAAATTTCGTAATTTGAAAACAATAAACTAAATAGGAATTCTACTCGTATTCTGTGTTTGAACTCATGGTGGTTATATATAAGAACAGGCAAGTTGCCGCCATTGAATGTCCTTGTCAGCTGGGCTTTATTCTCAGTTTCATCTCATTTTTGGAAGAGCAAAAATAAAGCTGTTACCGTACTGTATGCATTAGCTGCTATGAAAACAATTTATGCCTTAGAAAAACCACCTTTACGACTAACTTGGTAACGTATCTCTGATTGATTGATTGATTGATATGTGGGATTTAACGTCCCAAAACCACCATATGATTATGAGAGACGCCAGGTCGAAGAGTTCCGGAAATTTCGACCACCTGGGTTTCTTAAACGTGCACCCTAATCTGAGCACACGGGCCTACAAAATTTCTGCCTCCATCGGAAATGCAGCCACCGCAGCCGGGATGGTAACGTATTTATGAACTGTGTGATCCCAAAACGCTATCCATATATAACTGTTTCATAACTACGCTATTGACTGCGTGCGCCACGCACAAGAACACGCGGTAATAAGCGAATAAACTATGGTTGCATAAATGCCAGTCAAACTTCACAATGATTTAAGTTTGCGATAGCTTGTCACTCATAGCCGGATAAAGGCAGCTCATGAAGACGGAACAAAGACGTAAAACCAAGTATTTCTTTCTTTATTCACCATTGCTTTTAAACAACTATTAGAGAGCTCGTCTAGATCTATTTTGTGTTTCTTGTTGGTATACTGTTCATGAAGTGCTTTATTTGTTAAAGGAGTGCTTTTTAGCTGTTACAGGAACATCTGAAAAATGTGGGCCTGGTAATAGACTGAAAGTGGTCATCCGAAGTTATCCCAACTTCGAACTTCAGTATACCTGTTTGTTGTGTCCTCCACAGGCACCTTGTTTCCGAATGAGTCCCGATGGTCAGTGGTTCACCGTACCTGCAGGCGTCCGGTTTACGACTGCTACCCCTCTCCCTGCTCGGTACAAGTGAATCTTGACTCGTTTCCCACAGCAGTTCGACTGCCACCTCCGAGAAGAAATAAACATGTTTTTACCCGTCTAGAAAGTCTATGCTTTTTGAAGCACCACGCCCAGCGCGTATGTAGTAAGGCCAACGACAACTCCGGACATAGAAGTGGTGACGAGGAATTGCATTTGGACCAGTGTCTTGCAATGCGTTTGACAGGCTGCAAGTTATGACTACGCACAAGTCTCCGAAATCGGCTACCCGAATTCAGTGGTCCATCGTGGTTCGTAGTTTACACACCTGCAGTTTTACTTCGAGGCTAACAACATCAATGCTGCAGCAATTAAGATAGCCAACCTGCTCACGCAGTGCGGGAAGCAGGCATACGACAAGGTCTGTGCCCTGATTCAGACACGCACTCCAACAACCGTAGGCTACCACGACATCGTAGCTGAGCTACAAAAGCACTATGAACCAAAGCTCTACACCCTAGCCCACTTACAATGGCGAGACCAACTGGAAGGGGAAAAGGTGAGTGACTATGTAGCGGTTCGCAAAACGCTCGCGGTTGTCTGCAATTTCGGGAAGTCGACCTCGACCTTTCCAGCATCTGTGCAGGGTGAGTATGGACTTCCACACCTGCTAACACCACTATCCGCCCCATGGACGTAGTGTTGCCTGACTGTTTTGTGTGCGGACAGCGTGGCGAAGACCTAGAACAACGCCTGTACGCGGAGACGAGTCTCACCTTCACCAGCGCATACGACATCGCCCAGTGAGCGGAGAGCACCGGTTACCAGCAGAGAGGTATTCAACGGAACGTCGAACCAGTACTTCATGCTGTTTGGCAGTCAGGCCATTCTAAAACAACGGCGAAATTAAAAAAAACAACAACTTGAAGACATGCACAATCCCCAGGTGTGCTGATTCAAGACAGCTGCCTGCAACTTTAGCTAAAAATAGGCCACAATAAAAAGAAATGCATCACTAAGCGCTCCGACCGAAGACTTCATTGATTGATATGTCGGGTTTAACGTCCCAAAACCACCATATAACTATGAGAGACGGCGTAGTGGAGGGCTCCAGAGATTTCGACCACCTGGGGTTCTTTAACGTGCAACTAAATCTGAGCACACGGGCCTGCAACATTTCCGCCTCCATCGGAAATGCAGCCGCCGCAGCCGGGATTTGAACCCGCGACCTGCGGGCCAGCAGTCGAGTACCTTAGCCACTAGATCACCGCGGCGGGGCGACCGAAGACTTCAATGCAACGGAAGAACAAGGTCGACGCACAAATGTGCCAGACAAGAGACAATACAGCAGGATAGCACTAACGTCATTGTCCCTATATGACTTGAACACCGTTTTGAACCTTCACACAAGACCAAAAATAATGGCGGAAATCATAGTACACTAGCACCCCATTCAGTTTGAGGTTGATTCTGTAGCAGCATGCACGCTCATCAGTGAGGACACATTTCGAGCTACTCATCAGTGAGGACACATTTCGAACAGCGCGCTCACCTTCAAGATGGAAAGCAGCTAAAAATGTGGTTCGGACAATCCTTTCTACTATTGTGCCAACGTAGACATCTGCTACAACGGTGAGACTCACAGGTTCCCCTTGCTAGCTGTTCATGGCTCCAGATCAAATCTTTTAGGACTAAGTTGGTTCACCACTTTTTATGTGGCCATTAGAAAAGTTCACCACAACACTCTGCAAAAGAACCACTGGGCAAACGCCAGGAAGATTGATGTTTGTGCTTCCACGTGAGAAATAAGAACCAAGCTGGCAAAATTGCCCCAGAGCCCTCACCGGAAACACCATAAGGGAAAGACAAGCTCCTACGTATCAAGAGACTTGAAATTGGACAACGCGTATACCCACGCGAGTTGCACAAAAAACCCAGCTATATTGAAGCAACGGTACTGAAACGCATAGGTTTGCGGTCATGACTCATCCACATAGGCAGAAAGACCACTCGCCGCCAACTTCATCAGTTTTGTCGTTCAGCGAATTTGCTAAGGAAGGTCTCTTTCAAGCAGGAACCCTAGCGGAAGCATGGTCCCTCTTAGTCTGGAATCTCACACTAGATGAATCGGCAAGGACAATCACACGCAGCAGGCGGAGGCTTCTCCGAACGCGCCCAGAGCGTCCACGAACACCCTCGAACCACTTTCAAGCCACAATCTAAGGAGGGAGAAGATGTGTCCCAATTCCCACATGCACCTTGTTCCTCTCCGCACTACGACCATTTCGTTTCTGGTGTCCCGTTCTCTTCTTTGACCGGGGAGGAAACCGTACCAGCTTTTATTGCGATGGCAATTATATGGACATTCTCGACTGGTTTTTGCCGACGCCACCCCACTATCATTCACGTATATGTATGTATATATATATATATATATATATATGGAAGTATGCGATAACCGCATTTTTCAGGAGCGAACATCATCTTTCCAGCCGGGCTTGACTGCGGCACACTAATATCGCCAGCGAACAAGGGGAGGGGGGTGCTTATGGTTGCCGCGCTTTCTCGGCAACGATCAGCGCACGCCTTGTGCCCCCACAGCAGGCGGAAGCTTCTAATGGGTGTGCTCTCAACATGAAAATAAGTGCCAAAAGTCTACCTTGAGTGGCCGTGTTCTCTTACACCAGCGTTTTGTGAATTAGGTGAGATGAGATCTAAATGAATTGACTGCGAGCCTCACTTCGTATATCAACGCTACCACAACGCACGAGCTGCTTTGTTGTAATCAACTATTGTGGCCGCGCACAGTAAACTTGGTTATTTATTAGGCGCATGTTTACAACAAATAATAATGCTCCTAAAAATGCTAGCATTGCTTTGCAAAACATTCGAATACGCCGCTAACGCATTCATTACTTTGCCCTTTTGGCGAAACTGTGACTTTTCTTGGTTTTGGTCAGAAAGAACAGGCCCTATTGCTTTCTAGCTCGCTGATTGGCTGATAAAAAAATAATACAGAGGCTGCCTGCACGTCTGCTGAAGACGTGCAGGCGTGCACTTGATGCGATGAAGTTACAGTCAAGGCCTATATTGTATATTTATTTTTCCTTGAGAACATATTTTAGAAGAAGAAGCCGTCGAAAAGAACTAGTGAACTCTCAAGAAAAAAGAGAAAGGAGAAAACGTCCACCATGGACTGTTCCAACTACTTTGTCTAAATAATGTAAATATAGTCTTGTTTCTTCAAATTCCGTGACCAGTTATTTCACAAAGTCCGGCCGAAACACATCCGGAGTAATCACCGGGACAATACATGCTACCAGTGCTCATCGGGAACTTTTGATCGGAAGACAGCACGTCGTGAGGACAGCGGTAACCGTAGAATGAAGCCAGAAAGGAAGTCTTGAAGTGACATATGCCAGTGCTTTTCAACTTGACAGCAAAGTCACCAGTCGATTTAGGTGAGCATGATCACGCATTGTTGAAGCAAGATAAATCGCGTCAGAGTGCTGAAAGAGAAGTGAACGGCACGGTGACAGATAAATACGCGTCTCATCAATGAAGCCAAAGCCGTGATGGAAAGTGGTGACAGTGCAAAGACTTTGATTGAACGGCTACAAAGGCAACAGCACAGATTCAGATAAAGTTAACCCGAGCTGGAAGAGCTTATTCCAGATGACAAGTTCACTAGAGTTTGAAGCTGTGTTCACATATCAAGACGCTGCGCTAGAAATGCTGGTTCCCCTGAAGGCTCGGGAGTGGCAATTGCGTCCAACCTATTGTCCTATGACGACCCAGTCTCTACCTGGAAGGCCATCCCAGACACCCGAGAATCGCACACCGCGCAAGGAAATCAAGCTTTCCACACTCCAGCTGCAGACGTTTGATGGACAGCTCTACCACTGTCCTTTGGTTTGGGAGCCGTTTAGGACTGCTGGTGAAGAAAACGAAAACCTGACAAAAGGAGAAAGGTTCAATATCTGAACACTCTTCTCGAAGGGGACGCAACCGCCACGATTTCTGGGCTGCAAGCGATGGCCGAGTACTACGACGATGCCATACAAATTTTAAAAGTCAGTTCAGAGATAACCGGCGTATTTTACAGGACCATCTTCGCTAACTGCGTGCTCTACCAGCAGTTGATTCTTCGAAAAACATCTAAAATCTTCGAAAGCGGTTGGATTATGTGCTGTGTCACATCAGAGGTCTAAAAGGATTAAACGTAAGTCCTACCAGTTATGTACCTATGATTACGGATATTTTGTTGAAGGCATTAGCAACAGACATCGTTGTTGGCTATTACCAAAAAGAAGTCAACCTAAGGTTAAGTGTCTACGACGGACAATGCAAGCTCAGGATAACAACAGCACGACTCATCATTGACAGCCACAGCCGAAAAGAAGTCTCAAGAACTCCTGACGTATCTTCGCGCGGAAGTTGAAAGCCGTGAAAGAAGTGAAGCTCATGAATTTAAAGGAAAGAAAAGCACCCGTCCAGCCGAAAAGAAAAGGAACTTGAACGCCACTCAACCCACAGCAGCGGTCTTGCAGTCTTCGTCGAAAGTGAAGGATAAAGACTGTCTGTTTTGTGGGTCTGCAAAGCACGCAGCTCCAGTTTGGAACAGCAGTATTACCCACAAAGAAAAGTTGAATAAACTGGCTGCCAAGAAGCGATGTTATTGATGAACCGTAAGAGGGCATCTAGCCAAAAACTGCTACAGAAAAGTCAAGTGCGGAACATACGAAAGTAGACACGTTTCTTCAGTGTGCGATCCGAAGTGAAAACCGAAGGAGAAAGAACACGAAGGCTCCGTAACTGCAAACAGTCTGCATACCAGCTCTCATTCGTATAAAGAACCTGATGTCTCATTGCAAACATTTCGGGCATGGGTCATGGGAAAAACGCCAAAGGCCTATATTTGTGGCATTGTGGACAGCGGAAGCCAGCGTACATTCGTCAAGATGTATACAAGAAGCTTGGATTGAAAGAACTTGGATCGGTTGATCTAGAGTTAAATATATTTGTACAAACAAGTTCCCTTCCGAGACAACATCATGTCGTCGAACTGAAACTTAGCAGTCAGTATGACACTCAGGAGAACCTGTTAACCGACATTGAAATACCGTTAGTCTGCGAGAATGTTTTTCAAGTAAAATTCGATCATGACTTTGTCAGAGACATCGAAATCGGTGGTCATCTCCTTGCTGATAAATTGGTGATACCGGGCATGGCTGCAGTTCCAGGAGTCAGCTTTTTAATCGGTGCTGATCAGATTGGGCAATTTATGACGGGAGAGACGAAGCAGTACTATGGACAGAAAAGCTTGGTGGCTAAGGGTTCTACTTTTATATGAATGTTGCAAGGACCACTTTCTTTTGACACTCCTTTGAAATCAGCTCTCAACGTATGGGTCTTTCGACTAAGTACGACTGCCTCTACTGACGAGATTCTACGGAGATTGAGGGACGTGGGGAGCATCGGGATTATGCCAGCCAACAACGTTCCAATCAAAGAAAAGAATACTGTAAAAGAAAGATTTGAACAGGACGTTACCTTCTTCACTGGTCGCTATCAAGTCGCGCTTCCTTGGAGAAAACGTTGGAGACAACTACATGGTAACCAAATGCACGCAATGAACCGACTGAAGTGTCTGGGAAAGAAAATCAAGAACAATCCAGAGTTTGCCGTGGAATACCAGGCTATGATTACCTATCCAGCCTCTCTACCTGATGGAACTGTCTTAGACGTAATGAACTCAAAATGCGCGACTTTGTGGTGGGCGGAGGATATTGAATATTTGTCGTTCCTTAAGAAGACGTTGGAAAAGAAGAAACCATCGAAAGTACGCGTGAACTCTCAAGGAAGAAGAAGAAGGAGAAAGCGTCCGCCGTGAACTGTTCTAACTGCTATGTGGAAATATTGTAATATTGTCTTGTTTCTTCAAATGCTGTGACCAGTTATTTCAGAGCCTAGGTAGAAGCCATTAAAAACAAAGAGATTATATGGGTATTATTGTGAGAAGTCCAAAATATATTGATCGTGCGCAGAGATAATCATTGACAAGAAGCCAGCCGACGTTACCATCCTACCTTCGTCGGAGCCCGCGATCACCAATGAAATGTGCTACACCAGGATTAGAGGCCACTGGTTTTTTGTATTTTGTACCAACGTTCGCTTTGGTTTGAAACTCGTGCTTGGATATTGCCAGGTATCAGGGTGTCACACATGCTCACCGTATCTAAATGGCGTATGCTACGTGTACGTGGTCCATGTTCGACGTTCATTCCAGCGAAATTCATACGTGTATGCTGACGCTTTAAGTTTGTCTCATTATTGCCATTATTAAAAATGTTCCGCTGCGTGTGCGCTGCTTTGGCGCTTTCAGTGTGCTGCGGTGTCCATAACGCCTCCGAAGTGCTCGAAAGTAACCCAGTTTGCCAACGAAATACTAGTCGGAATCTAAACATGTGATGTGCTGCAGCAGTGCTACAAGTACAAGTGTTGTTTGGTGTGTGTGTGCCCTGGAGTGTGCCGAGCATGTGGACCTTTCTTATGTATCAATCCAGCTTTCTTATGTTCAGCCATCTCAGTACAGAAGCTTCATCAAAGTGGAACTTGCTGATCGGTTTGCGCATATATCATTTCAAGTTCTTTTTGCACTTTTCAACTTTGTGTTTTTGAACAGTGATGTTTTGCATATGCCGGGGAATACCAAGGTAACCAATGACAACATCAGGTAGCCTTTGCTTCTACCTCTCGTAAATACTGCGCTAAAAGGAAATTTCAGAAATAGCAGGCCGTGATTGTAGCAAGCACAAATACCATAAGCTATATTGCTTAGCCCTTAATCTTTCGCAACCATACAAACTGCTTATCGATTGCCATATCAAGTGCAATCGCTTGAATGCTCAACAATTGTTTATTTTATTATCGAAAGCTATGTACATGTAGGAGAAAAGTAAGGTAAGGCTCCCCGAAAATGACGATTGGCCCAGTAACTTGTGGGAAACTTTGCCGACAGCTTGCCTTTACATGTGGTTGCGCTCATGTTACAAAAGTTGGCACAGTCACCCAAACCATAGCTTTTTGGTACCTTGGAGATCTGCCTTCAATCATTTACATTTTTGCATGCCATTTTGCTGTAAGAATATATTACAATGCGAGTTCTCAACTAACACGTACTACGCAAAATCCTGTCTGGACACTCCATCATGTACTCTATGTTCGCGAATTTCGACTACAGCCGATGCCGAATAATGCTTCTTCAGCTAGCACCAGCAAAATATTTTCGTGAGCTATTTTGCAAATGCTGTCCCACAGTTATCACTACTTGGCTGATATGAAAAACTTTGATATCGCTGATTCTGCACAATGTGTCGACAAAAATCTCACTAGAAAAATATTCCTCTTAAATTTTCTGCAAATATTGCTGCACGTAACTGTCACTGATTGGTTGCAAAAAAGGGCAGAGATGATATTATGTCTTCATCAATGGCGTAGCCAGAAATAATGCATTGGGGGGGGGAAAGAGAGGGGGGAGCTGGCACGTCAACGTATATACATACACACGTACATAATTCATATATATATATATATATATATATATATATATTTATATATATATATAGTGAGCATTATTAATACGCGTCACCTTATCATATGTACACGCTCATCATCATCAGTCTGACCTGTGTTGTGGGGCAGAGGCTCGGTAAAAAAAGTGTCTTGCAGCCAAAACGTTGCCTTAAAGTGGTGGAGAGTGCTTTTCGGTCCCCTGGTCTTCTACCTGCAGTGCTTTTTCGTTATCTTCGACTACAAATCATCCGTAAAGCACCAGTCTGGTTGCCGTCTGTGCAGTCAGCCCACGGTCATATCGCAAGACGAGAACAACAGCCCGGCTCTATCCACCCCACCTGCACCCATGGGCATGCCTTCTTGGAATGTCACCTCCCCTCAAAAAGATCCCCCGATGTTCGCCGGCCTTCGCGGTGAATGCGTTAAAGACTGATTGAGTGAGTACGACCGTGTGAATGCGCTTAACTATTGGCATGATTCTGTGAAGTTGTCCCGCGTAGCGTCTGACGGGGGTCGCTAAGACATGGTTTCTCAACCATCAGCTGGATTTCCCAGACTGACCTACCTTTAGGCAGCAGCTCCGTCAGATATTTGCCAACCCTTCTGCCCGTGCAGACATAGCCAAACGGAAGCTTGCTGAGTGCGTTCAGCGCTCCGGCGAGTCTTATACCTCGTACATTGAAGATGTCCTCGCCCTATGCCGCCGCGTCAACAGCTCGATGGTGGAGCATGACCGCGTTCGCCACCTTCTCAAGATCATAGGCGCCGTCGCATTTAACGCTTTAGCGACAAAGAACCCCACCACGGTCGCGGATATCATCCGTACGTGTCAGCGACTTGATGACCTTCAACTTATACGTTTACAACCTGACAGGGCAGACCTCAGGCCAACGCATGACAATATGCTCCGTGTGTTAATACGGTCCATGATCTGCGAATAGCTGTAACTCCAGGCCACCTCGTCATCTTATGAGCTCCGCATGACGCCTTCTGCAGCCAGCCTCCGCAACGTCGTGAGGGAGGAACTAGTGTCCATGACGTGTGAGCATATCCCGAGCTCACATACCACTCCAAAGCCGACGTACGCTCAGGTAGTTGCAGCGTCACCGTCTCAGCAATCACCGCAGTATGGGTCAACTGCGCAGCCTTCACTGAAAGTCTTCGCCCCAAGGGCAACGCCTCCTTCATTCCATGCCTGGCGTCCATCTCGACCAACTTGCTATTATTACTGAATACGCGGCTACACTTCACGGTTCTGTCGTCGACGTCAACAAGACGAAAGGCGCGGCTATGGTGACTTCGAGAGGGATGAGTTTGCCCATGCTCCACAAAATCACCACCCATACCAACTGTACTAACGCCGCTCACCATCTCCACAGCACTTCGATGCAGCCAGTACCTTCCACTCCTCGCGCCGTCGTTCCCCATCGCCTATGCGCAGTTCTTCGTCACCACTTCGTCCGGCTACCACGGCGTCTGATCATCGTCCGGAAATCTAAACAATGCAGCTTCAAGAGAGAAAGCTGCATTTTGCGGAGAGCATCGAACTCCTCCGGAACGCCCCTCAAATGTACTTTCAGTGTGTGTTGAGGGTATATAAACTAAAGCCTTGGTGGACACAGGTGCATCGCTCTCAGTTATTAGTGTGGACTTCTGTTCCCATTTGCGCAAAGTGAAGACATCGTATGATGGCCTTCTTCTTCGCTGTGCTAATGTGGTTTTTGTTCAGCCTTCTGGTGTTTGCACAGCACGAGTTTTTATTGATGGCATCGTTCACGATATCTAGTTCCTCGTTTTGTTATGGTGTACTAATGCACTCATTTTAGGACGGGACTTTTCTCAGCTTCAGCCGTGATATCTTGCCGTCAGAGGGTCATTCGCATGTCAGATACTGCGCTTTCGTCTGATAATGATGCTCATAGCCAGCGGTTCGTCACCGCTGGTGACTGTTTTTTTCCTCCAGGTAATAAGCATATTCTGAACTTGACATCAGATAAGATCAGTACTGGTGATGTGTTCCTAGCAATGTGTGAACGCTACATCTGTGGTGGATTTACCATCACTTCTAACCTGGTGCGCTTTCGTGATGGCAGAGCATTAGTAACGGCAGTTAACGCTACTTCTTTGCCTGTTGCACTGCCCCAGAGCACCATTGTGGTTTTCTTCACAGATACCGAACCACTTTCTCTGGTGCCCCTTCACGCAGACTCACCATCTTTCTCTACGGAAGTGATGACTATGCTACAACGACTGCTTTAACAGCCACAAAAGATCCCGATCTCACGTCAGCGCAAAAGCAAGAACTTTTGGATATGCTTCAAAAACACAGTGCTTCATTTGATGTCAAGTCCAAGCTTTGCGGTCGCACTTCCGTCACCGTGCATTGAATTGAAACGGAAGGCAACACAATTGTATGCCACCGCCCATATTGAGTGTCGTCCGCAGAGCGGAAAATCATCGAGGACAACGTTGCTGATATGATCAAACGAGATATTATCCGGCCTTTGTCCAGCTCGTGATCATCACCTGTAGTGTTAGTCTGAAAAGATGATTGTTTGGTGCAATTTTGCGTTGATTATTGCTTTGATTTTGCGTTGATTTTGCGTTGATTACTGTTTGGTGCGATTTTGCGTTGATTTTGCGTTGATAGGATCACGCGCAAAGGCGTGTACCCAATGCCACGAGTCGACGACGCACTTGACTCTCTCCAAGGCGCTGAATTTTTCTCCAGCCTCAATTTACGGTCTGGTTATTGGCAAATATTTATGCACGAAGCGGACAGAGAAAAAACTGCCTTTGCAACCCCCCCAGATGGGCTGTATGAATTCATTCTCATGCCGTTCGGATAATGTAATGCTCTTGCCACGTTTGAACGCATGATCGACGCAGTTCTACGCAGCCTAAGATGGAAAACATGTCTCTGTTATCTAGATGACATCGTCATTTTCGTCTCTTCTTTTCGTCAGCCTCTTGATTGTTTGGATGAAGTTTTGACGCGTATTTCTAAATTTGAACTTCAGCTAAACAGAAACAAATTGCCATTTCGCCAACAAGAACATCAAGGTGTTGGGCCACCTTGTCAGCAAAGATGGCGTTCAGCCGGATCCTGACAAGCTTGCTTCCGTGATATGTGATATGATTCCCTCAGCCCGAAAATTAGAAACACCTACGAAGTTTCCTGGGCCAGGCGTCCTACTTCCACCGCTTCATCACTCATTTCGCTACCATCGCGTCGCCACTGCACAAGCGGCTGACATCCTGATCGATTTCCCTTGGAACGACGACTGCGAGCGTGTCTTTCAAGCCCTCAAGCATGCTTTAACATCCGACCCTGTTCTGTGCCATTTCGACGAGAACGCACCTACATGTCTGCACAACGACGCGAGTGGCCATGGCATTGGTGTATTTCTTCTACAGCGGGATGCCACTTCGCGAGAAAGAGTTATTGCGTATGTTGGTCATGTTCATACGGCTGCTGAACAGAACTACTCCATAACTGAGCAGGAGTGCCTTGCTGTCATTCGGACCGTACAAAAATTTCGACCATATATTTACGGACGCCCCTTCACAGTTATTACAGACCATCACGCCTTGTGCTGGCTATCGTCACTGAGAAACTTGTCTCATCGCCTTAGTCGTTGAGTGCTCCGCCTATAAGAGTACAATTTTGACGTCATCTGGCAAAAGGCACCAAGATGCAGATGCTCTCTCTCACTGCCCCCTTCCACTGTCATCATCGAGTACGTCAGCTGATTGCTCGCCTGTTGGGCAAGACACTGCGTCTCCCCTCACATTGTCACACCTTGCGGTTATCGACACGCCGGCTTCAAATCGCCACACCGAGTTCTCCACATTCCAACATGATGATCCATATTGCAATAGCATTATCCAATGCCTAAATGGTATATCACCTACTCTTATTGCTAGATTGCGCCGAAAAATACGGCAATTTAAAATCGATAACAATGTGCTCCATCGTTACGTTTACACTAGTGATGGACACCGCTGGGTTCCAGTACTTCTGCGTTCTCTACGTCACCACGTCTTCGAAGCCTTTCACGACGACCCATGTGCAGGCCACTTGGCATTTCACAAAACACAAAGCCGCATCAGGAAACGTTTCTTCTGGCCCGGCATCTCTACCTTTGTTGCCAAGTACGTTACATCTTGCCATCTGTGTCAACGGCGGAAGCGACCAACTTCATCTCCTGCTGGCCTTCTGCGACGCATCCCGTGTTCCGAGACTCCTTTCACCATCGTTGGCATAGACCTACTCGAACCTCACCCCCTCACTCCAACAGGTAATCGTTGGATTGTGGCTGCTGTCGATCACCTGACACGGTACGCAGAGACTAATTCACTACACACAAGTTCTACTTAAGACGTCGCTGGCTTCTTTCGCAACGCCATTTTATTGGGTCACAGTGCACCTCGCTTCCTCCCGAGTGATCGCGACAAGATGTTCTTGCCCACCATAATCGTAACCCTGCTCAAAATCTGTGGCACTGTACATAAGACGACGTCAGCTTACCCCCCCCCCCACTCCCAAACTAATGGGTGTGGTAGGCTGACAGAGAGATTTCATCGGACACTAACAGACATGCTATCGATGTACATCGCACCAAACCACGACAACTGGAATAATAATTTGCCTTTTGTGACGTTTGCCCATAACACCACTGTTCAAAGAACTACTGGCTGCTCGCCTTTCTACCTCGTGTACGGCCGTTCAACGACATTCCCCATCGACGTCTCTTTCCTAAATGTTCCAACTGACCCCTCTGCAACCGTATCAGAGCAGTTCATCACAAGGCTCGAGGAATGTCTGCAATGGGCTCGCCTTAGTACAGAAGCCAATGAGCAAAATCACAAGCAACGCTTCGACAGCTATCATCACGACGTCTCCTTCAGTCCGGGGAATGAAATGTTGCTTTGTACGCGCATTCGTACTCCAGGATTTTGCGACAAGTTTCAGTCACCTTTCACTGGACCCTATACAATCCATGAACAAACGTCACCAGTGAACTATCGTGTCACTCCCACTGACCTTTCTTCGTATCTTCGTTGTCGTGGCTCGGAGACTGTCCACGTATCGCGTCTGAAGCCGTTCGTTCGACGCTCCACTTCCGTCTAAGACGCGTCCGGGCTGGCCGCTCACGCGTGGGGGGAAAATAAGTGTGAGCAATATTCATACGCGTCATCTTATCATATGTACATACTCATCATCATCAGTGTGACCTGCGTTGTGGGGCAGAGGCTCGGCAAGTAAAAGAAGTGTCTTGCAGCCACAATGCTGCCTTACAATATATATATATATCTATATATATATATATATATATATATATATATATATATATATATAATGAAGTGGTGCTCGGGCACGGGCACAGGCTGGTCTTGGCGAAGCAGAGGAAGAAGAGGCGAGAAAAAGAACAGCCGGCCTGCAGCAAGGGCGTGGTCTCTTTGTTTCATCATTCATTACAATGACGCTGTTGATGAAGACTAACTCTTATGTCTCCGATAATTCGTCCAAAGCACCCGGCATTGTGCAGCCGCAGTAAGTGCAACTTCAGGAAGGCGTCTAGGCCTGTTTAACGCTTCCTAACCTGCCACTACTGCAACCACCATTCGCATTCGAGGATGGCGTCTAGGCCTCCGCGGTGGCTAATCAGCACCGCACTGACGTGAGATTTCTGTTCAAAACAAGGGAGTAAGTGCAAGCCTCCTCGGCATCTGTTAACCTGTCGGTGCTTCAGGCTCCCTTCGGAGACGGTGTTCAAACCTCCTCAGTGGCTCAACACAGGTTCATGGATGCCGCGATATAGTTTCACGACACAAAAGACGGATTCCGCTTGCAAAGGTCCACCGTTGGCTTCTCGAATTGCATGAACCCCGCGTCAAGGACTCTGAACAAATCTAAGTACTGAAGGAACGCCGTCCACTCGTACTTGGTCATGGATTATACCACCATGAGGCCCGTAGTCACTGTATCTTTAGAAGTTGCCGGCCCTGTCTTTCCAACTGGGTCATCGTAGAGAAACTGGGAGTTACAGCACACCATCGCACAACTCCGCGTCAAGACTAACGCCCTAATAGCGTTGAGCACCAAGCTCTCAACTGCCACGTCACCCCGATTGTGCACCATCGTACTATCTTGGGTGAAGCCGGCTCACACTACTTTGAGGCCAGCTCACAGGAGAACCACCACGAGCTCCGTCGTTCCCTCATGGAGCTCTGCAATCAACTGTGGGGCTTCGCGTCGGCACACTATTGATTTTCGCCTGGCCTCTTACCATCGCTGCCTGCCTGCCTGTAAAATTCTAGTTCCGCGGCTTTTTAGACCGTGCCAAAAGTCGGGTAGTGACCATCAACGCGGTCGGATCTCGAGAAAGCTGGACTGAACAGCGGAAATTGTGGGTTGCCACCGATTTCCTTCGCGATGCTGCCAAAGCCTGGCACGCCTACGAAAGCGTCGGCCTAACATCTTGGCCGGAATGGGGTACCAGGTTAACGTATGTGTTCTGGCCGCTTTTCCACGTCTTCGACCCTGTCCCTGTCAGCCCAGACTCTATCACGGGTGGGAGCTGTGATGCCAGCCACTTCTACAGCGCAGATGTGCCCTGGAGCCCCTGCGCAGACAGCATTGAAGAGAATTGCCCGGCAGACAGCAAGACTGGCCATGAGAAACGTTGCTGTCTACACGACCATCAGAAAACAACACGACCACTATCAAGCAAGAGTACCTGGTGACGTGTCCTCGAAAGTCAGCAACGTGTGAGAAGACGCATTCACCAACTATTTTCACGCCGGACGCGTACTCGTTTCGAGAAGGAACAGAAGAGCAAAATTGGATGACATCCATCATTGTGCTCACAGACTCACCAGCCCGCTGGCAATTTCAGCGCGTATTGAGGTACTACCATGCACTCTGAAAAACGCTGCGCCGGAACCTGCCCCATATTCGGCTTCAGATGGGCACATTCAGATCCCAGCACAACTTGTGCTTCATCCGCCTAGAGTGAATGCACCGAAAAAGCGCAAGCCATTCATCTCTGTCCTTGGTGATGAAGACCACGAGGAGCATGGTGTCGGCAATGAAGATACCCACAGCAAGCACCCCAATGAAGGTTTCGAGTGTCCCGCGGTAGGCACGACAGGATGCAATGTGTGTTCTCTGCCACACACGGGAGCAGCAACGAGGCTACTCTCCATGCCAGAACACACCACACAGAAGCCACAACAGATGCTGAGGCTGCCTCTAAGCTCGCCAGTGCTTGAGCACGTAGAGGAATCAAATGTTCTGGTGCGTGACATATCCCTCGCACAAAAAGACAACTAAAGATTTTGGGTCAGGTACGGTTGTCCTCTGTGTCGAGCCTGATGGCAGCGGACGCCCGTTTCTCGGAAACTCGGTACGTTCCACCTGACTTGAGCTGTGGGAAAGCGCCAATGAGATTCGGTCCATCAGCTGCGAAGCTGAGAAGATGCGTGTGGCGAAGGAGTTCTCCATGTGGTCATGACACAAATTTGCAGTTACCTAACATTCATTGTGAGTCTCCTTCACTTAGTGTGAGGCACTCATTAGTGACGTGTTGTGTGTGGCGCAACTAATGCGGCTGTGGCAGAGAGTGAAGGGAGTTCTCGACCCGTCAACTAACGATGTCGATCGGTTCCGCAAAGGCGAACGTGGAAGACCCGCGCACGGGAAAGAAAGAAGGCTCCTTCATTCACACGATTCATGAGCAGAGCCGTCAAAATCGCCCTGGTTTAGGACGAAAAGGGAGAAAGCTTCACCGGAAGTGCGTCTCTCAAGAATCACGTCAAATGAGGTCGTCTGAGTTTAAGTCATTGTTGGCATGCACGTGCGTCATCGAGAATGCCGCAGGGACGTCACCACTGGGCTGACTGAAACACGGTTGTGGCACGCAGACGAGCTTATCCTCCCCTGCTATAACTCACTTTGTTATAGCTTTGTTAGGATGACAGGGCACCTCGCTATCATATGCATACCTGGTCAACGCACAGGGCCATACAGTGTACTCACCGCGCTTAAGAAGGCTTCTACGAAGCGACGTTTAATGAGAGAGCTGACGGAGCTCGAGTGTGAGATCGGCTACCGACGGAGGTCGGTCTACGAAGGCTAACCTCCGTGAGTGTGACACGCTGACAGCCTATCCCCTCTCATGTTGTATTTTGTAACGTGGATTTCACCAATTCAGTGCCTGTTATAGAAGTGTTTTTGCGATTGGTTGTGGCGGTGCGAGATCACACGTGCGATTGGCTTGTGTGAAGACCCTTTCTTCAACGGAGGGTCGAAAAGAGAGTGTTTCAATGTGAAATGAGACAGCGGAAGTTTGCGATTGGACCCGGGCAGATGCCTGAGTGCTTCATTAAAGCGTCTCTTCACCAGACTATGGCTCGTTTTTTGCGCTGCCACCGAGCACTCAAGTTCTAGAGAGGCACCCATTCCGAATCTCAACACCTTCTCTTCTTAGCTAGTGTAGAAGCTTGTCGAAGACTGAGAAAATTAATTCCTACGATGCGCGCAGAGGGGCCACGAGAGAGGCAATAGCGGCGACTACGACCTTCACTCAACGGCCAGTGCCGACCGCCAGAAGCATCCAGCCTCCAGCATATACCGACGCAGCTGACGAAATGTCTGCAAAGACTTCCAAGAAACAGTCAACTTCGTAGTCAACTTCGTCCGCCAGAGAAATTTCTACAGACGGACACTAGGCCGCAGTCTCGAATGAGTTTAATGATGAAGCGGTTCTCGGACATGGCCACATACTGGTGCAGGGAAAGAAGAGGAAGACGAGGTGAGAAGAACAGCCGGCCTGCCGCAAGGACGTTGTCCCTTTGCCTCAACATTCATTGTAATATCATATATATATATATATATATATATATATATATATATATATATATATATATATATATATATATATATATATATATAGTCTAGTAGATCCTCCGTGAGCGGTCACAACGTGGTTTATTTCGACGTTTCGGCCTAGAGTCTGGCCTTCATCAGGAATAAAGATACAGTTTTTCTGTGCTCAGCTTTATACAATCTCAAATCAGAGGGCAAGGAAAGAGGGAAAAAAGGAAAGAAAAAAAGAAAAGAAAAGGAAAGAAAATGAAAGAAAAAAAAGGAAAATATTACACGGTGGACGCCCCTCGGGTGCCCCCCTTCCACTTTTCCCTCCACTTCCCTCCACGTCGAAATAAACCACGTTGTGACCGCTCACGGAGGATCTACTAGACTATATGCAACGCTACGGCCACTCAACCACCATGCCTGCCTATATATATATATATATATATATATATATATATTACAATTACACCGTTTTTTAAAGGTTCGATTTGGTTGAAATACATCACTCAGTTTTACAACTAAAATAGGAAGTTTATTTACACAAATCACATATTTGTTAGTCGATTTAGATGGTTCTTTGTTGATAGCTCGAACGTCTCAGTACATCAGTGCAATGGGGTGCGTGGTTTTTGTAGGACAGATACGACTTCTTCTAATGCCCTTTTAGCCACAACAATCCGCTGTCATTAATAAACAATTTTAAATTTTTGATTTATGGCTGTTGTTTGAGGCAGCTGCTTGATTCTACGTTGCTCCATGAATAAACGAAGGTGTAACTCTTGTGTTCATCTTCTGCCGCTGCGCCACCCTTCGCAGAGATGCCAGGTTCTGTAATTCCAGAAGACTCGGAACTCATTGGAAAGGCTGGATGCTGGCTCCACCACACTGGTGCGTAGAACGGCCACCGTCGAGCGACACATGGACAAGGCCGCCTGCGGAAATGGGCCCTGTTCTGTTCATCGAAAGTCGGTGTTCACCGCGACTAGCACTTTCTCGATCGTTCGAACTTCACCCATCACTATACTCTAATAGCTGTCGGCTAGAATGAGTGTGTCAATTTTCTTACGGTCACTGCGGATCGGTGGTACCATCACGTCTGCCAACTGTAGATCAGCTACGCCAGAGATGTGATGCACTTCGTCCGGTAGCCTTAGTTTGTCGGAGCAGATCTCTTCGATCTCGAGCGCCTCAAGTCACTGTCCCTTGCGGCTGTACTGGCTGTGACGCCTCAGTCAAACCAGGCGTCGCTTGCTCTGCATGACATTGGCAGCCCCACCGACTAATGAGTGGCCATCTCTTCGTCACCGATCCCCTTCAGGTTTCGTTTTCGTGAAAGGCTATCGACGACAAATGAGCGCGGACGGTCCTCATCAAATCGGCAGCGTGCAAGGGGCTTTCGGCAAGGACCACCGACCCATACTTTCACCATTTGTATCAAAACCGAATTCTTGCTGCTGCTACTGAGAGAAGCCGTCAAATACAACTCCGCAGAGGTCTTTAGATTAGAAGATGGCATAGAAGGCCCGATGTCAGGGTGATGTGCCGACGCCCACATTACGCACAGCTGATTGTCCAGTTTCTTCACGCATTTGTGATATGTCCTTTTTTAGTGCAACGCATGCACCTCCCTTCATTTCGTACATTTATCTTCTTTTTCTTTATCGGTATGGGAGCAGCGCATTTAGCCGCGTCATGTGAGAGAGAATCACAAAGGGCGCACTTCTCCTGGTGTTGAACACTCACTTTATGGATGGTGTCAGAATCCTTTCCCGTGATGTATTCCGGGTGCTGATCTTTCGGAAGGTGGCTCCTAACCGGTTCATGTTGAGCCTGTGTGTTACCTGCGTGTGCCCTTTCTCAGTTCTCAAGTTCCAGGTTAAATGAACGGAGAATCACATCTAGAGTTAACCTGTCAAGCACATCTTGGTCTGTTGCACGGGTTTTAGGCCCATAACAGACCTATGACGACCCATAACAGCCCACTCAGTAGGCAACACACGAGTCAAGACCGCGTACAGCATCGCAATGTCTGGTTCAACACCCAAAAATTATGGCATCGTTGGTTGTGAGCGAAAAACAGTTCATGAGCAAAAATTCGACATAACATCAATTGAAAGGTAGGCTAAAACTTTCGGTCACATTGAGGATCGAACACGGGCAGTTCACGTGGCAAGCAGATGTACTCCCAGAGAGCTTGCAGCAGCTGCGGGAAAAAATACTTTATAAATGCCACATAGTGGAAGGAGTCTCCTTAACGCATTTTGTTCAACGGATGTCAGGACGAAAACAAGCCCACTCAGTGATTTGTATGCGCATTAGGGAGGCCATCAAACTACCCCCAAAAAGGCAGAGATAGTGCAGCCATCCCTGCTAAAAATACACAAGAACGTTAAAACAGCTCTAAAACTGGGCAACTATGCCCATCCTAGCAGAAAACTTATGATGCCTTTCCAGGGGCGTTGATGAAGCAAACAGCCAACGCTAGATAATGTGCTACTATCTGTGAGGCATTGTGAGACAATTTATGGCCTCTGACATGAAAAGCTCGCGTGTGTCTTGGAGGACACGCGACTCTTGCTTTAGATCAAACAGCTTTATGTACCATTTGCGCGCGCGTGTGTGTGTGCGTGTGTCTCTGTGACATCTGTGAGACATTCTGAAAAAGGTGTCTCGACTACAGCACAGCGCCGATCTATCAGAGGGAAGGGGCCAAACTTCGCAGTCATTGCATTACTATGGATACGTCGCGCTTGCGCGTGAGCGCGTTTGTGTGCATGTGTGTGTGTTTAACAAAACATATTAATAAGTATGCACTTAGCGGTTCAAGGGAACACTAGGGACTGAACTTCGGTATGATGTTCAACTCGTAAAGGAGAACCTTAAGGTTTCCCCAATTTTTCCGAATGTTTTCAAAAGAGAACTGGCTTTTTTCTTTTTGCGAAATGGGGTTCTCTTAAAGAAGAACTTCTGGCCTGTTCGAGCCAACCACCTTCTCGAGGTTCCTTCAGCAGTGAGACCAGAAGTACTTCAGGTGCTACACGACAATTTGACAGCTGGACACCTCGGTGTTTCCCGTGCGCTCACAAGAATACAGGAAAAGTACTACTGGCCACGACTTTCCGTTGACGTCACTCGTAACGTCAGGACCAGCCGCCACTGTAAGTGACGAAAGACACTGCTGACTAGGCAAGCCGGACTTTTCCAGCTGATCGAGCCACCTTGCCAGGCATTCCAATAAATCGGCATGGACTGACTGGGTCGTTCCCGACATCGAATTCCGGGAACAAATAGATAATCGTAGCTAGTGACTGCATCACTCACTACGCCGAGACAAAAGCCCTGCTCAAAGGAAGTGCCTCCAAGGTAGCAAAGTACTTCGTCGAGAACATAGTCCTGCATCACGGAGCTGCACGGGCCCTTATTACTGACAGAGGTACGGCTTTTACGGTGGCTAACTCAGGCGATCCTGAGGTACAGCCAGACACATCACCACCGGACCATCGCCTACCACCCACAGAGCAACGGCCTCACCGAACGTCCTATTAAGACTATCGCTGATATGCTGGCCATGTACGTTGACTTCGAACACAATACATGGGATGCAACACTTCCGTACTTGACCTTCGCGTACAACAATGCCGTGCAAAAAACGACGCAAATGATGCCGTACATGTTGGTGTATACAAGGAGCCCAACCACGACGCCTTATGCCATGTTACCTAACGCCAGCGACGAAGAAAACATCTACGCGACTGTCTACCTCCAGCGCACCGAGGAAGCTTGACAACTCGCCCACCTCCACATCAAAAACCAACAGACGACCGACAGCCGCCGTTACCATATTCGACGACGCTTCAACGAATACCAGCCCACAGAACGTGTTTCGGCATAGATGCCGATACGCCGACGGGAACTGAGTGAAAAGCTTCTGCGACAATATTTGGGGCCGCAAAAAGTACTTAGACATCCTGGCGCACTCGATAACGAGGTTGTCCCCAACGGTGTAACGAACTTCCAACGGGGGGGGGGGGGGGGGTCATGCACGACCAGAAGTCGTCCATTTCGTGC
Organism: Rhipicephalus annulatus; assembly: GCA_013436015.1. Taxonomy (NCBI): domain Eukaryota; kingdom Metazoa; phylum Arthropoda; class Arachnida; order Ixodida; family Ixodidae; genus Rhipicephalus; species Rhipicephalus annulatus. Next base: position 270,049 of record WOVY01000097.1, on the reverse strand, counting down.
GCGTCAAAAGACCTAACGACTGTATTATTTGCTGTTTCTCTATAATTATGCGTTATTGGTTGTACCTATTTCTTGTAATTCCTTGCTTAATTTTTATTTTTGCATGCATCTTTCTCCCGTATTTTGTTTTAAGCATCGGGATTATGTTTTTTTTTCCAGAGAGGGGTAACGTCACGTTATTTCATTAAGTGTTGTTGTTGCCTTGTTACACTGTACGTAATTTTATGGGCAAACTGCACCTGCAGTTTTCAAGAAGCTTCGGGATTGTAGTAGATCATTTCGTTAATATCAAGCTCACTTTGTGAACATTACAGATTATTCTGCAACCTATGTGGCTGCTAGCAATAACGCTGAATCTTCGACAACGCGTGTATACAAGCCGATGCGCTTCCCCACTTGTCAGTTGATGGACGGCCGACGCTCTGCTCACCGCTATCAGTGCCAGTGTCTTGCTGTATAATCTGACTTTCCTTTTACGTGGCCACAAGTTAGGCATAAATAAACAGTTATTATGCGACCTGCACTCTGCTCCCTTCGTCGACGTCGTGACCCCCATAATAATATCGGCTGGATAATAAAGTATAAATTGTACAGTGAAATTCAGTGGTGTGAGTTCTTGAATTATCCACATGTCAACCACGAAGATTTCCATTTTCCGGCTACTAAATGAGGCTTCGAAACAGAAAAATGGCTGCCCTTCATTGCTATAGCATGTTCATGACATTTTTACGCGGATGTAACATTGCGTGAGAAATCCATAGTAAAGAGTTATTACGCCGTGTACCACCACCTTTGCATAAGCTTTTTTATGCCACATTAGGCAAATTCAAGACAGTCTAGCAATACACTTATAAGAAAAGAATGCTAAGGGTCTGTAAAAACCTCCAAGAAGTTTGTGAGTGAAAAAAGTACATATTTTCGTGCAGGACAGTGTGACTTTCCATGACTCCATTCCCGCTTGATGTTTCGGCTTCGTAGTTTCTTGGAAGGGACATTTGCTTAAGTTAGTCTTTCTTTGTCGGATGAAATATCTTCGGCAGTTTAGCACTGTGGGAACGCCTTTTTTCACTTATTCGGCCACTGTAACAGCGTCACTTCTTCAGTCAATTGCTTTGATGCTTCAATGTAATATGAAGAGAGTGCACCAACCATTCCACCATATGATCATTGCCGGCATTGTTAGCACTTGATGGGTCATTTAGGAAATGGCGCAATCTTACTTGCTGTCGTCTTCCGGAGCATCTGGAAAACTTGCAGCGTGCACTACTTGATTTCCTTTGTCCTCATATCTACGTACCGCAACCACGTCGAAAAAACTATTATGGTAAAGGCTCTTGGAGTGCGACACCTCACGTTCAGCGCTAAAGCTCCGCTTGGAAATAATGGTGCTGTGCTTTGTGGTATTGTAGATGTCGTTTCCTTCATTGTTTTAAAGCGTGACTATTGTGCTACCTACGGGATGACCCCATTAGGTGTAGCCAAAGTTTAACAATAGTTGACTACGATGTTCTCGTGGGCCACACTACAGAGGACCTCACGCAGCCTCTTTACCACGCTGTCTAGAAATCACGCAGAAAAACATGTGAAATAAAGGAGCTTTTGGGCGTCTTATGAGCAGCACTTGTTGTTGCACTATATATAAAATGTCACTTCATTGTAAAAGAAGGCCGTGATGTAGCAAAAAGTACACATCGAAGGAGTGTTTATAATGTCAAGGCTTTGTACAGAAATAATATAAACACAGATTTGAAAGCACACAGTTATTAAACGTAATCCGTCCCGAAAAAGGCGGCCTTTTCTACGTTACTGTTTTACCTTTTCTGGTTTGTTGAAAAAGAAACATGCTATAGGTCTGTAATTGAGGCCCAGCAGCATATTTGGCGTTACAATATTGTCAGAATATTGTTGCGTTAAGTGTTTCAAGTTCTGGAACCACTCATAGTTAGGGTAACAGTTCACGGAGAATGCCTTGGTAACCGGCGATTCGCAGAAGGCACTTCATTGATGTTGAACTAATCAGGCGAATCGCAACGTATGATTACATAACTCTACAAGTGCAGCAGAATGATAGGTCTGAAAATTAGTATGCGTGAAACCATTGTGGAATAGTCTCGGAGAAAAACTGTGCTTTTCGTTAAGTGGCGAGACTCTGGAAGGTAAATGAATATGTATGCATAGGATACGTAGTAACTGAGGACACGAACCATGAGAATGAAATAACTACAAGAACAAGAATGGCGAAATCATATGTGGTAGTTTACTGCTATCCCTCAAAAAGGACGTTTATAACAGCTGCATCTTAGCAATACTTACCTATACTGAGCAGAAACTTAGATGCTTGCAAATAAAGTTCAGCTTAAATTGAGGACAACGCAGTGAGCGATGGAAAGAAAAAAAAATGATAGGTGTAACCTTAAGATACAAGAACGGAGCATAAAGGGTCAGGGAAAAAACCATGGTTTAGAATGTCATAGTTCAAATCAAGAAGAAATGGGCAAGGGCCGAGCATGTGTAATGGAGGCAAGATAACCACTGGTCATTATGAGTAACTGACTAGATACCAATAGGATGCAATAGCGCGAGCTGGAGACAGAAAATGTGATCAATAGACGAGATGTAACTTGCGAGTGTGTGGCAGCAGCAAGCATTGGACCGGTTTATTGGTCGAATATGGGGGAGCCTTTGCCTTGCAGCGAGATGAGGATGATGACGACGACGAGAACCACATGAATATGAGTGTTTTAGGATAGTGGAAACCAAGCATCTTCAAATAGGCGACCACAAAGTTGGACGTCTGGACATGTGTTTACTGTTCACTGTTAAAACATTTCGCACTAACTATGTGCTGAAAGCTTGCGCAAGTGTAGCGTACACGTGCCAATGGGAACAACCACTTCCGGAAGCATGGATCGATGAACATTTTTATTGAGGCCGAATCATGGGCTGCTTCCACGTAGGGATGGGGAGGCCTTGCCGCACCACTGCGTCGGCGGCCTTCTAGATTCCCTCCCCCCCCAAAATTGGTTTGAGTCGGACATGAAAACCACCTTATAGATATTATGAAAAACCAGCTTGTAGAAAACATGGCATGTTATTAGGTCCTTCGAGGTTGTTGATCGACCACTCCACGGTTCACACTCAAGAGTAAAATGCCATCTCTTCAAACGATCAAACCAGCTATTGAGTTTGGAATATAGGAAATATACTTCTACCCCAGTGTTTCAGGCATCATAGCGCAAATGTTTTTAGACTTTTTTTGAAGAAACAACAACTTCATGCTGCCCAGTAAATTCACCGACAAGAAACCTTCTTATACCTCTTACATCTCACGCTGTGTCTGAAACTTAGGCTCATTATGAAAATGAGACACGTGTGCTCATGCGTTGACAATCATTGATAATATATCAGACTGTGATTGTTACAAGCTGCCACTCTAGCGCCGCCACCGTGAAGTCGGCGACGGGAATGACAGCAGGTTGATTCGTTCCGTACGCAAGCAGAGACAGTGAAGAGATCAGAGACGTGAGAAAACAAAACAAACTTTACTCTAGTGATATTGCAGCACACGGGATCTAATACAACACTTCAATACAACTTACAAAATACATCAACACTTGATACAACTAAAAATATATAAAACCAAAACAATAAACCAGCTTACGAGAGAGAACTATTACAAGCTACACAAACTAACAACAATAGAACTACGCAGGAGAAAGTTCGAAGATATAAACAGGTGAAGGCATACGTGTGATGACCGGCAGCGTTGTGTCCCCGACGATCGGATGCGAGAACTCGAAGAAAGTTCTGGCACGACTGCGATGTCGGCGGTGTTGCAACGCTGGTGGTTCCGGGGGCTAGTGCTTGCAGGTGACTTCGAGCAGGTTGAGCTAACTCGAGGCGAAGTCCCGATGTCTACGTTGCAGACGTTAATATCGCGTCACAACTAGACGAACGGCTAAGTTTAGGTGGCCAGCCGATACAAAGCCACACTAAAAACTTCTAGAAGAGATGCTTGTTGATCTGTTTCTACACCATGTTGGTCAGCGACTAGTCTGCCTAGCAGGGCAAACTCCTGCGCTTAAATCCCCCTCGTGTCTCCTCGCTCTCTTCCTTGGGGACAAGAGACCTCTACATGGGTCCAATCATGCGCGTTTAATTGATGGAAACTCCGCCCCAAAAATATTTTGACCCCACCCTTTTTTAATTGGGAGAGGGCCCTCAACTAGCGAGAGTGACAACCTGTCGGGTTGTTGTCATACGGCTTGGCCTTTAGAGCGTTTCCCACGCTTTTCCCCGTGGGAACAGTCAACCGTTTGGCTCTCAGCCGGTGTGTCTCGTAGTTTAATCCTTGTTCGGGGTATACCGCGGCCTTCTACTACCTTGCAGGCGCCACCGCAGTTACAAAAGGGTCGACTGTCGGCGCCGACGTTCTAGGAAGAGCACCCCATTCTGCACTTCTCGGCTACCTTTCATGCGCCGCCGTTCTCATGGTCAGTGGGGGAGTACGGCACCCATTAGTTGCCGTGACGTGGTGTCGCCAAAAATGGCCGTCCGTGACATTGCCCCCCACTTTCAGAATGTTACTCATAACATTTGTTCACACGGAGGGGAATTTTTTGACAACAAGGAACAAAACACCACCAATAAGAGAGACATGAGGACTGTCCCTCTCATACACAACATAATTAGGCAGGGTGCATCAAAGTAACCACAAAAGAAAAAACAAACAATTGTTAGAGTACCAGCTTCAGTTACACGCAACAATATCAATGCGCCATACAAACAAGAAGAGGAAATAGCCGTGTACGGCAGCCATCAATACAGAATACACTGCACGAATGTATACTACGAAACAAAACGGAACAGGTGCACTCCTTTACTGTAGGGCAATCGTTCAATGTGCATTAAAACAAGTAAAACAACCAATGCACCAAGCAAAAAGAAAATAACTCAAAATACACTTCTTATACAATGAAATACGCACATACAAACAGAAAACAACCGACGAAAGCAAAAAAATAACATGCTCATAGACCGCAAGAACTATATCCGGCTCAAGTAATCGGCTCCCACGTTTTCGCTACCCTTAATATGCGTAATGGTGAACTGGTACTCTTGGAGTAGTAAACTCCATCGAAGTGCTCGAGCGTTCAGCTGTTTTGCCCGTTGGATATAACTCAGAGGCTGGTGGTCTGTCTGGACACAAAAATGTACTCCATATAAGTACATGGAGAATGTCTGAATTCCACATACCAACGCGAGACATTCGCGTTCGATGGTACTATAGGAAGCCTCCCGTGGAAGCAGCTTTCGCTTGGCATAAGCTGTGGGGTGGAGCTTGCCTTCGTGGGCCTGCATGAGCACGGCTCCGAGACTTGTGTCCGACGCGTCCGTTCGAAGTACGAATGGTTGGTGCAAATCTGGTAGCCGTAGTATCGGCTCCGTCGAGACATGTTGTTTGAGACTTTGAAAAGCCTCCTCGTGGGCTGCTGTCCATTTCACCGAGTTAGCTTCGCCCTTCCGAGTTAAATCTGTAAGGGGAGCGCTGACTTCTGCGTAATTCGGGATAAATTCCCGATAGTACCCGGTCAAACCGAGGAAAGCGCGCACTTGTCGCTTGGTTGAAGGACGTGGTGCAGCTTCGATCTTGTCGAGTGTTTTCCCCAGTGGTTGCAATCTGCCCCTGCCAACTCGGTGTCCCAAGAAGTCGATTTCTTCTACACCAAGTTCGCATTCACTGGGGCGCACTGTAAGCCCGGCCCTCTGTATGCGCTCAAAGAGCAGTCCCAGAGACCTCAGGTGCTCTTCCCATGTCTCGGTGGCTACCAGTACATCATCGTAGTAGTGGTGCACACTGGGTATACCTTCTGCAACCTTCCGCATCAACTTAGCAAATACAGCAGGCGCTGTCTTGATGCCGAATGGCATGAAGCGGAACTGATATAGTCCCGATGTCGTCGAGAAGGCCGTCTTCGCTTTGGACTCTTCGGTCAGCGGGATCTGCCAATAGCCCTTCACGAAGTCGAGCTTCGAGAAATACTTCTTCTTTCCCAATGTAGCAAACACCGCGTCAGTTCTTGTCATAGGTTCGGAGTAGGGCCACCAGAACGTTGTTCAGGCGTCGAAAATCGATACACAGTCGATTTGTCCCGTCGGGTTTCTTTACCAAAATGACTGGCGAATTATAAGGTGACTCTGATTTCTCAATGAAGCCGAGCTTCTCCATCTCCCGCACCTCTTTCTCTACACCTTCCCGCGTTGCAAAGGGAAGAGGGTATTGTTTCACGAGAACGGGGTTACTCGTGGTGAGTTCGAGGTTGCAGTGGACCCAGTCAGTTTTGCCCGGGACATCCGAGAAGATACGAGCGTGTTCCCTGACAATTCTTTGCAGCTGTCCGATCTGCTGAGCGTCCAGTTTGTCGGAGAGCTTCACGTCTTCTTCCCCTTCTAATTTCAGCCAGTCAGGGGTTAGAATATTCTCGTCCTCGCTCGATTCCACAACACCAAATGTCACGTTGCACACCTTGGTGGAGGGGCCGTCCCTGTCCTCGTATCTTTTTAGTAAGTTGGCGTGGAAGATTTTTCTGCCGCCTGCCGTGTCTATGACGTAGTCAGCTTCACCTTTCTTTTCCCGGACTTCAAAAGGGCCCTTCCATTGCAGCAGAAGCTTGTTCGTGTCGGTGGGAAGTAAAATCAGTACCTTGTCTCCGGGGTTGAAACTCCGCTCCTTCGTCTTTCGATTGTACAGCTTCGTTCACCGTGCTCCGGCTTTTTCCAACTCCTCGTGTGCCAGGCGGCACGTTTCCTCCAAACGGTTCCGAAGGTCGAAGACATGCTGGTACGTCGTCTTAGCTTCTTCAGTCAAGTCGGCGTTCGTCCTAGCTCCTTCAGTATCGCCAAGGGTCCCCTCACATGGCGGCCGTAGAGAAGCTCGAAGGGTGAAAACCCCATACCTGCCTGCGGAACCTTCCTATAGGCAAAGAGGAGAGGTGCCAGGTAGCGGTCCCAATCTCTCGGTTTTTCGGCGCACATGCGCTTCAACATTAATTTTAAGGTGCCGTTTAATTTTTCCACCAAGCCATTCGCCATGGGGTGATATGGGGTGGTGTGGAGCTGGCGCACGGAAAGGAGCCGCGCTACTTCCTTCATCAGGTCCGATGTGAAGTTCGTGCCACGGTCGCTCAGTACCTCGCGGGGGACGCCGAATCGGGAGAACATCTCGACCAGGGCTTCGGCCACTCGCTCAGTTTCGATACTCGGGAGCGCCACTGCGTCTGGATACCAGGTGGCATAATCCATTAAAGTCAAAATGTATCGGTTCCCATGCTTTGAGGGCGGGTGAGTTGGTCCCACTATATCGATCGCCACTCGCTTGAACGGGGTGTCGATTATGGGTGCCCTCCCCAGCGGAACATGTGGTACACGGCCCTTTGGTACGGTGCGCTGACAAATGTCACATGAGGCGACGAACCTTTTTACGTCAGCTGTGATGCCTGGCCAAAAGAACTCCTCCGAGATCCGGTCCTTGGTTTTCTGCGTGCCCAAATGTCCTGCCATTATACCATCGTGTGCTGTTTTAAGCACAGCTTCTCGGTGGCAGTGCGGAACGACTAATTGGCGTACAAGCCGTCCGTTGGCCTCTGTGTACTGTCGGTACAGCAGTCCCTGTTCTTGTTTGTACTCGACGGCTCCCTTCTCATTTCGGCATGTTTGCTTCCTGCCGATCTTCTCAAAACACTGTTTGAGTGTCGCATTGTGACGAAGCAGGGAAAGCGAGAGCAGACGACGGAGTGGCCGATCGCTGGAAGGCGAGAAAAACGAAGGAGCTCGGGCTGCAGAGAAGATTAAGAAGGGCGCGCGCAGGCAAGACAGTTTTTTTTTTTTTTGGAACGCCGGCAGAACGGGCGGCAGGTTGTTGGAGAACCCGCATCTACGCGCGAGGTTCGCATATACACAGGGCGCCTGTCTTCGGGACAGCGAGCGCCTCACGGTCCTCGCCTGGCAAGACCTGGGACGCGGCCTGCTGCTCTCGGAGAACCCGCACCTACGCGCGAGGTTCCAGATTGTCCACCGCCGTCGAGACGAGCGTCGCAAGGTCCTGGCCTGGCGCGGACGAGCCCTATCTGGCTACCGGCTACCGAGCGACGGTTCGTTCACTCGGCCCTTAACCCCTGCTGCTGCTACGTCGTTTCCACACCGGACATCTACCCGACGACGATTACGTCATCACAGGGACTCTGCCAGCCCCACAGCCTCCTGGTCCCCAAGCACCGCACGTGAGACAATTGACTAGCAGTGTACGCTGCCGCTTTATGTATTTCGTGTGTGTATGCTGTCAAATACAATTGTAGTGTGGTTTGTTAACGTCAGATACCGTCTCCTCCATCCGCAACGCGTCACACGCTCTGCGGCGCGACGAACCTCACCACTAACTTCACACGCATCTCCCTTCTGCTCGCAGCCATAGTCATCTCCCGCCAATCCCGCCGTGGTCCCAGGCGTACGAAGCTTGGCAAATTTTTCCGGCTGTGCATGTGCTTGGGAACGGGTGATAGCTGCTGCCACAGGCTCTTTCCTCAACTCCTTTGTCGCGACAGGTTTTTCAGTCTCCTTTCTGGGATCATTAGGAGGTCTTACGCCATCGATATTGGCCAGAATGAGGTCATACAGTGGATCTTGCAGACATAGTGCTGTCAGATTGCCAGTAAAGTAGGGGGTGTCAACCTCAATCGGTGCTTCGGGCAGCATCCTCGCTGTTCCGTCAACCAAGTAGACGAGTCGGCTTGTACCTGTCAGCTCGTCTTCCTTCACCAACTTCCTCCGCACGATTACTGTGTTGCACCCGGTATCCCGCAACACTGATATGTCTGTGCCTCGGAGGGTCCCTGTGGCCACTGGTAGGTTCTCGGCCAGATTTTTCGGCGGTGTCACCCTTACGGCGTTGACGACGGGGACTTTTTCGCCATTCCTAAGTTCAACATACCCGTCGCATACGGGATCCTCACGCGTTTCCCTTGGTGCAAAGAGGCAGGATGCCTGGAGTGAGTTATTTGCTCCTGACCAGCAGTCGTTTGCCCTATGTCCTTTTTTCCCACACTTGAAGCAGACGATGGCTACATTAGCGGCAGGTCTGTTGCGACACGAGTGCGGTGGGTGATTCCCACAATTGCAAATATAGCACCGTGGTAGTGGTGAGTGGCTGTTGCCTCTTTTTTCGTATTTCCCCTTTTCGTCCGTTATGGGACCATCTTTCTTTGTTTTCTCTAGGCTTGCTCCATCCACCCTGAGCTTTCAAAAACTGGTCTGCCAGCTCAAGCATGTCTTCAAGGGATTCCGCCCTCCTTTCTTTCAAATATAATGCCAGGTTCAAACCACATCCATGCAAAAACCTCTCTCTAATCAACAATGCTCGGAGGGACTCGAATTCTGTCTTAGTTTTGGACAGCTCAACCCATCTATCGAAGTAATGTCTTAAGCGGGCCGCGTACTGTGTTGCTGTTTCACCCCCTACTGGCCTCTCCTTATTAAACTTGTCTCGTAACCCATCCGCCGTGAAGCGAAAGCGCTTCAGGAGGGCGGTTTTAACCTTGGTGTAGTCCGCTGCATCTGCAGGCGGTAGCCTGCCATAAACACTTAGCGCCTCTCCTGTAAGACATGTCGAAAGTGCCGTCACCCATTGGCTTTCAGGCCACTTTTGCCCTCTGGCGATGCTCTCAAACCGGCGTATAAACGCATCTAAGTCGTCCTTTCCTTCGTCAAAGGTGACGAGCAGTCTACATGCGTGTATTCTCAAACTCGGCTCCTCCCCAGCATCGCCGTACTCACTGCTGGATCTGCTCACACTGCTACTCTCATTGAGGCGAATCTTTAATTGCAGTAACTGCAGTTCCCGTTCTCCGGCTTCCGTAGCCGCTTCCCTTGCCGCTTCTCGTTCTTTCTCTCTTTCAACGCGTTCTCTCTCCTTTTCTTGGTGCTCTCTCTCCTTTTCTTCGCGTTCTCTTTCCTTTTCTTCGCGGTCTCTCTCCCTTTTTTTTCTTTTCCTCCCGGGCCAGTGCCCGCTCTTCTCCGGCTAACGCCTGCGCCTGCTGCTCCTTAACCCATTGTCTCAGTTCGGCGCCCTCGAGGCCTAACTGTTTTCTGTGTGCCATCGACTTATCAAAATCCATATACTCCATACTGCAAATGGTCACTATAATGCCCCTATGAAACCAGCGCAATCATATGCAGGGTGCAACCGCTTCAACTGTGCGGCTCTATCACAATGCTCTCCGCACGGTTCTCGTTCACCCCTCACTGTCTTACTCTTGTACGGAACGTCCTCTCTCGCGGACGCCAGTTTTGTTACAAGCTGCCACTCTAGCGCCGCCACCGTGAAGTCGGCGACGGGAATGACAGCAGGTTGGTTCGTTCCGTATGCAAGCAGAGACAGTGAAGAGATCAGAGACGTGAGAAAATAAAACAACTTTACTGTAGTGATATTGCAGCACACGGGATCTAATACAACACTTCAATACAACTAACAAAATACATCAACACTTGATACAACTAAAAATATATAAAACCAAAACAATAAACCAGCTTACGAGAGAGAACTATTACAAGCTACACAAACTAACAACAATAGAACTACGCAGGAGAAAGTTCGAAGATATAAACAGGTGAAGGCATACGTGTGATGACCGGCAGCGTTGTGTCCCCGACGATCGGATGCGAGAAGTCGAAGAGAGTTCTGGCATGACTGCGATGTCGGCGGTGTTGCAACGCTGGTTGCTCCGGGAGGCTAGTGCTTGCAGGTGACTTCGAGCAGGTTGAGCTAACTCGAGGCGAAGTCCCGATGTCTACGTTGCAGACGTTAATATCGCGTCACAACTAGACGAACGGCTAATTTTAGGTGGCCATCCGATACAGAGCCACACTAAAAACTTCTAGAAGAGATGCTTGTTGATCTGTTTCTACACCATGTTGGTCAGCGACTAGTCTGCCTAGCAGGGCAAACTCCTGCGCTTAAATCCCCCTCGTGTCTCCTCGCTCTCTTCCTTGGGGACAAGAGACCTCTACATGGGTCCAATCATGCGCGTTTAATTGATGGAAACTCCGCCCCTAAAATATTTTGACCCCGCCCCTTTATAATTGGGAGAGGGCCCTCAACTAGCGAGAGTGACAACCTGTTGGGTCGTTGTCATACGGCTTGGCCACCAGAGCGTTTCCCACGCTTTTCCCCGTCGGAACGGTCAACCGTTTGGCTCTCAGACGGTGCGTCTCGTAGTGTAATTCTTGTTCGGGGTATACCGCGGCCTTCTACGACCTTGCAGACGCCTCCACAGTTACAAAAGGGTCGACTGTCGGCGGCGACGTTCTAAGAAGAGCACCCCATTCTGCACTTCTCGGCTCCCTTTCATGCGCCGCCGTTCTCACGGTCAGTGGGGGAGTACGGCGCCCGTTAATTGCCGTGACGCGGTGTCGCCAAAAATGGCCGTCCGTGACATTGATAAAACACTTAGAACAAATTTTCTGAGTATCTAGTGTTTTGTAAGTGTTGAACAATTATAAACGATTGTTCGGAGATTATGGACGATTGCTCTTCCAACGTTGCGGTAGGATATCTTCCTTCTTCAAGAAATAAAGGGTACAGGCAAAAACAAACTTCTTTTACACTTGAGTATGGCGGGGGCCTCCAACACGTGCTTAACTGTTATCGGAATAGATTGGCATATACCATTTAAATAGCAATAAACATAGGCACTGTGAGGTATGATTATCAGTGCACAAAAAATTCCATGCAATATATTTTTTAACAACAATGTGGGGAATATGCGCAGAAACAGGCTTACTTGTGTACACCAACACTTACGTAAAGACAGAATTCAATAAAATGAATTCAATATAAAAAATAACACGCTTACTGCGGTGAACAGGCGCAATAAGTAAGGTGCGCCAGGACACGTCATAAAAGATCAAGAAAGATAGGTATAATAAAAAAATAGCAGTGGTGCCTATCAGCAGTTAAGGTGTACAACAAAATAATTGTACATAAAAACATTTACAGAACGCGTATAAAAAGCTAACATGAATGGGTGTGAATTACCAATAATTATTAGGCAAACAGCAACAGCGGTGAAATCTGGTGATGAACGTGTATATTGAATGAATGGTGCTAATGGTAACTAAAGTAAAAAAAGAGTGACGATTGAAGTATAAAATATAATATCGGTGAAAATGTGCAGTAAATGCGTATAACAAATGAAGTGTTCTAATAGTAACAAGAGAAAGCCAATCAATAAATAAAATATAAAATATAAAAACGTTGAAGATGTGCACTCAACGTGTACAACAAATGAAGCGTGCTAATGGTAACGAGTATAAGCCAAAAAGTAAGCAAAGGTAAAATATGAAATATCAAAAATGATTCATTCCACGTACTGTCGCACTCGATGATATGCGAAGCACGAATGAGGAAGGTTAAAATGTCACTTTCAAATCAGCACAAGAATACGAGGCGGATGTCATGTCATGATAATGATGACGTGACTTTCGTGTCATGATTATCTTGTGCGGACGTTTCATTTACATTCGACGCCTATTCACGTCACGTGATACCTAATTTGGTATATGCGAAGCTAGCAAAACGGCCACGAGTGCGCTGTGAGCGTAGCATGCACTGTTGTTTCACATGAGTGCATGCTACGCCCATATCATGATTATCATGATTGGTACACGCATATCATGATTATCAAGTTTGGACGTGTCATTTTCCTTCGTCGTCAATTCACGCCACATAGTTCCAAATTTGGCATATGTGAAACTAGTGAAACGGCTGTAAGCAGGCTATAAGCGTAGCATGTATACAAGTTTGACATGACAAGTACATTGACATGACAAGTACATTTGACATGACAAGTACATTTGTCATTCATTCACGTCACGTAATACTACAATTGGTACATGTGAAGCTAGCGAAACGGCCGCGAGTGCTCCATCATGAGTGTGGTATATTGTCATGTTCTTGCATACAGCCCATGTCATGATTATCATGCTTGTATCAGCCATATAACTTCGTCATTCATCGACCTCATGTAACACCACATTTGGTATATGTGAAGCTAGTGAAACAGCTGCGAGCGCATCATAAGCGTAGCATGTAGTCAGGTTTTACATGACACGCAAGTCATGATTGTGATGTTTGGACGTGTCGATTATATTCGGTGTTCATTCACGTCCCGTAATACCATGTTTTGTACATGGGAATTTTGCAAAATGACCGCGAGCACACTATTAGTGTGGCCTGTAGTCATCCTTACATGATGTCTATGTCATGATTTCCACGTTAGAGCCAGTCACTTACATTCACAATGCAGTGATGCCATACCATACCAGTTATGTAACATACTACGTGAACGGAATCACCGCAAGAGCAGCAAGAACTAGAAATGTGAGTCATCACATTCATGACATACATATCATGATTTTTATGTTGCGACTAGTCACTTATGCTCGTCGTGCAGTCATGTTATGCGATACCAATTTTGGTATAAATACAATTATCGAAACCACCAGGAGAGCTAAAAGTAGTAGATAGATAGATAGATAGATAGATAGATAGATAGATAGATAGATAGATAGATAGATAGATAGATAGATAGATAGATAGATAGATAGATAGATAGATAGATACCCATTCCCCGAAGTTTGATTATAAAAGCTTCGCTTTTAAAACAATGACAGTGGTTAAAATGAACTCAAGAAGGTGCGCTGCTAATTCCGGTAGGAATGATTCTAAAACAATAAGACAAAGTGTGAAAATGCGGTTAATTATACACATATATTCGAGAATAGTTGATCTATAGCGTGATCACGAATGTCAGCTTTCCAGCGCTTTCATGAACACCAGATGATACGACCCTAAATTTATAGATAAAGAAGTGCCCGCGCACCTCTTTTGCGGTGGGATCAAAAACCAAATTCCAATATCATTGTTGTTGGTCAAGCAAATGTCACGGTATGCTGATGTGCTTTGAAAGGAGCAGGTTAGAATATGTGGTCAATTGTGCTTTGTGGTTATTGAAACATAATTGAAACGGCGTGTCAGCTGGATATTGATCTTGAAATCTGTGAGCTCAGCATTCCCGCAGATAGACGCAGTTGTTGGTATAAATGTCAAAGCTCTCTTTGATTTTTCTTTGTAAAGTTGGACGCCGAGCTTTAACTGATTCTGTGGTAGTCATCTTGCTGCACACCTCGCACCGTGTCTGACAGCAAAAAAGGATTGATATGTGGGTTTTAACGTCCAAAACCACCATATGAATATGAGAGACGCCATACTGGAGGGCTCCGGAAATTTTGACCACCTGGGTTCTTTAACGTGCACCCAAATCTGAGCACACGGGCCTACATTTCCGCCTCCATCGGAAATGCAGCCGCTGCAGCCGGGATTAGATCCTGTGACCTGCGGGTCAGCAGCCGAGTACCTTAGCCACAAGACTACCACGGCGAAGCTGACGGCAAATACGACAACCAGAATAAATGGAAAGAACGGAAGGGGTTATCTTAGATGACGTCAGCATGCCGCGCAAGTTCCTTGATCGGTGCATGGTATGGTACGCGTACTGAGAGACAGAGAATACATATTTATTTGAGCAAACGCATTATGCGCCCAAGATGTCCGACCTGCTTACTCCAGGTAGCTGCGGGCCTTCGCCGTCTCCAGCACCCGTTGAACCATGCTGCGCGGATTCTTCAGGCCCGGATCAGATAACTTGCCTCCCACTTGTCTTCAGTTAGTGTATGGCTCTTGGGGTTTGTCTGTACCCCCACACCATATGAAATAGGGCTTCTGGAACATCACAGTGCTCGCAGTTTTACGAGTACTCGATTGGTGAGATACGCGTAGTGGTTAGCAAAAAATGCTTTTCAGACGACCACTCTGCACGAGGCTGTTGTGATGCTTTCTTAAAACGTTCTTCACGTTCGGTATCGATGCAGGATGCTTTCAGTCTAAGTTAGCATATGGTCGCTGTGAAATACACTCCTTCGAGATTTCGAGACAAAAATCTCGAGTCTGTCCGCTGCACTGGCAGAATAATTTTGTCGTCAATTTTGCAACAAAAGCTGTTATGAGATGACAACTTCGGTCTCACGCAGCGCCATAGTTGTCCCCCACCGCCGGTGTCCGTAATCACATCGAACGAAAGTTGAAAAAAAATTAAGTTCAGTACCATTGACACAGTGGAGCGCGAACCCGGGTCCACCAGGTGCCAGCCCAGCATTCAACCAGTTAGCAACGCTGTTGTCTAGAATTTGTTGGCAAGCTTGCCTTAGGCAGGTTTGATGCCGGGAAAGCAATCACGTTAATATGACTTATAAAGCGTTTTAAAACAGCGAAAGAACAAGCAGTCATCGCGCAATGCGAATAGTCTAAAGAGCGGGCCGTCCAATGCTCGAACCCACTGGAAAAGCTTGTTTTGTTCAGCTATTAAGTGTGGCGTATACCCACTACAGGCATAATTCTTCATCGTCTTCAGCCACTGCATGAACAAGTGGAACGAAATTCCTCGCAATAGTTTAGCGGATACCACACTTCTCAGAAGAATGACGAAAAATAGCACAGCGAATGCCAACCTACTGCTCTAAAATTTTTATTAATAATGCCGTAGTGGTCATCAAACAAGTGTGCTTACAGTAGTTACCAAATCAGTGTTTATAAAAGGCTCTGAAAAGCCACTCTTCTTGCTTTCGCTGTGACTCTGCTGTGCCTTCCGCACAGGCCTGGTGGTTTTTAGAGGCGGTATACTTCTGACCAGCAAGTACGTCACGCGGCATCTCAGACTTATCGCAAATGTCAAATTGTGCGAAGCATGACGTTTTAAATCTGAGTGCCGGTATAAATGGGATGCTCATTTTGTTATGCTTGACATAACTACTTTCGATATGCACATAGCGGTCAAGATATATATAGACTGGTAGCGAAGGCTCGATAGAAGACCATACAGTCAAAAAATGGCGGCTTATCAGCTGCCTATGGGCTTAGCACCCTCTCTGTGAAGAGGGAACACTTCCGGCAGAAACAAAAATGAAGTGAATGTGGCGCAATAGCTGGTAAACAAGTGTCGTCATTTTGTGTGCACTAGCGCGAAATTTATTCTCAAACTACTTTTATTAGGCCCCTGATTGCTATGGACTCGTGCCTAGGCGATCGGCGGTAAATCATCCACGAGTGAACTTCAAGTCAACGCCAGCTAATCTAATACGGACTCATGACTAAATAGTGATGTTCAAGTGTACTACCCTTCACTTTGCCTCGTTTTCACAAGAAAACTTATTCTTTGAACTTTTATTTGCCATTGGTGGCATCTTCCGCCAATGTATTAAGGCAACCAACAGCGTATACATGTGATATCTGCAGCGTGGCTTATTTCTTTCATAAAACGCAGGTTCTTTAGCAGGCACAATGCTGCTGATCTTCTGTTTGAACAGGAAGAAATGATGCCTAGTCACGCCAACATTCTGACAATTTAGTTTTATTCAATGGTCATAATAACTGAAATTTATCACACTGCACAAAATGGTAATAGGAAGCAAAAAAATCTGCGGACACTCTCTGCAGTACGTTTTCCTTTTTTTGCAGTATACTCCGATAAATTACCGCTATGTATGCGAATAAATACATGCAAATTTTACCCTCATAGATAACTTGGCAATCTGCTTACTGACAACGCGAATAGTAGGCACTGCATGCTCAAAGAGGGAACCAGGTTTCAGAAATACTGGTGGATGAAAGTCCAGCTAGCAGTGCATTGCGCACCATTATTCACATTTCTTATCTAGAAGACATGCGTCACCAGGCATACATTTGTTGCTACTGCATTCTTACACAACACATCGTTTCCGCAGCTACCCACGGAAGCACTTGGCGTTAAATGTAATTCGAATCGTTCCGCTGCATGTTGGACAATGCGCTGAAAACGTTCACCAACAATAAAACGCGTCGAACGATTTCGCGCACAACAGAGAACGCAAGCAAGCGCACAACACAAGAAGGGGCGTGTTTTCCCAGATGGATTTGACGAGCGGGCCTAGCCTTGTATACCCATGAAGTGCAACGGCTGCACTGAGTAATAATAGCGTGGGCGGAAGGCGCTAGAAATTTACTTTCCACAATAATAAAAACCATAATAAATTATTTGTTCATTACACATACCTAATATTCTTGGGAAAAGAAATTTCATTTGTAAAACCTATTGATTGCTTCGTCTTTAAACCAAACTTGGTTTTTCACTATTTGTGTTCGCTCCACACAGAGTCACGCTTCAATCGCCGCTACCATAACACCCCATGCTGATGTCGCTGGCAATAGCTTTTGAACCGCTTTTCGCCCGGGCCTTCGCGACCTATTTAAATAGACCTTGTAGTAGTGTTTGTCCGTTGGTTTTCTGTGAAAATTTGTCGTCAACATATTGTGAGACAAGAAAACTATGACGTCTGGAAAGTTGATTGCAGAATATGAGTATTTGTGCGAAAAAGGGATTGATTGGTGAATGTCAATAATGTTTGCAATAAAAGACAGAAGTGCAGCCTCTCAATGATGCAATAAAAGGAAGATGTTATTAATGAAGCGCTTCTATATAATAGAACATTTTACTGCACATATGCCAAGGAACCTGTGCTCTAGTTGACCGATGAGAGGCTTAGCGTCATTTAGTCTTATCGTAGCGCCCATCAAGGAACCACTCATTATAACGTAGTGTATGCTATTAACTTCAAAGTTGTCCAGTTACAAGATAGCTTTAGGAGACAGGCAAAAGTTGAGCTGTAAACAGCATTATCAAAGGTTGATTCGTCATATGCTTTTACTACCGACAGTATGCCTTCGTCGTGAGGAATGTTTGTGCGAAGGGACGCTACGCCTAATGTGATAAGTATCGAGTTGTTAGGTACATCGAGGTCTAAAATGTCGGTAAAAAATTGTTGATATTATGAAGATACGGTGGAAAGGAATGAGGCATAGTTATAATGAGGCCACGAACTTAACTAGACAGTGGCTCACTCAGAGTGCCGTTAGCAGACACTATAGGACGACCAGAATTGTTTGCCTTGGGTATCTTGGGAAGTAAATAAAACCTCTCTGCTCCAGGACTGAGTATAATTATTGTTTGCGTCATCCTTTCACATATGAGGCCGTTTTCGAAAAGCTCCGCAAGTGAGCCTGTAACAAAGCGTTTGAATTCACCACTCGGGTCGTGGTCTAGCCGTTAATAGAATGTACTGTCACGCAACCGCCTCATTGCTTCGGCGATGTAGTAAGAGGCATCCAATGTCATAACAGCCCCCCCCCCCCTTCATCAGCTGGCTTAATAACCATTTCTTAACGGTTCCACAATGCCTGAATAGCGCCTTTTGTCGAAAGTAGCGCTCTGGCTATAGCCTTTAAGAATGTCACGTTGCGCAACCGAAATACGCATATCGAGATACTTGTCTCGCAGGACTGGTGGGGTTTAATGCTGTAGAGAGGGTATGCTATCTGACGCAGGTCCATCGTGAAAGTGCTTTTTCAGTGGCGTGTTGCGCGTGAAGCCATCCAGGTCTTTCACAAGTTGAAAATCATTGTAATCGCCAGTTGCTGGGCAGGAGTTTAAGTCGTGAGAAAGAATGCAGAAATCTGGTTTTGACAGTTTCAATGTCGAGATAATAACAATATTACTAAAATGGTTTTCAGGATTAATAGCATGACCAGAACAAGCGGGAGGAGGAGTTGATAGAAGTTTTGATGATGGTACCGGTTGAATGTTATCGCGAATCATTTTCTTTGCTTTCTTTGTTGAAATTGTATTTGTTTACGCTGCTCGTATACTCTTCAAATTAAGCGTATGCCGAGGAGCTTATTTCACGAGCACGTCGTAGCTGCCACACTCCAATAATCTTGTTCTGTGCCAATGAATGATAGCGGTTAATTACAACCGCTTGTCAGATGAAGCGAAGCTTTCTGTAGCGTTGGTCCAATGGTGTACATTACTGCTTGACATTTCAGAAGTGACCAACTTGCGGTAAATTTGAAGGTTTTGATATTGTCCATATATCAACGTATCGATTTAGCGTATATTCATGCATTTCATGTCAAACTCCGTTGTCAACAAGTTTTATAATTTTGAGAGAAGTGATACTTCGTTTACTGCCATAGGAAGGAGCATTAAAGAGTCAGTCCTTGAGAACTGCCGCGTGTTGGCATGGCTGGCACTTCCGGCTGGCACTACGTTATGACAATCTGATCACTATAACCTGTTGACTACCTCCCCCACAGACGAGGCACAATTTACACCTCAGACACCCCGTTTTCTTAAACTAAGAAAAAAATGGTGATAAACGTTTACACCATGACCTACATGTGCGAAGCCTTATAATCTATTTACGATATTGTATCGCCCCTCAGGGCATTCAACTATCGTTTAGGCAATCGATGCCTGATTTTAACGAAGAGAAAACTCAAGAAAGTATTCTAATTCTAAAATCTGCTTTACTTAAACTGACTGAACTCACTTCAGGATGCTGTGAAAGGGTGCTCACGTCTCTGAGGGTGGCGAAACGTAAAGCTAGATCTAATATTTCTCTATACTCTATAGACGTTACTGAACTAGAACGTTTTGAGAAAAAGAGGACAGCGGAAATTCACAAAATTAAGGAGAAAAAATGGCAATGGATAAACTACCGAACCATTCTGAGCTATATCCAGAGAATTCAGAGAGCCCTCAACCAGTGGTTGTGTCACACTTTGGTAGCACGCATAAAACCTTAAAGGTCCGGCCGAGAGTGACTACTAATACACAACACAACATAGAAGAAAACCTAATTAACCTCTACTACGTTCAACTTAGCACTCATGAGTGAACAGTAATCTCCCGCGGACTCACATTTTGCCCCACTACTACCCGATACAATCAGCTCTCCTTATAACAAGACCTCGATAACTTCGCACGGAATCTTCGCCTAGAAGAATACTTTTTCGACAAACCCCAGAGAGAAACCACCACCATAAAACCATTTATTTCAGGGCAACAATAGACATCAACCTCTCAACAGGAGAAGCATCTAGATACCTACATCGAATCCATCTAGATAGACATACTTCGAGAATACAACACACACAGACCATCAGCAGCCTCCAAAATCTCTCTAGAAAGGAGTATGAAGCACTTAAGGCACTCAGTGATTGAATAGATATATTCACAAAATCAGTAGACATAGGCGGAGGAATCGCAATAATAAATAAATCCGACTATATCCAAGAGGGCACCCACCAATTAATCAACACATCTTTCTAAAAACTACTGGTTACAGATCCAACCCTAGAACATCAAGCAATAATAACCACCGCACTTCATGATATGGTAGATCTCGGAGAGTTAGATCCTAAACTCTCTAGGGCACTTACTGTAGCACGTGCCAAACCAGGACGGCTTTATATGCTTCCTAACATAGAGAAAAAAGTAAACCCCAGCCGAGCAATAATTTCAGGAAGAAGTACCCTCACCGAACAAATATTAAGTTACATAGACTTCCTAATTAATAACATACCTCCTACACACTCCTCCTACCTACGTGTTACAACCATTCCATTAGATCTAACAATTCTAAAGATCTAACAATCCCTGAGGATGCATTCCTTGTAACTCTTGATGTAACTTCCCTTTACACCAATATTGCACACAGTGACGACATCAAAGCTATATTATAGTTTTATTGTTCAACTAAATCTGATGACTGACCAAACCCAAGAGTCATTGAAACCCTTGCTAAGTTAGTACTTCAACTCAACAGCTTCACGTTTTATAATCAATACTACTTAAAATTTAATGGCACGGCTATGGGAACTCGTATGG
This sequence comes from Rhipicephalus annulatus, assembly GCA_013436015.1. Taxonomy (NCBI): domain Eukaryota; kingdom Metazoa; phylum Arthropoda; class Arachnida; order Ixodida; family Ixodidae; genus Rhipicephalus; species Rhipicephalus annulatus. The sequence goes on along the minus strand of WOVY01000097.1, from coordinate 249,179 downwards.
CACCTAACTACGCAAACATCTTCATCAATGACCTTGAAACTAAGTTTCTATCAACCCAGAAAATTAAGCCACTTCTCTTCAGACGCTTCCACGATAATATTTTTATTATTTGAACAGACACACAGGACAGCCTAATTAACTTTATATAATCGTTCAACGAAGTTCATCCAGGCATAACATTCACTTATGTATACTCGACAACTGAAATCAATTTTCTAGACGTCCACATAGTATTAAAAGACGGGTAATTAGCTACTAACGTTTACAAAAAACCTACAGACAGGCAGCAATACCTTCATTTTGATAGCTTTCACCCTCGTCACGGCAAGACAAACATCCCGTACTCCCAGGTCCACAGATTCAAAAGAATTTGCTTCCGTCTCGAAGACTTCGAGGGCAACGCAGAAAACTTGCGCAAGGTGCTTGCAAAGCAACATTATTCTACCTCTATATTTAACGATACCATACATAAAGCGGCAAATCGAAATTGCCAGCAACTACTTGACCAGCAGAAAGAATTAAAACAAGAGGGATGGAAAAAACTTGGTTTGAACATTTAGTGGCAAGCCCCATAACGTAAACACAATTCTAAAGAGACACTTTAAAATCTTACAACAGAGTGAACGGCCATCAAATGTCCTCCCTTCCCATCCGGGAGTGATATATAGTCACCCCAAAAACATCAAAGATTACCTTGTGCGGTAAAAACCGATAAGACATCTATAATAAGATAACAGGATGTCAGCCATGCGGCAAGGCCCGCTGCAAGGTGTGCAACACATACAGTTAACCAACGTTGCTGAAAGCACATATTCCAATTTCAAGTACTCCATCAATTCAAACCTGAAATGTGACAGCTCTAATCTAATATACCTTTTCGAGTGCGGAACATGCGATATTCAATACATAGGACACACTGACACGGCCTTTTCCATCCGCTTCAATAACGACCGTTCACATATTCATTCGCTCTCATATCTGCCTCTGTTTCGGCACATTAACTCCGGAAACCACCCATTTGATTACATGAAGGCTACACTCTTACAAAGTGGTTTCTCCCGCACAAGATAACGTGAACAGCGTGAATCATATATGACTTATAAATTTATAGTATTAAAAGCCGGTCTAGATATCACTGCAGGCATATTTTCTTCAATTCGCGCTCTGAAAGACTCAAGATATTATGTATCCTAGCCAAACGTTTGTTTTTTTTCTCTTCTTTTCTTTTTTTGATATTTCAGGGAGCACGTGTTTGGGCGTGAACCATAGGCACGCTCCTTCCAAGAAAAGTGTGTGAGTCTCGAAGAATCCCCAAACCACTCCTCCCTTTATAAAATCATGACATATTCGGCCCCAGGGGTAAAAATTTGAGAAACAACCTCCATTATTTTTTAAATATCCTAGAGCCACAGACCGGAGATCGCAGCTTCTTGGCATGTGCCTATCCTACACGTTTCTTTTTTGTGCGAAGCTTTGAGGCGCGTGACCCTTATTTGTTTGTCTTTTCCCTTTCCATTTTTTATTATTTATTTTTATTTTTGAAGCGTTTACCACATAGTTCTATCGTTACCTCATCGGCCCACCTCCCCAGGCTTCAAAAAGCCACCACGAAGAGGGTTGAGAGAACCGGTCGACCGTGACAGCGACAATGACCGCAAGTAATGTACTTTGGTATGCAGCTGTTATCTGTTTTTTGTTTTTACTTTACTACCCAATCAATTGTGCCAAGCATGACATGCCCAACAGCATCCCTGTGCACAGTCGGGAGGCCCCTGCATCACGCGTAATCCAGAAGCGGACAAGGACTTCGCATTGCGCCCGCTTACCAGCCTCTGCCGCAAAACGCGGCACCCCTCCAGCCTCTGCCGCAAAACGCGGCACAGGGCGCTGAGATGGACTTAGGAAGAGTAGTTACACTTGGAATTGTTTTGAGTTGTCCAGTGCCCTATGCAGCTGCAGTGCCGTCAACTCAGTTACTATTTTCAATATTGCCGTTATTGTTTTATAATGCTTTAATTGCTGCAAGTGTACCAGAATACTCATTTATTCCTCTATCGAGGGTGTTAAATCGGTGGATAAGGTATGACTCTCGTTGTTCACGTTCTCAGTTTGATTTAAATCGGCCTAAGAGCGTTATTGATTGTTTGTCGAATGCATGGTCGGGAAGATTAAGATGTTTTGATAGGGGTAGATTCGGGGCTGATTTCGCATGGGCTCTGTGATTATTGAAGCGAAACCTAAATGGTGTTTCTGTTTGTCCAATGTACTGCATACTACACACGTTGCTTTCGAGTAGGTATACCACATTAGAAAAATCGCATGGTAGGTTTCCTCGTATGTTAATCGAAAACTTGGACTGTGTGCTGGTTGCTTTGTGTGTTTCTCGCATCACCTTATATACAAGACATCGTGACTTTAAACAAAGTCGGCATGAATTATGGGGGGGGGGGGGGGGTGAGGTATAGATTTGAGAGTGGACAAGTGTGTCTTTGAGGTTGCGTGGTCGTCGGTAAACGACGCCTGGGGCGGATGGGAATGCGCGTTTCAGACGTTCACTTTGTTCCAGAATGTAGTTATGTCGTTTAAGAATTTTGTTTACATTGGGGAAGTTAGTGCTGTAAGTCAAGCAGAGGTTTGTTCGTTGTGGGTCTTCTTGCGGTGGTCGCTTCATAAGTAAGTCTTCACGCTTTAGTTTTCTCGCTTTTTGAACAGCGTCATCAATTACATGTGGGGGTATTTTTGTTTCTCGAGCATAAGTTTTAGCCTCTGTGAGCTCGTGTCGAAATCAGCGTCTCTTGAGCAGATTCGCTTAAACCGGTGAGCCTGGCTGTATGGAATACTGTTTTTACAGTGACACGGGTGATTGCTTTGGTAATGGAGGTATTGTTGTCGATCTGTTGGTTTGCGATATAGGGTTGCAGAGAGCTTGTCTTCTTCTATAGTTATGGCGACATCAAGAAAATTTACGGTTACCTACGAGTATGTGTGTGTGAATTGTATCTTCAATTGTACAGCATTGTAAGTGTCGATAAAGCTGAGAAGTTCATCCACGCTGTGGGTCCAAATAAGAAAGATGTCATGTATCTTCTGTATAACAGTGGTTTCAAGGAGCTTTGTGCAAGAAATTCTGATTCTAGCTTTCCCATAAATATGTTGGCATAATTGGGTGCCATTTCGGTGCCCATAGTGGTCCCGCTGATTTGTCGAAAATACTCTTGGTTAAACTCGAATGAATTTATTTCGAGGACCATCCTCGTCAAAGTTGCGATGGCAGAGACATCTGGGGTGTTAGATTGTCTATGGTTTGTGTACATGTTTTGTAATGCAGCTATGCCGTCATCGTGAGAAATATTTGTATACAATGAAGAGACATCAATAGTAACCAACTACGAGTTTTTCGGCACACACAGACCTGCAATGTCTCGAAGAAAATGTGTGGTGTCTTTTATGTACAACGCGAGGGTGCATGGAATGTGGCTTATTAGTTTGTCCACGTACCCTTATATGGGTTCAGTTATTGTACCGATGCCTGATATGATTCGTCGACCTGGGTTACCTGGTTTATGAATTTTTAAAAGGATGTAGAAGCGACCTGGACGAGGGTATGCTGCTTGCATCAATTTGTGGTCAGTGTTGGTTATCTTTTCTGCATCCAACAGTTTCTTTAGTTCTGTTGATACGATACGTTTGTATTCGTCTGTCGGATCACCTGAGAGGCGTTCGTAAAATCTTGAGTCGTCTAGTTGGCGGTATGCTTCTTGTAAGTAGTTGGTTGTATCAAGGACTACAATTGCTCCTCCTGTGTCAGCGGGCTTTATTGTTATCTCTGTCCTAGATGCTAGATTTCTCATACTCATTTTGTCAGATTTTGTCGAGTTTTCTTGGTTTCCTTTCTGTCTGTGGTATTCGTGTACTATATCTTTCTCAACTGCGGTGATATAAAGGTCCAGGCACTTGTCTCGATTACTGTTCCGTGTCCACTCATTTGTTTTATGATGCTGAATTGTTTCGTGGTTAGAAGGCCTGCCCAAGAAATATTCACGCAACCTTAAGCTTCTAGCGAAGTTGTCTAGGTCTTGGAGCAAGTAGAATTCATCGAAACATTTTGTGGTCGGGCAGAAGCTTACTCCTTCAGATAGCAGTTTTTCCTCGTCAGGTGACAAGCTCGTGTCCGATAGTTTTAAAACCACAGTGTCACAGAGGGTGTTCATAGATGGGTGCTCGTTTGTACCGTTGGTGGTTTCCTGGGTGGTGGTGTTGTAGTGGTAAGGAACTATATCAGGGAATGCGGAGTTGGGAACTCTTTTGAGTTTATGAATTTTTGTGGTCATGATGGCTTGGTATTTAGTCTGTTCAAATGCTGTTAGTCGGGTGATTTCTGCGTTCGATAAAGTGTTGTGGCGGAGAATGGTGTTGGTCATAGCAACCAGGCATTCAAAAAACTATCAGTAACGCTCTTAAAGACGGGATTTAAATTAATCCGAGAACGTGAACAATGAGAGTCATACCTTATCCACCAATTTAACACCCTCAATAGAGTAATAAATGAGAATTCTGGTACACTTGCAGCAAATGAAGCATTAGAAAACAATAACGGCAATATTGAAAATAGTAACTGTGTTCACGGCACTGCAGCTGCGAAGGGCACTGGACAACTCAATACAATTCCAAGTGTAACTACTCTTCCTAAGTACAGCTGTAGTCTGTTTTCTGTTGTTAGTTTACTACCCAATCATATGTGCCAGGCATGACATGCCCAACAGTAACACTGTGCACAGTCAGGAGGCCCCTACTGCATGCGTAATCCAGAAGCGGGCGAGAAATCCGCATTGCGCCCGCTTACCAGCCTCTGCCGCAATACGCGGCACCCTTCTTTCTACGAGGAAATGTCGACGGGGCGCTGAGTAGTTAAAGGCGTAAACTTCTTGAAAAGCTCTTTTTGCCCCACACCGAACCGCCAGAGCCAGGAGGCGCCGTCTGGTCGGGAAAAATGCGTTAGTCAGACATCAGAAAGGTGAAAAGGAGAAAGGGGAAAAAGATGGAGGGGGAAGTGGAAGGAAGGCACCCGGGAGAGTCCACCTAATATTCTTTTTCTCTTTTTTCTTTTTCTTCTTTCATTTCTTTCTTTGTTTCTTCTTTTTTTCTATCTTTTTTCCCTCTTTCCTTCTGATTTGAGATTGTATGAGGCGGAGCACCAACAAATTGTACCTTCAATCCTGATGAAGGCCAGACTCCAGGCCGAAACGTCGAAATAAACCACGTTGTGACCGCTCACAAAGATCTACTTGACTATATGCAACGCTACGGCCACTCAACCACCATGACTGCCTATATATATATATATATATATATATATATATATATATATATATATATATATATATATATATATATATATATATATATATATATATATAATGAGATCTAACAGACAATAATGCCAAGGAAGGTATAGGCGAAGTTATTAGGCAAATTGTAATGTAAATGAGAAGAAAGAAAAGTGGGTGAAAAGATAACTTGCCGTGGGCAGGATCAGCATTATTGTCTGTTAGATCTCATTATTATTGTGTAATGCACAAAAAACGAGCCCTTAGGTATACATTTGTTTCCCATATATATATATATATATATATATATATATATATATATATATATATATATATATATATATATATATATATATATATATATATATATAGCTCCACAAACGTTAAACGTGAAGCGTCGAGGAGCAGCGGGCGTCAAGCAGCCAAATGCAGGCAAGTGCGACCTCGAGTCTGGCGCTGCTATATATGCTGGTGCTTGCTTGCTAGTGGCTTTCGTCGTCTACTTTCTTCCACTACATTTGCCTCGGGTAATAGAGGAACCATCCTGGCGACTTAAGGCGTTGGTATTATAGCCGGATAATATTAGGGCTTGATGCGAGAGACGTGGACATTTTTTTGGCCACGACGACGCAAGTCGTCAGACGGTGTCAAGGGCTCCACCTCAAATTGAAGAGAGAAGTCCGAGCAAGAATGCGGTAGGGGCCGTGATAGCAGGCTAATAACTTGGAGGACAGGCGAGGAGTATTCGGTTGGACCCCGAGCCAAACTAGGGCACCCGTTTGGAAAATAGCCTGAGGTCGGTCGTTGTTACGCTTAAGCTTCTGACGACCTTGGTCCTCGCTTCTAAAGGCGCGATCCAACTGCCGACAATCCTCTGTACACCTGACAAAGTCAGAAATCGCACTGTACTCGTAAACCTCAGGTGTGTAAGGAAGCATTGTGTTTATTTTAGCATACATGATGGCTCGCGTCCGTATAAAAAAAAAGAACGGTGATAATCCCGTGGTCGCTTGCGTTGCAGTGTTGTACGCATATGTGACGAAAGGAAGGACGGCGTCCCAGTTTGCCTGGACGGATGCGGTGTACATCGTCAGCATAACACTAAGAGTGCGGTGAAATCGTTCGCTTAGGCCATTTGTTTGCGCATGATATGCAGTAGTCTTACGGTGAACGATGTTACCCTGAACGAGAAATGCTTCGAAGGCTTCGGATAGAAAAACACGTCCTTGTAGTTCAGAAGTTCGCGGGGTGCACCGTGGTTTAGGACAAAGTTGTGTAGAATGAAAAACGCAACTTCTCTGGTAGTTGCTGAGGACAATGCTGTCGTTTCTGCATAACGCGTAAGGTGGTCTACGCTGACGACAGTATTCTACAGCGACGATGAGTGGTCGAGGGAAGCGGGCCGTATAAGCCAATGCCGACGCAGTGAAACGGACACGCTGGACATGCGAAAGGTTGAACTGTACCGGTTGTGCCCTCGCGATCTCTGGCGTCAGCGTAGCTCTGGCCGACTGGGCTCGCCCTACGTCATCTCCTGACGCCGACGACCTTCGACGACAGTGTAGCTCTGACCGACTGGATTAGCTCTACGCCATCTACCGACGCCGACAAGAGCTCTCGCAAGTGGTGCCCTTTCCTCGGACTCCTGTGACCGTGTTTCCATCTTTCCTATCTCTCCTATCCCCTCGATATGTCGTCGCTTTCACGCTTACCACCTCACGCCTCTTTCTCTATACCTTTATTCCTAACCTTTTAATCCCTCCTCACCCCCATCCCTTGTGAGCTACTGTTGAGGTGTCGCTCGCTGAAGCAGACAGTTACGGGGCTCACTTTTCTTTTCCTTTTTAAATTAGAACCACTTAGAGAGAGGGGCAGCTTTTCGTCACTGACAGGCAGTACATGCGCGGATATACTGGCACACAAATTGATACATTCCGCGCAAATAGTACCTCTGACGCAAGTGGTTGTAGGTCTCCAGAACGTCAGCGTGGGTGCTTTGCGGATCAGCGTGGAAAACAGCACACAGTTGCTTACGCATGTGGTGAGGTATCACAAGCAGCCACCTCCGACCATGAGGTGCGTAACTCCGCCAATAGAGGAGACCATTTCGAGTGGTGAAATGGGGTTCTTGACGACGTAGAGCTCTGGAAGTGGGGAAGCTGATGGATCCACGTGTAAATCGAGCAGGTGGCAAATCTACGTATACCCTTGCCTTTGCAGAGGCATTGGCGTTCGATGTGGACTCCCAGGCGTAACAGCACCTCCGCCACCAGACATTGCGCCGGAAAGACGAGCTGCTTCCACGTGACTCGGATGTCGGGCGCGGTCGTTCGCCCGGTCCCTCCAGGTTCGCCTCAAGGGCCATGGGGAGAATGTAGCTCTAGGCTCAGTTCCGTGAACACATCGTATTCCTGAGGACGGATCTCAGCTCCACTGGCTTGTCGCCACAACTTGTTGGCCAGCTTCGCTCGTCTGTTCTGACGATTTTCGGTCTCAGCACTTGTCGATGGTTCTGCAACTTGTTAAGAACAGTTAGACAACAGACAACACACGAAACAAGCAAGGGCCCTCGGTTACCCGACAGAACACAAGACAAAGTGTAGTACAACATACACCTAGCTACGTGTCTATCGCAATTTTGTTCCCTCTACATCAAGAGGCCCATGTGAGACACGAGACCCTTAAAATGAGAACAGAAATTTTTACACGTACAACAACGTAAGGAAATAGAATGCAACATAAAGTTGGCCCCTTGAGATCACTCCGGACGAGGGCGCTCAGCTAAGGCCATGATGACGACAAAGTTTTGCCCCGAATCGCAAGCGAGAGACCGAAAAGTGGAGAGCATACTAACTAAAACGCACGGTTCAATGCGTCTGCATTAGCGTTTAGCTTTCCTTTTTTGTAGCGAACGTCAAAGTTGTGCTGTTAGAGTATCATGCTCCATTTCAGTAGCCGGCCTCTTTTAGGTGACATGTTATTTAACCAGGTTAGAGGACAGTGGTCCGTTTCGACCACAAACCTCGAACCGGAGACATAACAGGCTAGCTTTTGAACGGCCCACACGAGGTAAGCGCATTCCTTTTCAGAGGTACTGCATGCCTCTTCCCTGCAGCTGAGTTTTCAACCTAAATACAAAACTGGCATGACGATAGTTATGCCAGTTTTGCCAAATGGTTGTAAGCCTAATATGATTGGTGTAAACAGTCTTCATCATGCACACAGCACTAGGTTGTTACGCGAGGCAGCAAATTACGTGAAAATGACCCATCGCGTAATGACCACTTATCGACGACCACGTAAAAAATAGGAGAATAAATTTAGTTTGTGTGCCACAATATTGCCTGCTTGTCACATGACGCCACGAAGCCGGAGGTCATATCTTTTTAAATGTAATACCTTTGTCACACGTTGAGCTACTGATCGCGATTAGGCTTCATCGGGATCAAATTTCTCAACTGTGAGTGGCTGTACCTCCTGCAACTCCCGTAAATGAGCCGATCACGATTGTGAAAGTTCCATCCAGGTCTTGCTCGATCACGATAAAAAGTGATCGTGTGACACCGTAATAATTCAAGCAAGCCAGCTGCCATTCACATGCGCAGCGGACACATATAGAAGCTGGCGAGATAGATTACCAGCTTAATCAAATATTTCCACATGCAGCATAACGGTGTTTAGTAGTTTGCCTGCGTATACATCTCTGTGAGCTCATACTTGCTGAGAGAAACAGGAATAAAAAGAAATAGGCAGCGCTGCACGTGTGTGCTTCTTTGCTGTCCGAGATGTATTTTGAGGCTTGAAGAACAATTCCAGTTGAATGAAAACCAACTAGCGAGACACTTAACTAAGCCCACATAGTGCTAAAAACCACGCTATTTCACCTTCTCCCTGGTTCAGTGGATCACGTTGTGGGGCAAGCTTAAAAACTGAGCTTCCTACTCAGCTCGAGTCGACTGCATTATTCGTGGCCATTTTGCAAGTTGCCGCTGTGGCTCCAAGTTACCATAAGCAAAGCTGATGAGGTTTATCGTGTAGTAAAGCGGAAATAACTTTTGGCATTTCAGTACGGAAAAGCTTAAACATAAACGATTCGTCACACTCATCGGCTCGTAACCGCTTTGACAGAGCAGCAGTGATTATATGTGCTTTTCGAAAAAAAAGTAAGTTTCCGGATGCAGCAATCGCTTTGACCGGCACATAAAAATTTGCTCGTTCGTCTCCATACCTGCATCAACAAGACACAGCACAAGTGGTGTAATATTATAGGACCCCTGTTCATCGCTTGAATGATCTGCAATACTACATCACAAGACGCGAAAGCTTCGCATAGGTGATGCGCACCACAAAGAGCCTATAACAAAAATCACCGCCATGAAAATGTTGGCAAAAGTTTTCTATGTTGCAACATTGCCTCGTAACATTTTCATTTTCTCGTAAGAGCATATTTGAGTGATCACTGTTGTCACAGAAAACTTCGCCTTAATTGTTGGATTCATCAGCATGCAGCCAACAGTGATTATGGTGCACTGGCAAAAGGAGGGGGGGGGATGGCTCATCCCACCCAAATTTTCTCAGTGGGGGGCGCTCGCGGCCCCCTTGCCCCCCTCCCTCGACTGATATGTTTATGTGTGACGCCGCTTTAGTGTTAACAGCAACGAACAAAATATATGGCGTCAAGGCACGGCATTTAACGTAGACTTGAATATGCCTGGGCATACATTTCCATTTATTCGAGGTAAGGGTGAAGGCAAACGTGTTTCGGCAGTTTAAATGCACTAGCTTAGTTCTGGCCAGCAACCTGTCTCTGCCGGTGTTCATTCGTTCTGTATACTATAGATGGCTCCCACGTAGATTGTATGGCTGCCCACGTTAGACCAGAGAGGACTTTAAGATTATGACAATAATTGACGTCACATCGGAGTGCGTCCGTATGACTCTATCAACGGGTGATAATGACCGCACGCGTAGTAGGGGTTGCAAGCCCTTGGCTCGGAGACCGGTCGCAAGCGACCCTGCTCACACATTTCATTTCATTTCATTTATTTACTCTCAAGGCCGAAGCATTACAGAGAGGAGCGGGTATACATCGTACAGAAAATCAGGAAATACAGCAAATCAAAATTATATGCGCACAATGGCGATCTGAAAACTATAAAAGGAAAGAAAGACTGCGTGATGTGAAGAAGAGGCAGGGTGGTTGTAACAACAATGTTCAACATGGTTGCGTCTTTGAATGACACGCGCACACAAAAAACTAACAAGAGAAAACACAGCGTGACTTAAGTGGCGAATTTACGCGAAATGGTTAGAGAGGGCGTTTTTAAACAAAGTGAGGTCAGTGATAGCAGCGATAGGGGCGGGTAGGTGGTTCCACTCATTTGCAGTTTTTGGGATGAATGATTCAAAACATAAATTCGTGCGGAAGACATCACTGTCTTCCTCCCATATTTTTATATATTTGTTTATTAGGTACGTTAAAAATTAGGCAGATGAAACTGATGTCAAGAACTTTTTTCGTGAAGCACAGCATGTGGTCACCATGGGTAAAACATAACCATGGAACAAAAAATTTGGCAGATCTCACGTACAGTGGGAAACGATAACGTGCGAAGCACAAATGCGGAAGGTTGATTTGCCCATTTACCAATCTGCACAACGTTATGAGGCGGACATAAATCGTGCCGTACATGACTTCCATGACATGGTTATCATGGTTTGGTCAGGAATTTGTGTTTCTCGTCTATTTATGTCACGCCAAATTCGGTATATGTGAAGCAAGCGAAATGGGTGAGAGCACGCTATGAGCGTAGCATGTAGTCATGTTTTACGTGACATGCATATCATGATCACCATGTTTTGACATGTCGTTTACCTTTGTCATTAATTCCCGTCACGTAATACCAAATTCTGTATATGGGAAGCTAGCGAAAGGGCCGTGAGCGCGCAATGAGCACAGCATGTAGACCTTTTTACGAAACACGCATATCATGATTGTCATGTTTGGACGTGTCGTTTACCTTCATCCATTCACCTCACAAAATACCAAGTTTGGCATTAATGAAGCTAGTGAAACGGCTGCGATCGCATCAAGAACGTGGTATATAGCACGTCATGTTCATACATGACACACATTCCGTCATTATTATGTTTGCACCAGTCATATAGCTTCGTCTTATATTCACGTCCCGTAACAATGAATTCGATGTATGTGAAGCTAGTGAAACGGCCGCGAGCGCACTATGAGCGTAACAGGTAGTCATGCTTTCATGAAATGCATATCATGATTATCACGTTTCGACGTGTCATTTATCTTCGCAATCCACCCATATCACGTAGTACCTAACTTGGTGTATGTGAAGCTATAGCAAAACGGCTGCCAGCGCATCATAATCGTTTTGTTTAGTCTTGTTATCACATGACACGTATGCCATGATTATCATGGTTGCGCCTGACATTTGTGTTCGTCGTCTATTCCCGTCACGTAAGAAGAACTTTGGTATATGTGAAGCTAGCAAAACCCTGAGAGCGCGCTCTCAGCGTAGCATGCAGCCATGTTTTACATTACACGCATGTCATAATTACCATATTTGGACGTGTCATTTATCTTTGTCGTCCGTTTCCGACACGTGATACGCCGTTTGGTCTATGTTAAGCTAGCGAAACGGCTGCCAGCGCTCCATGAGCGTAGTATAGTGTCATGTTTTACATGACACCCATATTATGGCTATCATGTTTGGACGTGACATTTACCTTCGTCGTGCAGGCACGTCACGTAATATCAAATTTTTTATATGTGAAGCTAGCGAAACTGCCGCGAGCGCATCATGAGCGTGGTATGTAGTCTTGCTCCTACATGGCACGCAGATCGGGATTATCTTGTTTGCACCAGTCATATACCTTTGTCATACAATCACGCCACGTAATACGAGATTTGGTATATCTGAACCTAGCTAAACGGCCGCGAGCGCACCATGAGCGTGGCGTGTATTCATGGCTTACATGACATGAACGTCAAGATTTCTGCGTTAGGGCCTGTCAATTATGTTTGTCATGCAGTCATGTCCTAACATGCCAGTTTTGCAACATGCCATGTGCACAAAACTATTGCAAGTGCACCAAGACCACGACATGTAAATCATCACATTTATGACATACGTGTTTTCAATTTCATGGTGTGATTAGTCACTTATGCTCGTCAGACCGTCATGTTATGCTGTACCAATTTTGACATATATAAATCATCGATTATCGAAACGGTCAAGTGACCTGAAATTCTTAGGCGGACAGACAGACAGACAGACAGACAGACAGACAGACAGACAGACAGACAGGACAGACAGACAGACAGACAGACAGACAGACAGACAGACAGACAGACAGACAGACAGACAGACATGGCCGAAGTCACCATAGTTGGCTGAAAAATGCTTCGCATATGAAACTGTATTTTGAAGTCGCCGTCCATGTTTCAGTCGTGCTGGAGAGCAGTGAGAAGTTTCTCGAAACCTGCCCTCAAATCCCCTTCAGAAATGGCCCATGTATGAAATACGGCAAAGGTTTTCTTTCAAACGGCGATGCTAGGTGACTTTTGCTTGGAACGCACATAAGCGCTGTAGCTGCGGCAGTGGCGCTGTAAGGGCAATGTTCTTGCTCAGTCGCTAAAAGCATTCCTCAGTAGGTTTTTTTTTTGTGCTTCATCCGCTTAAAAAGCGGTCACACTACGACGACTCACAGTTATCGGTCGCGTGATTAGAGTCCTAACGTAAAAACGCGTTCCCCATTGAATTTTTTTTTGCATTTATATGTTTCATTGGGCTGGTCAAACTTCAGTGTAAATATTATGCACGTCAATGACTTATCTACACCGCGTCGTAGGCGTCGGTTGAGTGGAAGTGTTTGTGCTTTGTACACAGGAAAACATTGCTACCAGATGAAGTTTCTGCCAATGCACTGGTGTTAGTGTGATGTTTTTGGGATAGCACTCGCATCACTTTATATGCATCTGCAGGCCACAGGCACATGTTGAATGTACAAGTGTCGTCAGATGCATAAACTTCCGACAGCGTGTTAAACAAAACGTTTTCGATGGCCACCACTACAGGATTCAGTGCGTACTCACTATAATATGGCAAAATTGCTCGGAATCGAATGATTGCATATAAATGCAGTACATCGCATGAAGGAATTGGACTGTTATTTATTACTTGGTGACGTTTTATTATTTCATTCTCCACTCACGCAGCCCCATCCAATTCTTCAGAAGCTTTATAATTGCTTGACATGCGCCTGAAAACGTAGGGTAGAAATCTCCACAGTCAGAGACCAATTTACGGTTCCTTACGTTTCATTTGCTCCATGTAGCGTTTCAGCGGTTGAACGAAGATGACGCGATTCTTGTGTTGGTTACGGGCTAAACAGCGGTTGTGTCTTCCCAAATAGGGGTAACTGGAACGTCCTTATCTTCGGTAAATGAATTTAGAAGCACTTTAATTGTGGAGCACCAATGTTAGAGAAGAAAAGCACTCAGTGTAGATTACATAGAACTTTCAACCTCGATATCCTTTTGGCCGCCGGATGTAACAGCAGCCGATAGGAAATTAAACGCCAAAACCATGGAATACAATGTACAAAAAACCTTCGCAAAAAAAAATCAAGGGCAATGCTTTGTGCTTGCCCTTATTTTGCTGCTTTTCCGTTCCTCTATGTGCGACCTTCGTGAACACGAGCGTAAACGACCAAGTCGTGGCCCGGCCAGTCTGGCGGCCTACCGCGGCGCAGAGTCTTTCCCTTACGACTGTCAAGCTGAAACGTGAGCGGCCCACCACGCCGACGCGGGGTAGTCGTGACCTCGAACGCGCACGCCTTCAAACGGCGCAAATCGTTCCAGGACATTCGTCTTGTGTGATGACCGTGCTGGAAAGGGTGCGAAGAGACACTTCGTGCTCGCCTTTTGTTTTCCTCTTGCAGAATTCGCAGAAGGGCAGCACTTCATGGGCAAACATTTGTACATTATTTGAATATACGAACAGCGCAACCTAGAAGTAGTTACAGGGCAACTACGAAAGCAATAAAAAAGATAAAAAGTACGTATTTTCAACTATGAATAATTAGTGGAGTGGTGTACACATATAGGCGAAAAAAATGAATTAGTGTGCGTAGAAGGGTGCAGTTTGCAACCATTACGAAACAATGTCAGCAAAACTCTTGTCACTTGTTGATTGAGCTGGAAACAAATACACAGCTTAGAAATCATCGAGATATGTCATCTCTTTTCGCAATAGTGTAACTGATGGGAAACTTGCAGATGCACCGTGAAATTTATTTATATAATAGACTTCTATTATCTAACACGTGGCCTGCGAGTGGTGCTTGCCTATTACCTCGACACGCTCAAAGTGGGGCACGCAGCCGTAGTCACGGCAGTAAATTCCAATGTGTCATTAAACCGCATTGTTCACGTCATTATTATGCTGTCTTAAACTGTCATTCCAGCACCTTCCGGTTTGACCTATGTATACCTTACCGCAAGATACCGGAAAAAGATACACGACACCATTAACAAAAGGAAAAAAACGCGTTCGGTGTTTACCGAGCATCTTACTTCATTTGCAGCGGGATTATTCACTAACTGACAAAGCTTTTATAGCTTTTCCAGGGCGGAAAATGCAACAGTGACACTAGTGCGTTTTTTAGCCTATAGGAAAGGTTGCGCAGATAAGGAACTGCAACGCACTTCTTAGGAAGTGACGCATTTTGAGACTGAGATTACCTTCCTTGATATTTGATTTGTTTGAAAAGCTTTCCGCAACAGCAGAAATCAGGACGTTCAAGTAACCAGCGCTTACAACGCGGTCGACCTGTGCTGCGAAACTGCATTGAATCGAGCGCGAACATGACCTTCTAAGACCGTTAACAAGAAAAACGTTAATGATACAACTTTTCACCAGTTTCGAATGATCTGAGTAGCAACGTGAAAGTGATTTACCATTTCCTGGTGTAAACAGCCAACACAAATGATTGTTCTGAAGACAGAATGTTAGGTCTAAGAACCTAAATGAATTACCTGACGGTAGCTGATGACTACGTTCCAGAGGATACAAGTGATCCTTAAACAAACGTATAAGACTAAGAATAACAACTTCAAAATCGCCATCCGAAAAATCAACAAATACAGTAAAATCATTGCGAATCCTGCAGACTTTCACAACAATAGACAAGTCAAGATCCTTTTGAATGAGGCGCTTCTTACGCGCGACAAGGTGTTGCTCAAGACTGGTGCCAAAGAAGAACCTATGCAAACGTCACTTTTTTTAACAAAATGTTGCTCGTTCCGAAACGCAACCGTTGACTTTAAATAAAACGAAGGCAAATCTAGACAACCATGAACCGACATACCTGACGTATTCTGGAAGTCCAGTTCCCAAAATATTCGATGCATTCTTCCAGGCACTGAAGCAGTGCGTCATGCGGAAGCGAATAATACATATCTTTCTCGTCTACCGAGAAAGCCTCCAGGCCTTTGTCAATGGTTTTTTTAAGAACCTAATAACCACTCCACTTTTCCCACGAAAGCACTGTTAATAGTTACTGGGTAAAACTGTTCATGTAAAAACATGGCGACCTCTTCTTGCCTAGTCCCGTTTTCGAAAACTATTACTCGTAGTGGGCAGTCAATCTTGTGCTTCCTAGCAGTAAAAAAAAAGACGTCAAAGCATAGCTTCTCCAATTTGTGAATTAATTTAACCACTTTAGGCTGAGAGAGTTGCAATGCCTTTTTGCTTCCAATTTATCTCTTGCAAGCTAAGTGTCGCTAGGCTTAAAACAGAGTTGGTAACCAAGGTGGCTTTGTTCCTAATTAGAACGAAAGGCAAAGAAGCTTGCCACCTTCTTTGACCGATGCTAAAAGAACTATAGACTAGGCTTTCACGAAAGATGCTACATTCCTAGTAGGCACCGCACTGCTAGACGGCTTACAGCGTGTTACGGCGTCCGCACCATCAGCAACACACCTTTTCATATCACTGTCCGGAGTGCATCGACAACTTGTCGTACGAGGGTGAACAGCCTTTATGGCGCATTTCGAGGTTGAACGGCAAACTTTGGTCCAAGTCTCTAAACGCCACGCACTCTTTCAGAATGTTCAACTTCACCAATGATGGGCACGCCATTTTTCGGTAACGCTGGCTTCATTGGAGGGGCAGCTTGTAGTCTACGGAGCGTGTGTTGCCACATAAATCCTGCAATGCTCCCAGCTAAGGCAGATAATTCACGCCATTTCTTCTTAGGAGTAGAGGACTCTTCTGAACGTTGTATCCGCAGATAAAGGAAATCGCGGCAAAGGCGGGCCTGGCGCAACTATTCGGAATGTAAAATCTTGCAAATGTGAGCACCGTGTCCTACTGAGAGAGTGAAGCCAGCACAAAGGAACACCGCCTCCACAGGCAAGATCTTCACATGGAAGCAGTAGGCAAAGAACCTAGCTTTGCGAATTTCCAGGGCAATAAGACCTAATAAAAACACTGGTAGAGGCAAAAGAAGAAGAGATAGAGCTAGTTGTATAGGAGTAAAGTTATCAGGCCTGGAAACTTGGGCAAAGGGTAGGACACAACTGAATATAGAAACAAAGCAACCTAGAAGTAGTCACAGCATACCTACGATGGATGAGTGATATGTGATTTAACGGCCCAAAACTACCGTAGGATCATGGGAGACGTCGTAGTGGAGGGCTCCGGAAATTTGGACCATTAGGGGTTCTTTAACGTGCACCGAAATCTACAACATGGGGCTACATTGTTTCTGCCTCCATATATAATGCAGCCGCCGCAGCAAGGATTACATCCCGCAACCAGCGGGTAAGCGGCCGAGTACCTTGGCCACTATACCACCGCCGCGGGGGCTACAGCGTATAACTACAGAAGCAATAAACGAAGATAGAAAAGAGCGCTGAATTTCAATAATAATTTATTAGTGGAGTGTCATACATATAGAGGGTACCCTCTATATCTTTAGCCAGAGTTAAAAATAGGCCGACACACGGAATTCACACGCGACCAAATGAATGTTGTTGACCATTTCCTGGAGTTAGTGAGACTGTTTCTGAAGTTCCAAAGTATTCTTTCATAGATGTAATTCCTTAACCAACTTTTCAAGGAACAAATAAGAATAAAAGTTTTCAATGAGAAAGTTGTAGGTCGCGTTGCGAAACAAGCAATTAGACAGTTGTAAACGTTATATCTGTTAATTATTAGTGTTCTCCTGCGAACTAAACATGCCCGTGAAATACAAAAAAATACGCGCGCCAGTTGGTTTGTCAAGAAAGACATATATATTCACTACTGCGTATAGACGACTTTTTCGACAGACTTCAACATGCTCGATACTTTTCTTCAATGAAATTGCGGAGTGGATATTGGCAAATCAAGCTGGAACCGAGAGACCGCTTTTGTGGCACCATATGGGTTATATGAACTTAATGTCTTGCCATTTGGTTTGTGCTCAGAGCCTGCTACCTTTCAAAGACTCATGGATACCGTGATTTTCAGGTTAATGTGGAAAACCTGCTTAGTATATTTGGATGATGTCATAGTTGTTTCCGCCACGTTTTACGAGCACTTTGAAAGGCTTGAAGTGATCTTACGAGCCATAGGGTCCAAGGGTCTGACGTTGAAGCCTGAGAAGTGCCAATTTTCTACGAAGAGCCACAATTTCTTGGTCACGTCTTCAGTCATGCAGCTTTTCGTCCCAATCCTGAATAAAAATCGCAGCTGTTGCACAGTTCCCAGTGCCGACCGATAAAAAGGCTGTCAGATGCTTTTTTGGCCTCTGTGCATATTATTCAGAATTTATCGAGGACTTCACACGCATCGCGTTGCCGTTAACTCACTTCACGAGAAAAGACGTCACCTTTGAGCGGAACAACGAAGAGGAAGTTTTTTTAAGGATCTTCACCAGCGACTACAAGGACCTCCATTCCTCGTCCACTTCGATGAGAGAGCCCCTACGATGCTTCACACCGATTCTAGCAATGCAGATCTGGGAGCTGTGCTTGTGCAGCAGCAAGAGAGCACAGAAAGGGTAATTGCCTATGCAAGCAGAACGCTAACATGTGCTGTGGCTAATTACTGCATGACTGAGAAGAAATGTCTCGCCGTGGTATGGGTGGTTACGAAATTTCTTCCATATTTATACGGTTGGCCCTTCAAAGAAATTAGTGATCACTACTAACTGTGTTGGTTAACAAATCTTAAAGACCCTACCGGCCGATTAGCACGTTAGAGTCTCAGGCTGCAAGGGTTCAATATGGTAGTCATACATAAGTCGGGAAAGCGACATATGGACGCTCACTGTCTGTCTCGTTCACCCATTGAGCCGGCAACTCTACCCTAGGAGAAGGAAACAGCATTTATTGATGTCCTCAACACGACTGCCATTGCGCAGCAAGAACGTGACGACACTGAGTTACTTGGCTCAATTAAATACTTGGATAGCAGATATCAGGAGGCGCAAAGAGTTTTCACAAGAGGGTTGTCAACGTTTTATTTATGTGGTGGAGTACTCTACAAAAGAAACTTTTCATCGACGGTATTCGCCTACATGCTCGTCATACCAGCTGCCCTTCACCCTGAAATACTCAAAGTATGCCAGAAAGAGGTGGCCTCTGGCCACTTAGGTTACACGAGAACGTTGGTCAGAGTACAACAAAGGTATTACTGGTCAAGATTAACCACAGCCGTGAAGCACCACGTTCGTACTTGTTTCGGCTGCCAGCAATGCTATTCGCCACCGAATAAACCAGCTGGCCTCCTGCAAGCCGTTCAGGTTCCATTTGACCAGATCGGCATGGACTTTCGGGCCTACTTACTACTTCTACTGCAGAGAACCATGGGGTTATCGTCGCGACGGATTATCTGACCCGTTATGCTGAGACAAGGCTATCCAGACAGGTAAAGCAGCGGAGGTGGCAAAATTTTTTTTCGAGAATATTGTACTGAAGCATGGTGCACCAACCGTCGTGATCACAGATAGAGAAACCGCATTTACGGCACCTCTTTTGGGTAACGTCCTGATGCTTAGTGGAACCACGCATCGTAAGACCTCTGCCTACCATCTACAAACGAAATGGCAGACAAAGCGTCTAAACAAAACCATTGAAGACATGCTTTCGATGTACGTAGAGGTTGAACAAAAAACTTGGGATGAAATCTTACCTTACATAACATTTGCGTACAACACGGCCAACCAAAAAACGATACGCGTGACCCTGTTACGCCTCGTTCATGGACGGGAAGTACAAGCCATGTTAGATGTGATGTTACCGCATGAAATTAACGACATCGACTCGGACGCAGACACGTTTACGGAACGTGCGGAAGATGCTAGGCAACTTGCACGTTTCCGGATCGGCCAGCAGCAAGAGTACAATGCAGGCCGCTACAATGCTCACCGCAGAACAATCGTCTACCAAACTGACGACAATAGGAATTTGGACGCCCGTACAGAAACGACAAATTTCCGAAAATCTCTTAAGAAGATACTTTGGGCCCAACGTAGTGCTCTGACAATTGAATGATGTCACTTACGAGGTAGTTCCCGACAGTTCGCATAGTACGAGTCGTCGCTAGCGCCATCCTGAACTCGTTCACGTAGTGCGCTTGAAGCTTTACATCAGCAAGTGATTGCGTGTGATTTTTTCTTTAAAAAGCGGCATTACTGACTTCGCATCAGGGCGATTCTCTTTGAGAGGAAGGCAAATGACGCATGTCTAAATGTGGACGAAAACGATGATGGGGGGATTTAGCGGACACCAGGTAGTGAGCCTGTGGCTTTACTCGAGAACGAAGAAGATAACCTTGCGGCTTAGCTGTTCCAGGACATAAGAGAATTCATATGAATGAAATGGCCGATGCGCTGGCCAAGTCAACTTTAAATGGGCCTGTTATTGATGTATTACTGGCATCGAAATTCTCGATAGGCACTAGATTATGAAAGAAACTACTGTTACAAGAATTTTCTACGCATTCACTAACAGCCACACCATAATTAAGCACTTGTTATACCATTGGAATAGTCAAATATGTCAAACGCGAAGAATGGAAGTCGCAATCACTAGACTGCGCTGTAAAATTCCACAGCTAAATTTATAATTACACAGAGCTGGTCTGGCAGCCTCCCCGCATCGTAATGTTTGTGGATAAATGAGTCAACTGAACATTACATCATTTAATGTAACAGATTCTCTGCCTCACATAAAAACACTTTAGGTGCCATTTGCCACCTTTTCAAAATAGATTTAAATGCTCAAAATGGGCTTTCGTTTGGGGCTTTGTCTCTAGGCCACAGTGACGGGAAGATGGTTGACGCATTGCAGAAGTTCGTCAAGAATTCAAAGAGATTTAAGTGTGGAAATCATTGCTCGGTAGATTTTAAAATTTCCAAATTCATACTAAATCAAATACGACGCTTTATTGCATTACACCACAGATTATTTACAATTAAACCATCAAATTCGTATTGTTTCATCTTTCTTTTATTTCTCGTAAATAGAACAATTTCAACCTGTTATTAAGGAAGAAATTTATGAAAACTATCCGGTTCTTGGCCAATCTCCCAGCGTGGGTATGCGCCACATCGTCGATGAGTTTGACTTGACTTGACTTGTTGAGAACACGCTGCTTTCGCTGTCTCAAGGTGTACCTGTGTTTTGTTCGCGTTGTACCGTGACAATATCATGATTATCAAGTTTGCGCCTGGCATTCCATTAACGTCACGTAATTCCAAATTTGGTATTTGTGGAGCCAGCGAGACGGCCACGAGCACATTATGAACGTGGTATGGAGCCATGTTCTTATATGACACGCATGTCATGTATATCATTACATTCTACTAGAAGTAATTAACATGTTTGCGCTGTCCTATGCCTTCGTCATGCATTCACATCGCGTAACACCAGAACTGGTATATGTGAATCAAGCAAAATGGCCGCGAGCACCACACGAGCGTGGCAGGTATGCATGTTTTTACATGACACACATATCATGATTATCGTGTTTTCACCAGTCACATAATTTCATCATCACTTTAATTCACGTAATAAAAATTTAATTTTAAGTGAAGCTAGTGAAATGACCTCGAGAGCACCATGATCTCATGGCATGTAGTCATGACTCACATGACATGCATGTCTTTATAAGTTAGGGCGCGTCACTTATGTTCAAAATGCAGTCATGTTTTACCCAACCAGTTTTGCAATATGTCATGTCGACGAACCCACCGCAAGAGCCGCAAGACCATGATTTGTGAGTCATGACATTCATGACGTCCATGACATAATTTTCATATGATGACTAGTCACATATGCTCGTCGTAGAGTCATGTTATGGCATACCAATTTTGGTATAGATACCATCATCGAAACGGCCGGGAGAGCTAAAAGTCATACGCGGCTAGATAGATAGATAGATAGATAGATAGATAGATAGATAGATAGATAGATAGATAGATAGATAGATAAATAGATAGATAGATAGATAGATAGATAGATAGATAGATAGATAGATAGATAGATAGATAGATAGATAGATAGATAGATAGATAGATAGATAGATAGATAGATAGATAGATAGATAAACTTAAAATCGCTGAAGTTCGCAAAAAAATGCCTCGCATTTAATACCGATGAATCTGCGCTCTCTAAGCTTCAGGACGTAACTATAAAGCAAATAAACACGTGCGTTGCGAACTTACAGGCCACAGAGCGCAGGACAACGAAATGGTATGATCCATGCGGAAGAAACCTGTACCCATAGATGCCCTCATGTTGACTTTCTTTACAGTGGCCGTCTTTCTGCCATGGCCTTCTGCAGCACTGATGAACATCCGCGTCGCGTCGTCTGCTCGGCGTCCCCGTAGCGTTCGCTTCGCTTTTACTCGCGTGCGCGCCAACATTACGGGGACGCCGAGCAGACGACGCGAAGCGGTGGTTGAGCAGTGCTGCAGAAGGCCATGGCAGAAAGACGGCAGTGGTAAGGAGACGTCTATGGTGTAATGGTGTCATCTAGACTTGAATTAGCAAACCACCTGTGAAAAATCGTCCATATTGAGTTATGTCCTACCAGCTTGCACAAGTTATCCCACGGTACAATATTTGGTGGGTTTTGGTATGGCGTTCGGTATAATTTAGGTGGAGCTTAAGTCATGCCTGTAGTAATGGTTACGATTGTTCTTGCTATATCATGGACGAAACAACACCTATATATAAAAGCTACACTACATTATCAGTGGCGCCTGACTCACACATGCGGCCTTCATGAAGTGCGCATTTTACAACAAAGGCTGTTATGAGATCACAACTCGAGTCACACGCAGCTGTTCACCGTCGCTGCCTCCGACGCCACCACTGGTGTCCGTAACTACATCGCGTGAAATGAGAAAAAGAAAACCTAGCACTAATGACAGAAGGCGGCTCGAACCCAGTCCGCTGGATGCCAGCCCAGTGTTTCGCCAAGAGTTATGCCGGCGCTTGTAACTTGTTGTTTTAGGCAGACTTGACCTAGCACTAATGACACAGTGGGACTGGAACCCATGTCCGCTGGGTGCCAGCCTGGTATTTTACCACTGAGCCACATCGGTGCTTGTGACTAGTTGTAAAACTTCCTTAGGCAGGCTTGATGTTGGGAAAGCAATTCCGTTAATACGACTTAAAGAGCGTATTAAAACAGCGAAAAAAAAACAGTCGTCACACGATGTGAATAGCGTAACGCGTGGGCTGTCTAATTCTCCAATCCATCACAAAAGCTTGTTCTTGATTTCTATTAACTGTGGAGCATACCTACTGCAGCCATATTTCCTCATCGTTGTCAGCCACTGAATGATCAACATACACGAAATTCCTCGCCAGCGTTTAGCGGATACAACGCTTCTCAAGAGAATGATGAAAAAAAAGCAAAGCAAATGTCGACCTACTACCCCAATATTTTTATTAATAATGCCGTAGTAGGTATCAAGCAAGTGTGCTTGCAGCATCTATCTATTTATCTTTCACTGGGACAATACCACAGTCATCACCAAGGATAAGAACATGTCATCCAACCGGCTCCTAAATATCTAATGATCCTGTAATCACCAGTTACAGTGAATAGGAAAACTGTGTTTATGCCTGTTATCTAGGCACGTTCCTTAGGTCACCTACAGGCTACATAATTGACAACGAATTCAAGCCCAGCTCAGTGAACAAAAAATGCGATAGCGTTTCCGACACGTCCGATCATTTATTGAGACTTGGTGAATCACCGCGTTTCATTTCACTCGATGCGCACTTTCATCGACCTCCTCACTACATTATATCTATGTGTCGAGCTAGCCACGGCTGGGAGATTTTGCGGTGATCTCCTTAACTTCATATACACCAAAGTTTGCATGTGACATCATTAGTGTATGACAATCACGAGAAAAAATTTTATTATAGAAATAGCGTGAGACGCAAGCCCCATACATCATGAAACCCTTTACTTAGGTCACGTGTGGCACAATCCAGCATACAAATGCCCAGAGGGTACGGTTATGAGGCAAATGTGATTCAGAGTTCTTATCAAACCAGGGAACGGCAGTAACATGCTTTCAAAAATGCTTACGCAATCGCGTTACGGAGCTTACAGAGCTTGTGTCACAGAAAATGCAGGATAGGCGTCGGTAGCGTTGTAGGTGAGGGAAACAACAGAGGCCCACAAAAAATATAACATCATGGTAGGAGTCATTATCAAACCCAGACACTCCACTTGGCAGTCAGGTGTTCATCAACAGAGATACGTCATTGCTTGAAACTGATAAACAAACGTCACGTCTTACGGCGACGTCAACTTCAGTTATAGTGTTCGCTAGAGGCGTTGGTAATATCGTAATAAACAGTACTTAATAACTCCTATCACCATCGAAACTGCAGCTAACGCTTGCTTAAACCGGGATAATGCGGTAAGGACCACTTCGTATGATGTGCCCAACATTTCACCATGTGATCTGTACTTTATCTCGATGAAACCGACATTTCTGCTCCCAGGTGAGTACCGACGTCACGTCAAATCTTAAAATACCTGTTGAATATCAGTTTAGTTGACATGCTTGGTAAGTCCACGACCAATAACGTGTCTAGGGAAGAGGGCCCTATAATATCCACCCTCAAATTGTCGCTTCCTGAAATATGTACTCCCCTCAAAATAGGTGCTTTGTTAAAATAGTGAAGGCTTTCAGCATGTGCTCCCCTTCCTACGCTCTTTAATTGAAGTTAGTGAAAAGTTAGCAACTGCACGCATTTAGGTAAAGAATGCAGCGCTTACTGATTTTCTTGAACCATTACTAAACTTTTGCTGCATGTTTGCTACCTATGTTAGTAAGCAGTTACTAGATGGAACCGTTACTTATTTTTGCTACCAGTTTACTTTGCTACAGTGTACTATCTTAGTACGCAGTAGAGAACTGGAATTAAATAGGTAGTAACTGCATCTGTTACTAGCCTTTACTACCAGGTCATTCACTATATAATCCGAAATAGTAGGTAATACTTATTCTAATACAATTTCAGATGAATCGTCTAGACATATCGTCTCTAAACGAAAAAGAAAACGCACAAGATATTCATGGATCAAGAAAAAAAAACGTTCGTTTGAAATTACGCAACCGAGATATGTAGGCATCATTCTGATATTGTCAAAACGGAGAAGAACAAGTTATTAAACAATAACCAAGTGCTGCACGTTTTGCAATGTACCTCTACAACAAACACAGTAACTAAGTACTAACAAGGCACGCAGATCAATATTAAACAGATAGTCAAAATTATTCCGCACTCCCTCACTACGGCATGTATATCATGGTCCCGGCCCGTAACACCCCCGAAAAAAATTATTACTTTTGAACCACCGATATATTATCACTGTGAAACATTCAAATGCCCTGAGAATACATGTTGATGTGCTCAGTACCTTGCTACGGCCGCTGCATATAATGCTTTCTTGCGATGGTTTTATAATAAACGTTTATTACATAACTTTTCATAACTTATCGTTATTATCATCAACATCAGCCTGACAACGCCAGAAGCAGGGCAAAGGCCTCTACCATGATCCGTCATTCAACCCGCTCTTGTGCTTTCTGCAAACTTTTAAATGAGAGGCGCATTTTTGACTAGCTTGTGTAACGCCGTACATCTGTGTCTCCATGCCAATGAGCCGTACTGCGCTCCCTTTGGTGCAGGTTTTGGGGCAAAGCTAAGGAGAACGCACCTTACCTTGTAGTGCGCGGCGACCTCAATCTCTCAAACCTGTGCACCACTTGCAACGTTCGAGCGCATATCGAGTGAACACTCTTTCGGCTCGTTTTTTTGTCTTCGATCGAGAGGACGCCGGAAAGCGAAGCTCCTTCTCCCGCCGAAACAAGCACCGAAGCGATTTCGTCTAACATGGCCAGCGCCGGTGTAGCAAGTTTTGGCAGATTGATCGCGTTTGCGAATGACGACGTCGCGCCTACGACAAGGACAAGGTGAAAGCCAGGGAAGTCGAACGCAAGCGTCGGCAGCAGAAGACCAATGACACCAACGAGGCAAACGTCAAAAAAAGGTGATCGTTTCACTGGTGGTCGAAATCTCCATGGCCCTCTACTACGGCGTCACTCATACCATGTGGTGGTTTTAGGACGTTAAACCTCACACATTAATCAACCGATCGCGTCAGTGTGGAACGCTTCTGCTTCGCATACCATCAGGGTTCTTTTTGGGAACATATCATTATTTTTTAGCTCGTCGGCCAACATAACTTTCTGTCTCCCCTTCGTGCATTTGCCTTCTCTAGGAATCCAGTCAGTTACTCTTAATGAGCAGAGGTTACCCTTCCTACATGGTAGGGGCCAGCCCATGTCCATATCTACTTCTTCTTTTCAACTATATTATCCTTAACCACGGATTCTCCCCTGACCTACTCTGCTATCTTCTTGTCTCTTAAGGTTACACCTATCATTTTTTTTTACAATGCTCACTGCGTCATCCTCAATTTGAGCGGAACCCTTTTTTGTAAGCCTCCAGGATTCTGATTCGTAGGTAAGTACTGGCAAGATGCAGCTGCTATATACCTTCCTCTTAAAGGTTAGCGACAGAGTACCATTTATGATATGAGAAAGCTCGCCGAATGTGATCCACCCCAATCTTATTCTTCTAGTTATTTCATTCTAATGGTTCGGGTCCACAGTTACTACCTGTCCTAAGTAGACATATTCCTTCACAACTTCCAGCCTCTCTCCACGTATCACAAAGGGCTGTTTTCTGCCGAGGCTGTTGCACATTACTTTGGTTTTGTGAATAATATTTTCAGACCTAATCTTCCACTTTCCGCCTTCAGTTCAGTAATCAGGAGCTGTAATTAGTCCTCTGAGTTACTAATCAACGCAATATTATTGGTGAATCACAGGTTCCTAAGATAATTTTCATTACCTCTTATCCCTAACTCATTCAAGTATAGGGCCCTGAAAACCTTCTGTAAACACGCAGAGAGATCGTGTTTCTATGCCTTAGACCCCCCCTTTATTTAGATTCTGTCACTTTCCTCGTGGATAACTATGGTGGCTCTAGATCTACTGTAGATTTCTTCCAGTATGTGTATGTTGGGTTCGTCTATGCCCTGATTCCGTATTGCCTACATTACAGCTGATGTGTCGACCAAGCCTAATGCTTTCTCGTAATCAATGAAAGTTATGTATGTGGTTGGCTCTATCCTGCGCGTTTCTATATTACCTGATTGATAGTATGAGTATGGTTTATCGTGGAGTAGCCTAGCGAAATCCTCCTTGGTCTTTTGGTTAATTGAATTCCAATGTCGACCTAATTCTATTCACTATTAAATTTCTAAATAGCTTGGCGAAAACAGACAGTTAGCCTATCACCAAAAACCTTTTCAAGTCCTTCACGTTTACTTTCTTATAGATTAAAATTGGCCCCGCCGCGGTGGTCTAGTGGCTAAGGCACTCGGCAACTGACCCGCAGGGCGCGGGTTCGAATCCCGGCTGCGGCGGCTGCATTTCCGATGGAGGCGGAAATGTTGTAG
This sequence comes from Rhipicephalus annulatus, assembly GCA_013436015.1. Taxonomy (NCBI): domain Eukaryota; kingdom Metazoa; phylum Arthropoda; class Arachnida; order Ixodida; family Ixodidae; genus Rhipicephalus; species Rhipicephalus annulatus. The sequence continues at coordinate 221,767 of WOVY01000097.1, read as the reverse complement.
GTCCGTGTGCTCAGATTTGGGTGCACGTTAAAGAACCCCAGGTGGTCTAAATTTCCGGAGCCCTCCACTACGGCGTCTCTCATAATCATAGAGTGGTTTTGGGACGTTAAACCCCACATATCAATCATCAATAGATTAAAATTGTGTTGGCGTTTTTCTAAGGTTCTGGTAGCCTTCCCGTCAAGAGACACATCGCATATAGGGTGAACAGTTTTATTCCCACAATTTCCCGCCATCTTTCAGCAAGAATGTTGTTACCTTATCCTTACCACTGCATTTGCCCCTTTGCATTCCTTCTAGGGCTTTTCTTATTTCCCCAGTCGTTACTAGTTGGATGTCGAATTCCTGTGGACTAGTATTACTCCTTACGATATCATCCTGGTTGTTTCGGCTTCTGTACAGATCTCTGTAGAACTCCTGCGCCCCCTCAACTATCCTATCCGTATTGATTATGACATTCATTCTTTGTCCTTTAATGCATACATCCAATTTTCGCATATACGCAGCTTTTAAACTTCTGATGCTTTTTAGAGCCTGCTCAATTCTCACACTGTTATAACTTCGGATGGTGGCTACCTTATGCCCATTGATTAACTTTGAAAGATCCACTACCTCTATATCTTCGATCACATTAGAGGCCTTAATTGTTTTTTGTCTTTTAATGACATTTTTCGTCCCTTGAGATAGTGTACCCGTGCCCAGTCTAGTGACTTTACCTCCGATTTAATTGCACACTGTTTGATGATACTGGTAAGATTATCGTTCACTGCGTCAACGCTTACGTCGGTTACCTCGTTTAGAGCCTCGAGTCTATTCTGAAGCAAAACTCTAAATTACTGTACTTTTCCTCTCACCGCTAGTTCATTACTTCGCTTCCTATGTGTCAATTGACGTCTTTACTTTTTTAATCTAGGCGAATACGGGCTCTTACAATTCTATGGTGACTGCATCAGATTTTGCCAGTTACTTTTTCATCATGTACAACGCCAGGGTGTGCACACAGAATGAAATATACTTTGTATTTAGTTAAAATATTAAAACTTTGCCACGTTCACTAACGGTTAGCCTGCTTTCGAAAGAAGGTATTGAAGCTGCGTAAATTATTACGTTGTGAGAACTCTACGAGTAACTCGCCTCTGGCGTTTCTAAAGCCGATGCAATATTTCGCCATTACACCGTTTCCGGCCTAATTCATCCTACTTTGGCATTAAGTTGCCCATCAGAATAGTATACGGTGTCTTTACTTTATAAATGACTGCCTCTACCAATTCATAGAATCGATCAAGAAAATTGTCATCCAGCTCGATGTAGGCGCGTAGGCCTGTACCATCTTCAACTCGTAGCTTTTGTTAACCTAATTATTACACTTGCCACCCTCTCAGTAGTTCTATAGTATTCTTCTATGTTTCCAGCTATAATCCTGTGTATAAGAAACCCCACCTTAGTTTTCTTTTCTCAACTAGTCCGCGTTACCTAGGGCGTGTCCGTTCTTAAGCATTGTATAGCCCACATGTCCTCCTAACTTCGCTGAGCCCTACTATCTTCCATTGCACGACATCTATTTTATTAAATTGGACCGCTAGACTAGCCTCCCCAGATAGCTATCTAGTGTTAAACGTAGCCACGACCACATTTCAATGACGGCCTGTCCGGACCCATAGATAATTAGCACCCTCCACTGCGTCACATGTCTCACCACCACCTTAGGCAGTTTCTTCGCAGCATCTGGGGACTGAGAGCCAACGGTTAACTGCTGTAGTCATGGGGTATAGTGGCCAAGTACTGACCATGGTGGCCAATGCTGCTCTGGTGAGGAAGAGCTTTACTGGCAGGTGGTCGCCAGTGGGGCCGCACACCATATCTGTTTTTTTTTCTTTTTAACGATTCCAATATCACATTTCTTAAGTAAAAGTGTGATTGGAAATGGTCCGGAGTTTGCGTTTGAACCGAAATTGTCAATGTGTGCTTGGTTGCTGCGCTCTCTCTAAGTAGAGGGTTGTGTTAAACTTTCTTAGCACTGTAGAACACCACCTGACAGCCTAGTAGCTCTCAACTTCACATAAATCAAAGCTCGCCTGGCCATTTCTGAAACTGTTTAAAACCTAATTTTTACATTATTAAAAAAAGGCGCAGTTTTGAGCTTCTGACCTCTCCAGCTTAGGCCATCTTAGTTCTCTGGAAGACCTTCCTTTTCACGCATTGATTCCATCTTTACTTCTTCTTGTCTCACTCAATTTCGATGTTGTTGCCCCGCCGCGGTGGCCTTGTGGCTAAGGTACTCGGCAGCTGACCCACAGGTCACGGGATCGAATCGCGGCTGTGGCGGCTGCATTTTCGATGCAGGCAGAAATGTTGTAAGCTTATGTGCTCAGATTTGGGTAATCGTTAAAGAACCCCAGGTAGACAAAATTTCCGGAGATCTCCACTGCGGCATCTCTCATAATCATATGGCGGATTTGGGAGGTTAAACCTCACATACCAATCACCAATCACTTTTGACATTGTTGTCTTCAAAGTGTCCGCAATGTCAGAGTTGTTGTGATTTTGTGTGGTCGCACTCCTACTTTGATATTTCTTGTCAACTGAAGAGCTGCGCTCTCCTGTTTTGCGATCTAACCGGCTACTTCTATGCAATTGTTACGTTGAGCGTCTACGTCGCGAGCGTTTGAATTACACGACATGTAAAAGCGAACAGTTTCTAACTGCTAAAGGATAAACTGGCGCTTCCTTTAATGCTGTATCCTATTTCAGTGGCGTTTTGCAGTAGTATATAAAGCTATAGTATATATATATATATATATATATATATATATATTGTGGTGGTCTTCAGTCGGGAGTTATGTATACGCACTAGTACATATGCGGCTAGTCTAATAATGTAAAATGGTGAATGAAAAGATAAGGAGCGAATTATTATTAATTCTAGAGGACGTCGAAAGGCAAGAAATTTAGTACGAAAGTAATGACGTGTTCGCCTCACTTACCGCATAGCGTCAACTTGAATTGATAAACCCCGATGACTCTCGACACTACACACATACACAACGCTAAGTACACGCCACACATTCAGCTTTTTATAAGTACGTCTGATTAAAAATCTTGTGCAACGTCCCCAAACACACATAACCAGGTTGTATAATATAGTACTCTATGCTCATATTTTTTAAATAATTCATCCTGAAAGACTATTCTCACCTGTGCAAGACAGGCATCTTCAAAGTATGGGCTATATATATTCCGGTAGTCGGTTACCGAACACTGTAGCGCCGTGAACTTGTTAGGTCGGTGTGTTTCTCGCATTCATGACACACTATACGCAAATTCACGCGAAGTTGTTTAGCGAATGAGATAATAATTGTCGAGTATACCTAATAGTATAATAATATGAAAACATTAACACTGTAGTATCTGTTACTATCTTTCCTCTTAAATCTTTTGGAGGTTACTACCTTTAGTTAGTAGCGGCTAGGGCAGTAACAGGTAGCAAATGTTGCCCCGCCGCGGTGGTCTAGTGGCTAAGGCACTCGGCTGCTGACCCGCAGGGCGCGGGTTCGAATCCCGGCTGTGGCGGCTGCATTTCCGATGGAGGCGGAAATGTTGTAGGCCCGTGTGCTCAGATTTGGGTGCACGTAAAAGAACCCCAGGAGGTCTAAATTTCCGGAGCCCTCCACTACGGCGTCTCTCATAATCATAGAGTGGTTTTGGGACGTTAAACCCCACATATCAATCAATCAATCAATCAGGTAGCAAATGTTCATAGTAACGGCTCAGATAGTAAGTGTTGTAATTCTGGCTGGTACTGGCTGCACTTACAGCAGGGTTGGTAGCAATATATGTGAAAAAACCTACTACTGCAAAGTTAGCAAGCAGGCTACCTTAATTTAAGGATACCACTCTCCCTCTACCACTCTGAAAAAAAATTGTTACGGGCCTGCCCGCGATATACACACACCAGACTATACCTTACTCAATACGATACGATGTACCAAACACCATAAGCACAAAAAATTGGTCCAACTGAAAACGTTCGACTGAATGCTATAAAATTATTTGCTGTACACTAGTTTGCCTACTGCTTTGCATGGCATCGACTCTGAGAGTGAGTGGTATCTGCGGAAATTATTATTATAGTATTTGGTCATTCAACGCCAAATGTTCGAACTCTTTGGCAACCATCTCAAGTGTCTTAGAAAAATATAGTGCTGATTTACTGCATTGAAAGCAGTAAATAAAATATTTCAGAGAAAAAAAATTTGGTGATTTGGGCGCCTTCTGAACTTCCCAGAATGTCGTCTGGGTGTTGTTTGGGATAAAAATTATTTTAAAAGTACCACTTCTTCTTGCTATACCAAACTTGGTTTACATTTTAAGTAAAGGCATCTTTGTGAGGTGTTTGAAACTGAGTAATAAGCGTAATTTGCCTGCCACATACGCCTCCAAGAATTCAGCCAGAATGTGTTATGTTTGCATTTCTTCTATTGCAATACTGCTCGTTCGTATGAATATCTGAACAATGAACATTTACTTCACAGGAAGTACTTTTTGCGGAAAAAATATTTTTAGACCCTTCAAGATGCTAAACTTTACGAAAAAATATCACGAGTTTCCTAAAAATGTCAGTTTTGTTAAAATTTGAGACGCAACTTGGACCATGTGGTGGTCTAAGTATAAGTCTCTTTTGTACCTAAGTTCAAAGTAAATATACAGTTATTTTTAAAGCCAAGACTTACCATTACAATTTTTAAGGAACAAATAGTTTTTAAAGTTTCTTATTGACAGCTGTTTTAATTTGGTCATACGATAGCTTTCATCTTGAAGCACTCAGCCACTAGACAGCTTCAATGCGGAAACCATTACATTACAAAAATTGTAACAATATAGCTTGCCACATGAAACGAACGATTTATGTGCTATTGATACAAGTATCAAGGTTGTTGTTTTTTTATGGACCACCAGGTGGTTCAAATGGCCTCTTTATGTGACAAAGAAGACAATTTTGTAATATTCATAAAAATTTTTCATAAAGTTTACAGTTTGACGGGTCTAAAAGTATTTTTTCTGAAAATATACCATCTGTATATTAAGCATTCATCTTTTAGGTGTTAGTAAATAAAACAGCATTAATAAAAGAAATGTAAACAAAACAGAGTTTGGCTACAATTCTAGAGGCGTATGTTGCAAAAACCTTGCGTTAATATTATTCAGCTTCAAGGATCTCACACAATCGCCTTTACTTAATATGTAAACCGAATTCGATATAGCAACAGGAGGCGGCACTCGTAAAATAAATTTTCTCACAAATAACAACTAGGTGGCACTGTGGGAAGTTTGGAGGGCATCCACGTGACATAAAAACTTTTTCTCTCTGGAATATTTCAGCAAATCGTTGTTTCCAATGCCGTAAAGACGCATAATTTTTTTTCGGGTACATTTTAGTTGGTTGCCGAACCGGCTGGGACGCTGGGCGTGGATTGACTCAATTATTATTATTATTATTATTATTATTATTATTATTATTATTATTATTATTATTATTATTATTATTATTATTATTATTATTATTATTACCTAACCAGCTTCATTTTTTTCTGCTTACGGTAAACATGTTGCTATCCGAGGTCCTCGTTTCGACGTCTCTGCTACAAAATTGCTTGACGATTCAAACTATATCTTCCTCAACTTGTTCATGTGTCTTTGATCCTAAACGGAGTTTCCAAGCCCGACAGTAACGCCTCTTATTGGGTCCAGAAGAAGTTCCAAGCATATGCAAGCATCGCGTCACCATAAATCATTCTAGATCTTATTCTGGTGCGGTCATATTTTTGCTTGAAGCTAATGACAGCACTTAAAACACAAGCATGAAGAAAAAATGAGCGTCAACCGAAAGCTCGTGTTGTCGTTTTTTTGTCATTATTTTACGTGCTGTCGTTCAATTAAAGCTGCACATTGCCTACCAACCAACGTCGTATCTATTTCGAGGTTTATTGCCGCTTCTGTCAATCACTATCGACGAAACTGCGCTACGGTGTTATTTATGTTCAAACTTCTTCAGGGTGCCACACCCAGACGTGAACTATTCTGCTGTATTACTTTTCAGATTTGGCGTCTCATCTGCAGCCTGCGTGGCTCCGCCAACAGTCAAAAGTACACAGTGTACAAAATATGTAGGCTTCTTTTCTTGATCTCTATATTTATCACAGCTCACAGTCGTTACTTGCTTCCTAATATAGCATCGTTTCAACCTAGTGCCACCCTCTGTAATTTTTTTCTCCTCTGTTTTTCAGCCTCTCTTGCGCATTGTTACAAGTGAGTAGAAATATATTTTTTCTTGTACTTGCCCAACTTGTAGTCACAATATTGGCCTTTTTTAATATTTTCTTTGACAGGATGTCTTATTGTGTCGCATTGTTTATTATTATAACTATTTTTGCGCACACCCGCACCAAGCCTTTACGGTTGTTCCTGGGCACGGTAAATAACTCACTGAATGGTCTGTGGCGTGCGAAGGAAGGAGAGAAACCTGAGTAAACGCAAAGTACGCAGTGATGCACCAGGGTTTTCTACTAGAACATGCCAATCTTTGCTAATCAGCACTGAGAGTCAGAAGACTCTGATAGAACACAAAGACCGCAGTTCGCTTTTAGTTAGCACGCACGCTACAAATTTTCCTTGTTGAAGAAGACACAGGAGAAATCTCCCACCAGCACTACCTTGGACGTCAAGATTCAGAGCCTATATATACGGGGTGCCAAGTGAACGGTGGTCCAGCGCGAGCACTAACTTCATTCAATCGAGAAACTCGCTAGCAGACGCTTCCTATGTTGGCGTTGCGAGGTGAGATAGGTGGGAGCGTAAGAGAGGAGGAGGGGATCACGCGCGCTTCCTTAATGGGGGTGTAAACTCCTCGAGGTGGAATCCCTAGAGGAAAAGTAGGGGGGAGTTAGCGTAGATTAACAGACGCTGCTTGCATTGGCGTTGTGAGGCGAGAGAGGGGGAGTGAACACGCATGCGTAGTAAGGGTGGTAACGACGCACAATGGATTGGGTTCGACCTTAAGCTGCTTCGCATTTGAATAAAGCAGTGGGCTAGCTTCTTAAGTGGAATTATCAACAGATAAAACCTAATCCCAAAATCTGGCGATTTAGCAACGTTTTTGAAAGTACTGCACACTAAAGGCTACGACGTCGGAAGCAGTGCCCGCAATGCTTTGACTGTACGCCATTTTGCTGCGAGCATTTGCTTACTTGCTACTAATGGTTTGTTTGCTTCTGCGTAACTGATTTGATTGAAATGTAGAATTTAACGTCCGAAAAAGACCATATGATTATGAGAGATGCCGCAGCGGAGGGCTCCAATAATTTCGACTACCTGAGCGCACCCGAATCTGAGCACACGGGCCTACAGTACTTTCGCCTCCATCGAAAATGCAGCCGCCGCAGCCGGGATCAGGTGCCGTGACCTGTGGGTAAGCAGCCGAGTACCTTAGCCACTAGGCCACCATAGCGGGGCTGCGAATGCTTAACTGTTTTCTCGATTATTGTCTACTAAGAATGTGAGCAATTCTAGTTGCAGCTGCAACCAGCTACTATAGAGCCTTGTGAACAATAAACGTCTTTAATGAAGTCATATGATGAGTATATAACCTAAAAAGCATTCTAAGTTTTCCTAATTAGAACAAGACAATTTCTTTTCATTGAATCAGGACTTATTGCATTTATCTTCTGGAACAGATCGTGCACAAGGGTATATGCAAACAAGGCCAGTAACCAGAAACAAAAATATGTGGCCCATCACGCGCAAATAGCCATGAAATAACCGCGTGCACATTACCACGCAAACCCAATATAACAATCAACATTACTCACACGTCTCCAGGGCATTCAATTTACAAGTAATCACACGCGACTGGCAGACAGGGACCGTGACGGGTGATCTCAGACTGCCGATCGAGCACAAAAAAACAAATCTGAAATATAACACTTGTATCATAAAAAGCGGCAAATCCATTCGCAATACACTACTATGCGCGGAAAGTCATCATGGCGTAACTAGGCGTGCGCATGCGCGCTTTGAAGAAATCGCGTGTCTCGGGTAAAGACGTTTCTATATTTGCAGCAGCCACAAAAATAAAAAAAACGCAACGCGTAAAGTTGTGCACAAGATAAACTATCTGCTCTGAAAGAGCAAGACAGCCCGGTGTTTTCTTTTCTCTTTTTATTTCTTGGTTTTTTTACAGCGAAATACTTGGTCAAGAAATGCAAATAAGATGTAGCTCGCAGAGCCTTAAGAAATGTAGCTTTCCGTAAGACACGTGTCCGTTTTGCAGTGATGCATCACCGTTCAGTAGTACACAATTTAAGTGCGAATAGAAGTTGACTTAATTAATATAGACGGTTTTTCGCAGCGATGAACGGGTGCTGCCACGTTTGAACACGTGCTGCCACGTTTTGCGCAGAACATCAAATGAACGTTTTCTTCACCCTCTCCAGACGCAAATATCGCCTTTCGAGGACATTTGCGGTGCAACATGCAGATACGGGCCATTTTTTTTTCTCTCGGGTACTGCGCCATGTCACCATATGGCTGACAGAAATTTGGTGCCAAAATTTATCTTCTTCCAGGATCACTACCACCACCGTTTCTCGCCGTAGTCTGCAGAGCAACGTCCGCCACACGCCATATCGCGGATCTGCCACCGAAGAGAAGGCTGTGGCACTTTGGTGCCGTGGTGCTATGCAGTTTTGAATAGACAAACTAGCTGCGGAAAATGATCGATAGAACCAATCTCTGGACAGGTGCATGTGTCACATGATTCGGGTGAGGCACCGCCGACCTAACAACGGCAGGCGGCGGACTCGCAGGCTTCCGCTTTACGTTGAGGACTGCTACGCCTGAAAGACCTCGAAGTGGTACATTTAAAGTTTGTGTAGATCGATCGGGACGTGCGGTGTGGCACGTGCAGTGGTGTTTTAGTCTGACCGTTGTACTCAACGAACAGACACAGTCATTGGACTAAACACAATCAAGCATTTATTTAAAATGAAATGAAAAGCGAAAGATAACAAAAATGAACTAAGTGGAAAAATAAAAACAAATTCGCGGGATAAAAACAGAACAGAAAAACTAACCATGCTTTAAAAGAATCAATATGAACATACATAATATGGAATATAGTAGAATATGTGTACATGAAGGGAAAGAAAAAACCACAAAGAGGTATCACCAAAAATATTGTGCTCTATAATCTTGACTTCTCGTGCAACGAACGCAGCGCAAAACAAAACATTATTTAAAAACGATGGTTAATAAAATATTTTTCCAAAAAATCACAGTAAAAGTTTCTACAGACCAAGCCCAGCTGTTGGTACACGTAGGGGAGTCGATGAGGTGCCGATGAAGGTTTCGCCGGCTTGGAATACGACGAGGGTGCCCTGTGTTGCAACCATCTACGTTGCGCCCGACACTTCATACTCTCCGTCTACGTGAGTCTCACGGCACCTATGATAGCCTTCTTCGCTTGACCAACGTCAACTGCCAAATCCAAAGCAGTCAAGCTTTTGGGAGTGTACGTGTCCCCCATTCCCCCTCTAGGTCATTTCGGCTCCAACAGAGGCGCGCCCTTTTCAGTGCAGGTGTAGGAAAGACGGGATGGCGCTCTTGCTGAGTGGTTAGTCGCCGAAAGATGTCATTCGCAACACAAAGGCGACCTTCCTTGGATGAAGGAAGGTGCTAGCGAAAATTGTCGTTTGGGACAGTATGGCAACTCGTGTTATTGTTCTAGATATACGCCAAGAGCAGCAATATCTTTATATAAAGTCAAAGCACACTTTCAGTATGCCCCTCATAAAAATTAGGTAACATTGATCTAATACAATATTTGAATTGTAGCTAGGGCAACAATTGCGCACTAGCCGTAAAGGGATGCCAAGACGGCAACTTCTTATCGATTTGAAGCGTACTTTCACCAAAAAAATTATAGAAACTGGCACCAATTTATTTCATAATATTATCTGAACATCTGTATTCGAACTCACGAAACTGTTATGCACTGGAAGTTATAAGGTGCAAAAAGCGGAAACATTTATAGAAGCTATACATTACATTCATCTAATATCAAGATACGATGAACTTTATTGCAACTCACGTAGCTGTTATGCATTGGTAGTTATTTGATGCGAAGTGTGGCATCATCCTGTTATCGAGTGGAAGCATCTTGCACTGGTGTAAATGTAAAATATTGCAAGCATTGATGAAATATCAACATCCGAGCAACTGTATCGCAACTCGTGTATTGTCGTGCGCTTGTGTTTATAGAGTACTAATAATCGCTACCAAGTTGAAGTATACTTGTACTATAGCAACTACAACAGTACTGTTTAATTCTCTCGCTGAAATGGTACGTTAGTAGCATTTATAGAATGCGTTCACTGAGGTCTAAACACAAAATATTCCACCTGTAGTTAAGGACAAATCATTCTGCTCTCTGTGTTAAGTCTGGCAATGTGCGTGTATTAAAGCCTCCTTGCTAACAAAATGAGTTTCTGAACACCATGCCGTAGCGGAGAGTCGTCATCAAAACGCAAAGTCTAGAAGCCATTAATTTGTATGCAAATGACCTTGCCCAGTGCACCTACTTTGGGCGTTGGTTTCGGCCACAGACCAAAATTAGTACTTGTGCGTGCATGAAAGATTTACGCCCTTTCTGTCACGTTAGCATTTTAATAGCTTTAGTTCAGTCAGCAATAGTACAACTGAAGCTTTAGGCCAACATTGTACACATCCATCGGACCAAAGTATAGTAGCATATAGCCCTGTTGCAAACACTTTCGGCCAAAGGAATACTTCCACTAACTCATTTACGACCCTTCCTACTCGCCGTAATTCCCCGCGCAGCTCTTTATTACTCACGCTCTGTGCCTGCGTCGAGGACACTTTCCATCGTGACACACCACCTCAGCGCGCTACGCATTCGTGAAAGCAAACATGCTTGTTTAAATGCTTCCTCTCTCGCTCTTTCTCTTCCTCCCTAACACACACCAGCACACACGCACACACACATCTACACACAGAAGTGCTCCCCGGTTTATTAGCATGCAGAAGTGGGCGCTTTTCAAATTCTCTTGCTTCGGTACCATCTTGTTATATAACATAAACATGGGTTTAATAAAAAAAGTTTTAGGTATTTGTAAGGCAGAAAATAAATCACCGAATGCAGTCAGTGGATGGCAAACAACATTGAACTACGAAAACCGTAGCGATTGTGGCTCACAAGGCATAATTTTTTGCGAGGTTCTCTGACTTTCAGAGTTGTTCAAACTTAAGCAATCCTAGCAACAGCTTCATAACAGGAAAATCGTATCATCAAGTTGCCGCGACGCTGATGAAGCAGCTCACTCAAAAAATGATTTATACACTGCACTCTCAATTATAGCCCATTTTTTGTGTCCTGTCGTCCGCTAGAAATTCCTCACATGTTGAATGTATTTAACTACTCGAGGATCACAGCACAGTTGTCTCATGCAAGGACATATACAGCTTTTTTTTTTCTGCTGGCACTAACCCCTTCAGGCGCGAATCTTAACGGACCATATCGAAGTGCACCTCTATAACAAAAGCTTTTTTTTACATTATTTTATTACAATAAAGGAAATGAGCATAAACCTTATTGTATTTCAGTATTTATCTCAATGACACCTTAATTAAACACCTAATAATCTTTAAGCCAGCAAAATTTTTGCGCCTAAAGGGAACAAATTCTCTGGCTCGGAATATTTTGGCGATTTCTGGATGGCTTTATTCGTGTGAACATGATTATAGGTAAAATGGCTCCCGGAAAATTGCATGTCGAACGACTCCTCGAACACAGTACTCCTTTCAATGGAGTGGTCATATGCAGCAACATATCAGAAAATAAAGTAAAATGAAAACATATTGTTGACGCACGATGTTTATTTCATCCAAAACACAACATGCCTACCTTTCTCTTGGCAATATTAGTCAACGCAACTATAGCATAAACACATTGTGTGACTACGCACTCCTGTCCGCCTCGATGAAACAATGGCTCGGGTGCTCGGCTGCTGACCCGAAGGTGATGGGTTCAACCTCAGTCGTGGTGAGTCGCAATTCGGAGGAGGAAATATGGTAGATGCCCACGTACTGTGCGATGTCAGTTCACGTTAAAGAACACCAGACGGTAAAAAATTCTGGAGTGCTCCACTACAGCATTTTTCATATTCATATCTTGGTTTTCGGACGTAAAACTGCACACAGTAATATTTTAATTATTATTCTTTTACGCAAGCCTAACCACGACCGCCAAAGGGGCTAAGTGAATCGTTCAGTTTCAGTACCTAGTAGTTAACTAATCCGTAAATACAGATGATGTTTGCAGAATACATCGCTCCAAGCAATGGCCGAGATGTAGATGTGATTGTACTTTGGGTGTGACCGAATCATCAAGGAACAAAATTTATCAAAAGTGGCCTATAGTTTGCGTACTTGCAGCGAAAATTCAGAGGGTACCATACGTATTCAACGAATGCCCCTGTCACACAGGCCCTTTTGATCCAGAAGACTTCTCCCAAAAAATAATTACGATGCGGACACGTGACTGCTGGCGATATCCTTTTTAGAAGTGGTCTTTTCTGGAAAAATCGTACCACCACCGCGGTGGTCTAGTGACTTACGTACTCGGCTGCTTACTCGCAAGTCGCGGGATTGAATCCCGCGGCAGCAGCGGCTGCATTTTCGATGGAGGCAAAAATGCTGTAACCCCGTGTGCTAATATTTCGGTGCATGTTAAAGAACCCCAAGTAGTGGAACTTTCCGGAGCCCTCCACTACGGCGTCTCGCATAATAATATGGTGGTTTGGGGATGCTAAAGCTCACATATCAACCAATATCAAATCTGGAAACAACATTCGTCCTTCAGTTTCCCGGCTGTAAAAAAATTAGCGCCTGAAACCAGTAAGCGGCAGAAATCATGAATCGTTCAATAATAACGCCAAATTTTATTTTGCTGACCTAGGTTACCATAAGGATCAACTTCATAACTCCTAGAAGCTGCAACAAGCTTTCTAAAGCTTACTTCCTTGAGTAATATCATATGCAGATAAATCGGCATGGAGATACCTGGCGACGCTAAGCGCGTTGCTCACACCCGCCACAAAGAGCGCGTCGTCGTAACATGTACCTTCAACGCACACATATACACACACACACACAAACAGAAGCTCGTGATCCGAGAGTGAACTAAGAGTACTAAGAGTCCTTGTCTTTTTCCCGTCCGTGTGTTCTACCACGTAGTACTCTTAGATTATATATCACCAACTGGCCCAATTGTCCACCGAGAGTGAAATCGGAGAGGCACATGGGGTGTAATGCATCGACACACGTAATTTTGTTTTAACTGCTTCTGTGTTGAAAGCTAGCGCCGTGATATTGGTTGTAGATTTGGAAAAACATTTTAAATAGAGATGACCAGATACCTTGTGCCGTATGTCTGCGAGGCGACGCCCGTTCATTACAAGCCATTCAACACTGAAAAAAAACCGCTTACGTAAAAGGATTTTTGTGAACTGGTGTGACCCGGGTATAAGAGGACTCGAAGGCCTTTCGTCTAAGTCGATGTATAAGGGAGCAGGGAACACGAGCCGTTTTTCCGCGTGCCACTGCCAAGCACAGTTTTTATATTTGTTTATTGCATTCGTGCGCTCTCTGGTTTTTCCCCACTCAGAAGTGAGTGGCTAAACGCCATCATGTGGTGTTAAGTCACGTGACGTTGTCACTACTCTTGTTAATATGGAGGCACCCATCTGGCTAACTCCTAGGACTGACGTATCAGCCCCCAGAAATGCACCCGGAAAGCGCGGACAATTTAGTGTTGGTCCTTTTGGTGCACGAGCGAACGCTGACTGTGCTTCAAAGAACGAGACATAGGAAATATTTTTGCTTTGTTATCAACTTTTGGCTAAGATAGGCCAGAATTAACAACACACAAATATGTACGCTTGGTGCTTATCAAATATCATAGAACTCACACGGTATTCTGATACATCAAAACAACGGGCACAAAGAACAAAACTAGCTACAATGAAATCTCATGCATTAACTATCCAAGCACACTTATGAACTAGAATGTTCGTCGAATGAATTCAGTCCAAAGTTATTGGAACAAAGCCGGAATGCTTCTCTTCAAGAAAACACTCATTCAATGTCGAGTGCCGATTGTCACCCCGTCGTGTCCTAAGTTTCTTCTTCCGGAAACTCTCGCGTCGTCAACTGAACGCACTTCAACAACAATTAAAACTTCTTCACCGGCAACACACCGGCCACTCTTGTTATGCTACTGCAGGACACGTATTCAACCACAAGCCTTCACACTCTGGTGGAAAACGCATTTCATCTGGTGCTTGTCACCTTCCGCTGCTTGCTTATATGCACTAGCCGCTTGGTTCTCGAAATTTCCAGGCTCTTCGTCAGCGCGCCGCACAGCCAAAGCTTGAGGAAAGGGTGATATCTTTCTTGTAGGATTCGCGTCCTGCGACGCAAATCTGCAGCGTAACACCCCTTTCCTCCTCGATGTTTCTCGAGTTCGCTCGGTGCACCCCACCACAGCGGTCTAGTGGCTAAGGTACTTGGCTGATTGATTGATTGATTGATTGATTGATTGATTGATTGATTGATTGATTGATTGATTGATATTTGAGGTTTAACGTCCCAAAACCACCATATGGCTATGAGAGACGCCGTAGTGGAGGGCTCCGGAAATTTCGACCACCCTGCGGTTCTTTAACGTGCACCCAAATCTGAGCACACGGGCCTACAACATTTCCGTCTCCATCGCAAATGCAGCCACCACAGCCGGGACTCGATCCCGCGACCTGCGTGTAAGGAGCCGAGTACCTTAGCCACTAGACCACTGCAGCGGGGAGGAACACTCTGTAGTTTCTAGGAGGTTCAATACAGACTGAAAAAAATTGGTTTAAGTGGTTTTCTATCTCACCTTTTTTTCTTCATAATGTCACTACCAACATGCATCTCATCGACTACTTCTTTCCTGTCGCAAAAAACACCACCAAAATTTCTCGGGCGAACACCTAAGGAAATCACTGAGGGTTTTTTCAAAAAATGTTTCTTTAGATTAAGCCAAGTATGCTTCAGGTAAATCTTTAAATTTTTCAGAGCCACTGTCAACTTGTTCTTCTTACGCAGTTTCTTAATTTTCCTTTTCGTATGAAATATATCTCGGGTGATCTAAGGACTACTCGGTTTCGTTTTTTTAACACGCGATGGCACATATTTGTTTATGCAGTAACTTATTACTAGAGGCCGAATTTCAACGCACTAAAGGTGTGTTTTAGGCGCCGAAGCCAGGAAGGTGAAACACCATTCTAGGGCCTCAAAATTACAATTATAGGCACAAGAAATTTCTACAAAAAATAAATATCCCAGAACAACGACGTCAGTGGCTTGTATCTACGGCAAGAGGCAAAAAAAATGATATTGTTCAAGAAAGCAGCAAAGGTACCAACGATTGAACTTAGGCGTGCATTTCCCGCGCGATTCGCAGTATGTGGTCTTTTGTTTTATTGTATAGCATTGTGCGTCAAGTGTCCACTATTCAACTACCGCTCTCCTGTGTCTCTTTCGTTTCGTTGTGGCTGGGAAGGGCTGCGCAGGAGCAAATAACAGGACCACAGATACCCCAAATGAGAGGGATGCTAGGTTTAATCGCGTTGGACTATTTTCTCTTCTATCGGTTCTTCTAAGACCTTAATTGACCCTTTACTAGGTTTGGACATTTAGAGCTGACAAGCGTAATAGTGAACTCGGCACTCCGGATCATTCCTGTTAAGATTTGCATATTACATGTCGCGGAAAAACGCGCAATTTCTAATGAATTCCACTTATCCTCCTCTCGGGCCTGCGCCCCAAATTCTAGAAAGTGACGTTCAGCAAGGAATGATCCTGTTCTTACGTTGCTCTTTTACGATGGCATCGGTGGGCTGACGTCAGATACCGTACTGTCTTCATCTAAATTTTGTTAAAAGGTAGCTACATCTAGAACAACAGGCATAAAATGTCCCGTCTTCTAATTATATCCTGCATTTTAAACGGTACCTCCTTGAGAGCCTTGCACGTGACATTACTGTACTTGGCATGCGCAATCTGTGTGTTCTGTTGTGTAGCACGAATGAGGAGTGCTTTGGTTTGGGCTAGCTGCTTCATATCATTTTAAAAGGGAAGCGCAAACACTAAGGGAAAAGAAAGACAGCACTCTTTGTCTGCATGTCTTTCTTTTCCCTGTGTCTTTGCACTGCCCTTTAGAATTCAGTATAAAGAATGAAAGCTGAGAAAAATAACAAAACATGCAACGGAAACTCAGCTTGTTAATATTTTTATTTTGTTTTGAATAGCCTCGAGATGCTATTCACTAAGCGGCTCTCGTTTCGCGTGTGCCTCGGAGGACAAGTTGCTAGAGAGTGCTCCGCTACTGAGCCGAATGCCGCGGATTCAATAGTGGTCGCGGCGGTCACACCTAGATGGAGGCAAAAAAGTAGATGCCGGTGTTCTGCTCGATGTCAATGCACGTTAAAGAACACCAGATTGTCCAAATTTGCCGAGACCCCCTCTACAGCATCCCTCATGTTTATTTCGTGGCTTTTCTACGCAAAACGACACATAATACCACTACTACTACTACTAATATATACTATACTAGTATACTACTATTACTACTATTACCACTACGACCACTACTCTTACTACTACTACTACTGCTACTACTAGTACTACTACTACTACTACTACTACTACTACTACTACTACCCCATTTCGCTTGCGTTCATCTCCTCATTGTTCCTGCATCGTGCCTTCGCCAAACTTGACAACGCTTAGCTTGTGTTTGGTGCGTCGTCTCTGACCGCAGTTTCAGCGGAGCGACATGGTGTATCGCAGTCATAATACATGATTCTTGCCAGCCTCTCCTAAACTGCGTGCACTGGCAGATTCATCCCAAAGAAAGGGGTTATACACAACAGAGAACGCCGAAACGACACAACATCGATGGCGTACGTGCACAAGTAGGATTGGGCACGTCATGCGCGCGTGACCTTGCTTACGCATGTTTTTGTTGGTGGGTATGCGTCACGTGATTTTTTGACCCCGATACCGAAGAGAACAGGGAAGGAATGAGGCTCGCGATGGCTACATGGGACGAGAGGCAAGGGATTCAAGCTTGCTTCTTCGCATCATGCTTTGGTGAGTCGTAGCGAAGCAATTTGAAAAGTCACTGTGGTATAACGCTTTTTATTGGGCACGCAAGAACTTCCAGTGTCTAACAACAACTTATTACGTCACCTAGGGAGGGACGCTTAAAAAGTAAGTTATAAACAAAACAAAAGCCGCGTGCTCATCATTTTGTATCTGAAGGCGCTGCAGCAGATGGGTTGCAATGTCAAAGAAAACATGCCTTCATCGACACAACACGCTTTGTTATCTTCATAAGTCAATTCATTCTGTCACGAAACTAACAAAAAACAAATTAACAGAAAAATTATATCCGATACGACATTCTAAAAACTTGATTACCATGCATGAAGAGGACTGCTTAGGTACATTCATTTTCGAATGAGAGTTTTGCCATGAAATGCTTGACATAGGAGCTCTACCGCAGTTTGATTCGACGCGATGATAGTACTTCCCATCCTGGTTGATTTTTTTATATTTTTACAGCTCTCATTTATGAGTAATAGCTTAGGAAGAACCTTGAAGCCATGTTCTGTATTTTTTCATGACACTTAAGAAATATTACAAGGGATCTCATACGAAAGGAGCGTATTCAAGCATACGGTAAATGCATGCAAAATACACCGTTGATTGTAAACATGCCAGCACCTGGCTTTGCTGTATAAAGTATAACAATTTGGCGACCTTCGCCACCACTGAATCAACAAGAGCATTCCATAAGTAACCATCCATGGTTTTTCATTCGTTCTCCAGCTACCCGTGGCTGCCCAGAAAAACCTGCTCTTCCTTTTCCACAGCAACACCCAGGTTTTCAGGGCGGTTCTTCAGCTCCTTAAGGGCACTGTACAGCTGTTTGTTGACTGCGGTCGCCGTGTCCTCGGCCATAGACGTCACTATAATTTTTTCTTGCCCTATATTTATTTTTCTATCCTCCTTCATCTGTAGACGCTGAGACGTGCTTCCACTTTGGGCTGCAGAAATAGCGTCTTTTGCACTCCTCATGCTCTTCCTCCAATCGCTCGCAGCATCTCAACTTTATTTTCGTTAAACCTGATAGTGTTTGTAAATATCAATGTTGCGTTTTTTACATGAATAACGGTGCCACACTACGCTCGAAAACCAAATTTGGGCTTGAATAGTGCTCATATAGGCGCTCATTTGGAAAAAAAGGCATTTATAGTCACTTATTCTTATTTAGACATGGACACCCAATATAGGGAAAGATAGGCACTATTAAACATCATAGAAGCTCTTTTGAACAACTAATTCATGCTCATATATCAGAATGGCATGATAGGAACACAAGGAACAAAATGGACACTTGCCTATATAATCTGGCCTTTACTAATAACACATTTCAATTCTGACTACAACTCTTCTACTGATTTCAAAACACAGATGCTCTCGAAGCTTTCAAATTGGATTTACAAATAGTGAAGAAGTGAAGAATCGTCAGCCCTAGCATAGTTTTTAACTTTTACGTGTGGCCCCGCCGCGGTGGTCTAGTGGCTAAGGTACTCGGCTGCTGATCCGCAGGTCGCGGGTTCTTATCCCGGCTGCGGCGGATGCATTTCCGATTACCAAATCCAGCAGTGAATGTGTTTTAGGCGAAAGAGAGTTCGGCGAAAGCTTTGTTTAAGCGAAAGAGCGTTCGTGGTCTCTCAGCTTTCCTGTTTATGCTTGCGCCAAGAAGGGCGTTCATTTCTGGTAAGTCGTGTAACCTAAGCCGTCTTGGGTGGTAACACCTACAGAATTTGTAAGGCTATTCGAGAGCACGAACATGTCAAACTAGCCTTTACGATTCCGTTTCACATGGTACTTGCGTTTAGGGAGGGGTTTATTTGTTTTAAAAGCTGACGTTAGAATTGTACGGTTCTAACTTAGTCAGCCATGCAGAATAAATTCTTTCGTGACCACCCTACATTTTGTGGCCTTGCTCTGTCTTTCTCTATGTTCTTTGTATATGTTACATAAAATGTTACATATTGTAAACATGTTGCCCAAGTGATCTTACATATATTATACAGCGTATGTCATGTTAAATTTATTTTACGTTATGCCCAAATGCACACAAGGGCTAGAACATGTGCGCATGCGCCATACTCCTGTGCTTTCATCAAAACGGAAGCAAACAAAATGCCCGCAAATGATATGTTCAGTTTGTGGGTTTGGCGCGATTCTTGTTATAACAGTATAGTGGGAGCGAAATGAAATAAGCATGAAAAGAAATGATTCACTGAAGTATGCTGGTAATATATTCTTCTTATAAAAAACAAAAACGAGATGTAAGAAATGAACGTGCATGCCAACCCGCGAAAAATATATATAACTTATATATATATATATATATATATATATATATATATATATATATATATATATATATATATATATATATATATATATATATATATAATTTTTATTTATGCTTTTGTTCAAGCTCTATAAAACTGGCCCGAAAGCTCACACATCAAGCAGCCTTGAAGATAAAATGCTTAGACTCTCACCAAGGAAAGCGTAGCATAAAAAAGCACGAATAGCACAAAAACCGTGCACGCAAACATCCCGGCAATAGTTTGCTTCTGGTTTCTTACGTGCCTCGACTGCCTGTCGAAGCACAATAACTATTTTTCATCGGTCGATGCTTGTTGGACTGTGGACTGCAAGTTGAAGCGGCCGTAACACGGCACCACAGAGTTGCTTTAAAGTTGTGTGTCCGAACACGTTTTTGGGTGGCCAAGCGGTGAAATTCAATGACCTGACGTGAAGTCCAGACATGAGAGAGTGGGGATGGATACGTGTTTTGAAGCACAATGCCAAAAGTGGACGCGCGCGGGTTCATCAGTGGAGTGTGGCATTTCAGAACCAACGTTTTCCTGCTTGCTCTTGGACTCATGTGTGGGAGTGTGAAAGGGTGCATGTTTTCTTGATGTAATCTTGGACCATAACATAAAATACGCTTACTTTGTGCTTTCGTATTCGGCCGAAAGCACCAGTGAACTGTTAAAGAACGGCCCGCGAATAGGCCGTCAAACGCACACTTTCGCTGAGAAAAGCAGGTGCCGTGTATCTCCCCCGAAACATACATGGCAAGACCACCCTGTATGTAGGCCAAAAAAATAAACAATTTAAAAATTGAATAAAACTTGATGCTGTGAGTCAACAAAGAAGAAGATTACATCAAGAAAACATGCACCCTTTCACACTCCCACACATGAGTCCAAGAGCAAGCAGGAAAACGTTGGTTCTGAAATGCCACACTCCACTGATGAACCCGCGCGCGTCCACTTTTGGCATTGTGCTTCAAAATGGGCTATACGAGCGGCAGCTGGTTTGAAAAACAGTGCGCTGTGAAAATGCGCGATGAAGAGGGATTGGAGGATTCGTGAGAGAGGGGCCCACCTATGCGTTTAACTTAGAATGGTTGTGAGGGCGCAACATTTTATCCATTGCTTTTTGCCATTTACCACGTCGCACTGAAGGTATTTGAGTATAGAAAATGTTGAACAAGCTTAACAGTCAGAATGCAATAGCCAAAGACAAGCCTATGTCTTCAGCCACCATTTCTGATGCGCTGCTCATTCGAAGGAAACTCGGATGTTCATTCTAATGTGTATTCAAGGCACACTTTTACTAACTAGACTGTCGCTGATCAGGAAGAGAGGAAAAACAGTACGATAAGCGAAATTCGGGGACCGGTAAACTTTCCCTTTAAGAATTGAACGCGACCGCGATATCCTGTCCCCTGTGCGTACTTCAACCACTTCGTTTGTACTGTTTATTCCATGACGTTAATCGAGAAGTACGTTGTGGGTTACGATAAAGTTTTAAATGGCGTGTGTCATGTATTGATTGATTGATTGATTGATTGATTGATTGATTGATTGATTGATTGATATGCGGAGTTTAACGTCCCATAGCCACCATAACATTACGAGAGACGCCGTAGTGGAGTGCTCCGGAAATTCGCTTGTGTCAGTGAAGTTTTCGCACATGGCTGCATTGTGTGCAATGGATAGCATGCTTGAAACCTCCAGCAGTTCTGCTAGTCAAATATTTTACAACTTTCTATGCACCCGCTACGTGGACACATACAAATACGCACAGTAACGTGTGAGTACTTGCGATGAACAGCCGGATATGTACCACGAAGTTGTTATGATAATCACATTTTCTGATGCCAGATGGCAATGTACGCTTGTACCAAGTAGAGTTACTCTGTATGCTACCTTTAGGTAGCAGAGTTGCGCCAAGGTACGCCATCTTGGGTTCAAATGTCTTGCGGGAAAGCCACTGACCACCCGCGTAGGAGCAGCGCTCGCGCTTCTGAGTACCGGCATCGTTTTTTTTTTCCTTTTCATTTTTTAGGAAAGTACGAGCAAAACTCGGTTGCTCCATTCACACCAACAAGCCTTGATATTATGCCTACACTCTTGATATATAATAATGAGACATAGTGCATCGGTTCGTTGAAACAGCGATATATATTTATAGTTGCCCGCACATTCGCTTCGTTTTCTATTCCGCTGTTTTAACTCATTTACAGATATCAGATTATTTTTGCACTCTTGATCGTGATCGAGCCAGTTAGTGATATAATTTTTTGTTGCGTTGGGCTCATTCGTAAACTGTGTGAGAAAGCCAGATGTATTTAATTTTTCAATTGAATCGAGCAGGATATCGATCGAGAGTGGCCGTGCAACGCCCGTGTTACCCAGGGCTCTCGTATTACAATCGCGGCTCAACGACAGCTGATTTGAATCGTTCAACAGCCCTGTTGCGTCCAACATTCCTTTCGCCTAAGGTTTAAAAGCTGCATTACTCTAACGCGCTAACTAAAACACCTTGCCGATTCGAATATTTCTAGGTTAACTTCTCCCTTTTTTAGCGTTTCAACAGTCAGACCTATTTGGACGTATGCCGCCGACATACGCTGACCAACTCTGCAAGTAAAACCTATTCACTGCATCTCTGCGTATACAAATAGGGAAAGTTTTGCAGTGCTGTGCATAGATAAAAAAAGCCAAGCGTTTGCTCATTCCTCACTCAACACTAATCTTACTAAAGCACCTCTGTACCTCTGTAGTACTGCACCTCTGTAGCACTATAAAAACATATCATGAGATTTTTATTGCACTTGTCACAACCTGAATGAATGAACACAAAGAAACACGGAATCATTTATCACACTAGAACCTCTATAACATTGAAAAACATAGTCATAAAGTGGCTTTTATTGCACTCGTCACATCTTTCTACAACACTACAAAAACATACAGAAGCTTTCAGTGCACTCTTCACATACTCAAGGAATGAACACAAGCAAACATACAAATATTCATTGCACTGCACTTCTATAGCACCACGAAAACTTATCAAGAAAGTTTCATTGCACTAGTTTCATTTGAAACCACACAAGCATGTATACAACATGCTTGTGTGCTTTTAACATGCATGCTTTTTAATTCAATCAACCAAAGGAACAAGCAGGATTTCGAACAGGCTACTCAACAATTGACCAAATTCATACTATCAATCAGATAATAGAGAAATGCTCAGAGTATAACCAACCACTATACATAGCCTTCATAGATTACGAGAAGGCGTTTGATTCAGTAGAAATATCAGCCGTCATGCAGACACTGCGGAATCAGGGCGTAGATGAAGTATATATAAACATTCTGGAAGAAATATACAGGGGATCAACTGCTACCATAGTGCTTCATAAAGAAAGCAAGAAAGCAACAGAATACCAATCAAGAAGGGTGTAAGGCAGGGGGACACAATCTCCCCAACGCTATTTACCGCGTGCTTACAGGAAGTTTTCAGAAGCCTAGAATGGGAACAGTTAGGGATAAGAGTTAATGGAGAATACCTTAGTAACCTGCGCTTCGCCGATGACATTGCATGCTGAGTAACTCAGGGGACGAATTGCAACTCATGATTACGGAGTTAGACAAGGAGAGCAGAAAGGTGGGTCTTAAAATTAATCTGCAGAAAACGAAAGTAATGTACAACAACCTCGGAAAGGAGCAGCGCTTCGAGATAAGTAATAGTGCACTTGACGTTGTAAAAGACTATGTCTACTTAGGGCAGGTAATAACCGCAGAGCCTAACCACGAGATTGAAGTAACTAGAAGAATAAGAATGGGGTGGAGTACATTCGGCAAGCACTCTCAAATTATGACAAGTAGATTGCCACTATCCCTCAAGAGGAAAGTATATAACAGCTGTATCTTGCCGGTACTTAGCTACGGAGCAGAAACCTGGAGACTTACAAAGAGGGTTCAGCTTAAATTGAGGACGACGCAGCGAGCAATGGAAAGAAAAATGGTAGGTGTAACCTTAAGAGACAAGAAGAGAGCAGAGTGGATTAGGGGACAAACGGGGGTTAAGGATATCATAGTTGAAATAAAGAAGAAGAAATGGACATGGGCCGGGCATGTAGCGCGTAGACAGGATAACCGCTGGTCATTAAGGGTAACTAACTGGATTCCCAGAGAAGGGAAGCGCGTTAGGGGGAGACAGAAGGTTAGGTGGGCAGACGAGATTAAGAAGTTTGCGGGTATAAATTGGCAGCAGCAAGCACAGGACCGGGTTAACTGGCGGAACATGGGAGAGGCCTTTGTCCTGCAGTGGACGTAGTCAGGCTGATGATGATGATAAAGGAAATAATATCTGCGGTTGTACGTCCCAAAACCACGATATCATTATCAGAGATGCAGCATTGAACTCGAAACTTTTGACCATCTGGTGTCTGACGTGCACTGACATCGCAAAGTACACCGGCATCTACAATAGGAGCAAAATACAATGAGGTTTGGGCATATGTAACCTCCTGCATATTAAGTTTGTTTTCATTCAATTTCATTTTGCAGCTTACAATTGCATATGAAGACAGTACCATATTCGACCAGTCGTGCGACGTTTCTTGACTTTTGTCGAAGGTATAAATTATCTCTTCCTAGTGTCCGCCTAACGAAAAACAAATTTCAAGTATAATTCTTGCCGAAGATTCAATTTGACTGATACATTAACAAAGAATGAATGACTTCAGAATCAAGAAGTTTAATTAAAAATGTTTACTATAACACATAAAAAAATTACCATATTACACTAATTTAGTTTCAATACCGAGTGCCTTGAAAAAGAAACACAGATATTCCGCTCTAAGAGAGAACTATTTATCATGAGTGGTGCCTGAAATCGCGAAAAAAAAAGTTCAAAGCATGAACTCCAAATTAGTAATGGCAATCCATTACGAAGCATACACACTGTTACGCTTGATGTTGCAGACTATAGTGGCATTGTCATCGGCTGAAACTGAGAATAATTTAGCTGCATGTTGAAGAACCACAGGTGGTCGAAACTTTTATTTTCGACCACCCGCTGCGGCATCTCTCGTAATCTTAATGTGGTTGTGCGAAGTCAAACCCCAACAACTATAATTGCTATATTTCTAAAATGAGTTGAATGGTAACGTAAACGTGGTGCCCTAGTTGACACTTTGGCACAATATGCGCATTCCAACCCTCTTGCAGCCACACTTGGCAGATTGCTGAAGTTGTATCAAAAGCTCAGCATTTTTTTTCTTTAATGCAAACCTCAGCCTGCAAAGAAAAAAATAGGCTGCAGCCCTCTGTGCTATATTGTGGCACGATGGAAATTTTTTGAAAGTTTCAAACTTCTCCTCGGCAGCCTTCCTTAAGCTCTCCAATGAGCAGCTTGAATCGAGGAGCCGAGATTCATTCACTTGAAAAAGTTGCTCACACTCATGCAGCAATTTCACGAGCAAGTCAGACGGAACTTTCAGTGGATTTCGTCCTTCCTTTATGTAGAATTTCAAGGCCACAAGCTCAGCAATTGCCTTGTTGCTGTCAACCATGCTCTCCTTGCATATACAGCAAAGTTTCTACTTGTAAATAACAGCATATGCGATGTATCCAGAATAATAAAGAAAGCTATCTTCGTCCTCCTTACACAGCTCTGAAAGCTCTCAAAGCTGGTATCCACTTGTTCGTCTAATTGCTTCTCGTATCCACCTTTACCATTCAGAAAAGCTAAAAGATCTTGTGCATCATCGTCTGCATAGGAGCCATGGCGGCTTGGTTGCGAGAATTGTGCCAGCAGAATTACCCTGAAAGTTGCCTTAAATTCTCTTGCACGTGGAATTGGTGTTTTTAAACGAATTGTTCTAAATAAATTCTCTAAGGCATCTTGGCTCAGCGTGCTCAACATCAAAAACCTAAATTGCCTTTCTGCAATATACAGCTGGCGCCTCCACAGCACAAAGTGTGGAGAGACACGCACTTGTTTGACAAGGCTTCAAGGAATTTTGAACTGTTCTGTCGACAATCACCATGTCTGTCACCATACCTATGAAAGTAATGAGAAAGCACTTCGCTTCATCTCCTTTCTGAGGGCAGAGCTCACTCAGAGCAGTCTTCATGGTTCGTGACGTCATGATAGCGAACCATCGGAAAACTTGTTCAAGGAAAAATGCTGTAGTGAGAGCTTCTTCTGGGAGATGATTTTTGTGAACAAGGTACCGAAGGCCAGCAGCTGTAGCATGGTGAAAAAGAGCATGTGTTGTAGCAAGGTTCATCTTTTCGAAGTGCGAAGGGCCCAAGTCCCGCAGCTTCAAGTGTGGTAAGAGCTCAGCTGATGCTTGGCGTCAAGTTCACGGTCCTTCTTTATGTTCTCTAGGGAGACCTGAGAAATATAGTAAATAAGTATGCACTTTTACTTAAATGGTTATCAAGTTATCACAGCATGGCATGTGCGTTACTAGTTAAACGACCTCTGACCGCTAATTATTTGTTTTTACTTGCACGAGTTAATTAGTGCCTTTTTGTCTAATAACCACCTAACTGAATCTTAAATGGCCTATAATATTTAGGACAAAAAATTCGCAAATGGGGTTTATGCGGGGGCCAGCATTTTGAAAAGTGGACTGGCTGACAACTTGTTTCGACAAGCAGACATGCCCACTTGTGGAAACATCAGCTGCAATACAGCCCCTGCTTGCGAATTTTTCCTCAAAATCTTCTGTCCTTCCTTGGATGCAAACCTCATTGGATTTCTAATGTATTGTGTAATTAATGTTGGCGGCGCACAGAAAACCAGTCGTGCCGATTTTCATTATGGTGGATGCTTCTGACATAGCTGTTGGCACTGTTTTGCAACAGCTAGTTTACAAAGCATGGCAGCCTATATCTTTATTTTCACGAATGCTTGCATTACAAGAAACTCGCACTGAGCACACTCGCAAGCGTAGTTTTCAACAAATGAAAGGCAATTGGTTGGCAATATTTACAAGTCATGGCAATTTCCCTGATGTGTATTGTCAAATGGCGACAAAACTTATTATGTCATCGGCATCTAGAATGCGTGATAGTGTTCTTTATTTGTGACTGACCACAGGGCTCAGTTTCTGTGTGAACTGTCTTCACGGCTTCGCATTCAACGTGCTCATGTTGACTTCGCAATGAATACGCGCAACGAACGCATGGATGTGGTCGCTAGCATGGACACGTTTGAGCAGCAGTGCTAGAGGCACTCTTGTTAGAATTTAGGCTTAGGTTTCTGATAGAGATACTGAAGAATGTTGCGCAGCTCAATTCAACGGTATTTATTTCTTTCAAATATTAAGCAAACTTGATTATGGTTGAAAATGGCACAAGAACATGTGACACAGAAATGACGAAAGCACAAAGACGGGCACCGGACTCACAACTAATTTTTTTTAGTCGACTCACACATATAAGAAAGCACGTGGTCACAAAAAAAACAGATAAGGTGCTCGTCCTTGTGTTTTCTTTCTTTTGTGTCTCATATTCTTGCGCCGTTCTTAACCATGAACCCATAGCAACTGTCAGCGCTACTAAACTACTAGAAAGATGCCGTTTGCAGCTCAGTGACAATAGCTGTTGCCGCTTAGCCGTAGTGGCTACATTAAGTTATGTGGAAATACTCGCAAATGAAAAAACGCTTTTCAACATGGTATCGCCCTTTCCCTAACAAATAAAAAACTATTGACAGCATCTGTAACCCAGTGAACAGCTTGTGGTCACAAACCAAGCCTATGCAGTGAAACTATAAGGCAATACACTAAGCTTACCTTGTTGCTTGGAAGGTTCTCTTTTTTAACAGTGGTGTCATGTATAATTATCTCCTGTCCTCGAATAAGGTGACCTCTGAGATTTTTCAAGAGATGAGGGGCATCAGCAAGGAAGTACAGCTGCCTTCCTTTCCCGCAAGGGTGAGGGTATGAGATTTTTGGTTTCCCATATTTAGAAGCTAGTATACCACACAGTCGCCAGATGGCCATGTTGCCAGGTCCCATGTCAGTCACAACAGCGCTGACTGTTACGCCAACAGCTTCAGAATGCTTGATTACCTCGAAGAGGCAGTTCTTTACATCCCCTGCATCAAAAGATTAAGCTACCAAAGAAGAAATTCAGCAAACGCACATCATATAACTGTGTAAAAATGATTTACCAGAAGTGTGGCCTATATGCAGAACTTTCTAGAAAAAAAAGATGCTAGGGCAACATTCTAAATTGCATTCCATATTATGTGAAGGTACTAGACATATATTCTCTCGGAAAAACAGCAACCAGCCTCAGAGCACAATGGGTGTGGTAAAGAAAATATGTGGGGCCAGGAAATTTAAAGTTCTAAAGTGGCACAGGCTGAAAAAAAGGTTCACAACTTACATGTCAGCTGATAAGCAACGGCTTGTTTCCACCTGCTTGTCAACCCCGCCAGCATAAAAACAAGTGCATGGTTTGCAAGTTGGTCGCTCGTGGATGAGTTTGAAGGTCGCACGGTTGGCTGACCTGAAAGAACAAAAAAAATACAATCAATGAAGTTAAAGACCACTCAAATGCATGAACATAACCACCTAAAGCACAGTCAGTCAATTGATAAACCCAGTTATCTTACCGATAATGTTCCCTGTGGACGCGTCGTAATCAAGCCCAGGTGAAATCTGCATTTCGTCCATTAAAAGACATGCATGTCTCTCCTCTGGGGCCATTGTAGCCACCTTCTCTTTCAGGGCTGCAAAAACTTCGTGCAGAATACCTGCATATAAATGGTTGGTTAGCTATACAAAATCAACCTGCTCGAAGTTTAATGGTTCAAGCTTCTCAGGGGACGTCTTAAATACTTCAGAATTGATAGTGTAGTGGTGTTTACCAGGTTTGAACTTTAAGTGCTCAATGTGTCTCTGCAGGGTTCTTTTTGCTGGTAAAGGGGCAATGTTTTCTCAAAGGAACTCGTAGCCTTTGCTGCCACAGGCAACTTTTACGAGGAGCGCCTTTTGAAGCGATGCTGGCAACCAAGACTTCCCTCGCATGGTACCTTTTTCTAGTACATTGACTTGGTCACTAGAAAACACATGGCCAAGTGACTCGCGAAGCCTGTCTCTCCCCCTTTCTGCTTTACGCCGCTGCTTCTGCTCCAGGTCATGCCTGCGCTCCAGATCAAGCACTCTGTCGGACTTGGTAGGTATCACAGTTGCTGAAAGAATGCATATAATGCAGAATTGGTCCTAACAGTTCTACCACAGGACAAAATTTTCATGTTCTGCATGTTTTGAAGTATGTGGAAAGAGACGAGTATACAAATGGGTCCGTGTAAGCCTGACAGTATTTCTGGAGTTGAGTGGGTAGCACCACAAGATAGCACCACACAATAAATGTGTTATTCACTTAGATCTCACTTTCACTCACTAATTAAAATTTTTCTCAAGCAAACTCAAGTTCACCAAAATATTACACACTCACACTTTGACTCAGACTCACAACTTGATTTGAGACTGAGCACGTCAGCTCTTGCATGAGTTAGCCAGCTCATAGTTACTGCTGAATAAGAGCAACAAAATGATAAGTCTTATAAAGTTCCATGCCTGGACATATATTTATTATCCTGCATATATACAGGCTTACTTCCCCGTGCTGAGTTTAAAAAAGGCAAGCTAACAGCGAGCAAGAAGAACATACCGTCTACACATCCGATCATATTATTTGGTGAGATATAAAGTTAAATTACAACATGATTAAGCTTATTTCGTTTAAACTTCTGTCGTTATAAGCATGCTTAGCGTAAAAGAGGTAACTGACTCATGCAGAAGGCAGAGCTCTAGGCTCTGATATTATTACTCTATGACAACGTTTCAATTGCTAGTTTGAATGTTCTAGAACATTTATGAGAGTAAATGAATAAAACAATAGTTCTGCTAACTACAACTAGCCTAAATTTGTCCAATGAAAAGCTGGAGTAATGAGCAGACCTTGAGAGGCAGGCAGTGAGTGCTGAGAAGAATCAACGGACTGCTGTGCTCCGGTCACTTCTGCAAAGCCAAACACAGAATGAAATTGTCAAGAATATCTGTGTCAAGAATGACCCAACAAAGGCTGTCGTACAAGAAAAGTGGCGCTTTGAGAGTGGCAAAATAGATATACTGAGCATAATGTATTGTGGCTATGAGCGACCTGGCAAAGTCTCGGTTTTAACAGACGAAGGGTGAACCCAACACGACCGCTGGGTTCAGAAGTATTTTATTGACTGCTACCGAACGCTAGCGTGCACCAGCAGCACATTCTTCATGCAAGCGTCCCGGTAGTCTGAATGCAATGCTGATGCTCTGGCCGTTACAGTATAAATAAAAATAGAAGCTAATATGCTTACGCAAGCATGAAACTGAAAGTTATTTATAAAGCCATTTTTCAAAGTGTACACTATTTACTAGCCTGTCGACAGCGGAATCAATGAATGTTCCAGGATCATCACAGCAGGGATATCAGGTGTAGCTGATACTTCTGGCATCTCACCTGCAACATAAGATTGCATAAAACACGCTAAACATTGCAGACATCTGTCATGCCATTTGAAGATCAATACAAGCCTTTAGCACCAGTAGATAATGTAGGTGCAGTTCTTTTCCGCTGCATCTCCATGCCTGCCTTCAAGACGGAGACACGTAAAGGCAATATGAAGGTCCAAGGCAGGTATTCATTCATAACAGTAATCTTGATAAGTTGTGCACTTCATTAGATACTTACCTAGCTTTGATGGTCATAACCCTCCTTCTTCACTCTTGTCAGGAGCCAATGATGATCTGCCATTGTCAGATACTATGGCACACTGGTGAGCTAGAAAAAATTAGAATGTTAGCAAAATGCACTGAGTTGTTTCAATTTACCCTCACAACAGAAAATGCTGGGAACTGCAGCTGGCTTTAGTCGCTTCCTTCCTGCTAGACTATCTGCTTCAACGTGGTCAAGAGTGAAGTGGTCCTCCAGATATACAAAGTAATAATTAACAATTAGTGCAAGATACAATGCATCAAAGACATAAGCACTGTTGGGCTAATGGAATAATAAAAATGCAGCACTGTGCGCCCATGCATGCCACTGTAATTTAGCATTTTTTCCCAACTCGATAGCTAGCTTGTCAGTGTTATCCCTGCTGTTCAAAGTACTTCTTATTAAGGCAACAAAACCGTTTTGATATGGGCACGCGAAAAGCAGATTCACAATAGCGAAGCTACAGTCATATGCCAAGGCTGAGGAATATGTGACACTGCAGTTCGTTTCTAATAACTGTTATACACATGCTAAGATAGGAGCTCATTAGGCGATTTTAAATAGCCACCAATTTTCGTTGATGCTGCGCCGATATAGTAAACTACTCCCGATGCAAGCAACTACATGCATTTTATTGCAATTTTTGATTCGAAACATAGTAACGTCCACTAAAAACAAACAAAAACAAAGAAGACTACGCAACTAAAATACACCAAAGCAAATAGCTCATAAGCACAGAAACGACAACCATGCTTATTACGAAGGCTGGCGAGTTCGACACAATGGCTACATGATCGTATGACGCCGCTAACTCTCACCATGGCCCTGCAACAACTTTAATAAACTTGCAGACAGCGATAGTACATAAGAAAAATTGACCACAGCCCGTAAATGGTCACAATACAACGCCTCTATCTAGACACGCACACAAAGTGAATGCTCATGTGCGCTGTTAATGAATGCAGTAACGACATTCACAAAGACCGATTGCAGCTTACCTCGCATAGCCTAGCTCTTTTTGGGGGCAGCTTCTCACGGCCCATCCGCAGAAGCCACTGGAGTAGGCGGCGTACTTGCGCAGCACATTTTGCTCGTGGCACCGCGAAAAGCGCCTTGCCATTTCCGCTGCGGTTGTGACAGTTCGGCGCACAACACCCTGTCGTTGCGAAACACCTCTCGATGCGTCTAACCCCATTGGATTTACGTAGTACAATTCAACATAGAAAGCCATTCCTTATTGAAGATATGTGTGGTTTAACGTCCCAAAACCACCATATCATTATGAGAGACGCCGTAGTGTAGGGCTCCAGAAATTTCGACCACCTGGGGTTCTTTAACGTTCACCCAAATCTGAGCACACGGGCCTACGACATTTCCGCCTCCATCGGAAATGCAGCCACCGCAGCCGGGATGCGAACCCGCGACCTGCGGGTCAGCAGCCGAGTACCTTAGCCACAAGACCACCGCGGCGGGGCAGAAAGCCCTTCCTACCACAGTTTCAGCGACCAACAGGCAACATCACTACAGTACCGATTCGTTGAGAAGCGTAGCGAAAACGCGAGAATGCGCGAGAATAATACCACCACCCGATGTTGACAGCGCTTGGGCTGCCCGGAATCTGCGGAGCATCAGCGTTGTCGGCGTCCTCTGCATAAAGTTGACTTCTCCGCAGTGCAATTGAACCACCTATAACCACGTGATGGCGCGCGACTAATAGCGTTGCGGAAATCGTCAGGAACCGGGTGAGCAGCGCCCGGAAAACAGTGGCGCAACTCTGCTACCTGTAGCATATAGAGTAACTCTAGTACCAAGCAACATTGCTGTGATATTACATGTTGCATAGTGAAGCCTGTATACATGACGCGTGTCTTTGTAAAGTAAGAAAGCCGCGCTGCGGTAATATAGTGGTTATGGCACTCGACTACTAACGCGAATGTCGCGAGATTGAATCCCGGCTGCAGTGGCTGCATTTTATACGGAGGCGAAAATGTTTGATGGCCGTGTACTTACATTTAGGTTCACGACAAAGAACCCAAGAAGGTGGAAGTTTGCGGAGCCCTCGACTATGGCCTCTCTCATAATTATGTCGTAGTTATGGGACGTTACACCCCAACAATCATTAATAATATGTAAAGTATCTAAGTTATGTTTGCTGCATTTCGGAGCAAAAAAATATTTTCCCTGTATTACCAACTTGACGCATAACTGTGTAGAGGAAGACATGCTTGCAACGACAGCTGTCTTGGACCCGGAAATGCCTATCTATTTATTGTATCTTTTATGGGCGAAGCTCCTTATAGCGGCACCCGTTCATCCCTCGTGGCCGTCGCAGTAGCGTGTAACAAGTATTACATTTTGACCTCCAAGGTGGTGCCGGTAAGAAATTTCTTCTGTGTGTTGTTGACGAATAAAAGAGAGTGCTCAATGTACATGCCAATGGCTGTTAGAAGGGAATGTGAGACAGGAGAATTCGGCTTTTAATTACCGCGCACGCTGCGAATTTTTTATTGTTCAACAACGCACAGAAGACAAGAAAGGGTTGCTACGTTATACTCGCTGGACGTAACCTCCTAGGTTTTAGAAATGTTTAGCGAGCGTTGGGCAGCAGTGCCATGAATACAGTGAACTAGTATATATCATGAACTCGAGGTGGTTAAAGGTGGGAAGTAGTCACGAAGCGCAAGCCGTAAGAAAGTGTGCGTGTGCCTCCTCTTGTTCAGTCCTTGGAATGTCCGCTGGATGGCGATGCTTATATAAGAGGAATATATGATGAAAAGATGCGAGATGGTGATACTTGCAGGGTTAAATAGGTGGGCGAACGGACACACAGACAGTGAACGCATGGACGGACGCAGGAGCAGATGCATGGACGAACGCAGGGACGGACGCACAGATGAACGTGCGGACGCACGAACAGACGAACGCACGGACGGGCGGATGAACGCACTGGCGGCCACACAGACGCACGCATGGATGGACGGAACCAAAAATGAATGGACGGACGGATGCTTCGCCCCACTATCCATTCCATCATTCACTCCATGGGTATGCTGCCATTTTATCAATTTTTGGGTCACATACAAGATTATTTTTATCTCGGAACCACAGACGCCCATGCTGACACCGACGCCAACGCTGATGCCAGAATTTCCCCAAAACAAAATTTTTAAAGGTATTGCGTTGAAACTACTGTGATACCTAACCAAGCTGTTCTAAATATCATGCCACCACAATCGAATAAAGAGGTAGGTGAAGAGCGATATTCAGGGGGGGGGGGGGGGTTGCTTTTAGTAGGTCGACGAACACAAGAAACCCACTAAACAGTTGGTCACAAAGGCTGTTCCTTTGTTGCTTTTGTAGTTATCGACCTGTTCTGATACCGAGAAGCACAAGGCGGCATGATTCAATTACTTGATACCAAATAGTGAAAAATTACTACAAAAAATGTTATGCTTCCGGGACACCACCGTCCTCGCCGTCTGCATATCTTATATGAATTCGAACTAGCCCGTAGCAGATCTCCTGTGCAAGTGCTGGCACATTGTGTAAAGATTACCACAGGGATTTGGGGTTGCTGCTACTGCTAATTATTGGTTATGTTCTTCAATCGTTTCGTCAGGTCGTTTCGGCAGAGGTGGCGCCATCATGCGAGCACTGCTAACCTCAAAAGTGATTTAACGTTGTCTCAGGAACCTTTTCTGTAGCTGTGCCGGCCCTATTGGCAACTGAAAGGAGCGCCATCTTATTCGGCTGCGGAACATGGCATTTCTGTGCACATTTGAAAGCATCATTTTCTTCCTCCAGCCCGACTGCGCCACTGTGTGCTACGGTACTATTGCGCAGGGGCCACTCCGGTGAAACAAAAAAAAGGTAAAAAGCCCCTATCCGGCTGTGGTGTCATTTAGGCAGTGGCGGTGGTATTATGCGCGCACTGCTATCCTCGGAACTGATTTCACGTTGTCGCAGCTCAGTCATTATAGGCCAACTACTTGCTTTTTGTTTCTTGCAAAGTGTCGCTGCTATCATGGGCTTGTTGATTCTTGCAATGTCAATATTGTGTTCATCATTGACTCTGCCTATATCTGCTGAATGTGTTCATGTGTGTTGTAGCAAGTGCAGTGTGCTTGTCATCATTGGTATGCTCGAGTCAACCTCATCATGAGTCTGACTACGCTACTGCAAGGCAAACGCCTCCCCCATGACACGGGTATAAACTAGGCCTTGTCCCTTCTTCTGCCACATTACATCTGCGAACATTAAAATCTCAACGGCTCACCTAACTTTCTGCCTCCCCTCGTGCTTTTTCTTTTCTGGAAATGCGGTCAGTTACCCTTAAGAATCAGCGCTTATCCTGCCCACGCGCAACGTGCCCGGCCGATGTTTATTTTTCAACTTAGTCCCCCGCCGCGGTAGTCTAGTGGCTAAGGTACTCGGCCGCTGACCCGCAGTTCGCGGGAGCGAATCCCAGCTGCGGCAGCTGCATTTTTGGTGGAGGTGGAAATCCTGTAGGCCCGTGTACTCAGAGATGGGGGAACGTTAGAAAACCCAATTTGGTAAAAATTTCTGGAGCTCTCTAAAAAGCGTCTCTCATATTCGTATGATGGTTTTGGAACGTTAAACCCCACATATGAATCACTATTTTTCTACTTAGTGTTTTACACTGATGAGATGGAATTATTTTATTGATAGGCCGAAATATAAAAGTTTCTAGTTTATTTTTGTTAATACGCAATGTAGCATTTTTAGCTGGCCATGTTTCTAAAAATTTAATTGCTTCATTACAAGTTCTATAAGCTCGTTCACACCGTGTCCTGAAAAGAATACAGTGGTATCATCGGAATCTATGGTATATTTGGCTTCAATTCCAATATCTATAATATCTTTAGCATAATATAGTAAATAATTATTCCCAAAATACGACCTTGTGGCACTCTACGTAGCACAGCTTGCACACTGGAGAAAGAGTTCTTTATGAATACAGCTTGTCTGCAGAATAGATAAGAGTTAATGTATATGTTATAGGGCCTGGTCTCAAATACCGTAATGTAGTTTATCTAGTAGTACTTTATGATTAATTATATAGAAGATATTGCAAAAGTTGATGAAAGCACCAAAACGAGTGCCCTTTTTTAGACATAACCATGGGATCATTACGTCGACGAAGACAGCAGGGGGACCCATGAAATTAAAATTTTATTTGGCCAAACCTGTGGCCAAAAAATGACCTCGAGTGACAGCAAGCAATGCACGCTGTGCTCCGTTATCGGCCAGCGAAGCGTCAGTCGTTGACGATCTGAATTGCGGCAACGCACGTCGGCATCTATACACGCGGCGTCGAACATTCGTGCGTTATCTCTGGCGCCAGAGTTTGTTCCAAGATAAACACAGTTCGCGTTTGAGCTCAAGCTGAAAGATGATCCGAAAGCTAGAGCAGGTGGCAAAAACACGCTATAAAAGTAGCACACAGCCATCTTTTACACGATAAGCATAATATAAGTATCATCTTTGGATGTGTCAATTATACCGGTGTCACACGGGCACATTTAATCGCGATCAGGGCGAACCAGATGAGTTTTTTTTATCGCGATCAACTTCATGACCACTGCTGCCTGGCTCAAGCTAATCCGGTTCAAGCTCGGGTCAGATGAAATGTCCCACGTGGCATTTGCGCGCCGTAAAACATGCCACTGACAAAACTCGGCGTAGAGTATATCTATAGAGCCCTTTACATGCAATTTATTTTATGCGAAAACCGCTCGAACATCAAAAACATTGTATGCCACTACAATAGTAATTTTTGAAATATATTATTCGATAAAATTTTCCTAACTCTAACATGCATTTCTGTGTGAGATTCTTGACCTTCGCTTTTATTTCTAATGGTCCCCGCTCTTAGCCGTGTAGTCGCAGCGAAGCGCGAATCTTGTTTTACGCGCCAGTGTTTCACTTCTGGCGCCTCAAGTCTGTTCTAGTCACTCCTGCCAGCGGTCATTTATTGTAAAGATCTCTTCATTTGACCACTAAGTGCGCGTACGTTGCGACGTAGTCGAAAGGCTTGTGATACTGATAATCAGTTTACTTCGAGGGGCTCCAACAGCTTCGACGGGGCGAAAGTTGAACTAAGCGCAGGAAGCAACGGTCGACTGCTTCTCGTCTGCTTGTCGTCTACTTTTCCCCTAACTACACGCGGTTGATGGGAATCCTAAAATATGCAATACTTCAGATATTGATCCATTTTAAACAATCTAGAATTTGTTTTTTTACAAATATCTAGCTGTTTTAAAGCACCTTTATTCAACTATGCTCAATTTTATTGTTTATTGTGTTTTTAACAAGCTCGGCAAGGGGGTGCAGACGAAAGCAAAATCACGATTTTACAGGCACATCGTGATGCTCGGACAGCGATAGTCTTGATCCCCATCATGCCTGATTGTGATTAAAAGTTACCGTGTAGCAGCACCTAATCTGGATCATGGTTAATCCGTATCGACACTGATCGCGATGAAAGGTGTCCGTGTGACACAGGTATTACCTTCATCGTGTATTCGCGTCACGTGGGACCAAATTTCGCATATGCGCAACTAGTGAAATAGCCGCGAGTGCGCTATGAGTGTAGCTTGTAGTCATGTTCTACATGACACGCATATCAAGATTATTATGTTTGGACGTGTTATTTACCATCTTAGTCTGTTCACGTCATTTCATACCAAACTCGGTATATGTGGAGATAGCGAAACGGCCGTGAGCTCGCTTTGAGCGTAGCATGTAGTCATGTTTTATACTTGTGTCACCTGGGTCCTTTTAATCGCAATTAGGGCCATAAAAATCGGTTTTAGTTATCGCGATGAACTTTATGGCCACTGCTACACAGCCCAAACTAATCCGGTTCGAGCTTAGGTCTGATGAAATGCACCAAGTGGCACTTGCGTGCTTTAAAACAAGTCATTGGCAAAACTCAACATACGATATTTAAATAAAGGCGCCAATTTAGCAATATGTTATTTCTACAAGAAATGCTCGATCATAAAAAGTTTGCATGCCACTACAAAAATAATTTCATACGTCCTTCATTCGGTAGGATTTTCTTTGCACTCACCTGTACTGCTATGCGAGGAGCTTAACCTCCACTGTTATTTCTGGTGGTAGCTGCTCGCCACCGCCCAGTCGTAGCAAAACGGCAATCTCATTGTATACGCACCAGTTTCATTTCTAGCGCCTCAAGTCTCCGAGTTGTTCCTGCCAGTGGCCAATGATTGCAAAGGTCTCTTCACTCTACCACGAAGTGCGCATACAGTGCGACTTAGTCGAAAAGCTCGTGAGATGAATTGCTTCGAGGTGCTGTAACTGCTCTGATGGTGTGAGAGTTGAACTTGTCATGTGCTTATCCTCTGCTTCTCCCATAAATACGTGCGGTCATTACGAATATTAAAGTATGTTATATTACAGACATTTTTACAACTGAAACAGTTTAAAATTGCTTTTATAAGTAAATATCTAGCTTCTATATCTGTTTTCACAGACGTATGTTTGATTTTCTTGTTTTTTTTGCTTTCAACATGCTCGGCCATCGGGTGCAGACGAAGTAGTGATCTCTATGCCAGATCGCGATGCGCCGATCGCGATAGTCTTGATCTTGATAAGTCTCATTGCGATTAAAAGTGGCCGTGTATTAGCACCCTTTCTGGATCGCGGTGAGTCCAAATAGGCACTAATTGCGATTAAAATGCCCGTGTGATACTAGAATTACGTGACACGCATGTCATGATTATTATGTTTGGACGTGTCATTTACCTTCGTCGTCTATTCACGTCACGTGATACCAAATTCGGCATGTGTATCTAGCTCGCAAAACGGCCCTGATTGCGCTATGAGTGTAGCATGTAGACATGTTCTACATGATGCATATAATGATTTTTATGTTTGTAGGTGTCATTTACCTCAGTCGTTCATTAGCGACACGTTATATCAAATTTTGTATATGTGACGCTAGCAAACCGCCGCGAGCGCATCATGAGCGTGGCATGTAGTCACGACTTACGCGCCATGCATATCATCATTTCCACGTTACGGTGTGTCACATGTGTTTGTCGTGATGTCATACCATACCAGTTTTGCAACATGTCATGTGAACAAAAGCACCTCAAGAGCATCAAGACCATGAAATGTAAATAAGGACATGCATGACACACGTGTCATGATTTGCATGCCATGACTAGTCATAGCATGAGATGACACACACAAAGACTTACTGTGAAAGTGTCAATCTATATAAGCAGCTTTAATTTACAACTGACATGGGGACATAATGAACAAAAATAGAACCCAGAATATCCGTACCAATCCGAAAGTTATCAACATTTGGCAGTAGGACACGTCGTATTTGACTCAATCACGTGTTTTATGACGGCGCGCATAGCGTTCATATACAGACTTTTAGTACCGAACGTAAACGTACAGAGGCATGGAGAAGTTTGAAGTCACCAAAAAGTGTTTCGGTCAGTCCTTGTCAGGGTGACAGCGTCGTCCTGACGAAGAAAAGTAGACTTGTAAAAACGTTGGCTTGATAGATATTCTTTGTAATGATCTTTAGAACACCTTAGTCTATAACATGTATTTGAGTGACAGTTTCAGAAGTAAAGACTCAAATGACCACCACATAGCTTCATGAACAGGAAGAAGTCTATAACTACTTGACATTCGCTTGAACTACATGTCAGAAGTAAAAGATCCAAGACAAAACGAATTCAGCGCTTTCATTAAGCCCATTCTGCCGACAGCATCTTCAATGCTGTCTTGACGAATTGGTCTAGTGACACTGTACTTCTGTTAGCTCTGTCGGGCTCGTGGAGAAGTGGGTTTACGCATGCACTCATTCAAAATGAATACTTGCTAAAATATTTGGTTTGAATTCTTGTGCTAATCTGTTGAAACGTGAAAAGTGTACGCGAATCTTGAAATCGCCATGTCAACACTCTATATACAGCGCCGAAAAACTTGTGTTGCCCGATTTATTTATCTGCGTCGAGTGCATGACCACACGGTTGACTTGCTTGGCGTAGCTTACTGCGGCTTCCGTTCTCTGCCCATCACAACTTGCTCTCTTTATTTTTGCCGTAGACTACTTGCCGACCAAATCATGAATATTTCCATAAATAGTGGTCACTGGAGCGTTTTTGCAGCCGAGCAAAGAAGGGTGTACCCAACCGCTCGATAACATTGCCTAGCTCGTTTTTACTGAAGTCCTTCAATAAGTTAGATAGCATTGAGATGTTTCATGAAGCCGACGGCACGCGCAACAGGCTGATCTTTGACACATGACCTTCCCCGCCGTAATGGTTCCCGCACTCGGGGAGGAGAGCGCACGCTTCACCCGTTCCGCTATGCACGTTGTGTATTTAATTCGTTTTGGAAGGTCCAATAAGCCTTGTTTCTGTGCGTTTGGGTGCCGAAACAGGACGAAAGCAAGGTATATGTAAACTGATAGCGTAACTTTCATAGAAGCCTATGGATCCAGTAATCAGCGGCTCGTTGCCACCATCGCCATCTACATGAGGAGGGGACAACTAGCAGCAAAAAATAAAAAAAATATGATGTCACAATTGGAAGTGGTAGCGACGTCGCGTGTTTGTCCTACATGGCACAAGATTGAAATTTGCTTAATTGCTGATTTGCTACGTGCATTTATAATGCGCTATTTTTTTGCGCCCTAATTGTGTCTCGCTAATTGCATGCGAGATAGAAGACACACAAATACCAAAGGTTGAGGAAGCAAAGTCATTTTATTAGCCAAGTGACGTACTTGCAATATGCACGAGAAATTTTTCAGAGATATTGATTATAATGTGGGGTGTAACGTCCCAAAACCACCAAATGATTTTGAGAGACGCCGGAGTGGAGGGCTCCGGAAAATTCGACTACATAGGTTCTTCAACGTGCACCCAAATCTGAGCACACGGGCCTACAACATTTCCGCCTCCATCGGAATTGCAGCCGCCGCATACGGGATTCGAACCCGCGACAAGCGGGTCAAGTTTGCCGAGGTAATTGTGACACAACTCTTCACGAACACTATAGCATAATAGTTCGAAAACTCGCGTTGCCCTAACCTTGAAAACAACTGCAGCGAGACAGCACTTTTCAAAATATATCTTTGGCAACCTTAGAGGACATCGTCTTGTTGCTTAGCCTGTCGCGTTCACAGTCACCAAAAGTCAGAGCATGCCAGCCGTGTGCCAGAGAAAGCAGTCGGCAGTCACAGGAGCGGCTATCTACACATTCTGTGAGCTAGTTGAACTATAAAATGCACGTAAAAAATAAGTAAACTTCTGAAAGCATGCACGAAACCACCACGGAAAAGTAAGCGATGCCTCGTTGACCTCGTAATGCGCCGAACCAAACAACACGCCAAGCCAAAAAAAGTTTTGATAGCATAATTTCTTGATACGCCCGCATATCTGTTGGCCCATTATACCAGACGGCCTGCATGTTCTCACTGTTTCTGAAACCAAACGAAAAAAAAATGAGCGCTCAACCACATACCAAAGGCCAAACCTTTATTAATGTAATCTACTAATTTTTTGTAAAAATAAGATTATAACAACTGAAAATGAACATTCAATTACTTTTTTGTTTTCTTTATTTTATCCCCCCTCACCCAGTCGCGCTTCAATCGTCACGCAGTTGTTGATGTCTGTCGCAATAGGTTTCAGACCACTCTTCGTTCCGACTTTCGCAACCTATTTAGATTGCCATCGGCCATACCATGCTGAATGCGCCGGTTCTCGTCCGATCACCGAAGCTAAGCAGCATTGGGCTCGGACAGTACTTGGGAAGGAGCCTATTTAGAGTGACCATGACAAAGGACAGCGAGAAGTTAATTTGCATTCTGTGGGGCAAACAGAACCTAACAAGAAGAAAAGTGTGGTTGCACAGAATTTGACGGAAACGCTTCGAACTGTCGGCCACTGCACGACTATGCGACGCAAAGGCTCAAGAAAAATTACACGCGTGCATGCGCCGAGCTGCAATATCATTTAATTGGTGTGCACTGGTTTTCATGAACCACATTTGTCGAGATTATTCATTTCAGGGCTTTAGGAACCCAGCGACGTACCATTCAAGTAAATAAAGCGAGGGAAGCGCACTAACTCGCTGACAGATATCCGCATTGCGTTGCACACGATAAAAATTTGTCCGCCGGCGTGGTATGGCAGTTACTGCGGTTACGGCGCTTGGCTACTGACCGTAAACACATGGTTTCATCTCGGCCTCACCAGTCACATTTTCAATTGAGATGCAAATGCTCGAGCCTCGTATGTGCGCATTCACTGCACGTAATGGAATCTAAGGTAGTAGCGAAAGTACTGGAGCCCTCCACTACAGCCTGCCTTTTACTCATATCGTGGTTTTGTCTCGTAAAACAGTAGCAATTATTATTATTATTATTATTATTATTATTATTATTATTAGAGCGGTAAAAATCAGGAATTACAGAAGTGAGTTCTATTATTAGACTTTGCTGTCTCTGTGAGCGTAGTTATCTTCGTTTTTCAACATGTTCAGAAAGTCGTTTCCAACACTGCTACGAGAGCAATAGTGTGTTCGTTTCGTAAAAAGCAAACACACCAATAAAGTCCAGCGTTGTCGAAGAATTTTAACTACACCATGGTGCTGCACGCAGTTCGCGTTTGCAACACGAACAATTTCGAGGATCGGTGAGGACCCGATCAATAACGCCGCTCTAAAATATCACGGCACTTGCGTTGACTCATAGCACAGAATATCATTATACATGCACAAGTTGTCAGGCGCAGTGACAAGACTGTTGGAGCACTCATTTCCACAAAATTTGAGTTTCGACACACGTGCGCAGGATGTTTACTTTCAGCGACGTACGTGTTTCAAAAACGCCAAGACGAAACTTTTTCGATTTGGATGGTTGTCAGTCTCCTTATTTCGATGCATTCTTCAACCAAAGTGACCGCTATATGTACACAGCAGATTTACAAGCAAAAAAGGCGTAGAGCATTCACATTAAGCGCACGCAGTCGACAACAACGGCTCCTGCCTTGGCCAACAACGACCAAGGCAGGAGCCATGGGCAGGCACGGATCAACTCGCCTCGCGTTGTCTTCGGTCCCGGCTTGTTGTTGTTTACCGACAAGGGCTCCGACTATTTTGTGAAATGGGAGCAAAATAACACGCCTTCGTTTTTAATATTATGTGCAGCTAAATTAAATGTAAAAATGCAATGTAATACGAGCGCGAATAAACGACATGTAAATGTACTGAATGTAAGCGATCAAAGATTTTAAATGCGAAGCATTTCTTAGGGAACTGCGGCGACATTGAACGTATCTATCTATCTATCTATCTATCTATCTATCAATCTATCCACCTACAACTTTAAGCTCTCTTGGCCGTTTTGATAATGTTATCGCTACCGAAATTAGAATGACACAACAAGACTGTATGACGAGCGTAAATGAGTGTTCATAACATGAAAATTATGACATGCATGTCATTATTGTCATGATTTACATATCATACTTTCGCTGTTCTTACGGTGGTTTTGTTCACATGACATATTGCAAAACTGGAATGGTATGACATAACTGCATGGCGAACATTAGTGACAGAACCTAACGTGAGAATCATGATATGCGTGCCATGTAGGAACATGAACACATGTCACGCTCTTGATGCGTTCTTGGCGGTTTTGCTAGCTTCACATATACCAAATTTGGTATCAAGTGACGTGAATGAACGACGAAGGTAATGGACACATTCAAACAGAATAATCATGAAATTCGTGTCATGTAAGTCATGAACACATGCTACGCTCATGGTGTGCTCGTGGCCGTTTCGCTAGCTTCTGATATACCAAATTTGGTGTTACGGGACGTGAATACCAGAACACAAATGCCAGGCGCAAACATGATAATCATGGAATGAAATTCATGTATGGCATAGTTTACGTCCACCTCGTAAGGTTGTGCTAATTTTAAAGTGAGATGCCAAGCTTCCTTATTGGCGCTTCGCATATCAGCGATTCCCAATGTACGTTGGATCTGCCATTTTTTCTTCGTCGTTGACGTTCGGTGACATGGCGTCTGGCATCGTGACCGGAGTCTTTCCGCAGACCAACCTTTACTGCGTCATCAGCGCCATTTCGTGTACGGTCGTGCTGTATGCAAAAGTCCCGTACGGAAGAATGACATCCCACGTCTTGGGCTCAACGTTGACGTACATGACCAGCATATCGGCCATTGTCTTATTTTGACTCCCAATGAGACCATTTGTCTCTGAGTAGTAGACGGTGACTTGTCCGACTGAATTTCAGGATTGCCTGAGTTAAGTCTGCAGTAAGGGCCATGCCTTTGTCGGTAATGAGCTTGCCCTGACGCAGGAAGATGTTTTTGTCGAACAATTTTGCTACCTGGGTGACTCTACTTGTGGGCAAAGACCTCGTCTTGGCGTGGCAGGTGAGTTAGATAGTTGCTACGATAATAAATTTTTTTCCAGAATTCGATGTGGGGATTGGCCTCAGTAGGTCCATGCTGATTTGCTGGAATGGCCAGTCAGGTGAATGCTTGGGCTACAGAAGTCCAGCTGGCCTAGTCAGTAGTGTATTCCCTCACTGACAATCTCGACATGTATGGGGTGGTGCCAGTA
This sequence comes from Rhipicephalus annulatus, assembly GCA_013436015.1. NCBI lineage: Eukaryota > Metazoa > Arthropoda > Arachnida > Ixodida > Ixodidae > Rhipicephalus > Rhipicephalus annulatus. Next base: position 177,746 of record WOVY01000097.1, on the reverse strand, counting down.
GTATTTTTTGTGTATCCTGCTGAGTGCGCGGGAAAATCCAAGATGCCCACCAGTCAGGTCGTGATACAGAGCATCCACTACTTCTTAGCATAACGCTGAAGTTATTATGAGGAGATAGTTGGCCCAAAGTAGCCAGACGTTTTTCTTTAGAAGAATATCATTCCGCTAGAAAAACAATGCCGTCTCTCACTTGAGTACTTTCGGAACAAGGATAACCTTGCCCAAGAGATGTTCCACAAGGCCCTTCACTTCGGGATCGGCTCACTATCGTCCGGCGAAGAGATCGGCGCTTCAGGTTCCCAAGTAGTCGGCATTTTCGTCATCCTGCGGTGGTAGATCAACGGGGGCGCGGGACATAAAGTTGGCTTCAGAGTGCCTTCATTGAGACTTGGACGACGTTATTGTCAAATTATTAAAGTCGCAGACGCTGACTTGCGAGACCATTTGAAGGTACCTTCGCTTTTGCCAGCAAACAGAAGGCGTGATGGTCGCTCACAACTTCGAAAGGTCTGCTGTAGAGGCAGGGGGCAAACTTAAAAGTAGTCCAGATGATGGCAAAAAAGACCTTTTTGTTGTAGAATGGTTAACTTCTCAATGGGCAGTTTTTCGGACATCTGAATAAAGTCAGAACGTCCACCACGTCCTAATCATGTCTCCAGGAGACATTCGAAGGATACTAATGTCGGATTAAATTTTACATCCGTTTGGCTTTCTCCAGCGGACGTCCTCGAGACGTAATGTGAATATATATATATATATATATATATATATATATATATATATATATATATATATATGTATATATATATGTGTGTGTGTGTGTGTGTGTGTGTGGTGTGTGTGTGTGTGTGTGTGTGGTGTGTGTGTGTGTGTGGTGTGTGTGTGTGGTGTGTGTGTGTTGTGTGGTGTGTGTGTGTGTGTGTGTGTGTGTGTGTGTGTGTGTGTGTGTGTGTGTGTGTGTGTGTGTGTGTGTGTGTGTGTGTGTGTGTGTGTGTGTGTGTGTGTGTGTGTGTGTGTGTGTGTGTGTGTGTGTGTGTGTGTGTGTGGGTGTGTGTGTTGGTGTGTGTGTGTGTGTGGTGTGTGTGTGTGACGTATGAACCGATGATTGGTAGAGGCCCGAGAAGGAAGAAGTGACAATATAATAAACATCAGGTATGAGCCAGGCCACGTCTCCCGCATATAGCGTCACACGAGTCGGCAGGAGAAAGACCTGCCAGCCCCTTCATCAGTCATTCATCATCGACGCAGTTCCCCACAAGACGCCCTCACCCCACATTGACTAACGAATCATCTCCTAGCAGTACACAGCGATTAGCACTATGACGGAACCGCCCTCACCACACATTGACTATTGAATCATTTCCTAGCAGTACACAGCGATTAGCACCATGACAGGAACCATCAGCTGACCTTGACATCCCAAAGTACACCGGATAAGCGGACGATGAACCCGTACAGGACTTGTTCAACCTGTTCGAGCTCCACGCCGCCACTGCATCCTGGTTGGAACGGGAGATGGTCACATACTTGAACGACTATAGGTCACCGGTGAGGCATTCAAATTTTACCTCACCCACATATTTGAAAACAACTAATCATGGCAAAAAATCAAAGAAGAAATGTTCATACGATATAAAGGTTACGATGAAAATTCGCTTACAACCCGTGATTTGAAGGCAATCGATTTCAGTTGTCACAACCACCAGCAGTCGTCAAGCAGTAATACACCCAAATTGAGTCGGCCATTCCCATTCCGACAAGACCAATTTAAACATACGCTCACTGAAAGGCATCAAGATATGTTTCCTCAAAGAATATTCCACCGTGTTTTGCTACGGCATGAAAATCAACCTTTACATCATTACTTCACCATAGGACTTGTTTTACCGAACCATCTAGTGCAATGTACTCCCCGCCTCGTACACTTGGCCCACCACCTGGTTTTCAGTCACTTGGCTCTTCAGTTACTTACAGCGCCCCCTCATGACTCACACGCTCGCTTCCGTTGGTATAGAGCTGAGGAACTCCGAAGATACACAGCCAAGCTCCAAATTTGCGCAAACAGAGAGACATTCTCAAAAAAAAATTGACCAAATCAAGCGTTTCTTGGTGTCCCCATCGAGTTCCGGGCCACTTGAGAGTCCGACCAACACAGTATGCTTGGAAGGATCAGCTCTCAAGCACTGCCCTGTGCCACAAGCGTCTATTAAGAATGGCGTTGAAAAGACTCCAAAGACCTTGCTGTCGATTCTGGTGCACCACCTTCATTTTCTTTCGAGATTCACGACAACCCAACGACTCCCAAATATTTACAGATGACATCAACTATCAAATAAAAGCAGGCTCGTGTTACTAAAGAAGTACCACCTCGTCAGATTCCACAACATCAGCAGTGTCATCAAGAACTCAAGGAACGCCGGAAATTATGGCAGTTACATCAAGCACAACGACGAAATAAACTCAAATCACAAGCAGAATTGCGGCTGAAGGATGGTCGTCAGAAGCAACACCAACTAAAGGAAAGACCAAGTCAACATCTGAGCCATATTTGTAGAAGGAAACGTCAAGCAAGTCTTCTGTACCAGATATCAAGGCATCATGTACGATCCTACCGACGGAGATACCACCACAGAAAACCACCAAACAGATTGAATGCAACAATTTGTAAAATGCAGGAACACAGACATCGTATCATCAACTTCGGTTCTCACAAACGCAAGCTGGAACCTATGCTTCTGTCTTCGCCATTACACAAAATAGAGCGCCAACGACAAAAAAAGTTACGCGTACGACGTCCGACCTTCAAATGCTACGAGGACGTAAAAACCTCGTTCGTTCTTCGCAGCTGCTGAAGCCGTGTCATGGTCAGTGCAGTTGTGCAGGACGCGGTTATCTTCTCGAGAACGCCACAGTCAGCGTCGCTCATCAGAACTCCTGCGTTAACCGGCCTGCTGCACTCTCCCCTGAAGTCTTTGAAAGTTTACAGAACACCCTTGGAGCATAGAACCAATTGTGAATTTTGACATATGTGACTTTGCGACCTCCCCTTGTTTACTTTTCTTGTTCGTAATCCACGCCATCTTACGGGGGGAAGGGGAATGATGTGACGTATGAAGCGATGGTTGGTAGAGGCCGAGAAGGAAGTGACAATAGAATAAACATGAGGTATGAGCCAGGCCACGTCTCCCACATCTAGTGTCATATATATATATATATATATATATATATATATATATATATAGAGAGAGAGAGAGAGAGATGTTCTATCGTTATGGTAACATCAAGAAAATTTACGGTAACTTGCGAGTATGTGTGTGTGAAGTGTATATTCGGATGTACAGCAATGTAAGTGTCGATAAAGCTGAGAAGTTCGTCCTCGCTGTGGGTCCAAATAAGAAAGATGTCGTCTATGTATCTTCTGTATAACATTGGTTTCAAGGAACTTTGTGCAAAAAAATCAGATTCTAGCATTCTCATAAATATGTTGGCATATTTAGGTGCCATTTTAGTGCCCATAGCGGTCCCGCTGATTTGTCGAAAATACTCTTGGTTAAACTCGAATGAATTTAACTTGAAGTGAAGACTTACTTATGAAGCGACCACCACGAAAAGACCCACAACGAACAAACCTCTGCTTGACTTGCAGCACAAACTTCCCCAATGTAAACAAAATCCTTGAACGACCTTACAACATTCTAGAACAAAGTGAACGTCTGAAACGCGCATTCCCATCCGCTCCAGGCGTCGTTTACCGACGACCACGTAACCTCAAAGACACCCTTGTCCACTTCCGAATTAACACATAACCCCCCAACAATTCATGCCGCCCTTTTTTAAAGCCACGATGTCTTATATATATATATATATATATATATATATATATATATATATATATATATATATATATATATATATATATATATGTGTGTGTGTGTGTGTGTGTGTGTGTGTGTATGTGTGTGTGTCACATGAGAAGGCAAAGTTTTTAGGCAGCATTAAGAAATTAAGATGCGCAAATGCAGTGTGCGTCTGCCCGGCTATAACCATGTTGCTTGATGGGGCGCGCTACCCGCTGCTCGAGAGACGACTGCCTCTTGAAGGGTTGCGTTTGACTCGATTTCTCTCGTGTGTGAAGTATGCCTGTGTTCTGCAAGTGCTGCTGATTACGAAGATGCGCTACACTCAAGCGAGGACATATGGCTTCGTATCATGGAGCATTCGCCAGGTAGGCACCAAACTGCTGCTGTCCATGCTCTGTTACCTCTGCGTTCACCACGTTTTCCGTACCATGTGCATGATAAGTGGGCTTTGGTGTACATGGCAAGCCCGTTTTTCTGTAGCATTTCATCAGGGTAAAGGCAAAGTTGTGCGAACTTAAGCACGGACGAGTTTTTCTTTTGTACGGAATGTCAAGCAGGGAGCGCATGTACGCGTAGCGGGAATTCTGCGGCAGATTTGAGCTGAGTTGGGATGGCACCCGCCTCGGTCACCAGTGGTGTTGGAGAGGGGCCCTGCTCACGAGTAACCACTATTTTCGTTTAATAATTCTGGGCCGTTTCTCAGCTACAGGCGTTGATCATGGCTAGGGCGCGCAAGCAAGTCATACTTTTTGTGGGCTATTGTTGTGAACGTGTCTACGGCAGTTTGATACGCTGTACGTTTCATTTTAAGCAGCTACGGTACTGTTATCCGTTATGACTATACTATTAGAGAAGTTTTTTTCCTTGCGAGTGGCCGAATGTATGCCGGTATGTGCATCCGTGCCGGCACGCGTCTTTATAAACTATCGTGATACTCGAGTTGATGCGTGTTCGTGTGTAGCGTGTTGCATCGTCTTAGGTGTGGCTCGCAAAGGTTGCCTTACGCTTAGGTGTTCATGAAGCTCGTTTAGAAAATTCAAAGTTGTGGTATACAACTGCGACATAGATTGCCTGATGCGGCCGCAACCCGTACATTTCAAGCTATTCGTTAAACGTTAACTGCATTTTCTAGCGAATATTTCATGGCTAAATGCGACCGAATTCTTATACCTTACTCTGCCAGCACCAATTCGGTCATTAGTCTAAGCGTTCGAGCACCATCGATTTTACCCTGCTTGTTTCCACTATGTATACAATTTGTTATTTTGTGTTTCGGTTTATTAAATATTGTATCCGCCTGACTAAACCTTGGTGTTCAAACAATGCTAAAGGTATTTCCACTTTTTTTCATTAGACAGCTGTGTTGCTTAAGTTAGGGCTACTGCAATTTTAGCCAACGAGAATGATTGAAAATAATGACCATAGGTTAGCAGCACACAATAGTACATCAGTGACAATATTTTTGACATTATAGATATAATTGTTTCAATGTGAGCAGCTTGAAGAAAGCTACATTAGTTGCATTTGAAATCAAACTCATATTTTAGTTTTATATGTTACCTGCAATGGATACTTGATGAAAGTGCATATCATTATATTGCATGTGGTATTATTGAATATGCATGTGAACGCACTACGCAAGAGTGCAATTCAAGCATGGTTTTGATATATCTGCGATGTGGAAATTGGATAATATTTCATAAGGTTGCAACTGTGTTCGCCAAGAACGTCAAGAAAGTTTTTCTTGCAACCTCTCTAGTTTGTGTACATCCTGCTAGTTTAAGACACATTGTTTCAAATCATTTTAAATGAACTGAAAAATTCAGTTTTGCTTAGAAAATCATGTCACTAATTATTTTTTTTGTTTACACCACAGCCTATGCAAGCTCATTGTGAAAAATGAGTGTAAAAGAATTCCGGACAAGCCTGTCATCCGTGGTAGCTCATGGAAAAGTTGGATGCAGATGTACAACACCTGCGCATGGCTTCTGTTTTCTATGGAAAGGGAACTTAGCTGAGCCACCTGGTTTCTTTATGCAAGCAGCTCGCATGTTCAGAATGTTCAAAATTAGACTCTTTGTTTTTTTAAGCCAAAGCTCTAAGGTATGTGTGCATTAGCCACCTTCGCAGAGAGCCGTGTGTTCAGGGGGACACAATGTGCAACAATACTTATTAGTGTCAGCCGTGCCGTTGAATAAGATTCAATATTGAACTTAATAAAGACTGAAGCAGGCCCCCATGTATGTATTTAAAATTTGAGCCAGTCACAATTCTGCATAGATGCAAAGAATTCTTGCACGCCTGTGCTTAGATATCCTGCAAAAAAGTTTAGCTGTAGCTTGCATCATTATGTATGCAGGACAGTGAGCACTTCCACACAGCTACTATTCCTTGATGAGCCGCATATAATTTGACCATGGGCTCAAGCCATAATCAATCATTATAATGGTTACCCTTTTACTGCCGGCTGGTGATAGCTAGCAGTGACTGCTCGTCTCACCAGGGAGTAATCATGGAAATTATGTGTAATTATGGAAAATCAGTTAGACGTTGGAGTGGGATATCTCAGAGCATAGACATGCTCGAAGAACTTTTTCAAGTGTGATTTTGTAGAAACACAGCTGCCACAAACTTTTCTATGTGAACATGCCCACTTATTATAGCCACTGAAATTTTGTTATTGTTAGTTTGTTAGGCAGCTGACATGATTATTGTCTTACTTCGTGTTCCCCTGAACACATAACTAATCTACAAAGATGGTTTTCTATCATTAGGGCTGAAATTTTATTGCGAGCACAAAGCACATCTCTGAATGTGTCAGCGATGCTTCCTAATTTTTTAAGGCATATATTTTTGTGAACATCTACTTAGTAAGATGCCCTGAAGATTCGCATGTTATGTTTTATTTTTTGTGTCTTATGAAATTAGTCACTTTTTAAATTCAACTTTTTGCATTGTGATAAGTTCTAGTTGATCAATACTTTTATTTTCATTCTAATGTTGACTAAATATTTTCTTTTATAAGTTCTAGTTGATCAATGCTTTTATTTTCATTCTAATATTGAGTAAATATTATCTTTTATGTTTTTGTAACCTTAGTTTATTGTCTTCTGGATTTTAATGCCGTAAGTGCAATCATGTGATTTTCTACAGTCACACTTAATCATACCTAACTTTGCCAATACTTAACCATGTGTATTATGTTGCAGTTATAAACCCTGTTTCCCATTGGTAAGGATAACTGACAGAAGGCATTCTGTGAAGTTGTAACTTGAGTCCGTGGATTAAATAGGGAATGGTGACGTTTTTTAAAGCCACGGAAAGCGAGTAGGAACGCAGTTAGAAGCAGAAAGTGGCGTTGCTACTCCATGTCGCAGGGCCAGAAGCTATCGAAGTATTTGACCCTTTTGATTGCACGGCGACAGAGAAGGAGAGCTCTTACACGGTTCTTTGAAAGTATTAAAGCGCAAACCAGACCCACACGAATTAAACTTTTGAATGGTAGTAAGGGCTGCAGCGCTAGCACGAAGGTGCTAAAAGAAACGTGAAATGAAAGGCGAGGCAAGGAAAGCAAAGAGAACAACACGAGCGCTGTTTTTTTTTTTCGTGTTGTCCTCTTTGCTTTCCTTGCCTCGCCTTTCGTTTCACGTTTCTTCTAGCACCTTCGTGCTCGCGCTGCAGCCCTTATCACTATGAATTCTAACCAACTAGCCCAAATAGCCGTTCTTCTTTTGAACGGTACTTATTTCTTAAGCGCGTCCAGACGGATAGCGAATCTTTTGAAAGCTTCTTAAGAGACTGGTAGTTAAAGCGCATAATTGCGATTTCGGAGTTTTGCGGAAATCCATGACAAGGGATTAGATTATGTTCGAAATTTTCGATGACCAGCTTCGAGAGTGCCTACTCAGAAAGGAGTGGCTATTGCTGGAAGATATCATTAAAGCAGCACAATCCACAGAAATATCAGCAAATAAGAAAAGAAACTTGCAAGCTCCGGAAATAAAAGCTGTTGAAGCCGTCAGCAATGAAAAAGTCTCAAGAAAGGACACGACATCGAACCAAAGAGCCTGCAACAAGTGCAAGAGGTGGCATGAACCGAAAAAATGCCTGGCGTACGGTCAACGATGCAGCAAATGCGTCCGAAATAATCACTTCGCAGTAGCCTGCAGAACGAAGGAAGCGGTAGACGATGTCAAAGAGATGGGCAACAACTCGTCGAGCACGCAGTATGAAGTATTGCAAGTTTATTCCAGCAAGATTGTGCAATGGATGACAAACGCAACTGTGAAAAACAGCAAACTGAAGCTCAAAGTAGAGTGTGGCAGCTTGGGCTAGTTAGTATGACATGACGATAGTTATAACGCGAGAACAGAACGACCACACAGAGACAAGATGGAGTCATGTCCCTCGTGTCCTTCGTGTTCTTCTTGTCTCTGTGTCGTCGTTCTGTTCTCGTGCTATAATAATCGTCATCTCAAAGTAGACACAGGATCACAGGTAAACTTGATTCCTCTGCATTGGCTCAAGAATTTCGGGTGCCAGAAGTACGAGCTACAGAAGAGCAAGGCGACGCTACGTAGCTACAGTGGTCAAGCCATCAAGCTATCAAGCATCTCGGAGCAGATACGATCCCTGTTGCATACCAAGGCAAGACTGTGAGCCTGAAATGTTTTGTGGTGCTAAAAGTATGTGCCCTACTCAAATTTGCTGCGTGTGAGGACTTTGTCCTCGTCCGCCGCACCGTAGACGTGACAGTTGTGCTGTCTCAAGCTGGACCGGGAGAGGCAACGATTCGAGAACGCGTCACGAAACACTAACCAAACATGTTTTGCGGCTTGGGATGCATGCAAACGCCGTACAATATAGTGCTTCGCCAAGAAACGCGTCAAGTCAATCAAAACCCACGTCGAGCGCCCCATCTCCTGAAGCAACCGCTAAAGGATGAGTTACAGAGTATGTGCGACCACAGCATCATCGCAAGGGTTGATGAACCGACTGAGTGAGTCGTTTGGTCATAGTTAGAAGAAAAAAGTGGCACTCTGAGAGTTTGTATAGATCCACGGAACGTAAATGAATGCCTCAATTGTGAGCACTTTGAAATGCCCAAGCGTGAAGACATCGAAGCCGACCTGGCAGGCGCACGTGTCTTTTCGAGATTAGATGCCAACTCTGGTTTCTTTCAGATTCCGTTAGGGGAAGGGAGCTCTCGTATTTGTACATTCAGCCCGCCATTCGGTCGTTTCAGATTTCATCGCCTGCCCTTCGGTTTAGTGTCTGCACCAGAGGTGTACCAGAAACTAATGCCGCCAGTATTTGATGGCCTTTCAAGTGTGATACGTCAATAATGTGCTCATATGGGGCTCGAATTTAAGAGAGCATGAAGAGTGTTTGAGCGCTGCGTTGGACGCGTCTCAAAAACATGGATCACACTAAACGCTGAGAAGTGTGAAATGGGCTCGAAGTAAATATTTATTCTAGGTGATAAGATCAGTGAAGAAGGCACACAGCCATCACCTGAACTTATCAGCAGCGTCTTGCAAATGTCAGAACAAAGCAGAAAGCAAGGGCTTCAGCACGTTCTAGACATGGTTACGTATTTCGAAAGTACGTGCCTCATATTTCACACAGAATTACTCTTCTCCTGAACTGTTGAAGCACGATAGAGACTTCACATGGGGACCCGAGCATACAAAAAAGTTAGAAGCCATTCAAGAGGCTATAACAAGTTCACCTGTGCTTGCGGTATAGGATCCTAAAAGACAATGCAAAGTGTCTACAGACGCCTCATGATTAGGGCTTGGCGCTGAATTCTTCCAAAAGCATGGTTTAGATTGGCGACCAGTGGCATGTAGCTCAAGGCGCTTCACAGAATGCGATAAACGATACTCGCAAAATGAAAAGGATACATAGGCACTTTCTATGGCTGTGAAAAATTTCACGACTTTATATAGGGCCGAAGAGTTCTCATAGAAACAGATCATCGGCCGTTGATTTTGATATAAAAATGCATTGGTGACATGCCTCCCAGACGACAACGCCTGTTCTTCCGAACGATGAGATACGAATACCAGTTTGCTTTTGTTCTGCGTAAACTTCTAGTCTTGCCAGACATGCTATCTAGGGCTCCAAATCCCCACTGCAACGTGACAGAAGACGATGATAGCGATGTGGAGGTACATGCAGTATCAGTCCAATTCAGTCTGGTCAGTGATAAAACCAGCGCGAGACTGGTCGAAGAGACCGCAACCAATGAAGTTCTCACAGATGCGATCGGAGTAATTCAATCTGAGCACAAGCAACCGCTTACGGGTCCGTAAAAAGATTACGGCTCAAGATTGTAGACCATTAGAAAGCAGCTGTTATATGAAGGAGCCAAAGTGGTCATACCATGGTGATTACGATAAAAAACGCTGAGTCGAATGTATGAAGGCCACTTTGGTATAAACAAATCACCCGCAAAAGCAAGGCTTTTGATGTTCTGGCCAGGAATGACTCAAGATAATAGGAACATAATCACCAAATGCGAAACTTGCAAGATCACTGCATATGCCCAACATGGAGAATAACTTCTCATGAAGAAATTCCGCATTCTTCATGAATTTGTGTTGAGGACAGATTTATGTCAATATGCAGGTAAAATGTACTTGGTGCTATACGACGCGTACTCCAATTATCCCTAGGTTCAAGAGCTACAGGGTACTTCAGCACAAGAACTAATACGCAAAATGACGTCCATTTTTGCTAGGCACGGAGTACCAATTGAAGTTCTCAGTGACAAAGGGGCACAACTTGCATCTAGAAAGCTTGCGCGCTTCGCGGCGTCGTACGACTTCAAGCATACCACGTCGAGTCCGCGCTTTCCACGCTTAAACGGACTCGCGGAAAAATGCGTACAAGTGCTAAACCATATTCTGAAGAAGACCCAACATTCAGGAGGTGACTTTTACCAAGGCCTTCTGAATTAGCGCACAAGCCCTCTGGAGAGTGGTAGTTCCCCCTGATGAACTTCTAAAGAATCGCCACCTCAGGACTGTTCTTCAGTGACTTTAATCCACCTGGCAACCAAAAAGCTCACAAAATGGCCTAAACGTGGTTCACCGAAGGGAATGCTTTCAAAACTTCAGGCAGGTGACATCATTCGCCTCAGAGATAAGAAGGTATAGGTCGAGAAAAGCGACGGTGATTGAGCAGGTTGCACTTCGTTCTTACAGAGTACTATCTGAGAACGGTAGCAGTACAGGCGAAATAGACAGCATCTACGACCCACGTCGGAAGCCTTCAGTTTTAGAAACCTATGCCGATGATGGGATGACAAAAGATGTGCAGTCAAGACCCAATTCGGAAGTGCCGCGAACGACTGATCCAGATTACCTATGACAGCGCTCGGTTCGTTAACTTTCGTACCGACCCAGTAGAACCAGACATCACCAGCAGACAGCACTTCCGACACACAGCCTGTTCGAAGATCTCTGAGAACATGTTCCGCCGAAGTTGGTGTGCTACGACAAGCAGTTCAAGCAGATCTTCGAGATGCAGTATTGACCAACGCATCATTTTCAAGAAAGGGAGGTGCAGCGGACCTTATGTAGTTGTCAAGCAACCTTGGGCTGCGTCCCATTACCGGCGGTTTAATAATAAAACGGCACTTGCTTATGAGACGATACAGTTGCTGCAGCGTCGTGTGGTCTCTCGAGTCACGGTGCGTCTGTTCTCATAGCGTGACTCAGGACTAGCGTCGGTTTACACTGGCTGAGGAAAGCCAAGGTACTGCTGGATTTCCTGGCGCACAACGTCGGGAATGGTATCCACTTGAGGTGACAATGGAAAGAGAAATTTTGCAGCTCCTCCTGCATGATCACTCTGATCATTCACGCAGGTCAGTGGAACAGATTACTCAGATTTGGTTGAAGTGTGGCATGGAATGGCAAGTTTATGACTGGTTGCGCATGTCTAGTCTTTTGTCTGCCCATGGCACATTCGAATGAGTTGTCTGTAAAATTCTACAAATTTTATGTGTTGCTGGGCTTACCAAATCATTTTGACCAATATTTTACAACATATCCCATTCAATAGTTCCTCGATATCGCTCTACCGCCCTGTACACCCTTGTTCTTGTGAATTGTCGGCTTGACATGCGCGAGTCTCGCACCGCCCACAGTAAAATTTTAATAACTACTCAAAAAAAACAATTGTTGAAATGCTCACCATCTAAGTGATTGGTCGCGCAGTCTTCAACCTTTATTTTCTTAGCAGCTTGGCTACATCCCATTGTAGGACTCTCTAACTTCAAATACCAATCTTCCTGCACTGAGAAAGGACAAATGAAACATATAAAAGTCTCGCTGTGAGCAAGAAAGAGAGTCACTGGGCGAGTAAACAAATAATAGTGAGTGCGTGTGCGTCAAGAACGACAGCAGTGCTTTAATATAAATCCAGCGCCGACATTCTGTCTTTTCTTCTCGAGGCGCTGTCATGCAATCTAGCACACTCGCTCACACCAACTGACGCTTGCGTGCTTCATGAAGCTGAAGACACAAGATTAAAGTATTTGTTCGTATTCACTAGTCAGCGCTGTTATTTGTTTTGTTTTAGCACCGTAAGTCTTACGCGACGGTCGCTCAAGGAACGCCCGCTGAACGGCACAGGAATTCCGGATGAAGAACGAATGCTTGTCGAAAGAGCGAACAAAACAATAAAACTTGTTATTTCTCAATTTCGGCGTGTTCGGGGTACAATAACGGCCTCCGAAGTTCTAAAGACGGTTGTTTTAGTGCCATTCGTCTAGCACCTTATCTCATTGGTGTGTGCCGATATAACAAGACAAAACTAAAAAAAATCCTTTTCCTCATTTTCACGCGTGACGTTTCTTCGATATGAATGGAGATGTCAATATTACCCGCTTAGTTAGGGATGCCATGTAATCGAATAATTAGGTTTTTTACCTTGGAAACGAGAACAAATCAACCCCGGCCTATAAGTGGAAGCTAGCGCATTCAGGGTATTCTAGTGTCCACAGCCACGACGTTGTAAAAGTATTGACATGTGATCTCCTCCTCTTTGTGATGCTCGCGCCAAAAAACCAACCGAGCTAGCATATTATCATGAAGAATAGGAAGATTTCAATTTTGAAATGCATGCCGGACGCGCTTTGAAGTGGTGTTTGCAAATATGCGTCAATGGTCATTAAACCTGCAAGGCCACAACCAACAGCTCTCTTTTTTGCCGAATTCTGTTTTCAGGTATGACAATGAATCTCTGACAATTGAGACAATGGCGTACAATCTTGAACGTAATAAAGGCAACTTCCCTCACATCTATAGTCTGTGTCACACTTAGGGGAAATCTCGTAGCACGTGACATCGTGATGTAGCCATGATGCGGCCAGTACGGCAGTCGCGCGCCGGCAGCCCTCACGCGTGCGCAGATGCATCGGGAGCTTAATGCTGAACACTTGAACGGTCTGCCACGGCGGCGCGCGATCGCCACAATGTCACCCAACGGGCGAATTTTTTTGTTACTGAAAGAACTGGGCCGATATCGCTGATCGCGTCACTGTACGCCTCAATACCCTCCAAAGTGAGTGCCATCAACGCTGCCGCTCGACATAGGATGGGGTATTAAGTTAAGTTGGAAGCTTTACGCGTTAATTTCATCCTAGCGAGTGAGTGCTGCCTAAGGTTATTAACCTCGTCGAAAAGAAGCACGTTCGGGTCGTTATCTTGACCTACGGCATTCCTGAACTTGTTCTCGATTGTTTTATTGTATTGAATCCGCATAGCTGCGTGGCAGTCGCTTTAGAGTGCATTGCTTTTTTTTTTTTGCCGCGAAATAAATATCCCGAATGGTACGGTCATAATGGCTTTCCTCGTCGAAGCGTACTGCGGTGCACACACAAAGCATAAATATATGTGAACGCACTCAGTACCACAGCGTTTCGAAAGAGCAAACAACATGCGTAGTCAAACACTGTTTTTAGAATCCCATTATCCCCAATGAATGCGGATAGGTCGGCAACGCACAAGGTATAGTTCAAAATATCGACATGATTCCCGCCTGAACGATGAAATCAACCGGCTGCCCGAATATGTGGCCTGCGCGCGCCGCTGTGCGAGACAATGTGGTTTAACAATACGCTGCCCAAGTGCCTCCGCATGCACGAGCTACTGCCGGCGCGTGAATGCAGCCCTGGCCGCACCGCGATGGCATGCGCTCTGAGAGTTCCTCTATGTGTGAAACAGACTGTACACACCTACGTCTTATTTTAAAATATACATAATCAGGTTGTTTGCACATTCATTTTTTGTTGTGAAGGAGGATCTCGCGCGGAAGCTGAAAAGTTCTGCTTTTCGGTGCTCATTTAAAACCCCATAAGCTCGAATTAGCAACCACAACAAGAAAGAGAGAGGTGACAGTGGCACAACCAGCAGCCGTGCCAGTGCCCCCATGTACGTAGCGCACTGTGGCACACCGCCGGTAACTTTTACTCCAACTTTCCGGATTATGTGGCCGGCAGAAGTCCGCACACATGAAGTCACAGAAAAGCAACGCTTTTCAAAAATGAAAACACCGCGAAGTCACGGTACAAACAACGCATCGAACCGCCAGCTTACCCTCGCCAGAGCGAGGCGATATCTCATTATCCAACCATGCACGTCAGAGTGATTGCAGTGCTCGCGCCTCTATTGGTGGGCCTTGCGCCCAATATTTAAAGCTTCATCAGTGAGCCCACCCCGTATAGCAGCTGTTTCTTTTTGTTTTATTCCTGCAATTATTCGTTTATATTCTAGCGTTAGTGAATGATTGACCTTTCATAGATTTTCGTAATTCAATGACCTTGCAAAGATACTTATAATATTTTATTGCGACTGAAATTATATGAAGACTCTCAGCTGGATTTTGCCACTGGCGTCGCGTCACCGTGATTTACTGTATATGTATACTTATCTATTTATATGAAAAGTAAAAAAAACAGAAGACTCCGGCGCGCAGAATAGAACGTCAGACCTCTCAATTGTGAGTGCGAGGCGTTAGCCACTTCGCCATGAAGCACCTTCTTCAAGGTTCAAATGTCAAGCTATTTAAATATACCACTTTCCACTAGGGATTGGCATCTGGGAAGAAACTATCGTGTTTTCAGCATCACCAGCGAGATGGCGCAATGAGCGCGTGTCACCACATTGGCACGATGCGGCGGCGCGCGCTCTCATCTCTTACGCGTACTTTACCTTGTGGCGAGAGGGCAAGGTGGGCGCTCAAGTGTGCGCTTGTTTATCTCGCGGTGGGGACAATCATACGCTTTTGGCTTCACTAGAACGATTCTGTTGTAGTTACCAGGCGCATAAAGGTCGTTGTAATAGTTGTACACTCTCCACTTGCTAAAAAGACGCCCTTTTCAGGCTGAGCGAAGTAACAACTGGGCAACTTATTTGCGTTCATCTGTACCTGTGAGTACGCTTTGTGCGTAATTTGTGCGTGAGAAACGCGGGGAACGTTTCGATCTGCTAACTAATCTGGACGTGACCTTCCAATTTGTTGCTTTCGCGTTCACCGCTTTGCCTCTGCGGCAAAGCTGTGACTTTTTGTTATGGAGAGGACTTCGCTTAACCAAAACGCTGACTGTCCCTTTGAGTGACGTTAAGGACGACAGAGGATGAAAGCCTATGCTCACATGAAACATTCAATGAAATACTCTGACGCTGTTTTTCTTATTGTAGCACTTCTCCTTCGCGCCCTTCTCTTCCACCTCTGAAGCTTTCTTTTCTTCACCCAGTGTTCAATTACCTCAAAGAATGGCCTCCTTTGTGGCAAAGCATAGATGTCTTAAGATGGTGTCATCCGATGACGACGTGACATGTCCTCATTCATGACTTGACATACTTCAATTTGGAACGGGCTTATGGAGTAACACAATGACGCCATTGATTAGGTGATATGACTATGAGGTCATCTGCCATTTGATACGCCCATGGGTGTACCTCCATCCACATGCGTACCAGGTGAGCATTTACCAATGTTTATTACTTTTTCTCTTACCGTAGAGTTTTACAACCTCTACGTCTGATTTCTTAACCCATGAAGCATGTAGTGCTATGCCTTAATAAAAAACTATCATGAAAATGAGTAGAGATGCAGGGGCACGCCATTGGTCAGAGTTCAACACTGATACTGGCTACTAGGCGTACGAAGAAAAACCACCACCGCTTTTTGCGTGACTGCACATGTTACATAGCGGCCTCATGTTGTGCATGTGGACTTCGGAATTATCTGAGATATTTAATCTCGATAGCATCTATGTCTAGGAATGTGCGCTCCGTTTTATCTCAAAAGAAGCACCCATCGTGAAGTGTCCAAACAACGCGCGCTGAGAACTACATGTGCGAACTTTCAGCCTTCAACGGGCTGAGAAATTTGTCTACAGTCAAGTGTTTACTGCTTCTCACGTAAATCTCTGTACGTGGCATATTTCTTTTTCCTGCCAACAGTTATTGTAGGGCTTAATTGTCTTCAAAATACTGCCATGTTCCTTTCCCCAAGTTTTGTTATCATCCCGTTACAGTACGTTCAGCGCAAACCGCGCCTACGATGTTTGAAAAGCCTCGAGGCTGTAGTAGATTGTTTTGTTCAGATTACGCCCACCTCTTGTACATTACAGATTATTCTGGAACTTACGTCGCCGATAGTGATGACACTAGAACATCTGATGGCAAGTGTATAAATGCCGACGCGCTTTGTCACTTCTCAGTTCACGACAGCCGACGCTCTGCTCGCCGCTATCAGTGCCAGCGTCTCACTGTAACCAGACTTTCCTTTTACGTGGCCACAAGTTAGGCCCAAATAAACAGTTCATTATCCGATCTTCAGTCTGCTCTCTTCGTCTACGTCACTACCGCGTGACATCTGACGGAGGTGCTGCTCCTTCCATGTACCGGACACCCCCCTCAAGCCGTGAAGCCAGCGCCAGTCGTGAAGGCATCGATGACAACCCCGAAGAGTGAACAAGCCACAGGCAACAAGGTCTACCGCCAAAGTTCGGGCCTCTACCTGAGAAGACCGGACACACCAAGACCCTGATCACAGCCTCGGAAACAATGACAGACCTATGCCGTCTGCACCGATCCTGCTCCGGCAACCCAAGGAGCCACCGACCTCCCACGGTTCAGCCCTTGAATACCCGGAAAGTTAGCTGGAGGCATACAAACGAGTGGCCATTTTTAATGCTTGGACCAGCGAAGATAAGCTTCTTCATGCGTACTTCACCTTACAAGATGCCGCTCGTACGTGGTTAGAGAATTAGGAGCAAACCCTGACAACATGGAACACATTCCGCTCAAAGTTCTTCGCTACATTCAGAGCATCATACGCAAAGAGAGGGCCGAAGCGCTGCTTGAAACCTGTTCGGAGCTTTCAAATGAAAACGTGACGCTCTTCGCGGAAGAAATGATCAAACTTTTCCGGCACGCCGACCCAGATATGCCTGAAGACAAAGTTAGCTTCCTCGTGCGACTAGTAAAGCAGGAGCTGTTCGCGGGTCTGATGCGAAACCCACCGTGCACAGTAGAGGCATTCATCTCCGAAGCGACAGTGATTGAAAGACGCTGGGATGCACATCCGACAATTCCATCGCCGCTTGACGCCAGAGTACGCAGAAACGCAACCAGTCTGCTCTGACGACCTGCGCGAGACTATCTGAGCGATTGTGCGGAAGGAACTGCGCAAGCTGTTG
Organism: Rhipicephalus annulatus; assembly: GCA_013436015.1. NCBI lineage: Eukaryota > Metazoa > Arthropoda > Arachnida > Ixodida > Ixodidae > Rhipicephalus > Rhipicephalus annulatus. The sequence continues at coordinate 160,163 of WOVY01000097.1, read as the reverse complement.
TCCTCGGCGCAGCCTCAAGTGGACTCAATCGCCGACATTTTCCGCGAAGAAGTTCAGCAATCGCTTGGAGTTTCCGAAGAACCACAGCCTCAATCACAACGATAAGCTACGCTGCTGCAGCACGACGCTACGCTTACCCTTTACGACCACGTAAAGAGACCACACCATCGCAGTTACGACGTCAGCCACCTTCACCATCGATGCCATACCGTCCATCCGCTGGTCAGCGCAACGCTCCGAGGAAAACCGACGTGTGGCGTGCCCCTGACCACCGACCTCTCTGCTACCACTGCGGAGAAGCTGGCCACGCTTACCACCGCTGCTAGTACCGTCAGATAGGACTGCGTGGTTTCGCCGTAGACGCGCCGCGTCTACAGCGGGAGAAAAGACCATTTGACATCACCGGGTACCTCGCAGCAGTTTGGCCTTTCGGGACAAAGTTAAAGAAAGTGAAGACTGATTGACAAGGCCCTGAAATGTGGACCACGGGGGTCAAGTATAATAACGGCTGGTGTTTGCACAGCAAGATACACCATCAATAACCGGACTTATTCTACCAGCTTTCTAATTCTACAGCACTGTTCTAGGGATGTGATGCTTGGGATGGACTTTTTAAGTCAACACGGCGTCGTCATCGACCTAAGGTCAGGTGCAATAACGCTATCTACAGAAAAAGCACTGCCGCCGCACACGCCGTCGGGGAGGCACGCCTTGAATGTGCTGGAAGAGCAACTCACCGTTCCTCCGCGCTCCGGCGTCAGCATTTCCGTCGGCACTCAAAAATCAACAGACATGCAAGGCGTCGCTGAAGGCGACTAGCACCTGTTGATCAACCACGAAATTTTCATCGCCAGAGGAATAGCCGAGCTGCGGGGAAGTAACGCAAGTGTGATGATTACGAACTTCAGCAATGAGTACAAGCACGTGAGCAAAGCTACGATGGTTGCTTACATCGAAGAAATACTGGAAGCGAGCAACGTTTTCGCCTTCATTGATTCTGCCGAATGCACTACGACGACTCAAGTGCTTCAACCGGCTTTCGACGTTAATGCGAGTCTTATGACGTATGAACAAGAACAGCTCAAAAACTTGCTCCTGAAACACAAGAACTGCGTTTTGTCATCGTCAAGAATTCAACAGACTCCCGTCGGAAAACATTTAATTCAAACAGAAGAAAGTACCAGGCCACTCCATCAGAGTCTGTACAGAGTATCGACGCAAGACCACGAGGCCATAAAAAAACAAGCTGACGAAATGCTACGCGACGACATCATTCAGCCTTCAAAGAGTCCATGGGCGTCACCGGTGGTGTTTGTGAAGAAGGAGGACGGAACTCTACGCTTCTGCGTCGGCTATCACCACCTGAACAAAACCACGAAGAAGGACGTGTACCCGCTCCCAAGAATAGACGATGTCCTAGATCACTTTCACAACGCGAAATACTTTTCTTCGATGGATTTCAAGACCGTCTGTTGGCGTATCGAAGTCGACGAGAAAGACCAAGAAAAGACTGCCTTCATAACGCCGGACGACCTGTTCGAGTTCAAGTAGATGCCCTTTGGTCTCTGCTCAGCACCTGCGACTTTCTAACGAGTGATGGATACGGTCCTGGCTGGCTTGAAGTGGTAGACTTGCCTTGTTTACTAATATGACGTCGTTATGTTTTTGTTGAGCTTCAACGAACACCTCCAGCGCCTCTAATTCATACTTCAAAGAAACAGGAGCTCTGGACTTAAACTAAAGATAGAAAAATGCCGCTTCGCCTACAGGAGCTGCTATTTTTGGGTCACGTAATCAGCAAGACTGGCGTGTGCCCAGACCACCAGAAAACTGCTGCCATCGCTGCCTTCCCGCCACCCACCGACAAGAAGGTCATGCGCCGATTTCTCGGCTTGTGCGCCTATACAGACGCATTGCCAAAAACTTTTCACAGATCTCCGAGCCACTAACGCAACTCACCAAGACCGACGTCGATTTCAAATTGGTAACAGTGCAAATTGAAGCGTTTCATAAACTCCAACAACGCCTGCAGACACCACCGGTACTTGCGCATTTTGACGAATACGCCCGAACAGAAGTACATACCAACACAAGCAGCATAAGACTCGGCGCCGCCCTTCTACAAAAGACCGATGGCCTAGAAGTGGTTATCAGTTATGCAAGCCGCTCATTATCGAAGACCGAGGCCAACTACTCCACAAAAGAAAAGGAGTGCAATGCCATCATCTGGGCAGCGTCGAAATTTCTTCCTCATTCCTACGGTAGGCCTTTCAAACTTGTAAGCGACCACCACACCCTGTGTTGGCTAGCTAACTTGAAAGACCCTTCAGGTCGCCTCGCATGATGGAGCCTAAGAATTCAAGAGCTCGACATTACCTTCCTGTACAAGTCTGGAAGGAAACACTCCGACACCGACTGCCTGTTTTGTGCCTCAGTCAATCCACCACCACAGGACGACCGGAATGATGAGTACTTCTTGGGAATCATAGGTGGCGACGACTCCACCGAGGGACAGCGAGGCGACCCGAAACAGAGAGGGATAATACAATACCTCGAAGGCTGAACCAGCGTCGTTCCAAAAGTCTTCAGGCGAGGACGTTCGTCATTGTTTTAAGAACAACGTCGTCATAAAGAACTGTCCTGCCCGAGAGAGCTACCTCATCGTCGTGCCTTCAGCAATGCGACCGGAAATCATGCAAGCCCTGCATGAGGACCTAACGGCGGCCACCTTGATTTTTCCCGCACACTAACGAGAATACATTAGAAAAAATTGGCCCCGTATCTGCATCTTAATCTGCAAATATCGTCGAAATCTTGCGTCTGCAGATTGTGAACAAAACATTTACTTGATATTCTGCGCAATAAAATTGGCGATTGGTATTCTGGAGGCACTGCGTTAGAGTGCCTCCAGCGTGCAGCGGAGGCGAACGAGCGCATCAACACGTCACACGTGAGACATGAACGCCATCTGGCAGTTTTCTTGAAAAACAAGCCACGTGGCTCTGAGACGGGTGTGCGCGCCCGTCTCAGAGGTGGTAAGGTGTAGAATGTAAGGCGACGGGTAGGTGCCACCACCGTCTCGCCTTAGCAAAGCGTTGGAAACACTCTTCTTTTCGTGCAAGCGTTGCATGGTCAGCACAGCATGATAAGCGCTACGGTCCTTAAAGTTACTTATGCATGCATTTCTAGTAAAAGACGCACACACAGAACATATACGTGTTGTTATGGTGCCCCAGACATGCGTAATAATTACTTTTTAATTGACAATTGCACAAGTATGAAAGCGGAACCTTGAGCAACATTGGTGGGTGCTGCGGGTGGGGTTAGTCGTTGCAAGTTCCCGATGCCATTATTAGTACACAAACAGGCAAATGCACAGACAGACAGACAGACAGACAGACAGACCAAAATTTTTGCGTTGGAGATCCCCAAGAAAGACTATCGTCTTTAATACTACTAGCCATGTCTTGCCGCCAACGTCGCTCATTATGTGAGGACAAGCCAGGACTACCAAACGCGAAAGACGCCGCCGATAAAGACAGCAGGACTGCTGCAGCCCATCTAACTACCTCTCCGTTCATTCCAGCAAATCACTATGGACTTACTTTGTCCGTTCCCGATGTCGGCTGTGGAAAGGAAATGGATCGTCGTAGCTACCGACTACCTTACCCGCTAGGCCAAGACAAAAGCCTTGCCAGTGCATCTAAGGTAGCTGAATTCTTCGTCGAAATCATCGTCCTGCCATGACGATAGTTATAGAGCGAGAACAAAACGACAGCACAGAGACAAGAAGGACACGTCGTCGTTTTGTTCTCGCGCTATAGCTATCGTCATGTCATACAAACTAGTCCAAGCTGCCACACTTCTAAGTTACATCGTCCTGCGTCACGGCGCACCAAAGGTCCTCCATTATTGACAGAGGTATGGCATTTACTGCTCAGCTAAGCCAAGTGATTTTGGCGTGCAGCAAGACAAGTCACCGCCGTACAACAGTGTACCACTCACCGGCCAATGTTCTCACCGAGCGCCTAAACAAGACCATTGGGGACATGCTGGCCATGTACGTCGGCATCGAACACAAAACGTGGGATGTCATCTTTCCGTACGTAACATTCACGTACAACTCAGCCGTACAAAAAACGGCGCAAATGACGCTGTACAAGTTTGTCTACGGAAGGAACCCAACAACGACGCTCGATGCCATGCTGCAAAACGTCGCTGCTGAAGAAAACCTTGACATCACAGTCTACCTTCATTGCGCGGAAGAAGCTCATCAACTCGCCCGCCTGCGCATCAAGAATCAGCAGGGGACCTACAGACGCCGTTACAATCTTCGACGAAGCTTCGTGGAGTACCAGCCTGGTGACCATGTCTGGGTATGAACACCGATACGCCGACGTGGACTCAGTGAAAAACTCCTACGACGGCGCTTCGGACCGTGCAGAGTAGTTCAACGTCTCGGTCCACTCGACTATGTGGTCGTTCCTGACGGCATTACGAACTCTCAAAGGCGCCGTGCTCTACCTGAAGTCGTCCATGTCGTACGCCTCAAGCCATTTCACGCATAACCTGAGGACTGTATTTTGTTGCTGTTGCTGTTATTTATTGCTTGTACTTACTTTTTATTTTCTTTATTATTGTACATTCGTCTTTTGTTAAAGCATCGGGACGATGCCTTTTTCAGAGGAGGGCACTGCCAAGGTTCTTTCCTCAAGTTTTGTTATCATCCCGTTACACTACGTTCAGCGCAAACCGCACCTACGATGTTCGAGAAGCCTCGAGGCTGTAGTAGATAGTTGTTTTTCAGATTACGCCCACCTCGTGCACATTACAGATTATTCTGGAACTTACGTCACCGATCGCGATAACGCTAGAACATCCTATGGCCAGTGTATAAATGCCGACGCGCTTCACCACTTCTCAGTTCATCGACGGCTGACGCTCTTTACGACGCTATCAGTGCCAGCGTCTTGCTGTAATCTGACTTTCATTTTACGTGGCCACAACTTCGGCTCAAATAAACAGTTTATTACCCGACCTGCAGTCTGCTCCCTTCATTCACGTCACGACCCCATGACAATACATAAGAAGTGATATCTTCTTGAAAATGAGCAATAATCAAACCCTCACCTTCAGGCAATGAAAGAGAACCACTTTTTTTTTCAAAAGATCTGTCGATATTTTTGGAAGTAATGTTGTGACGCAGGAACCCCGAAACTTACAAAGTGAATGTTCAATCGTGGGTTTGGTTCTTTTTTCTGTAGCTGGGTGGGATCTTCTTCGTTCTTTAAACACAGCTAGGTTGAATTGAACATATTTATTGACATAGATCCATGGCTTACGCTGGTACACACACGGGCGTGCACTTAAAACAATTTGGACGCAAGAAGCAGCCTTAGCACACACTAAAAGGTTTACGAGGAAACGGGTGGTGCCTGTTAAAACTTTTGATCTTCAGAAAACATCTCATGTTCTGTTGTACGTATACTTTACTACGCTTCGGCTAATACTTCTTCTTTACCTTTATGGCACCCATAATCCAGACCAATTCAAGCCTTTCTTTATTTTCTTTTGTCTTTTTGGGGGTGGGTGGGTAAATAAACCCTTTAATCTAAGACATATACCAGTGTGGAAGAATTTGACGTTGTTTTGGTGACCCTACCACTCAAGAAAAGTACGCACAGATTTTACACTTTACTCATTGTTTTACAAGAAAGCAAAGGGAGTGGCACTTAGCCACAAAAACAGCCGAAAATGCTTTCGTGGAAGGACAGTGCGCAGTGTTTACAGCTAATACGAAAAGAACAATTCCTAGGAACTTCTATTAGTTACCAAGAGCTCTCGTAAGCGAGCACAAAGGTTGGAGCAGCGTTAGAAGCAGGTAAATATATTGTGCTGTAGCATGCCCTAGCGGCTCTCATTGCCGTGACAAAGGTGTCGTGAATTGACCGAGAGCATGCTTTGTACAACAATTTACAACAAGGCTTGGAGCACCAAGTGTTTCGCTAAGCTACGTCTGTTTAATAGTATTGTGCATGGTTTTACTTAACACCACAATATGATTATGAGGAACGCTGTAGTGGAGGGCTCCGGAAATTTTGACCCACTGGTGCTTTTTTAACGTGCAGTGACATCGCACAGTACAGAGGCCTCTCCTATTTCGTCTCCATAGAAAAGCAACGACCCATGGCCGGAATCAATCCCATTACCTTTGGGTCAGCAGTCAAGCCCAGTAGCACTGTTCTACCGAAGCGGACAAGCGACGTCTCTTTAAGCAAGCCACCTAAAGACCACTCAAGGTAAGCAAAGATGCGCTTTTAAAGTGATCTGCCGTTTAAAGTGTTGAGATATGTGACCAACTGAGCAGTTAGCACAAGCTAAAAAACTCGGACAGACGTTTAATGTCATCCGGATAAACCCATAAGCTTTTGATGCTTTTGTCAGGCTGAATAAGGAAAATTCAACACATTGCCGGCTGCGCAATGGTGTCTCGTCTCTACGGTTAGACGCTTTTGGTGTTGTACTCTTCGGTGTGCGTTCCTGCTTCCATTTTCTGCGTAGAGGTGACAGCCTTCTTTTCGGACGCATCCTTTTATTGCCGCAGCTTCTCTCACCACTTGGCATAGAGCATTATTACTCCTTTTACTGTTAGTTCGTTAATGAAGGCGATTAGGCCAATGGACCTATCATCAGGAGCTACAACCTCTGTTTCAGCTGCGACCACCTCTTGCCAAAGCGATCCAGTGGTGTCATCCCGTTTAGGTTTTCTGTGTGGATGAAGCCGTTTTATAGTCTGATCCGGTGCCCATAATACCTGTTGAGGATGCCTTTTCTTGGGAAATCTGCAAAACATCATCCTGCTGCTTCTGAATAGCCACACGCTCTTGAATGCATGAGGATTTGCATGTTTCCACTCCTTGAGATGGTTTCGTCAGATGATACTGCAGGCTATCTAATTGTACGCCACTTCCTAATGCCTGCGGGTGTTGATGCATCACGCCATGTTCTGGTTATTTCTTCTGTTCCTCCAACTTGACAATGTTCAACAGCCAGAAACTGCATCTTACGCAGCAGATTAAAAACTAGTCTGAGCATTTCTCCCAGCGCAAGCAGCCGCTTTCGCACCTCCTCGAATTCCCGAATCTATCTAGTTTCGACTTGTACTTCATCTGCAGGTTGGCCTGTGCACCTTTGCTCATGGCTTCAGTAAGTTTGTAATTCAAGTCATCACGATGACTTGGTTCGTAAATAAGCAGGGCTCGAAGTTTTTTGAGCATGGTCGCATGGCCCTTGTTTTTCTTGTCAACTTCGATCGTGGCTCGGCCATCTTTGTTTCCGTAAAATTTCTTTCCTCATCCACGTTTATTTCAGCTGCTGGCTCACTCAGGCTTCTCCTCCGGAGAAGTCGCTAACGATTGCATTGGAAGCTACAAGTTACAACGTAGCTCTTCGCTTCCAGTTCAGGCTGCGGTGCTTCGGGATATTCCAAGTGACTGCCCAACTTCTGCGTGGACAAGGGCGGTGATCGAAATAGCTTTGAGCCTGTGGCGAAAGTAACGATTGCACAGCTTCTCCCGCATGATCATTCGAATGGTCTTAAGCAGGTTCTCGCCGCTGAAGGCTTAGGCACAGTTGAATGACGCGTGGCGATTGTACTGCGTTGTCCACAACTACAGCGCCTTTTCTATATCGTGGCGTCTATAAGAAATTCATTGACAGTCTCGGGCGTGTTCCAGACAAACCCTGCAAACAGCTCTTGCTTGACCCTTCGCATACGGAGCCAGAACTTCTCCTCAGCCATGGAGACCTCGGTGTGACAAAACAGCCGGGTCAACTTCTCGAAGAAGATGATCACGTTTTCGTTAGAGAGTCGCACCCGTGTCTCTCGCAAGGTGGTAGCCTTTCCATGAAAACGACGCCCCTGAAGGTGCCCAGGAACGTCATCCGAAAGAGATCCCAGGTTCGTAGCGTTTATTCTCGGTTCTCGAACCACGTCTTACCGGTGTCTTCAAGGTAGAAAGCGTAGTTGTTCTTCGGGGTCCTAGCTGTTCAATTCGGTGACTCGTTCGTATGTCTCGATCCAGAATTCCGGGTTCTCGATTGACGACCCAAGGAAGGTTGGTGGCTTATTCGACTGCCGGAGAGCAATTGGGGTAGGCTGCACGAGGGCGGTCATCGTTGCTGCTGTCGATGTTGAGATCTGGGGCTATCTGGTTGTTTCAGGAAAGGGCCCGCGTTCTAGTGGCAGCCCCCTCTACCTGCGGCTTGTTCGCTGTTCCGGATTGGTGCCAATGTCTTCTTTGTCACTTAGGCTAGGTTTGCGGCCTGACGGGGACGTCCGGAACATTAAAGAAGCAGCACCTCTACCACATGTTCCCCGCAAGGGTTTGCCGCTAGCGTGAGCCGGCCATAACGGAGCTGTTGTAATTGCACGGCAAGCTCCTCCGACAAACATGGATGCCCTTCCGAATGCAGTTGTTGACCGCCTCGAATCTATCAAGCAGCCGCCGTGCGCTCTGTAGCTCGAAAGCTCCGAACTGATGCTTCCATTTGCTTTAGATTCATGTTGTTTAGCTTTGATAACACAGTACTCGAATTGATTTGGCACTGTTTTTTAGAACAATACTCAAATAAATGGTGTTTTAGGCCTAAGCGAGCCTTCCTACATCTCGGAAGGCATACATTACACGTTTTTTTTGTTGCTAACACTTGATAGCTGACACCACTTGTCCAAACGGCTGCTTTAGGGACATCATTTTGAATCGCTGTGCGCTTTTTTGAATACTAGACAGAGAAAAATGCTCTATTCACTGCTAAAACGAAGTCAAGGAACCGCACGTACAGCATATCGTGAAAACCGTGGAGCAACAAGCAAGCAGCTCGAAGTGTCCCGCGGCAGACGCAGACGATACGGAGAGACGAAAGCAGACGACGTGGCTCAGCGAAGTTGCTCCGCCGTCACTGATTGGCTACGTCACTCTCCGGCAAACGGCAAGCGGTGCAAAAATGTGTCTCAGACACACTCTTTGAATGGCAAAGAATGCAGACGTTCGCGTAGGAAACAGCCGCCCACGGCAGCCTGGGAACGTCAAACGTCAAGCAGCGAGGCATGCTTGCTGCTAGCGTGAACCAGCCCTTAGAGAGTGAAGCCATGGCGTGCTATGGCGCTGCATTCTGGACGTGCAAACTTTAAGTTATGAAGTCATTTATTATAGAGGTGGACACCTGGTCACGAAAGCTTTTCTACCGTCAAATGTTAACGCTGGACCCTTGCATAATTTTTTCACTTTATGGGGCATTGAATCCTTTCTCATTATTAGAGACAACTCGTTAGTATAAAGGGGAAAAAAAAGAGATCACAAAAAATAATGAAGGGTTGCTAGACAAAATTGTCCTCTATATTTCGAGCGCATGTCTGTGCTTACAAAGAAGTGTCGGAAGTTGTTTTGTCAAGGCCACTCACCACGCTTGTATGAATTAGTCAATATCAAATATAAACTGAACAGCTAAAAATCACATTCTCGTAAATTTTTCGCAACGTCAATGCAGCTGCAAGATAAAAACATAGTGGTATAGTGGCCCATAAGCATCCACATTGCTCAGCTTGCAAAATCTAAGTACCGTGTACATTATTGCAATAATGGTTGTACAGCAGTAACGATTTTCTTCCAGCGGGCTCATAAACCTTTTTTCCGTTGTGGCCAGAAGGCAAGCTATATTCGTCCTAAATTGATGAAAAAAAAACATTCACCGTGTTGCACCGACTATTTTCTCGTGGCCAAACTGCGACTGGATTGCTGGCACAAAGATCGAAGGCAGTAGAAGCAGCCACTGACCTATCGTCGCCGAGACACATTATATTCTTCAGGTATGGTGGCAATCGTTGGCCGAGCTTCAGTAACCTTTGCTTACGGTATACCTGAGCCCTAAGTATAGATCATTTGAAACATTATACCCACTTGTGTGTGTGTGTTTACCCTCATGCGCAGTACGAAGGGCTGTTTCTACGGTAGTTAATTTGCAACTATAAATATGTAACTGTAGCTGTGGTTAATGCTCCACCATTAAGCGTTTTACAAGGGAACAGGAGAGAAAGAAATGCGGTAAGTTTGTACTATGTCACGCAAAGCTTGCACAGTAAAGACGGTCGATCATTGAGTATTTCGGCTGACGCTGGTTGCTCTGTGTTGTAACTCATTCTTGTTAGGTTTTGCTATGATGTAACTTAGCTTTGCTTGACGATCGACCATCTTGATTTATGTGGGGTGTTTAACGTCTCCAAACCACCATGTGATTATGAGAGACGGCATAGTGAAGGGTTCCAAATATTTCGACTAACTGGGGTTCTTTAATGAGCATCCCAATCTGAGCACGTAGGCCTACAGCATTTTCGCCTCCATAGAAACTGCAGCCGCCATAGCCGAGGTTCGATCCTGTGACCTGCGGGTCAGCAGCCAAGTACCTTAGCCACTAGACCGTCTCGGCGAGGCGATCGACCATCTTCGATGTGTCAACTTCCTGCGCTCTTTTTCTGCCTGATTATTTCCATTTTTCTCTCTTTCTATCATTCTTTCTCTTTCTTTCCTCTTTTTGCTTCACTCTCTCTAGCTTTCTCGCTTGTTTCCTCTTTTTCTTCACTCTTTCCTTTGCAACGCTTTCTCTGTATTTCTCTTTTTGTCATTCTTCATATATGCTTTGCGCTCTCGCTCTCTTCCTACCATCATTTCTCGTCAGCCTCTATTTCTTTTCTTATCAACTTTGTATACGATACTTTAGACGGATTTTCTATATACACTCCTCGTGCTTGAATTGTCTAGTGGTTAATATGCCTGCCGTGAGATCGTGAATACACTTGTTCAACTCCCGCACCAGACTTTTTAGTCCAGAATTTTTTTTCTTTTATCTTTTTTTTCTCTTGCCTCCCTGGGACTCACGCCACCCATCCGTTGTCGGACATCTGAGGCACACGCAAGCTCATGAAAATGGTGGCTTTGGGGTCACTACAACATTATGCCGAATTAGAACAGCTTTGCCCTTAAAAATAAATCACAAACTCGCAAGGACGCAAAGAAGACAAAGCGGATAAAACCAGGAAAGGTCGCAAAAAAGAACGCGAGTGGTCAAGGTGCTGTCCCTTATTGCGTCCAAACACAAAGAAACGACGATAGTTTCATCAATGTGATGATGACTTTGAACATGGGAACTGAAAACAGGAGAAAGAAACTCGAGATCTTTGCAGTTTAAAAGTTCTGGGTCACGTGACCTGAGTATAAACGTCGCGTATTACATCATTAAAATAGGGACTTGTCACCTTTAACTGTAACTCTAGCATTAATGATACTATCAAAATAGTGAGAAACACGAAGCGGCATGGTGTAGGTTGCCAGCCTCTCAGTTACGTACATATTCGTCTCCAGAATTTAGTATTTGATTCAAATTCTACGGTGGGTGTGTGAGGTCACAGGAGATTTTTGTGCCCACGTTACGTGACCCTGAGACCTTGATTGCAGACTCTCCCACCCAAAATACGTGACAGTTATAAGACAGGCAAGACCATCGCTGTTCTATAAATTGATTCTTAATTTTATGCAGCAAGCTACATCAACATACATTGCTCTCTCTACACAAATGAGCTATTCAGATACACACTGCAAAGTCTGTGCCTAGTATGCTGTAATATCACCTCACAGACACATCTGCTCTTTCTGAGGATGGATTCACTTAAACAAGGCTCATAGTCAAGCTTCCCTGCTTTAAAATATGGGCTCTTCCAGCATTTCTATTTCGGCTTGTTGCTACCTTTTACTGGCCATTGGGTATTTTTGGTTTCGGAATATGCTCCCACGGAAACTGAACATCGAGCTCCTCGCCGTGAGGTGGCAGTGCGGTGTCTGCTTCATGAAAATTTCGAGATATAGGCAGCGTGGCTTACATTGTCAGATCATTTATAGAAAACAGGCGTACCGTGACGCCGCCAGATGGGTGACAGCAGGGGCTACAATGAAAATAGAACTGATGAGTCAGGTTCTTCGCTGAAATTTGCAGCGTGTTTCTCATGCGATAATTTACAACTGTTGATCATTTCTGCAAGGTCGAGAACATTGTGTCTTCTTAGTAAACATATTTATTGGCAGAATAAGTATTCCTCTTGCTCTGCAAAAAATTCAGTATTGCCAGAAAGGCATGCTATTCAATGAAAATGTTCACATGTCTGCATGCTTATTGCGTCAGTTCGGTTGCCAGATCTCTGAAGGTTCGTGTACTCCGTTTATGTGCACTGTGCTTAAGAGTACCGGTATTTCTTTTTATTGTTGTCTTCGTAGAAGACATTCACTTGAATATGTACTTTATGGATGAGATAGCTTGCAGTCTTAGAGAACGCCCACTCATTCTTGGTCAGCCGTGGCACACCACAAGACGCTTCGCGAGGAGCAAAATCCGATTGACAAAGCCCTGCATGAGCAGAAAAGCTCGGCGGGTGCTGTGTTCTCTCCGTTATGTGTCACCGCGTGGTACACCATTGAGACGTTGCGAAGTAGTAAACCTTTTGGTGCACGTCACGAAACGGCCTACCGTTTTGTCCCTTATTATTGAATGATAACTTTTTAAAGAATGGAGTATTACCAGGGGAAAAATGTTTACTGAGATTCTGTCTTGGCATCTTTTTGAATGCCACTTTTAATACTATTCCTGTATAGTGCAGAATGAGAAAGGCGTCTAGAAAATAAGTGGTTTGAGAAACTTGTCTTTACCTCTCTGATAACAAGTTTAACGTACCATTGCAACATCCAGATAGTTTAGCTGTAATAGAGTGTTGTCTTGCAATGAAGTTTTTCGCTGACTTGTTTCTTCAATTACCTGCTTCTGAAACCAATAACTCGTTGTAAATAAATATTTATGCTCTATCTTTTCTGTGGATCTCTCGCCAGATGATAAAAAGACGTAATTTTCCTAAAACTAGAACACTGTTCATGAGAAGCAGTGCTTAAGGCTGTTTAGGCAATGGTGTTTGATGCCAAACCATTACCTGTTACTTCCAGATATGCAGACTGCTGCACCAAACTTTTACATTTCCCTGCACTTTTCTGAATTCTAGTCGGGTATGTGTGCAGCCGTACCTAATAGCAGCATTTATCCTTCCATGAAGTCTTGGTTGCCAATTTTTCTTGAAGCAACAAGCAATTATTTAAACAAAACATTCTATTTATTAGTAGCAGAGATTGTCGAGTGCAAACAAAAACTAGATAGCCTCTACTCTTTTGAAACCGCATCAACCTTTGTTGTGTCCTTATACGCGTCTGTAGAAAGTGCAATTAGCAATGTATAGAGGAGATACCCCAATACTGATTTATGTTTTGAATGTCACCCGAAAGCCCAAGTAATTAAAACGTGAAGTCAGCCTTGAGTCTGACAAAGAATGCAACACCAAAACGCTAAAGTCTAACGCTATTATGCTGGTTCGCGTGTACCAGCAAAATACCATACAATACCAGATGAGGCAGTGGCACCGACTGAATGCGGAAGTAAACGCACTTCGAAATATAAAATGCCGTTAAACAAAAGGTATACTGAAAACAACAGCCATAGGAAGAAAACCGAGTAGAATAATAAACAGGGGCGCTTTTTGTTCCCTCTTGTGTCTGAAAAAGAACCGCGTTCTCGAGGAGAGCGTAACGGACGATAAGCAACGGGCCAATAAATCAAAGGAACCTGTTTGAAGAGGTGTGTGTGTGTGTGTGTGTGTGTGTGTGTGTGTGTGTGTGTGTGTGTGTGTGTGTGTGTGTGTGTGTGTGTGTGTGTTTCGTAGGAGTTTATGCTACCTTGCAGCAGGAATCAAATTGTCCAATTGGCCCCCGTGGCGCCATTAGCGTTTACATAGGACGTATGGGAGCTTTACACAGCCATGCAACATGTTTTTCAGCGTCAAAAACAAAGATAACTAAAAATGGCTTCTTCAAACACGGGATTACCTTGCCTTCAATCCATTCAATTAGCTTGAATGCTTGACTCAAATAATTCAATAAATCTTGTGTAAGTATATATCTCTACTTGTATCATTCGTGAACTTCGTTGCTGGCTGCGGTGGCTGCATTTTCGATGGAGCCGAAAATGTTGTAGGCCCTGTGCTCAAATTTGGGTGCACGTTAAAGAATCCCAGGTGGTCGAAATTCCCGTAGCCCGCCATTCCAGGCATAATCACATGGCGATTTTTCGACGTTAAACTTCACATATCAATCAATCTATCGTGAACTTCGTGGCAACCCACATGACAACCTCGCACAGGTAATTAGGGAGCATGTGCGAGGAAGGAGCCTGATGGCAGGACACTCCTTTTTCATATGTGAGCGCAGTGCTAAGCGTATTCCCTATCTTTCTTGCGAACGTTTCTTTGCGCTGTTTCTGTTCAGAAAACGGACACCACTCCTTCGTTACGTGTGCCAACGGACAGTCTATTTTCATCTAAGCTACTCGATGTCACCAAAACAAACACGTCATACATCACCAAGGCGGTGAACAGGGTTCCGCATGAAGAGGGGGGGGGGGGAGAGAGCTAACCTTTATCGCAGTGCTTCTCCAACCGCAGTGCTTCTCCTATGTCAATGTTCATCGCAGTGCCTACATGTAACTTCAAACGATGGTTTGAAGTTACATGTATTTAGACACACCTTTGCTGATGCTACGCGCATGTTTTTAATTCTGATGAGTTCCGCCTACTTTCAAATCCACCCTGCAGTAACCCTGTAGGTTATGACAAGTGATGCTAACAGAATAGTGAGAACCACGAAGCGGCACGTTTTACTACACTACTTCTTTCCCAACGACACTCGCGAACCAGAGACACTGGCAGAAATAATGACACTCCTGCCACGCAGAATCTTGCCTTTCATAGGAAGGTATGATGGTGGTATGACGCCATGCATTTTCATCTGCAAAATGAACCAGGCCAAATAAATCTCACCGAGTTGATCAGATGAAAACTAGCTCTGCCCGTTTCAGCAGCGGATACAGAGTGGCCCATCAAAAACTTTTCAAGGCTGGTCGCTTTCGCTTTAATAATCAACGTTAGATGACATTTTTGCCAAAATATCCAGTGTGAATCAATTTTCAGGCTTCCAGTCTTCAAAGTCATTGAAGAGTACTGAAACCGCAACTCGAGCATGCCTTGTGATGTTGCACGAAATACTACTTTGTTGGAAGTAAAAAATGTGATTTGAAATTGAGTTATGAATTCAGAAACGACCTTTAAAAACGAAGTAATTTCTGTGGAGCCTTCGCTATAAACGCAGGCTGTCAACGAAGTATAAGTATCGGACTCCAGCTCCCTGTAGCGAATAGCAAGGTTTGCTTCGGCGCATCTATAATCCAACTTAGAAAAGAAGTGTAAATTTATGGGCTCGTTTTTCTTTGTTAGACAATGTTAATGAGAACTGACTGACAATAATACCAAGAAAACTACAGGAGATGCTATTAGAAGTAATTGTAATGCGAATCTGAAGAAAGAAATGTGTATGAAAACGGTCACTTGCCGTTGGCAGGGACCCTGCCCACAGCAAGTTTTTTTTTTTTCATACACATTTTTTTTCTTCACGTTTACATTACAGTTACTTCTAATAACATCCCCTGTATATTCCTTAGCTTGATTATCCATTAGTTCTCATAAGTATGACCTAACTTAACCTACCTCAGCCTTAGTCATCACACATATACATGGAGAAGAGGACAGGGGAAGTGGCGAGTGCAGCCCCATTCCTGTATTCGCCCACGAACCCAGGCCACATAGCTTAGCAGCCGAGAATAGGGGCCCTTATCGTTCTAGGCTTGCTAGAAGGATCATTGCGCCAGCTTCCATATTTAGATCTCAACCAAGGCATAAATAAGTATAAAGTGTGGAAAAAAATTAACTCAAAACAAAAAAATCGCTTAGTAAGCGTTAAAAACACGCTCACCTCTTTATGCTTTCTTTTCTTTTGATTTCCTTTGATAGGTGCCCCCTTCATGGCGTTTTCATCAGCGCCGTGGGCTGGAAATGTGGGGTGGGGGAGGGCACTGTTTCTGCCTTTCGCCATGGACCCCCCGCACCTCCATATCGGCAATGCCTTTCTCTCCCGCCTTTTTCGATGGAAGATAGGGTATCAAGCGTATACACACTGTCACTAAGGAAATCACTTTTTGCTTTAAGGAAGACAAGTCGACTGGTTGAAGCGTCGGTTCGAGGACACCTCTGCCAACGAATTTCTCATCGTACAGAGCAGAATTTTTTTTTCTTCTTTCTTGATCGCATTCTTCAAATTCTTTGTGTCCTTTTATTGTTGTTCCAGACTATTGGCGCGTCGCGAGCGGCAGCCGAGCAACATTGGCGTGGCACGAACGCCAGCAAACAACGCTTCTTTTTGAATTCCGGCATTGATTACGCGTTTCGTAGTAGTTTCAACCAAACCATATATATGGAGCAACCACCTACCTGCTCTTGCTCACTGTATACGTATCAATAAACGATACAATCTGGGGTGACCCTGACTTAGATTGAATGATAGGGAGTGACTGAGTGAGGGACAGATCACTCGACAAAGTGCCTTAGTTCACAAAAAAAAAACGCCACGAGGTTCGTTTTTTTTTTTGCTTTCCGTGCTTAGCTTTGCGGTGAACTTTTTTTAACGCCTACTATTTATTTCTAAACTTTCAGGAGGCTGTTGTTTTCAGACTGAACAATTTATTATAAGTATTACTATTACATTGTTATTATTATTATTAATATTAATATTATTTGGTTTGTATACACAGAAAACACGAAAACACAAACGAAATAGGTGGGAAGTGAGGTTGCAACTGCCAACTAAGGGGAACAACGCCTACCTGCTCCTTCGGGAAGGGTAAAAATAAGAAAAAGGAAGACAGAAGCAAAAAAATAAAAAGTCGTATGAAAAAATATCTATAAAAGCGAGGCGAATTGGGTTGCTTTATGTAAAGTTAGCAGGGCTCAATGGTCCTGGTCACGCTTAGTATCCTCCAAGTTGTCTTTAGGTACTCATATACCCGCAAACTTAGGAAGCTCGTTTAGGTGCTGCTGTATGAAAACTCTGTCGCATAGTCCTAGGACGGCAGCCACCTTCCCCACCTGAAGTCCTTGCGACTCACAAAGGTATTTTCCCGTATTTTAAATCCGAAGAATTTCTTAGCGAACCACGTGCACTTTGACCATTTCTGTCTATCGTTCTAACCGTCTAGTATGGGTGCTTGTGTTATCGCCTCCTTAGCTTGGCCTTGACAAAGCTTAACATAATGGGCCAGACGTGCTGTGAGAACATACTTGTGTGGTAATGAGAACCATACCACAAAAATTCTGCCGTTTACTGATAGATAACCCTTTTCGTTCGCAACATATCAGTACACCACGAGCCTTTGTATGGGCTGCATGTGATCCAATTCATATCTACCCAGCAATGGCAATTGCCGACATTGATGATAACTAGTAGACGATAATGCCAATGAAAGTATAGGGGATGTTATTAGTAGTAAATGTGTAAATTACAGTAAAGAAACTAGGGCGAAAAGATTACTTGCCGCAGACAGCGATTACACCTGCGACCTTCGAATAACGAGCCTGATGCTCTACCAACTGAGCTACCGGGGCAGCTATCCCTCAGTTCACTTTATGGGGTATATATGTGTATTTAAACGTATGACCTCCTATCAGTGCTGCCAGTAGTCAGATGTTAGCTCGTAAGAAGTTCACATGCTACGTGACGCTAAACGGGCGGAACAAGGATGCTACACACTCACCGTGATGGCTAGTGGACGCTGAACTCACGTTTACACGTTTAATTGAACAAGCATGCCCCATAGAGTGGGCGGGAGGATAGCTGCCGCGGTCGAGCATCGGAAGCGTTATTCAAAGGTCATAGGTTCGGTCCCCGCCTAGGGCAAGTTGCCTTTTCCTCCACTTTTCTTTCTTCACAATTACAATATAATTACTTCTAATAACATCCCCTATTCTTTCCTCGGCATGATTTTCTGTTACATCAAGTATTATTTTGTTTAACAAAAAGAAAACCTTGAAATTTGTACTTTTCAATAATAACATAATCGGTGATTTCGACGGGCGAGTCTCGAGAAAATCTTCATGAATCACATGGTCCAGATGAATGCAAAGAAGAAAAATCATGATTACACCAGGAATCACTACCAGGCATTCCTCAGTTCACAGGTGCAGAAGCTTGGGCTCGTTGGTTTGGGTTCATATTGATGAATTTTACAGAAGGAGCACGCAGGAAAAATGGGACATAGTAGATAGGAGCGCTGACTTCCAACTAGAAGTACGCACACTTTTCTACTCTGTTGAATTTTTTTTATGTGCTCGTGCTGTAACCTTCACCCTCAGACATTCTGTGTGGCCATCAAGTATTCCTCCTTAGAGCTCTGCCGCATTTTAAATTGGTTTAGAACAAGACACCATGTAAGAGCCGCGTCGTTGTGACGTCTCTAGTGGTTGTAGTTCTAGATATCTAATTTTATTACGAGGTAATACAGATTACGTATGTACTCCTGTGATACAGACTTCACGTCACCTTAGCGTTAGCTTTGGTTGCAGTGCTGGCACTGCTTTTGGAACAGTCGAATAATCATATGCCCTCTTATGACTCGGCAAACTATAATAAAGTGTTGCTCTACCTCGAATCTATATACTGACGAATGCTGTGTAATATATGCAAAGCATCACACGGGACATGAGAATCACACTGAAGCGTGCCCTTCGTGTTAGTAAAAAAGACTGTTGTATAACATGAGTGCAACAACTCATACAACTGATATCTGTCAGTGTGCTGGGTACGCACGCAATGCGCATGCAACTACTTCATTTACTATAGCACGTCCATCCACCTTGTAATACTTGTCTTAGAGTCAAGAAAAAACTACTCGCTGACAGCTTCGCATGAAACGGATTCCTACAGGGTGAGGTATCTGCTTAACTTTATCGAACTCCCACTTTCTTTTTGTTTGTATTCGTTTTTCGTTTCACAAAAAGAAACAACGGACAAAGACAGATTTTTTTACCCATCACTCGCTCGTCAAGGCTAATCACGTTACTCGGCGGACAGTAACGAAAGAGTTTACCCTCCTTGAACTGACTGCAGTGGAAACTAGAAAAAAATAAAAGAAATAGAAGAAAACTACTGTAATATAAAAGGTGCTCCAGGAGGCTACATAAAAGAGATGTTCAAGACGGCTATCGAACAATCGAGTAAAATAGACTGCTGAGCTTAGCAAACCGCGAATTTCATTGCTTGGAAGACTGGCTTCGTTTCACTATATCTCACGACGTTCTAGCTTCCCAGCCACAATTTGTTCGTATATTTCATTGTAGCAACTACCGCAAAAAAGTAGAGCATACGAATCAGATAGAGTAAGCCTTCACTTTTGTGAGGCACTGAAGCTTGTAACACAATTTCGAGATTATTCATTTATTTTGTTCGTTTTTTTGACGTCAGCAATATCCTGGTAATGCACTTTGTTATGTTATGCTCATCATTTTCTTTTACTCGTAAATTTCTCATCTCCTTTCACTACACGCCACAGCGCTGATGTGTGCTACGATGATGCTTTGTATCGCTAGGGCCGAATCCTCAAAGGTCTCGGTAAATCTAGTTGGCTCCCGACAATTAAGGGCGCACTTTGACACTTCAGCACAATCAAATAGGCTGAATACGTTGTTGCAATTTAATATATCTATCTATCTATTTATCTATCTATCTCTCTATCTATTTATCTATATATCTATCCATCCGCTTACAGCCTTTAGCTCTCGTGGCCGTTTCGCTAATGGTATCAATAACAAAAATAGTTTAGCATTGGCATAACATGACTGTATGACGAGCGTAAGTGACTATTCGCAACATAAAAATTATTAAACGTACGTGATGAATTTCATGCTTTACATTTCATGGCTCTTGTGGTGGTTTCGTTCACATGCTATGTTGCCAGACTGGTACGTATGGTATGACTTAAATGCATGGCGTACACAAGTGACAGACACTAACGTGAAAATCGTGACATGCATGTCATGTAAGAACATGACTACATGCCACGCTCATGCTGTGCTTTCGGTAATTTCGGTAGCTTAACATACACAAAACCAGGTTTTACGTGAAGTGAATGGATGACGAAGGTATGTGGCTGGTGCAAACATGATAATCATGAGGTGCGTCTTATGTAAGAACACGAGAACATACCACGCTCATAGTGCGCTCGCGGCCCTTTCGCTAGCTTCGCATATACCAAATTTTGTATTACGTGAGGAGAACGGACGTCGAACGTAAATGACATGTCTAAATACGATAATAATGAAATGCGTGTCATGTAAAACATAAGTAAATGTTACGCTGATAGTGCACTCGCGGTCGTTTTGCTTGTTTCACATGTGCCGATTTCGGTGTTACGTGACGTCCATTGATGGCGAAGGAATATGACAGGTGCAATATGACAATCATGATTTGCGTGTCATGTAAGAACACAACATACCACGCTCATTATGCACTTGCGGCCGTTTCGCAAGCTTCACGTATACCAAATTTCGTATTACGTGACGTGAAGAATCATGACGGTAAAATGACCCGTCCAAATATCATAATCATGGCATGCGTGTCATGCAAAACATGACTATATGCATGCTACACTCATAGCACGCTCGCGGCCGTTTCGCTAGCTTCACATATACCAAATTTGGCATCACGTGATGTGAAGAGACGATGAGAGTAAATGCCACGTTCAAACATAATAATCATGACATGCATAATGTACGGCCTAACTTACGTCCTCCTCGTAACGCTGTGCTGATATTAAAGTGACATATTGACCTTCCTCATTCGTACTTCGCATATCAATTTCCACTTAACGTGGAATTTGCAAGTGTTTATCTTTATCGAATTTTGTCTACCTGTTATTCTTCCTGTTCCGCTCAATTTCTTCCTATTTCTTTCTCGCGCTTTATATCTTTTAAATGTAAAGCATTTCTTAGCAATCTTCGATGATCATGAGCATATCTGGCCATCTATTATCTAGCCGCCTACGTTCTTTAGCTCTCCTGACCGTTTCGATGACGGGATCTATACCGAAACTTTTATGGCATAACATGACTGTATGCCGAGCATTAGTGACAAGTCAAGACATGAAAATAATGACATATATGTCATGAATGTTACGACTTACTTGTCATGGTCTTGCTGCTCTCGCAGTGGTTTCGTTCACATGACATACTGCAAAACTGGTATGGTATGACATGACTGCATGGCGAACATAAGTGGCAGGCCCTAACGTGAAATTCATGGCATGCATGTCATATAAGTCATAACTACACGAAATACGCTCATGGTGCGCTGGCGGCCGTTTCACTCGCTTCACGTATACCAAATTCGCTATTACGTGACGTGAATAAATGACGAAGGTATATGAATGGTGCAAACACAATAATCATAATATGCGTGTCATGTAAGAACATCACTACATGCCACGCTCATGATGCGCTCACAGCCGTTTCGCTAGCTTCACATATAGCAACTTAGGTGTTACGTGACGTGAATGAACTACGAACACACATGCCTGGCGCAAACATTATGATCGTGGCATGCAAGTAATGTATGGCATAATTTACATGCCTACAACTGCTGGAGCTAGTATTGCAAACGTTAGTGTTGCCGTCGTAACTATAAAAACAACATCATTGCATTTCAGCCAGATACCGGAGTCCCCACAACATTTCTACTTGTGTTTCCTGTGTACTACATGCATTCGCTTCGTAATGTTGTGGTTAGTTTAAAGTGGCATATCAACCTTCCGCATTCGTGTTTCGCATATATCATCGATTCTCACTGTAGGGGGATCTGCCAATATTTGTTTATATCTTTCATCCCATTATTTATGGCTTAGAATTTGCGCTTGCTTTTCTTCTATTTCTTTTTTTTCTTTGTATATACCACTTGTTTTTTTTCTATCTTTCTGTCTCTCTCTCTCTCTCTCTCTATGTCTTGCACTCTCTTTATTTATATTTTTCGCATGTCATTATTTTTATTTTTTTGTATCTTTCTTACCTTTTTTATAACCCTGTATATATGCCCAGCCTGTTATCCCCAATCCCATTAAGATTGCCCATGCTGCGCACGCGATCTGTCTCACCGTGATGAGCATGCGGCGTCTGATTTCGGAAGGCATTCGGCAGCTTAATTCCCCCTCACCTTTAACAAAATATGCAAACATAATCAATTCGCCAGGCGTAGGTTCCCACGCCCGCTACTCAAGATGGCCCAGTCAATCATTTTAAGAATGCTGCAAACTGGTACTTAGCCGTCGTCCTAAGTTTAGAGTAAGGTTATTGACAGCCTGATGCCTCACTGCCCCTATTGCGATGAGATACGATGCACGTTATCCCACCTGTTCTGGCAATGTAAGGAGCTGCGAGATGGTGAGCCTCTAAGCACAGAAGATGCCTGGAGGACGGCAATTACTAGCTCGTACCGGGAGGTCCACATCCAGGCTGTCCAGAGGACTCGCTGTTTGGCGGAGGGGCATGACCTTCCTGTTACACTGTGGGTGTGGTGCGCAACTGGCCCGCCCTCTTGAAGGGCATCGGCTTTTATGAATAATCTATGAATAAAGTTGATTGATTGACGGACTGTCTCACTTATACGAGGTTTTGCATCCTGTGCTGACAAATCTGCCAGCGGGAGAAAGAGCGTACCAGCCAAGTTATTGCGTTGCGCGCGCTATAGAAAGCTAGACTCCATTCATGATGATTGTTTTTGTGAACGCGCGATGGAATAAAGAAAAGCCTAACAGCTACGCTGCAAAACAATGTAAGGTCTCTCAATAAATGAACTCGCAAATAAATAAATAAATAATGATTATTCATTCCGGTGGAAATATGTCAACTCCAACAATAGATATAGTAGTTCGGTCAAAAACAAATATTTGATTTGAATAGGGAGTCGTGAGAATGCCTTGCGTGTTGTTTTACCTGGTATTTATGACCACGTGCCTGAATATATGTGTGAGTCAGCCTGAATGAAAATTAATTCCGAGATCGGTGCCGGTCCTTGTGTTGATATCATTTTGTATCCCGCGTTTTTTTGCCACTGTTCATAACTATGAATTCACACAAACTCGTCCAACTGTCAGTGCTACCTAAGTTACCCGTGAATTAGCCATATATCTCCCTAACCAGTCACCCGCATAAAAGAGCGCCGTAAAATTGTAACTCACTCTCAACTTTGAATATAACGCACACACAGCCCACATAAACACGTTTTGTCAGGATCCAGCCAGCTGTGATAATTGTAGCGGTTAACTCAAAGTTTTCCCTAGCCAATTACACTTTCCTTAACTGGAAGCCAGTAGGAAATATTTTTTTTTGCTCTCTCACCGTAGCAGCTGCAATGTCCATAAATTGAGAACGCTTTAGACAAGAATCATCGTTCAGTTGTTATAAAAATAGCCATCATATTCTTTTTCCAGGCCTTCCGCAGCAAGGCTTCTTAACGGAGGGTGCTGTTTTGGTAGGCACATTGGAAAACATTTACCTCCCGGCTTCTGGGGTAAACGGCTAGAGGAGGTAGTCAATTTTTTTCACTTTGTTTACAGTTGCCAAGACTGGCTACTTTGCACTCTTCTAGCTAATTTTTGTCAGGTGGTAGCAGAATGATTGTCTCGACTACCCGGATTAATTAAGGCACACATTTGCCTCGTTGATATCAGTAAAATAATCAAACACTGGTGACGTTTCGTCCGCCGGTGTTTGAGTATATGGTGCCAAAACATGGCAGTCAAAGCATGCTTTCAGCTTCAAAATAAAAGTTTTCTCTTTGCTTATGCAGATACAAGACGTATAAAAGATTGCACAGGGGCCAAAGCAAACGTAAGGTTCAATAGCCGGTCCTCACATAGAAGTGTAAAAAAAATGCCAGGCCTGCACGGAAGGCGCAGCACAGTCACAGCGAAAGCTAGATCAACGGTACTTCATAGCCTTTTCCAAACACTAAATGGGTAACTGCTGCATGCAAACTTGCAGAAATCATTATTGCCGTATCCACTACGGCATTGTTAATTTCTGGGTAGATGGCCGGCTTTCGCTATACAATCCTCCGTCATTCTTCTGAGAAATGTGGTATCCGATAAACACTTGCCAGGAATTTTGTGCCAATTGTCCATGCGGTGGCTGACGACAATGAGGAATTATGCCTGAAGTGGGTGTGCGCCACAGTTAATAGGTGATCAAGAACAAGCTTTTGTAATCAGTTGGAGCATTGGACGACCCACTGGTTAGGCTATTCACGTCGTGTGACGCCTGGTTGTTTTTTTTGCTTTTCTCAAACGCATTTTTACTCATATATTGACGCCATTCCTTTCCCGACATATCAAGCCTGCCTAAGGCAAGTTAGCGAACAAGTCCCAAGCACTGACGTGACTCAGTAGAACACTGGGCTGGCTTAGGAGCGAGGAAGAAGAAGTGCGTTCGGGCATAACAGAGCTGGTCTGACACTTTCCCCCCTTTGTCCGTTCTGCGAAGAATCGGAAATATTGAACATTATTTTGGCTCATGTCGTAACTATGCATTAATTAGGAAACGACTTTTAGATATTCGATTTGCGAAGCTAGGTTTAAATTTAACCACAGAAAATGTTCTAAGTTTTGGTGCCTCTGCTTTGGGAAATTGCCACAGAGATGCATTCGATGCGGTGTGTAATTTTATTCAGGACTCTAAACGTTTTTCAACATGAAGCTCACGTTAACAGATAGTAAAAAAATGGGTCGAAAAGTAATTTTCAATTCTGGATAAATCCGTGACATACCAAATTAATCGGGTTTGTCAAAACCAGCTGTCTGGTCGGCTCCCAAAATCAAGTTGTAGCTATTCGTGTCTACTTTGTTGTTGATTTTTTTTCTCACTATCTAAATCTTTGGTTTCTTTCTTTTTTTAACATACTGTCTTCACCATACAACTCCCCCCCCCCCTTTTTTTTTCGTTGTAAGCAATAATGCAGTTATCGCCCATATGAGACTATATGTTCTCTTGGCCAATCCGCCAGAGTGGGTACGAGCCATGGATTAGAGGATACAAACAAACAAACAAACAAACATAATTCTGCCCTGAACAACTTTCGTTTTTTCTTAAACTGTCAGAATTCCTGACTTTCTTTGAACAAGCGGAACGAAGGACGCACCCCCCGGGATGGGGGACCATCCATCCAACGAGCCGTTTTCATCCATCCAACGGCCCCAGCCGTTTGCCTAATGATAGACGAAAGGTCGGTGACCACGTTGGTGCATCTGCTCCTTGTGATGATTCCACCAACAGCTCATCAGTGGAAGAGAAGGAATTGGAAGCCGACTTCAGGACATTGGATACCCGACGGTTGAAAAGGAAGCTTCGCAGGACGTCATCAACAGCGGAGCCACAACCGGCGCTAGACAAAGGCAAGTGATGTTGCACCATCTCGTATGTACCCATCTCTACATCAGGCAACCTGAACTCACTCAACAAGCAGTCATTGACTCATTATTTCGAGCAAGCTGCACCTGCTCAAGTGAATAAAATTCGCATAAATAGCACGAAAAACATATTGTCAGTTGATGTGACAAACAAAACCATTCTTGACAGACTGAAGGCCATCACGCAGCCAGGAGGTATCGCAGTTCGCGCATTCCTCGCTCATGTGAAAGGAACGACGACTGGCGTGATAAATGACGTCGACGCTGATATCACGGACGCTGACCTCCAGAATCTTGTGACGTCGAAAGTCAGAATCATGACCATACCCCGCTTCGGGCAGTCTCGCTGCATCAAACAAGTCCAGCGTGAAGGTTGGATACGTGAGATATCCCGTGCGCCCTTACGAGCCACGGCCTTTGCAGTGTCACAAGTGCTGCAAGTTGGGACACGTCAGTGTGCAAAAGTGAGATAACTTGCCAGTGGTGCGGCGGATCTCATAAAGTGGAAAACTGCGATACTGCTGTTCCATTGAAATCTCCAAACTGCTCTGGTGCACATGAAGCAACGTCGAAGGAGTGCCCGAAGATCAAGGAAGAAATTCGCGTCTTGCGGAAGAAGGTCAGAGACAACTCGACACACAGAGAGGCTGTCACGTTCATCCACCGACAAAGACGTCGTTCAAAGCGTAGGCACCAGCGAAAGCATAGTGCACATAAGAGTGGTGCATCACCATCAGCAACA
The DNA here is from genome assembly GCA_013436015.1 of Rhipicephalus annulatus. Classification (NCBI taxonomy): domain Eukaryota; kingdom Metazoa; phylum Arthropoda; class Arachnida; order Ixodida; family Ixodidae; genus Rhipicephalus; species Rhipicephalus annulatus. The sequence continues at coordinate 133,945 of WOVY01000097.1, read as the reverse complement.
GATGAACATACGCGTGCGCATTATCAGGCTGCTACACCCATGTTGTACGCACCACGTCCCAGGGATGCAGAAGGTGGACCAACGCCCATGTTGCACGCCGATGCTTCAGATACTGAGTGGCCTTGGCTACCAACCGGAGCAATAAAAACGACGACATCATGGGCTGCAACTTCAAAGAGGGCGGACAATGATAGGCAAGACACTGAGAAGAACCAAACTATGTTGAAGCATCTAATAAAATCTATTCGTGCCATTCTCAATGAGCTACACACGCCAGGTGCAAAAACAGCAGTGCAGATCCTCAACGTGCTGGAACCGCTACTGCTGGCACTTCCATAAACAATATGGCGAATTTCTTCCATGAACGTATGCGCACCTCTGCTATAATGCAGTGGAACGCACGAGGTTTGCGAAGCAGATTGTGTGACTTTTGATCACGGATGTTTAAATAAAAATTTCCGTTTGTTGTTATATGTGAGCCGAATATGATGTCGTCGTTTCGGATTTCTGGATACGTCACTTTGTCGTCACGTGATGATCTAAATGCGAGCAAAGTAATTATATGTGTACGTCAAAATTTAACGTACGTGAGGCATGCCGTGCCTCCTCATGCTTCTAACGACTATATTTGCCTATCAATAAAGCACAAGCGACGTTCAATATCAATCATTGGTGGATACATTCCTCTTAGAAACCACGTGGACTGTTCCCATCTCTTGTCTGTGCTCCAAGCTTGCCCTGGACCGCATGTATTAGTTGGGGATTTTAATGCACATCATCCCATGTTGAGTTCTGCCTCAATGAACACTCACACTAGAAACATTGTCGATTTTGTGCTCAATCAGGGTCTGATGTCCATCAACGATGGCTCACCCACTTTGCGCATCGTACAACAGCAGTCTGGACGTATGTTTTGTGAGCAGAAGTCTCTTGCCTACCACCTGTTGGTTCGTAGACGTTGAAACACATGGAAGTGACCATCTCTCTACGTATATACAGCTAAAAGGATTCTGTCGTTCGACTTCCCTGCCTGTGAAAAGCGTTGACTGATCAGGATTCTCAGCTTCTGTAAACGCTTTGTGCGGGAACATTCAATCTATATCTGAAATAGAAAGCCTAATTGCATCAGCCTTAACAACGCATACGAAACTTGTGAATGTATTGCTACCAAGATCACAACTTTACGCACAATATGAAAGCTTCGTGCAATCTGTCACCGGGCAGAGAAGAAATACAGGAGGATGAAATCACCATCTGACCTATCTACAGCACGCCAAGCACAACGACATGTATTGCGACACCTCGAAAAGCTCTACAGGGAATGGTGGAGGGTGTTTTGTGCCTCTCTTGATCCGAGAAAACCCCTATCTCGAATATGGCAAATTGTCCAAAGCCTTCAGACGCGCACGCAACAGTTGTTCCCTTTCCGAGCTTTGGCTTTAAAGCAAGGTCGACCTCCTCACACAGGACCGGGTTAACTGGCGGAACATGAGAGAGGCCTTTGACCTGCAGTGGACGTAGTCAGGCTGATAAATGATGATGATGATGAGGATGATGATGATGATTATGTCCTCCTCACCGATATCACCTTCGTGTTTAGCCTGACCGTCATCCAGCGACGATCGCCTCGACTTACCATTCACAATGCACGAACTCGACGCTACCATTTCTGCGTCCCGACGCTCATCCGCACCAGGGCCTGACGGAATTACTTATTCAGCTCTGTATAACTTCAGCCAGGAAGCAAGGCAGGCTCCCTTGTCGTTCTACAACTATACGTGGGAAACGGCGACACTCCCAGAGAGTTGGAAGTGCAGCCGCATAGTGGTCCTACTGAAACCAGTTGTCTTCTTATAGACCCATTGCCCTAGCCAGTTGCATCGGTAAGGTAATGGAACGCATGGTGCTTACAAGATTAAATGGCTGCTGGAGAATAATGTCGGCTTACCAGATTTTGTAAATGGCTTCCGTAGGGGTCCATGATCTATAGACGGTGTTGTAGACCTAGTTTGTTCTGTAGAAAAGGAAAGGCAGCGTCGGAGATTGGTAGGGACCATTTTCTTGTATATAAAAGGCGCGTACGATAGCGTCCACCATGAGGCCATTCCTGATGCACTTGAAGACATCGGCGTAGGTGGCCGATACACGCAAGGATAGTGAGCTATCTCAGAGGACGTACAATTTCTATGTCGACATCAGACGGCGACATGACCAGGCGCCTCGTAAGCCATGGAGTTCCGCAAGGGGTCGTCCTGAGCCCCATGCTTTTTAACATAACACTCATTGACCTAGAAGCCCAACTTCCCGACGTTGTCAGAATCAGTGCGTATGCGGACGACATATGCATATCGGCATCTGGAGCAACGCGACCACAACTGTGAGCAAGGCTACAACAAGGCACATCAGTAACATCTAAGCACTTGCGTCGTCAGGGCCTGGAACTTTCAATAGCAAAATGTGCTGCATTGGCATTTACAAAGAAATTAGTGTCGTGGTACCCAATCTTCACTGACGGAGCAGGGATTCCCGCGGTCAAGCACCACCGCTATTTAAGGGTCGTCATTGATCGCAACCTATCGTGGTCAAACCATGTGACTACGCTGCGGAACAAACTAATCAGTTTTGTGTATGTTCATCGTGTTATAGCAGGACTGAGATGGGGCCCTTCAGAGAAAAGTCTTCTGACCTTCTCAATACAAGGCATTGTTTGTGGGCTATATACGGTAAAGCTCACCTGTACTTTCCGGCATGTGGGCAACGTGCCTTCGTATTTTAGAGAGCCTTCAGGCACGAGCACTGAGAATATGCCTAGGCCTGCCACGGTACACGTCAACCTCCGGCACTATAGAGGAGTCCCGCACGTACCCTATACAGGTTTAAACGTCCTGTGAGCCTCTTTGAGTGCACCTTCGTCAGCTGACCCGACATGCACAGCACCCGTTGTCTTTACTACAAGTGGACCGACCAGGCTGTATCTATTCGCGATGCCTCAATACACATAGACACATGATCTCTTCAGGCTTTGCACCTGCCGTAATCCCTGCAGTGCCTCCATAAACATTTACTAAACCGCTGGCTGGCCTTCACATACGTAGAATTTCGTATAAGGCGCGTGTTTTTTATATTGCCCTCAAGCAACTCACCTTGGCACATTTGGATGACCGATACAGCGACTCTGGATCCGTAACTTCGTCCACCTCAGCTGCAGCCTTCGTGATCCCTCAACTCGGTATTTCCCGACAGTAAAAATTAGATCACAGGTCATCTTAAACCGCTGCAGAACTTCTTGCTATACAGGAAGCTATAGAATTTGTGAACGACCAAGCGCAGCGTAAATGGACGATTCTGTCCGATGCAAAATCAGCGCTTCAAGCTATCCATTCTCGCTCAAGGAGAGGCCAATTTTACGAGTTAACGTTAGGAATCATCCAAGCATTTGACCTAACACACAGGAGCGGTCACTTGATTACACTCCAATGGATTCCTGGACACTGCGGCCTGGTTGGCAATGAAACAGCCGATAGCGAAGCAAGAGCGGCAGTATACAACGCTCCTGTGTACGTCAAAGTACTGTATTCGCGAAGTGACGTCCACACATTGTCGAGATCGCTCATGCGCGAGTGCGCTGCCACTTACTGGTCGTTACCAGATCATCCGAACAAGCGTCTGCGGCAAACAGACCCCGGTATGACTTTCCGTCTTCCAGATAAAATCAGCTGAAGACATGGTAATATACTGCACCGGATTCACCTGGACGTCGCCTTCACTTGCCACTACACCCACCTAATCGGCCGTGCGTACAGCCCGAATTGTGAGCGCTGCCAAGTGCGCGAAACTTTAGCTCACATATTTTGTGACTGTGCATTATACGTGGCGCAAAGAAAAATGCTAACTGCAACGTCGGCAAGCATCGGATGAACGCCATTGAATGACAGCCACATAATGTCAGCAATGAATGACCAAACAGGGTCAAAAACTGCTACAAAGGCTGTTTTAGATTTGATAAAAAGCACTAGACTAGATACTAGACTGTAGGGTATAATGCTAAGTGGCTACTGTAAATACGCACCACCTCTTCTTGTCCCCATCATCACCCTTCATCCCTCTTTTCTTCCCTCTTCCCTTATCCCATGTGTTGAGTAGCAAGCTAGAGCGAACTAGTTCAGGCCGACCTCTCTGCCTTCTAATAATTTCTCTCTCTCTCTCTGGGCTGGCACGTAGTGTACTCGCGTTTGAGCCCAATTTTGTCCTTGGTATTCGTTTTTTTTCTTCTTTCGTGTGAAATGGTTACGGACACTGGCGGTGGCGGTGGAAAACTACGGCGCCGTGCGTGACCCGCGTTGTGGTCACATAACAGCTTTCGCTGTACAACTACACTTTTATAATCTGCCAGTCAAGGACGCTTCGCGCACATGCAAAAAAGCTTTTGGAATCTAGGTTGGCACTTCGAGCTGTTGCATGGAGCCACGTTTTGCAGATCCCCAATTGTTGAACATGGCTTTAAAATCCCATTGCAAAGGACCATATATTAAAAGAGGTCAGCATTCAGGGTGCTGTGCACTCATTAACTTCAGTTATGAGCTATCTGACACTTCAAGTGAGCAGAAAAAAGAGCGTAGACACAAGAGGCGAAGGTGGAAAGACAAGCGCTCACTAACAACTGTTGTTGGCGAGCGCTTGTGTTATCTATTGATTTATTGTACCCTAAAGGACCAAGGGCATTACAGAGGAGGGTGGTGAACGGGAAAAATTATACAAAATTGGTGGTAAATAACACAATCTGAACATTATACACCACTAGAATAAAACAATAGGCTAGAAATAGCAATACATAAAACGTATAAGGAAACGGTTTGCAATAATAATATGAACAAACAAGATAAAATTACAATAACTGCTGTTTATACAACTTTACTACAACAAGATGTCATCGCATTATAATGCCGCATCCTATTCAAAAACTGCCTTCAGTATTGCCAGTCAACTTTGCCGTGGTGTACTATTAACTAATTCTGCCGGTGATGAGACGGTATTGACAGAAAGGCAACCCGTGCTAGGTACCCCCCCCCCTTGTTGATGCACCCCAGTGCAAAACGTTCTAATAAGTGCTTGCACGTTGTCAAATTTTTGTAGCTTGATCAGTTTTATCGTTCATTCAAGATCCATAAACCACCCCACACACCCCTTTCATATTGTATGACGCTTCTATATAGAACGTGCGGCACCTTCACAGCTGTATTGCATCCGATAATTGTGAATTATTAGTCACCGCTACCTCCCCACAACTATAGTTCTCTTTGACCCTACCTGACCCTTGCGCCATTACAAACACACACTCATCATCATCATCCCAACAGTGATTGGGTAAATACAGTGACTAGTGCATATTTTAGGCACTGTATAGTATCGTGTCAATCCTGTAACTCTCACCATCATGTTATTCTTCTACATATTGTTGCGCTGGCGTAGCCGAGGAGAGGGGTTGTGTTGACCACGCCCCCCTTCCGCGCCAGTGAAGAAAATACACCAGTGCAAAAACTTCGGAGTGGAGTAGGGGTCAACGCAGCCCTTCCGAAATTTTTCAGGTTTACATGCGTATATACACATTAAAGCACACGTACGAACATACGTAACTGGTGCTAGTTGCCCCCACCCCTTGCTATAGAATATTTCTGGCTGCGGCCCTGATACGTTCTGACTTGCAAGATTTTTTTGCAAGCAAATCCAAAGCGGATATCAAAGTTGCCGCTGGCTTGTAAGTGCAGCACTAAGCCAATAAAACAACCGCGCTTGTGCAAGGACAGAACCTCGGTGCTTACAACAGCAATGAGAAAAAAAACGTAGGTGCACTTACAATCAAACTGCTTTTTTTCAGACGTTTTTAGTTGTTCTTGCCAGCCCACCGCTTTTGACTGAGCATATCTTGCGTTCCTTCGCCATCTGTCGATGCGACCTAGAAACGCTACAGCAGTTCTTCTTACCGTCACATACTCATGGTCTCTAGCTCTGGACGATAGATGGGGCTACAATTCACGTGTTGTCGAAGCAACGGAAGCGCTTGCGCTTCAAATGCTTTTTTTTTTCTGTGGGTGCCTCCATGCAGTCAGGTCGTGCAAAAATTGGAAATTATAAAGGGAAAATAATATTTCAATCAGCTCCCTTTCACGTTCACTGATGAAGCAGTGAAGCTGGGGCGCTCTTTTTGTCAGGCTAGCGCGTTTCGTTTTTGGAAGTCTTTCAGATTTGTTGTGTTAGTTCTCTTTATTACACACTTTTTGTTAAGGTTTGTAGCGATAGTTTTACTGCATTTTGAGCACACCACCAAAGGCGGGCACACAACTGGGGCAGGTATGAGGCAGTCCCTGTAGTTATTTATGAAAGGAGGTGGGCGCAAAGTCTGCCAAATACACTGAATTGTATGAAGGGAGGTGTGCAGCGAAGAGCTCTCACCCCGCCCCACTCCGAAGGGGAACCGCGCGTACGCCTATGCACACCATTGCCATACACAAGTTTTAAAGAAGCCTTCGTTTAAGATTCTCGTGTTCTGTCACTGTCATTTATTAAACTCTGTTATGCTTTGAGGTTGTAGTAGAGCCATATTCCTTCTAAACCACAGAGTATCGTGGGACACTGATGTGACTATAATAACGGTCACGCTATTTGTCGGGCTGTTGCCTTCTCCCTATTTAGTGGAAGATATGTGTGTTGAGATTTACCCAATTGATGTGGCACTTGCACATTTATGATGGGGATAGTTTTTGGTAGGTCACACTAATTTCTGTCGCACTTGCTCGTTTGGTCCACTGCACTGTTGCGGAATGGGCACATTCATTCTGTTCCAATTCCAATCAGGGGAATGACAACTTACCGTGATTCAAATCCTTTCAATTCCTCGGAAAAGAATGAGCAGATCCTATGTGGAGTGTGAATCGATGATTTTTGAAGCACGAATGAGGAAGCTTAATATGTCAGTTCAAAATCAGCATAAACTTACGATGCGGACGTTAATTATGCCGTACATTACTTGCATGTCATAATTATTGTGTTTGCGCCTGACATTTTTGTTCTTCGTCCATTCACTTCACGTAATACCAAGTTTGGTGTATGTGAAGCTAGCGAAACGGTTGCCAGTGCGCTATGAGTGTAGCATGTAGTCATGTTTTGCATGACACGTATGTCAAGATTATCATGTATGCACGTCTCATTTACCTTCGTCGTCTACTCACCTAACATGATAGCAATTTTAGTAGATGTGAAACTAGTGAAACGGCCACGAATGCATCATGAGCGTGGTATATTGTCATGTTCTTACATGGCATGCATGTCATGGATATCATGTTTGTACTAGTCGAATACCTTCGAGTTCTGCTCACGTCACGTAACACCAAATTTGGTATATTTTAAGCTTGCGAAATGGTCGTGAGCGTATTATGAGCATGGCACGTAGCCATCTACTTTCATGACACGCACGTCATGATTATCACGTTTGTACCAAACCTCTTATATAACTTCGTAATCCATTCACGTGACGTTATACCGAAATTGTTGCATGTGAAGCTGGTGAAACGACCACGAGCGCAACATGAACGGGAAATGTAATCATGTTCTTGCACGACACGCATGTCACAATTATTATGATTTCACCCGTAATAGGCATTCATCATTCATTCACGTCACCTTATACCGAATTTGGTGTATGTTGAGCTAGCGAAATGACCACGAGCACATCATGAGCGTGGCATGTAGTCATGTCATTACCTCACACGCATGTCATCATTTCCACGTGATGGCTGGTGACTAATGTTTGCCATGCAGCCATGTCATACCATATCAGTTTTGCGGTATCCATGTGAAAAAAACCACCGCAGGAGCAGCGAGACCATGACTTGTAAATTATTACATTCATGACATACAAGCCCCGCCCGGTGGTCTAGTGGCTAAGGTACTCGACTGCTGACCCGCAGGTCGTGTGATCGAATCCCGGCTGCAGCGGCTGCATTTTCGATAGAGGCGAAAATGCTGTAGGCTCATGCGCTCAGATTTGGGTGCAGGTTAAGGAACCTCAGGTGGTCAAAATATCCGAAGTCCTCCTCTACAGCGTCTCTCATAACCTTATGGTGGTTTCAGGACGTTGAACCACAAATATCAATCAATCATCATCACATACATGTCATGACTTACAAGTTATAGCTAGAGAACTATGCTCGTCACACAGCCTTCTTATGCTATACCAATTTTGGTATACAATCATTATGCTAACAGCCAGGAGAACTAAATGTCGTAGGCAGCTAGATAGATAAATAGTTCGGTCAAACTCACCAAAGATCGCTAAGGAATGCTTCGCACTTAAAAACAGCCAAGTCTCACTTCGGGAATGGCCAGGCGGTGTGAATTTCATTCCTACAATTTCTCAACGTAAGAAAAGTAAATCTTGATAGCTTATCGAGCTCCGAATGATTATACCATAAAATTGATGTCACCAAATACATGAGGACTCGCTCAACCCGTCACCACGGTCGAGGCATATTATCGCGGTAACTTATCTCGTGCAGTACAACCACACTACTAGTTCCTCTAGGGGCCGTTCTCTCGCTACCTATAGTATTTGCATAGTAAGCACAATCTTAAAAAAAGTTAGTAAACAGTTGTCAGCGCATACATTCACTTGTTTTGAGCGTATTTTACTACCTTCGTGGCATCTCCTTACTATAACCAGCAGCTAGTAAAGCTGGAGAGAGAGATAGAGAGCTCTTTATTGAAAGGCAGAGAATTTAGCCGGCTTGTGTATATGGCTGTCTTCCTACCAATGTGGAGAAGGGGATTGCGGGCTGCAAGACGAGAAGAGAGAGAGAAAAAAAATATTTAAAAAACGGAAACAGTAAAAGTAAATATAGAGACATCTTTTATCTCGTTGGCGGGGACGTGTGCCGAAAAAACGACTTATTACGAGTTTTCAAGGGGCCACTAGAGTTTGTCTAGCTGACCGATATTGTTTAAATACGTGAATAAAACTTTTATCACATGCCTCTGTTGCTTTAAGCAGTTAAAGGGCTCAAAATACTGTCAACTGATAAAGATCTTCGGGTTAACAGATGCATGCAGTGTTCATAGAGCGCATGCTCATCGGCATATGCTCGGCACTCAAATACGATATGTTCTAGAGTTTCTATGGAGGCACAGTTATTGCAGCATGGACTGTCTGTTTGACCGAAGTGGTACCGTAATTTGTTTCCATAACCACTCTTCAGTCAGAGAAGATGGTACAGAGTTTCTAGGTGTCGAGGAATTCTGGATGAAAGTCTAGTTCTTTGACGTGGGTTCATAGAGCGGAGGAAAGCGTAATGATGCGTCGGGATAATATAAAGCCTCTTATGTTTTTCGGAAGCAAGCCCTTTAGCCATTGGCAGCATCTGACGCAGTGAAATATGTTCGCCTGTAATTTTTCTCTTCAAGACCTTGGCGGGCCACTTCATGCGCTTTTTCATTGGCCAATATACCGCTATGAGCCGGTATCCATTGAATTTGGATAACATGACCTGCGGTAATAGCCAAGTAGTATAAGTACGCTATATCGAAAAAAATCAGGTGAAACTTTGTTTTCTTTAATATGATGAACAGCATTTGAAGTGCTCCTTTGAAGTCGGTGAAGGTCACCCATTGGTTCGGCGTTTGACCTAAGATGTAGAGGACGGGGCTTCTTTATTGCTATGAAGTTCTGCTGTCGTAGATGATGCCCTGCGTTGTAGCCAATAAGATGGACTTTGTCTTGTATAGGGGTGATAGAGGCCATGTGACGAAATCTCCGGAGTAGTTCAGGCGTCAGAATAAATATGAAAATGCTGAGTATAATACTGAGCTAAATAAGAGCGGCTAGTATGCGGCAGCGTGCATTACGTCTCTTTGCTTCGTTGATGCATGGTACAAACAGTTTATTCTGAACAGGTGAAAGCATCCAGGGAAGAAATGATGGAAGCATTAACTTCTTCGGCGGTTAATACCAGTAAGCTGCTTCATTTGCACAGCTTTACCGAATGCTGAATTGCTGTAGGTGAAATTTACGCAGTACAGAAATTGCTTCTTCCCATGACATACATGATGAAAATGCGTACGCAACATTTGTTGAGTGCGGATGACATCTGGTGGCTGACATCCTGCTTCCGCTACAGTTCCGGAGGCTGATGAGCTCTTCGGGAGGCCTAGCCAGATTTTTTGGCAATTGTTTCATGCGACTTCTTAAGTTATGCTGCTTGCTGGTGATAATCGCTGAAGCACTAGTAGGAAATAGCGCAAGTTTCCTTCGATATACGCTTTCTCAAGCAGAACCACTGAGCGTCGTTCACATAACGATCGTGTTTCCGCCATAATTTTGAAGAGTTGTGATGCTGCAGCTATTCTCGCTTGAAGTGTTTTCACCTGAGGAGAACAGAAAATAGTTCTGTCGATGACTATTCTATGAAATCGCTGAGACCATACATAGGTAAGCGGCCGGCCACCGAGGAGGAACGGATACTTGGTAATTTTTTTCTCGTGAAAGCAATGGCTGTGCTCTCTTCTGGAGAAAAGTGCATACCCAAGGAAGCCATATATGAGGAGAGGTTCCGTAAAACTTTTTGAAGGCGTTGTTTGTTTACAAAACGCGAACTCACATCACCCTAGAGTAGGTCCTACTCTACTGCGTTGAACTGTGTGGGACTGTTTGGAGTGCACAAAAAAAATCTTCCACTATTTTAAATAGCTCTCGATTTATTGATACATTCTTCCGAGACCAATATTGACCATGGCTGCAAGATCGGCATAGTGAAAGACGGAAGCTGTTTTGATGTCGAGGACGATAGATATTGGGATCCGTCCAGCAAAGTGGTCCTCTTCGAGTGAAGAGACAAGGGTGATGACATTATCGATAGCTGATCTGCCTTGGCGGAATCCGTTTATTTCTTGGGGAAGTTCGTCGTGGCTTCTACAAACCACGTCAGTCGTTTGTGAACCACCGGCTCCATAAGCTAGTCAACGCAACTCAGCAGTGCGACGGTCCGAAAAAAGCCGTAGCTTCTTGGTTGCTGAGCAGGTTTGAAAATGAGCACTATTTTAGCAAGCTTCTATTCTGCGGAAACCTCGCCAGACAGCCATGAAGAGTTATAATATTCTAGGATTCGTAGGCGGGAGGTGTCGGTTAACTTTGTGATGGCTTCGTATACTGTAACCGCTTGATGTGTGCCTGTTTGAATCGTTTATTGCAGTGTTTAGTTCTTCAATTGCAAAAGGCAACTCCAATGCTGGCACTGCCTCTCGTGTGTTCTCAGACGTGTTGCTTGCGGAAGAGCACCAAGGTTTTGAAAATGATAACTTGTTATTGAAAAGGTGAATTGTGGTTGCTGTGCTGGCTATTGAATTTTATAAACATTGCATATGTACTAAACGTCAATGGCAGTTTAAGGCCCTCCATGGAAGTTAATTTATGTTGCAATGCCCATTACTGCCATTCCCGCGACCACCTACGCTTCATCCCATTAGCGCTTCTGGTGCTGCTAATATCTATGTTGTTGTTGGCATCGTTACGCCACTGTAAACAACTGGTTACCTAAAACATATAAAAGTGTTCAATGTATGTCTGTACGTACATTATTTGCACATATATTTAGGCTTCATTTAGTAACGTTTCGCTCAATAAATAAATTACAACACAGTCGCCTTCCATACGAATACTTCCCATAACATCGATTCCTTGTGTACGTGGGATACGCCGAATTTTTCAAGTGCCCACCATCCTTCAATTATTCCTTTTGCGAATCAGCGAAGGGCTCACTACGTTCCCGTGGGGCAATACGTGAGCCTGTGCAGCTGCTCACTTTGTTTGTGCTTCTGCTGCTGTGATGATTTATATATACGAGTGCTTTGTAATTAATGGGCTTTTAAATCGCCCATTTGGTTTGACATATTTTTGTGCCTGGCGCAATTCTACGCATCTTCCACGCATTGTATGGTGCGTTAAAAGACTCTTTCACACTGCGCGTCATTCTTAGCATGGTTAGTGTTCTGTTTAATCAAGAGAGAGAGAGAGAGAGAGAGAGAAGGAATGTAGGAAATGTAGGGAGGTTAACTAGACTATGCGTTCAGTTTGCTACCCTACACATGAGGAGGGAGAGAGGGGAGTAAAAAAAGAGAGAAGGATAGACACATGTCGCATCACACACACAATGCCGAGTTTCACAAGCGGTCCCTCAATGAAGTTGCTGTCAAGTATCTCAGGAGGGCTCGTGAGGCTTTCTGTGCTGATGTGCTGCGCGACCAGGCTCCTAAGATCTTTGCTTCATTAAATGGCCGGTTATCGAGTCTATTCAAGGGACACTGGAGAGTCCGGCGAGCTTCATCAAATTGGGCACAGTGGCACAAGAGATGTTCAATAGTCTCTATACAGTTGCAGCTTTCACACATGGATGAATCTGCCATGCGAATGCGATGGCTGAATGACTTAGTAAACGCTACCCCAGTCCACAGCCGGCACAGCATTGTAGCGTCACGTCGAGAAATCTTAGATGGCAGTTGTTTCTGGAGTAATGACTTAAGATTCTTGGGGTGATGATTGGAGTTACGTGGAGAATTTCAGTGCGCAAGCGTGGCATTATGCGCGATGTGACGAAGTTCTCTAGCTGCGTCTATTCTTGACAAGGGTATTAACAGTGTGGGCGCTCCATCGTGGGCACATCGGGCAGCGTCGTCGGCGAGGTTGTTACCGCTGATGCCATAGTGGCCCGGCAACCATTGTAAAATAATGTCGTGTCCTTGCTCAGCGGTGCGATAACAAATTTCATTAATACGATACACCATCTGGTGGTAGCTTTCACGTCGTAGACTTCGCACACATTGAAGGGCTGCTTTGGAGTCGCAGAAAATGGCCCATCTACTTGGGGATTCTTGCGTAACAAACTCCCCAGCGGCTCGAAGAGCGGCAAGCTCGGATCCCGTAGATGTCGTGACGTGTGATGTCTTGAATTTGACGGTGACAGATCGTGATGGTATGACAAAGGCACCTGTCGAACTTCCCGAGACCGAACCGTCCGTGTAAACATGAATTCGGTTAGCATACGAGAAATGCAAAAGGTCTAGTGAGATAATATAATGTGGTTGCAAAATATTATGGTTGTAATAATATGGTTGTAATAGAACACAAACTTTTCACGCAGATAGCCTATGTTCAATTCTCACTCGGACCCGCATACTTTCCTTATTTATTTCATTTGCATCCATCTGAATTTTGCGATCACGGCTAAGATGCTAATTTTTAACTCACCACCATTGACGCCCAGGCCGATGCTGGGATTTCTGCAAAACGAGCTCCTTTATGCTATCGCGTTCAAATCTTTGTCAGAAAGATTTCGAAGTTAAGATCTGAACGTATTTCTTGTTTTTCAAAAGAAATGTCTAAAGCTGTAATTCATCAGCCGTCGATACATACAGCTGTCACAGTTTACCGACGTAACGGAAGCAGTTGTGTTAGCAAGCTCCGCCCATTAGTCACAGCTGTTTCTCATAATTGACTTTATTTATTCATAATGCTCACGTTTTATGGGTACTGTCACGCGCACAGATAAACGAAATGCAAGAAGTATGAGTCACGGGATTAGCATCGACTTGTAGGACCGGGCGATTGCCTTTGGTTTGAAATACCTATGCAAATAGCTGTGTGAGGCTTCGCATTGTTATGCAATAAAGCCACTCTCCACAATACGAAAATTCATAACTGTGTTCATTTGCTATTGCTGAAACATCGCTTTATCTTTCTATCAGAGGTTAGCCATACTCCACTACCTACCACTTTCCCCTTTCTTCACCTGAAGCTTAGACTGCTCAGACGAACTCTGTTCTCCAGCACTGATGTTTTCCTGAAGTGAGGGACGACATCTTCGATAAAAGAATAGAGGCAAACAAGGTTTCTCTTATATGTTGCAAGCACATGAAATATTCATTTCTTGATTATCTTAATCTGCAAAAAAGTTATGGTAACACATGCACTACTCTGATACAGATGTGATGTGCAGTTGACGCGCACTGTAACTGCCGTGGCAGTGAAACGTGCGATTACGCCTCCGTCACGCGTTTCACATTTTTAAAGACATCAAACCATCATCAGGGCGAAACAGCTCTAAAAAAACGAGGACAAAAAAATAAAAGAGACGAAACCAAGCGCTGAATCTCTCTTTCTGTATCCTGGTTTTTCTTGCGCTATTTTGCATCCATGAAACCTCACCCACAAGCTTGAATTCATACGCTTTTATCTTCAGATAATAATAATATTGGGTTGAAGGAAAAAACAACAACCTAATATTTCGGTTCTTTTATTCATAGCGAGGGTATCGTTCTGGCAGACTGGATGTGATCAGATATTACATGAGGAATAGTTTATGAGCTGCCAGCTCATAAAAAATGTCATGTGCGTTTTGATGCCATTAGGACGCAAAAGCGTTTCAGACTGACCATTATGGCTACTATCGGCACTGACGAACATTCCCAGGTTCGAATCCACACAGAAGCACCGTAAAGTGCACGAAGGGATCACCACCACTCTCAGTCAGTCAGCGGACGCCATCGGTGGTTGGTTCTCAGCCAGCGCCAAGTAACCTTTTCGTCCCCTATACTTTGTTCTCATTTACGTCTTAGTTACTCTAGAATATGTAACCTATTCTTTCCTTCGCTTTTTTGTTAGTTAGATCTATTTATAGTTGGGTTCAACGAAGAAAAGCAAGCCCTTGAAATTCCCCTTCATTTCTTAATGTGACGTACACCACCAGTCACAAAATGACATCCGGCTCTAGAGTCAATTTGCGCCGAATATTCGCTCTCCTTGGAACATGTACACCGCTGTTTTATTGGTACGGGTTCTCGATTAGGCTTTGCGGTGATGCGCGTACCCAATTGTATTCCACGCCTCAATCGTAGATTTGTGTACCTTAAAAAGTAATGAACTGGAATATTTTGGTTAGAGTTTGCGTCTATACCATCAGTATTGAAACATCCAGCACAATGTACCCGCAAGTCGAACAGAGGATTGCCACGCACAACTCTGAAAGGAACCAGATGGCAACTAATATGCGTACTTTCGTGCAACCTGTTTCTGAAGGACGCGTCACTTGCGTGATTCCATAGGTTTGAGTCGTTCATCGTCGTGGGTGGCATGGGCTCTTCTTTAGTCGGTAATCTTTCCAGCCACAGAAAGCGTAAAAGGTCTCGACCTTCAGACCGAATGAGAAGCTTCAGATATGCTTTCTTTATATCGGCAGTTAGAACCACAGGAAAAGTTCAATGGGAGTTGTATGACGTCTGCCCCAAGATCTATGCCTTTAGAGAGTACATCATCAAGGCCAACATGACCAGCTTCATGCGATGATACGTCACATACGATGCGAAGGTTTGTTGTTACAGCCTAGAAGAACTATACTAAGAGGGCTACAATACTTGGGTATTTGTGCTTATAAAACGATAAGTGGCCACCTCCCGCTATTTGCTTCAAGCCGGTCTTCGCTACAGTGATACAGTCAGTTACAACCGCTGAATACATGACAACACATTCCACAAGATATTACTTCACTTCATACACAACACCGGCCTAACGGCACTCATTTAACAAACATATTCACAAAAATAATATGCCTTAAAGGCAAGTCGTTGTCGCAAATAGAAAAAGTATACCGGCCAAATGGAATGGGCTCGATGTGGCTCCGAAATTAACCTTCGTGATTCTCCACGTCGTCGTAAGTGGCACTGGTTCTTTAGTCGGTAATCTTTGCAGCCAGAGAAAGCGTAACAGGTCTCGGCCTTCAGGCCGAATGATAAGCTGCAGATATGCTTTCTTATATCGGCAGCGAGAACCACAGGGTGACAGCGAAAGTTCAATAGGAGTCGTATGACGTCTGCCCCAAGTTTTATGCTGCCCCGCCGCGGTGGTCCAGTGGCTAAAGTACTCGGCTGCTGACCCACAGGACGCGGGCTCGAATCCCGGCGGCGGCGGCTGCATTTCCGATGGAGGCGGAAATGTTGTAGGCCCGTGTGCTCAGATTTGGGTGCACGTTAAAGAAGCCCAGGTGGTCTAAATTTCCGGAGCCCTCTACCACGACGTGTCTCATAATCATATAGTGGTTTTGGGACGTTAAACCCCACATATCAATCAATGCAAGTTTTATAACTTTTGAGAGTACACAATTAAGGCAAACATGACCAGCTTCATGCGATGATGCGTCAAATACGACGCGAAGCTTCGTTGTTACAGCCTCGCAACAAACCACGGCATGATGGGGATATAGTAGAAGTTTGACTTGAGCAGCTACTCGACCGCTACCTTTTCAGCATGACCAACGTTAAAATAAGCTGAAAGTGCTTGGTCGTATTATGCTAAGAGTGATGGATGCTCTCGAAAACGGTTAATTTGAATTCGTAGTTGCCGTTCGGCCAATCGACGATTGTTGCTTCCGGATGGTAACGCGAGCGGTTCAACCATCAGGGGCACTTGATAATGGTCTTCTCGTTTGGAGATACCCTGCTTAAATGCAGAAATGTGAGGGTCACTTTCGATGGCCCGGAAACAGGTGGCGTCGATCCCGATTCCACCGAGACGCCACATTGATGATATGTCGAGGTGCTCTGAATCATAATTGTCAGTCGTGAAGAACAGTGCACTTGTTGAGAATTGGCTGTCGAAGTTCATAGGACCTTGCACCATCCTTCTAAGGTGGTTTTGATTGTGGTTATACTTGCGCTGATTCGGTCGATTTTTCCACTTGTGACTTGCCAATGGGTGTCCGATGCTATTAGGACACTAATCTCGTCCGGCTGCCACGTACTCAGTTGAAAGCGGTCAGTTACGTTGTACTCCCGTTCGAAAAGCAGGTGCGAAATGTTGGAGAAGAGTGGTGGGCTTGAGAATCATTAACGCTTCTAAAGTAATTGTTAAGTCGTCGAACTGGCTTCGAAGCCACACGTTAACACGCTCGGTGCAGAGTCGTCTTCGTGACTTGTATCCTTGAAAAGTGATGAGGGAGAGCTCTTCCTTTTTCCATGACGGAGCACTGGAGAATCCTTGCTAGTTCTGCACGAATGTAAGTGCGCTCACTGCCGCTGTCCAGAATTATCCGCGAGAGTGGTCGGTGGTCTCCGGACTCTGCTCAAATTTGGCCTGTCTGACAGAACACGTGAGTGGACTCAACGTGACTCTGCGTGGTAGGGACGGTTCGCGTGGTTACAGGGGGTGATTGAGGAAAAGCTGGGGATCCTGCGTTGGGCTGCGGATCTTGGGCTGGGCGTGATACATCGCAGATGATGGTCAGGTGGCGTCACTGGCAGGTACCACACCTAAGATTGAATGATTTCCTGAACAATCTGGCGATGTGATTGCGAGTTCCACAGTGGAAGCAACAATTGGCGACTCGTAGCTTTGTACGCTTCTCTTCAGCTGATAGGTTGGCATTGCAGGCAGCAATCATGTGATCTTTGCTGTGGCAGGGGGGGGGGGCACTGCAGTATAACAGGCAAGGTAGATCCTGTTAGGGTGGACACTGATGGTAAATTTTCTGTGCCCAACATTTCTCCGGATATGTGGGTCCTGGGTTCGTATTGCGGCACAGGACGAGACTGTAACCAGCCCTCCTACCAGACTTTCACTTGAGTGGGGAGAAACGTTAGGGACTTCTTGGCTAGCCGCATTTGGTCTTCAGGCATTTCGGCGATGCTGCAGGCGAAGTTTCATTCCTCGAATTTCTGCCTGTACATAATGGCGAGATCCTCCAGCAGACATCGCATCAAGACACGGTTTAAGACCACAGTGTACTGGACGGGCGCATCTTCTAGATCTTTCAAGGCACTAACGTAGAACTGCACACTATCGTGCAGCAGACGAAGCCTTTGGACGTCTCACGAGCTTTTCAGAGAGCTTAGCGCAAGGATATTATCATTATGCTCGTTCACATGGAGATCCTGGCTTCCAAAGCGATCCGTGAGGGTTTTGATTGCAATATCATAATTTGGCTCAGCTAAACGAATGCCTTCGACAGCTCGCTTCGCGCTCCCAGTTAAGTAGGTGAGGAGGTACTTGTATTTTTTTATGCGCGTTAGCTCGGTATTCTTGTGGAAAGTAGCGTTGAAATGTTCACAAAAGAATGGCCATCCGCAAAGACTACCATCAAAAGTTGGTATCTGGAGCTTGGTCAGTTGAACCGCAAGCGAATGGTGCGCTCTCACCTGTCATGCTGCTTTGCCAGAGTTAGAAAGTTCTAGGTTGCTTGACCTGAGTCCAGTGGCTCGTGCCTGCGTTGTGGCTGCCTTCTCACGTTCCTGTAGCAGAACTTGGCTCGTGACACGGCGTAAAAAGTCTTTGAGTTGTACTCGTCTGCTATTTCCCACTCATGGTCCAGGTGTTCTTCGTCCGTTGCCGCCAGAATGACGTCGTCAAGCCTTGAAAATGCTGCCTCTTTTTCTTTGACGTAATTTATGTGGCCACTAATCTGAGAGGCTTCAGGATCCAGTTTCTGCAGCAGGTCCGATAACCGTGCTAGGGCTCAAGAGACACTTACTTTGATTGAGCTGCGCTTCTTCCGAAAATCGTCAGCGGTCGCCATGGTCGCGACGCTCAGAGAAGTCTTCGAAAGGGCGGATGCTGGGTTTCGTGCACCAAATGTAACAAATAACTGATCCGCAGATGTTAACGGAGACGACCTCTTTATTACGCATAAAGCGAAAGCTGTCCATCTGCCAGAGCGGGCATGTCTCCACCTCGTCGTCTTGACCATCCATCGCGCACGCTCATCGATGCTCCGTTTCGGCATATTTTGCAACAATATGTATGCACTTTCCGTTTTTAAGCCTTCCGGCTCAAACTGTATGAAGACCATAAGTGACTTGTCGTAACATGAAAATCATGACAGATATGTTATGAATGTAATTATTTATATTTCGTCACCTTGCTGCTCTTATGGTATTTTCGTTCACATGATAAGTAGCGAAACTAGTACGGTATGACATGACTGCATGGTGAACTCAAGTCACAGATCCTAATGTGGAAGCCATGACATGCATGCCATGTGTGTCATGACTACACGCCCCACTCATGGTGCGCTCGAGGCGTTTCGCTCGCTTCGCATGCCACATTTGGTATTACGGGACGTGAATGAATGACGGAGGTACGTGACTGGTGCGAACATGGTAATCAGGAGCTGTGTGTTATGTGACATGACTACATGACTCGTTCATGGTGCACTCATGGCCGTTTCGCTAGCTTCACGTACACCAAATTTGGTGTTACGTGGCGTCAATTGATGACGTTGGTATGCTTAAACATGATCATCATAACATGCGTTTCATGCGAGAACATGACAACATACCACGCTCTTCATGCGCCGCGGCCATTTTGCTAGCTTCAGCTATAACAAATTTGGTATTACTTGACGAGAACGGACACGAAAGTAAGTGAGCCGTCCAAACACGATAATCATGACATGCGCGTCATGTAAGTACATGAATATATGCCACACTCATGATGCACTGATGGCCGTTGCGCTAGTGTCACATATACCAAATTTCCTATTACGTCAAATGAATAGATGACGAAGGCATGTGACTACTGTAAACATGATAGTCATTAGATGCGTGTCATGTAAGAACATGACTGCATGTCACAGTCATGATGCGCTCGCGGTCGTTTTGCTAGCTTCACATATACCGAATTTGGTATTACGTGACGCGAACAGACGACACAGGTAAATGACATGTTCAAACACGATAATCAAGACATGCGTGTGATGTAAAACATGACTACCTGCTACTCTCACGGTGCGCTCGTGGTCGTTTCGCAAGCTTCCCATATACCAATTTATATGTTACGTGACGTAAATCGATGATGAAGTTATATGACTGATGCAAACACGATAATATCTAAATGCGTGTCATGTCAGAACATTACACCATGCTATGCTGATGACGCAGTCACAGTCGTTCTGCTAGTTAGACATATACCAAATTTAGTAGTACGTGACGTGAATGGAGGACGAAGGTAAATAACACGTCCAAACATGATAATCACAGCTTGCGTGTGATGTAAAACTTGACGGCCTGATACGCTCATAGCATGCTCGCGGCCGTTTTTCTAGATCCGCATATACAAAATTTGGTATAACGGTACGTGAGTAGACGACGAAGGTATATGACACTTTCGAACATGATAATTATGGCATGGAAGTCATGTACGGGAATTTTCACGTCCTGCTCGTAAGGTTTTGCTGATTTTGAAGTGACTATCAACCATCTGTGCTTCGCATATCATCGATTTCTACTGTACGAGTAATTTGCCTTTTTTTAGAGCAAAGCATTTCTTAGCAATCTTCGGTACCTTTGAGTGTATCTATCTATCTATCTAGCCGCCTACGACTTTAGCTCTTCTGGCCGTTTCGATAATGGCATCAATGCCAAAAATGGTAAGGCATAACTTGGCTGTATAAGAAGCATAGGTAACTTGTCATATCATGAAAATAATGACATGTATGTCGTCATTTACAATTCATAATCTTGGTGCTCTTGCGGTGGTTTCGTTTACATGACATTTTGCAAAACTGTTATGGTATGGCATGACCACAAGGTGAACATAAGTGAGAAACCCTTAATGTCCAAATCATAACATCTGTGTCGTGTAGGTCAATACTACATTCCGCTCTCAGAGTGCTCGTTCTTGTTTGGCTAATTGCAAATGTTGTAAATTCAGCATTACTTGACGAAAATTGACTAGGAAGGTGAATTACATGTCCAAACATGATAATCATGACATGCGTGTCATGTAAAACACGACACATGCTACGCTCATAGCGGGCTCACAGCCATTTTACTAGCTCCCCATAGATCCAATTTGGTATCAATGTCAGGTGAATAGACAACGAAGGTAAATGACATGTGCAAACATGATAATCATGACATGCGCGTCAAGAAAAACCTGACTATATGCTATGCTCATCGTGTGGTCGCGGCTATATGACCATTCAATTTGGTATCACCTTACGAGAAGAGACCATCAAGGTAAATGACACGTCAAACACAATAATCATGACGTGGAAGTCATGTATGGCATAATTTTCGTCCATCTCATAACGTTAGGTTTATTTTAAAGTGACATATTACTCTCCGAATTGGTACTTCTCATATCATCAATTCCTGCTGTACATGGGATTAGCTAAATTATAAAGTGTGAAACCTATCTTAGCGAACTTCGGCAACTTTGAATCTATCTATCTATCTATCTATCTATCTATCTATCTATCTGTCTATCTATCTATCTATCTATCTATCTATCTATCTATCTATCTATCTATCTATCTATCTATCTATCTATCTATCTATCTATCTGTGTAGCCGCCTACGACTTTTAGCTCTCTTGGCCATTTTGATAATGCTATAAAGGCCAAAATCGTTACGGCTTAACATGATTGTATGACGGGCATAAGTGACTAACCATAAAATGAAAATCATGAAGTGTATGTCATGAGTGTCGTGATTTTTGTTTCATGCCTTTGCTGGTGTTGTGGTGGTTTCGTTCACATGACGTCTTGCAAAACCAGTATGGTCAGACATGACTGCATGGCAAACACATATAACAGACCAAAACGTGGAAATTATGACAGGCATGTCACGCAAGTCATGACTATATGCACGTTCATGGTGCGTTCGCAGCCGTGTCACTTGCTCCACATATACCAAATTTGGTATCACATGACGAGATAAGGCGATCAAGGTGCATGACACGTCGAGACTTCATAATCATGGTTCCTGTCATGTAAAACATGGCTACATGCTATGCTCATAGCGTGCTCACAGCCGTTCTGGTAGCTCCACAATACGCAATTTGGTATTACGTTACATGAATGGACGACAAAGGTAAATGACACGTCCAGACATGATAATCATGATATACGTATCATGTGAAATATACCTTTATGCTACGCTTACAGTGCTCTCACGAATGTTTCTCTAGCTCCACATATACAATATTTGGTATCACGTGACGTGTATACACGACAAAGGTAAATGACACGTCAAAACATTATAATCATGACATGCGTGTCATGTAAAACATGTCTACGTGCGGTGCTCATAGCGTGCACGCGGTTTTTTCGCAAGATCTAAAAATACGAATTTTGTATTAGGTCACGTGAACTGGCGGCGAAGGTAAATGGGCCAGACACAATAATAAATGCATGGAAGGTCCAGACACAATAATCAATACATGGATGTTATGCACGTTATAATTTACGTTCGCCTCATAACGTTGTGCGTATTTTAAAGTGACCTATCAACTTTCCTCATTTGTAGTTCGCATATCATCGATTTCCACTGCACGTGGGATCTACCAATTTTTCTTTCCTCCTATCTCCCCTATCTCTCACCTTTCTGTTCCTATTTGCCGATTCGGCAGTGCAGGCTCGCCGAGGGTGAGGAAATACCACGCTATAGTGGTATTTCCTCACCCTATACCTTCCTTCCTAAATGTTCAAGGCAGCTCGGTAATGCCCATAGTGCTTTTCGAAGATGCCCTGCAACAGTTTTTCAGCATGGTTGGTAAACGCTGCAATGCGGTAGTGGATGCTCCTGAGAACATGCGCACCAGTAGGTACAGTGCAGCACGTGGCCTAGAGTTTAGAATGAATTCTCAAAATCAGCTCGCAGTCACTCCCTCTTCTCTCTACAAATGACGCCGTACATCCTAATTATGGCTCAGTGTATCCAATGTTCATGACTGTTGGCTCATTTGAGCATCATGAGTAGTGTAGTTATCGTGCTCCCTACGAGATGCCGCCATGTGCCCACCCACACGCGCTCGCCATCACGTGGCAAGTAAGCTGCATGTTAGCAGAAAAAAAAATAAAAACAAATTCTTCATGGTGACGACGCGCACTGATGAAGAACCCTTTTTCTCATTACCTTCTTGTTCTCCCCCTTGCGCAAATATCATCGCGATTGCTGACCCGGAAATAGAGAGAAAGCTCTCAAAGCATGCGGCCAATGCGAGTAACCCATTCCGTACTTCAAGCATTCTAAAAAAAAACATTCGTGACAGTTGATTCGTGAGCAATAAGATATTTCAATAAAGTCATTATACAAGTACTTAGAGGGTGTTGGGCGCCTTTAACAATGTTCTGGTGATTTCTTTCAAAGCCTCTAAATATAGTACACTCCTAACATGCTTGAAGTAGGAACAACGCATGCAAGATGTAATTTCTCTATAATATTCTTTGAGCTTCTACAGCTTTATCTGTGGTTTTTCCCTGAATTATATAACCTGGCCTACCCAACATAACTGTTATAAGGGTTCTGTTCTTTAAATAATTGAAGGCAAGTATCAAATTTCTTCATTCTTGTAAATAATAGAACCTTCATGATTATGAAAGGGAGTCGTGACTTGACACCACTGTACCTTACAAATGAACAGCGTAGAACTCAAACGGCAGCTCATCATGGACACTTTACGCAAACATAAGGCTAGCTCTCATCAAAAAACTCATGGACAAAATATACCCGTTATATGATGAGTGAAGCTCTGTTTACGCGAAAAAAAAAGATTTGACATTTCACAAAACATGATGCATAGTTGCGAGATTTCTACAAATTTGATTTGATGGATATATGGGGTTTAACGTCCTAAAAACACCTTATGATTATTTCTGCATCAGCTTTTACGAGGCCAAGCAATTATTCCATGTCCACGAAGCCTAGAATGATGCAGTAGTCACAGTTTAAGTCATATTATTATAGCAGAGCTGTTTTAGCCGAGGTTTGCCATATGCTGCACAAAGAAAACTGCCAGGGACAGGCTGACGCACAATCGCTGCCCAAGCATCCTGTACAGATGATTATCAAGTGCGTGGCCCAATGTTTCCAACGGCTCGTTTACGTGTGCCTGAAGTACTGGTTACATTTACACACAAATAATAATCAGTATTTGCCACCCGTCTGTTCCTTTGTAAACTTGTAGTGAATAACTACGGTGAGTAGCGGAATTGGCCTCATTTTTATGACGCACGTGTGAAGTAGAAGTCTTACAGCAAAACTGTCGTGATCTAGGTTTGCCGTGTGTCGTAGATGTAAAATTATCATCATTATTAACCGGCACGTCCTCAATGATAGCCGAAGATTTCTACGTTTGGATGGTTAACAAGAGAATATGAAACCTGCCTATCAGCTCTGTCGTGACTCAGCATAACGCGACTTTGCGCGGACTGTGCATTTTAGGGGAGAAGCTCCATAAAGTGGCACCCGTTTGTCCCTCGTAGTATTAGTAGTCGTAGTCGTAGTGTGTAACGTCTGAGATTCTGACCTCAAAGGTGGTGCCGGTGGGAGATTCATTCTGTGCGTTGTTGAACAACGAAAAAAAATCGCAGCGTGCACTATAACTAAAAGCCGAATGCTCCTGTCTCTCGTTACTCCTTAGCAGCCATTGGCAAGAACATTGAGCACTATCTGACAAGAAAGGGTTGCTACGTTATACTCGCTGGGTGTAACCTCCTTGGTTTTAGAAAGGTTTAGCGAGCGTTGGGCCGCAGTGCCATGAATACAGTGAACTAGTATATAACAAGAACTCGAGGTGGTTAAAGGTGGGAAGTAGACACGAAGCGCAAGCCGTAAGAAAGTGTGCGTGTGCCTCCTCTCGTTCAGTCCTTGTAATGTCCGCTGGATGACGGTGCTTCTATATGAGGAATATATGATGAAAAGATGCGAGATGGTAGTACTTGGAGTGTTGAATAGGTGGATGAACGGACACACAGACAGATGCATAGACGGACGCAGGGATGGCTGAAGGACGAATGGACGCATGGACAGAGGCGGGAGCGGATGCATGGAAGAACGCAGGGACGGACGCACAGATAGACGTGCGGACGCACGAACCGACGCACGCACGGACGGGCGGATGGACGCACGGGCGGCCACACAGACGCACGCATAGACGGACGCAAGCACGAATGGACGGACGGGTGCTTCACCCCACTCTCCATCATTCACTCCGTGGATATGCTGCCATTCTTTTTTTTAGGTCGAACCTACCCGTTCGCTGATATCTGTTATTCCTCTAACGGGCTAATATGTCTTTCTATGATGTACTATCGATTGCTACGTATTTCGCTGGAGGACACAGTGTGCCTTAAGTGAAATAGGTATACACAAGGCTATGTTCGTTATATCATTCAGATATAAATATTACATACTTCTGTGTGGCAAGTAAAACAATATTGAGATGATTCGTTACAGAATTATAAGGATACCTTAAGTTTTTTTTCCGCTGCCGCTAAGACCCGGCATGTGCGTCTTACTTGATGGGGCATTCTTATTTTAGATGCGGAAGCATCTTATACTAGCGCCTTGTAGTGCGCCGTCCGCGCCGTCCGCACCGCTTCTCGAACATTCGACAGCTGACGCGCGCGCATGCGCCGTCGCCCACCATCTGTGCCGCGCGCGCTTCTCCTTCGAGAACATTCGACAGCTGACAGCGCATGCGCCGTCGCGCCGTCGCCATCTGTGCCGCGCGCGCGCTTCTCCTTCGAGAACATCCGACAGCTGACAGCGCATGCGCCGTCGCACTGTATATATACTCAAGGTCGGCGCTCGCTCGCTCAGTTGCCGCTCGTCCGTTGGTTTGTACGGCGCGTCGACGTCCGAAGTCGCCGTGAAATGAATGCCAACGAATCCACAAACACAATGATCGACGTCCCTTCGACCAGCGCCGCCCTTTCGCATACGTGTGTACGTGTTCACTCATTTAACACCCCCTCCTACAACCACGTTAACCAATTTAGCCATCGACCCAAGTAAGTCGCAATTTAACACCCCATTTCACAACCACGTTAACCAATTTAGCCATCGACCCAAGTAAGTCGCACTTTAACACCCCGTTAACCAATTATATGCTCCGCATCCTCCTCAGTGTTCCCCCGAGGGAAGCTGCGGGCAATTTTTTTTTCTGACGAGGTGGGCTGCCAACGAGGGAAGTACTATAGATTTCAGAGTTCATTCACATAAGATTTATTTTGTTTTCATCTTAAGCCTCATGCCGTCACTAATTGAATACGTTAGCAGCTGCTAACGTAGTTTTCGTTTGCAATCTTTGCTTGGAAGACACGGACGACGCTTGATGCTTGCATCATCATATTTTTGTAATACAAGCGCACCTAAAAAGAAGTTACCGACTGCTTTTAAAAAAAGTAATATCTGACAATATGTGGCAGTTCGTTTTTTTCTCTCTCTCTGCGCACAGGGATTTCCGACTAACAAAAGGTCACATAAGGTATACTCAGTATTTTAAACTGACATGATCTGCGCTATCTAAGGACACGACAGAGTGGTCTTTTGTAACAGTTTATTCCAACAACACGGACGGATAGAAGCCCGCTCTGTACAGCATTTACAGGTCTACTGTGGTCGTAAACTTCGTGCGGCAACTAGATGGGGGGAAACGTCGCCCAGTCATGATTTCTTTGAAGCTCTACTTTATTTTCCTGCAAGAATAAAAAAGAAAAGATTTTACAAAACTTCGACTGTAATCGTTCTGTGTTTGTGTCACAAGCACACTTTTTTTAGCGTTGAAGTAACTTACAGCTCTTGACACGGCGAAAATTTTAAGCAGCCTAATATTGATTATAATATTCAACACCTTGAAGAATAATTGTACTAGACCTATGTAGCAGGTAAGCGAGCTACAAACTGATTGTTTTTATTGGTTATAAAATTTTAAAAACTTGCCTAAGAAAGCTTCAACCCAGTACGTCTTGATTATTGGTTAAAAAAGGACAATACTTAAGAAGAAAATTATGTTACAAAATGTTCTACGTGAGGTTTTTTGAAAAAGAAAGTTTCACTGAGCCCGAACCCTCTTTGTAAATTGTAGTGTCCATATTGTAGCAAAAACAACAAAACAAAATCGCGTCATGTCCATAGCATAACTGCACCCACTTCATTATATATGTTTGTATCTATACACACTTGTACCTACAAAGTAGTGCAAATGTGAATTATACCTGTGCGTGGCTGGAACCACTTTTTATACAAAGCACACTGTCTCGAACAAGTTTATGCTCAATACAATGTCTTAACACTATAAACTGATTTAAAGGCTGTCCATTCTCCCCAATAAATGCTGTCTCAACTTTCTACAAAATATTTTCATCGTCATTGACACATCTCACTTCTGTTAATCAAAATATTTCCCAACAACCACTTGTAGCTAACTCCCTCCGCTCGTGTGTCGACTGACCCCGCTGCCCAGTTGGAGAGAATTTTTCTCAATAGCTCAATAGGTATTTTCCTTGCAGGCCCGTAGTAACGAGAAGGGGGCACAGAAGGCTTAGACCTTCCCTGAACTTGGATGGAGGAGGGCATTTAACGGAATATGAATAATCAATACGGCTGTTTTTAAGGCCTAAAAGAAGTGTCCCCTCTCCCCGTTAAAAACTGTTTAGCAATGGGACTGTTTCCTTGTGAAGAAAGGGGAAGAAACATTTTCTAGTAGAGTACATACGCTTCATGCGCTTGTAGCATGTTGTGGTGTCACCGATCATTGCCAGCCGCCGCCACTTGGTTGCCAGCCACCACCACCACCGCCGCTTGGTTGCCAGCCGCCGCCGCCACTCGGCTGCCATCCGCCTCCACCGCCACCGCCGAATTCACCACCACCATACCCACCACCACCGGTCACGCGGGGCTTGAGTACATAAATGGTGCTTTCCTTGAATTTGGAGGCACTGCCGACTCCGACGCCGCTGAAGCCTCCACCGCCGCCACCACCGAAGCCGCCACCTCCGAATCCACCACCTCCATAACCACCGCCTCCTCTTCCTCCACCAGAGGTTGTTCTCGTTGTAATTACAAACCTGGTGATATTTACATACATGTTTTAAAATATTAGCTCGCATATTTTCTTTTTTAGAACGTTGCTGCGCTATCTGTTTCTCCGGTAATTTAAACCGCTGTTATCGTGGAGTGCTGCTAAAATTAGTGTGAATATTGGTGATCAAGTTTTTTTATTGAATTCCACAACTGTTTAAACAAGCTCTACACTCTAAGAGATAAGAGTTTTTCTGCTATAGTCCTGATGTGCCAATTATATGACTCTATTTAAAGGGACACAAGTACTCTCTTAAGGAGTAATTGTACATTCATCGGGGAGTCGTGTGACCCACAGGTGAGCGAACGTGCCTCTTTTAACAGAGTTGTATATGTGGCAGGTCAGGACTACCCGATAAGAATCACACGTGCTCTTTTTTTTTCACAGAGGCGACTTCTGTGTTCTAGATATTTTCCATAAATTTTTTAGAACAAATGCTCTACTATTCCATGTCTCCGCAAGGTTCTTCAGCGCGTCGCAATAACCTGCATTCGCTGGAGTGCAAGCGCAATGCAAGGGGCGTCCGTCGGGCTTTGGCAAAAGAAAAAAATGAAAAAGAAACTAGCAGCATGGCTGGAGGTGTGAGGTAGAAAAAGAGGGAAGCGCTTTTGGCTCTCGGCTTGCTCGGACGCTGCAGCTGTACATGCTGCTTTTTAGGGGCGAAGCTCCTTATGGCGTGGCTTGGGCGTCCCTCGAATGTAACCACCAGTGGCACATACCCGAAATAGGTATAACATTTGACCTCCAAGGTGGTGCCAGTGAGAGATTTCTTCTGTGCGTTGTTTAACAATAAAAAATAGTGCTCAATGTACATGCCAATGGCTGCTAATGGGGAATGAGAGACATGAGCATTCGGCTTTTAGTCAACGCGCACGCTGCGATCCCCATTAGCAGCCATTGGCATGTACATTGAGCACTATCGGACAAGAAAGGGATGCTACATTATACTCGCTGGGTGTAACCTCCTTAGCTTTAGAAAGGTTTAGCGAGCGTTGAGCCGCAGTGCCATGAATACAATGAACTTTTATATACCATGAATGAACTCAAGGTGGTTAAAAATGAGAAGTAGATACGAAGCGCAAGCCGTAAGAAAGTAAAAGCCGAATTCTCCTGTCTCTCATTTCTCATTAGCAGCCATTGGCATGTAAATTGAGCCCTATCTGACAGGGAAAGGTTGCTACGTTATACTCGCTGGGCGTAACCTCCTTGGTTTTCGAAAGGTTTAGCGAGCGTTTGGTCGCAGTGCCATGAATACAGTAAACTAGAATATACCATGAACTAGAGGTGGTTAAAGGTGGGAAGTGGACCCAAAGCGCAGGCCGTAAGAAAGTGTGCGTGTGCCACCTCTCGTTTAGTCCTTGGAATGTCCGCTGGATGGCGGTGCTTGTATATGGGGAATATATGATAAAAAGATGCGAGATGGTGGGACTTGGAGTGTTTAATAGATGAACGAACGGACACACAAACAGATGCATAGATGGACGCATGAACGGACGCAGGGGCGGATGCATGAAAGAACGCAGGGACGGGCGCACAAACAGACGCATGGACGGTCACACAGACAGACGCATGGACGGACGAATGCTTCGCCCCACTCTCCATCATTCACTCCGTGGATATGCTGCCATTTTTTTATCTCTGCGTCTCACTCGTTTCAAGTCCCGCTACATGATCCGCTTCGGAGAGGTGTCACAGGAACGCTCACTGGCAACCTCGCTGTTACAAAATGACGTGATTAGGCTGAGGCCTAATGGTTCCATTTCCGGTGTTACGTCACAGAGTATCACCAAAAATGGTACATCACTGTGCACGCTTCAGTGCAAGTGGCAGTCTGAATGCAGCAATATAGTACATATAGCGAGACGGCAGGCTGACAAATCTCAAGCAAAATCAAAGTTGCCTGCGGAAACACCGAAAAGAAAGATATCCAGATTAGCACGTAATAAAGCAGCTTACCAAGCGTGTAAACGTGCCGAGAATATAAGCCCCTATCACGTTTCATTTGATAAACTTATTAGCAGCCCTATTGATGGCACTGTTTATGAGCTTAGGCAGCTGATGTGAAAAAATTCATTGAAGCCTTATCAAGCTCGAAAAGAGCCAATTTCGCTTTCAAAGAACTAAATATTACGGTTCAGTAAAAGTCAAAAACTTTTGGGGCAGCGTCAATACCTTCAAATCAAGCAAGAAGAGATAACCTGGTCCTTGACATCAATTTTTTCTATGTGGCGCCTTGGAGAACACATATATGCTAACACAAAGTCGTTTATGCGGTATGGCTGCAATGTTTTTCAGTTTTGTGAATGAAACGTCTTTTGACGTGAGGGGAAAGTTTTTAAACAGGGAAAACCTCATGGCGTGTTTACAAACAGGCTGCGTGGCATCTTATATTCAGGTAGACTTACCCATTACTTTTTCCGTATAACAAATATGACCAAAACGTTCTATCACCACCGGTGCTGTGTTGTTTTCTCGTCTTACTCATTTTCTTCATTTTTTTATCACGATTGCTTCATTTATTATTAAGACAACAAATAATACTTTCTCTGCTCTTCTTGGCTTCATTCTCTACTGAACGCATAAAATTTTGTACAACAAAGCTAGACCTCTCGATTCATTAAACTTCAATCAACTTTTACATAGTAAATCATTATTTCTAGTGCCCTAAAATCTGTGAATGTCTATACAAAGTATTTTTCTCATGTGAGTAGCGATGAATTTTAAGATGCTCTGAAAATGCCGAACGACAGCGCATGGTATCTTTGACAAAAACAACTCCTGCAATAAGGACATTGTACCATTACTTATGTGCTGAATAAATTTAAGTTGGGTTGCACATGCACCCTTGTACATATACAGGGTGTCCCACATAACTTGAGCCAAGAATTTGAAAATGAAACACACCTCAGTGGCAAACCGAACAAACGCATACTACTCGCACTAGCCAGTAGGTACTCAGGCTATTTTTTATTTCTCTTCATAGTGATTACCTAATAAATTTTAATTACCTATTTTTTTATTTTGAGCTGGAAAGCCAAAATATGAACACTGAGATGTGGAGCACTTTCAGAAGCCACCCAATAAATTGTTCCCTATACGACACGTCTAGCGCTGTTATTTTTTCGCGTTGTAAAGAAAGCCTATTGCAGCACTATAGCAGTGCGCTTGCGGTCCGTCACATGGTTTCTTTTCACATTTTGTAGGCTTTCTTTACAAAGTCGAAAAAATAACAGCGCAAGACGTATCCTACGGGAAACAATTTATTCGGTGGTTTCTGAAAGTGCTCTACACCTCAGTGTTCATATTTTGGGTTTCCGGCCAATAAAATAAAACGTAGCTAATTAACAAATAATTGTGAATTAGTATGGCAAGAAATAAAAAAGTAGGTTGAGTACCTACAGGCAAGTGTGAGCAGTAGGCATTTGGCTCAATTCGCCTCCTAAGTGCCTTTCACTTTCAAATTCTTGGCTCAAGTTATGTGGGACCCCCTGTATATATATATATATATATATATATATATATATATATATATATATATACCATTGCAAGTTTTTCCAAATGCACAAAAAATAAGACTGCACATCCTGTGGGTTTTACAAAAGCACTGAAATCGTTAGCTAAAGCGGTCATGTTAATATGGTACGCATGATGATAGCAAAGGGAGACTTTACTAACCTGTGAACCACCATCTCCACCACCACCGCCGTATCCGCCGCCACCGTGACCGCCACCACCGCCAAATCCACCGCCGCCACCAAATCCGCCACCCCCGCCGATACCACCGGCAAGCACGACGCCTACCATGGTGGTGACCACAATCTATGGCGGAAAAAATGGTAATGTTTATTTTATAAGGTGTTTCTATTTCTATTATCCAGTTAGGATTTTCTCCATCTCTTTTTGTCTTTTATAGGAAGACCAACTGGATAACCTTCTTGCCGTTCCTAACAATATATATATATATATATATATATATATATATATATATATATATATATATATATATATATATATATATATATATATATATATATATATCAGTTTATCATCGAAAGAACTTGTACACCTCAACAGTGCTATCCACATTTAGTATTTTCTTGAACTTGGTAAAAAAATCTGGATGTATTAGGTAAAAAGCTGTTTCGAGGCCCCCAAAGCATGGGGCTGTTTTACAGTGCACTCTTTACAGTGGCTACAAAAGACTTTAATTTATATTTAGCTCACTATTTTGTCCCAACCATGAATCCACACGAAGTTTATTACGTTCATTCGTTACGTTCACCAATTACGTAATTCGTCAATTACGTTCACCAGCCAGTTTCTTTGGAAAGGGTCCTGAACAGGTACTTCTCGACACGATTCCCAGAAGTGTGTTAACTTAACTTGCAGCATCCGATTAGAACTTACTTTATTGCATTGTAGTTACGAAGATAACAACTGATGGCATCACATATTGAAGACTTTGCGAACAACTAGAAACGCATACTGCCCTAATTGGTGCAATCAGCTATAAAAAACGTAGGCTACACCCATTCGTAATCGAAATTCATCATCGTTATTTGCAAATTCATTTTTTACCAAAAGGGGGCCTTTTGACTCATGGTGTATGGTTTAAACATTTTTCTGTTGATGGGCGCTTCTCTTCATCAAATTTTCTAGTTCCCATGTGTGTAGGGTAGCTATGTAGACAAGACGGCTGACACCATTGCATTTTGAAAATAAATATTTGATTTAATCTACAGCTGTTATGCCGAAATTCGTTTCTATGCTTTACATCATTCAATCGCTTGTATAATTTATCTACCTGCTTAGGAATAAGAACCGTCGAAGACAAAGCATGTGGAAACATAGGTGCCCGGAATGTTAGAGATGAGTCACTGTTGAGCAATACGTGAAGGTTAAAGAGAAAATCACGCATACACTCGGGAAGTAAGCAAACAATGCAGTGCTTCACAATACCCAAGAAAAAAACAAGAAATAAATTAACCTAATTAAGTGGTAAATGTCATTGTTGTCTGGGAGCAAAATATCAAAACAAGGGGAAATTCACACAATGAGAGCCAGAACCTTTCTTCTTCTGTTGACAAAATACAGCTTAATGTTCGGCGAGTACACTTGGACAACTCGTTGAACAAGGTAACCGACTTTAGTGCTCGCTTTTGATGACCGAATAATATGCACACAAAGGGCAGACAACCTTGCTATTGTATGCAAGTGCGCCGAAGCTTTGCACTTGCTCGTTTAGCACCAGCATTATTGTCCGAGTTCTGTGCGACCTTCGTTTCATGAAGTGATGAAGTCTAGTTTTTCACCGGTTAATATTCAAAGAAGACTTCTAAGAGTGCCATATTAGTGGGTCCCATCTGCCGAGGTCAGACTTCGGGCTTCAGGTACCAGTCCGTGGAGCAAAAAAGCTTTGTCTCACAACATAGTTCTTCCAATAAGTAATACTGGGAGTGAATTTCAGCTATCAAATAATTTGCGCCATCTTTCTGTCATTCTAATTGAAACTGCCTTTCTTCTAGGTCAACACAAAGTGATTTGTATTGAAAACACTTTTTTGCGAATTATTATATAATTAGTTATTTTATGCTTTTAGAAAGCTTCAGACAATAAGCTCAAGCTACATGTAGTAATTACATATTCAGGCCTTGATATAATATGAAGTCTCCAAGTTGCATTACCAAGTGCGCCGTTCACGCGTCTGCATGTGCACTGGGTGCCCATGCCAATGGCGATAATGCTATCACTTACAGCATAATTGTAACCAAGTAATCCAAGTTACTGAATCGAACAAAACATCCAGACATCCCTTCAAGACGAGCTACAACACTCACAAACGAGAATGTGGACAAGAAGCAACGCACTGACCACACTCCTCATGACTATCTTGTGCAAGCAGCAGTCGTGAGGGAATATGTTACAGAGGGGTCCCGCTGAGGCGCTTTTTCTTCGGGCTTTGGTCGCTGGGATACCGAGAGTGCATCGGCTATGCGACTTCCGCGAGGCTTTTATACGCGCATCGGCGGCCATTGGTCAACAGGCGACCTCTCCTCTTGACGTCTGGAGATGGCGGAGGGGTGAGAAAGGCGCCGCTGATCCACTTTGGCCTGGATGCCGGCTGCTTCCGCCGAAGGAGCATCGCTCAACCGCTTCTCGCCTGGCCGGCTGCTTCTTCCGCGCGGCGAGCGGAAGAACGAACCGACACGCTGGCCTTTGTCCGCGCGCAAAAGTGGGCGGTGCTCGGAGTGTGCAAAAACTGGCGGGAAACAACAAACGAAAAAGAGTTATTCCAGCGTGTGGAAGATATGGCTTCCGTCGGTCAGCAGCCGAGAGAAACAAGGTGGCAGCTTGAATTCAAAGCCGATAACTGGGACTCCTTTCGAGGTCACCATAGTCATTCTCTAGGTCACGGTTTAATTTACGCACGAGGTCCTGCCTGTGGGCCTACATACACGTTCTTTCACTGACACTTCACATGACCCGGTGAAATTCTTTTTGTGCGATTGAAGGCGACTATGCACAATCAGTTGCTCCTTAATTGTCACGCCAATCATCTGCACAAAAAAATCCTGCTTCCCCTGTCTCAATTTGCGATTATTGCTCACAGTTTGAGGTTGTACCATATACGCGAAAAGCAGGTCATCTCAAGAAGAATTTTAGTCACTTGTTTGTCGGAAGTAAATGAATGCGGAAGCAAATGAAAATTATCGAAATTCGGGCACCTGAAGGGGGAACAAGAATGCATGGGTTCACTTAGGGATTAAGAAATATTCTAGCTATAAACAAATAATATCAACGTGTTTTACACAGCTACCGTTAGCCACTTTTGATTATTACTAAAATAAAAGTGAAAGTGAAACAAAAAGAAGAGGCTTTCTTAATATGTTTGAAAGCTTACAAGCGTTCAAAAAGTTCGTTCCGAGAGAGGAAAAAAATAAAACAATAAGCAAGTTTGGATGCCAGGAAGCAAAAAATATCACGGGTCATCTAGGCTTGCCTTTATTCAGTTATTTTACGAGTAATATCAAAATGACACAAACACACACACACACGCGCACGCTTGAGTGGGTGTTTGTTTTTCTGTCACCCCACTGTTTTCGCAAAGTGTGCAAGCCAAAATAACGTACTGAATTTAGAAGTTGCCGCACCTAGTCAAAAGCGCAAAAGCATTTAGTGACCATCATGTGACATTGTCATGTCAAACGTTAACTTTTCCTGCACATGCTGAAAACGATGAGCTCGCATATAGTAGTTTACCTCATACGTTTCCGATAGATTCTTCGTGGATCCAAAGCGCTCTCTTCCCTCACCCACTCCCACCCCCCACATGCACATGAACATGCGTGCACACCAGTACGCAACGTATTAAGTGGTCACAATAGCTGTACGCAAGGTAAACTTGGTTTCCGTGTTGGAACCCAAATTCGTATTTCGGTGCGCATTTTTATTATTTGTATTGGGTGAAGTGCGACGGCGTTAAGATTTCTTATTTAAATGCAAATTATGGCGAATAAAGTAGGCGCGCACAATTTTACTAGTCTGGTTGATGTATTGAACAGCGCATACATCACACTTTTGAAGTTATCGGCTACATTAGAGCTGTCTATATCTTCTCGAGTCTACTTATATTGTCTACTTTCTCAAATACGGAGTACACAGTGTTGAACACACCGGTCAGAGAAAGCCTTCATGACGACTTTCTTTGCCGCTTTAATAAGCATCAGTTATATGTTCATTCACTTGCTGATATACCTGTGTCTCGCTGTATAATATGCGAAAACCAACCGTTTGATTGCATCAATGTTACATATCCACAAAACTATTTCTCCAGAAAAAAAGAGAGCAAACAAGCCGGATTACACGTAACTGATCAAATTTTTCATATGTGACTCGATTAAGTGTCAGTCCGGGCATAAATGCACTCTTGAAGATTCATGATTACAATATTCTTAATTTAGTATTCCACAAGAAAACTTGTCCAGTAACATTATACAAGTGGTTGCACTTCTGAAGATTCAAGATTAAAATTATCTTAATACGCACTCTCTGATTTCTTCCTGGATATCGACACAAGCACACTGTCGGATAAGCGACACCCGTATGCGCATTTCGAGAATGTGTGGGAATGTTCGGTTTTGCATAATCCCTCCTAACACGAGACCATTGCCCCGGCATGCAAGTAACGGAGCAAGTGTGTACGCGTGATCTTCTTTTACAGCGAAACGAAAGCTGTTATGAGATCACAACTCCGGCCACGCGCGCCGCTGTAGTTATCCGCTGCCGCAACCTATGTCGGTAACCACTATCACACGAACTTAGAAAAACAACCTTCCACCAAGGACACAGTGGCGCTCGAAACCGCGTCTGCTGCGTGCCAGCCCAGTATTCTAACACTGAGCCACGCTGCTGCTTGGGACTTGTTCGCAAACTTGCCTTCGGCAGGCCTGATGTCGGGAAAAGAATCGTGTTAATATCCGTAATAAAGCATTTTAGAACATCAAAGGAACAGCCAGGCCTCACACAATGCGAATATCGTAACGAGTGGGTCGTCTGATGCTCCAACTCATTACAAAAGCTTCTTGATCACCAAATAATTGTGGCGCATACCCACTTCAGGCATACTTTCCCATCGTCGTCAGCCACTGCATGTCAATAAGCACAATATTCTTTGATTGATTGATATGTGGTGTTTAACATCCCGAAACCACCATATGATTATGAGAGACGCCGTAGTGGAGGGCTCCGGAAATTTGGACCACTTGGGGTTCTTCAACGTGCACCCAAATCTGAGCACACGGGCCTACTACATTTCAGCCTGTATTGGAAATGCAGCCGCCGCAGCCGGGATTCGATCCCGCGACCTGCGGGTCAGCAGCCGAGTACCTTAGCCACTAGACCACCGCGGCGGGGCACAATATACCTTGCAAGTGTTTAGCGGATACTACTGTTCTAAAAAAAAATGACGATGCATAGCATAGCGAATGCTGGCCCACTACCCAAAAATCATTATGATTGAAGCAGAGGAAGCTATTTAGCTGTACTCAGCTGTAGAGGAATTATTTAGCTGTATTAAAGAGATGAAGTTATTTAGCTGTATTTCCAGGCACACGCGTGGCTGTGTGGTAGAACACCTGCTTGTCACGCTAACGGCAAGGGTTTGATTGTCACTCTGATTCGGAAACTTTCATTTACTTTATTTGCACCTTCCTCATTTTGTTTGGTCATTGTCACTAATTTTTTGGTCACTAATGATACCGACACCAACGCTGACCCCGGTATTTCCGTGGAACGAGCTTTCTAACAATATTGCGTCTATAAATTGTTTTTACCGCAACGCTGCTGATGCTCACCGTAATTTCTCTCTCGGACCCAGAAATGATCTTCGCCATGAATCAGCACGTGCTCTTTTTCTCCTCTTCATGGACGTCTTCCTCTTCTGCTTCCCTCCCAAAACACGTGCGGCGATTTATCAAGTGCGGGATACAATAACGTAATTAGCAGAGGAACAAATAATAACAGAGGAAGAAAGAGAGCAACAGAGGGATAAATAAAGGTAGAAAAAAAGAAAAAAACAGAGATACTGGCGAATACACTTTTTGAACGAAGCGTGATTTGAACTAGTGTTCCCGCTTTCTGAAGGCGACCATCTAGACCACTCGGCTATCCAGGAGCGCTTACATGCATACCATAGGCATGTATGGTATGGTAAGGACAGTAAGGCTAAAGGTGTTGGGAAGCATAGTAAAGCTGAAGGGGAGAGATGTGACCATAAAGAGCAGAGAATATAGAGAAGCTTCGCTTAGAAAAAGAGCGAGAGAGAATTGATAAACAAAGTAAGGAAAACAAAGAAGAAAAGATAAAGAGTGAAACAAAGAGAAAGAGAAATACAGAGGAAGTAAATGAAAAAGAAATAGGAAGAAACGGAATTCTATGGAAAAAAAGAAGGTGGTGGTGACATAAAAAAACGCAAATGAGAAATAAGAGAAAAAAAGGATGAGATTTGTTAGAGTGAGGAAGAAATCGAGCAGTAGAAATACATATCGTAAACATAATGAGCAATAACAAAAAATAGAGGAAGAAGTGTACAAAACAAAGCAAAATGTCAAAGAGGCAGAATGAAAAACAGACAGAGAGAGAAAGAGACAGAAAAATGAGAGGAAGAGGAAGCAAGCAAGAAACAGAAGCAGAGAGAATAACAGGGGAACAAATATAGAACCAACAAGAAAGAGAAAAGAAAATAGCGAAACAGATAAATTATGAAATAGAAATTAAAAGATCAAAAACAAAAAAGCAGAAAAAGAATGCAGAAAGAAAGAGAGGAAGAAATTACTACAATATGAAGAAGAAACAAAAAGGGCCACCCAGCTTTCCACTTCCCTCAGCCTTATCAACATTACTGTGAAGCCGCCTTAATTTTTTACAAACATTTATAATTTCCAAATGTATTACGGTGGGGTTTGGAAGTAGCGCAGACTATACGAGGTGCTGCTTTAAGGCGCTGTGGGAGGGCTTTTCCCTAGTCAGTATAGTAAGTCGCATAAACCGAGAAAACGCATCATGCTTAACGGGCATTTC
The DNA here is from genome assembly GCA_013436015.1 of Rhipicephalus annulatus. Lineage (NCBI taxonomy): Eukaryota > Metazoa > Arthropoda > Arachnida > Ixodida > Ixodidae > Rhipicephalus > Rhipicephalus annulatus. The sequence continues at coordinate 95,472 of WOVY01000097.1, read as the reverse complement.
ACACCACTTGTCTCTAGGGCATTTGTAAAATAAAAAAAATTGCCCGCAGCTTCCCTCGGGGGAACACTGAGGAGGATGCGGAGCATATAATTGGTTAACGGGGTGTTAAAGAGCGACTTACTTGGGTTGATGGCTAAATTCGTTAACGTGGTTGTGAAATGGGGTGTTAAATTGTGGCTTACTTGGGTCGATGGCTAAATTGGTTAACGTGGTTGTAGGAGGGGGTGTTAAATGAGTGAACACGTACACACGTATGCGAAAGGGAGGCGCTGGTCGAAGGGACGTCGATCATTGTGTTTGTGGATTCGTTGGCATTCATTTCACGGCGACTTCGGACGTCGACGCGCCGTACAAACCAACGGACGAGCGGCAACTGAGCGAGCGAGCGCCGACCTTGAGTATATATACAGCGCGACGGCGCATGCGCTGTCAGCTGTCGAATGTTCTCGAAGGAGAAGCGCGCGCGCGGCACAGATGGCGACGGCGCGACGGCGCATGCGCTGTCAGCTGTCGAATGTTCTCGAAGGAGAAGCGCGCGCGGCACAGATGGTGGGCGACGGCGCGACGGCGCATGCGCGCGCGTCAGCTATCGAATGTTCGAGAAGCGGTGCGGACGGCGCGGACGGCGCACTACAAGGCGCGAGTATAAGATGCTTCCGCATCTAATATTGTCGCTGTTTTGCGTCAGAAATTATGACTATGAAGGACCCCCTAGTGTAGGGCTTTGGCAATTTAGGCCACCTGTTGTTCTTTAACGTGCAGCTAAGTCTAACTAAACGTGCCTCTTGAAGTGTGGTCGTCACGACCTTGGTACGATCCTGCAACCTTCGAGTCAGCAGTCGAAAACTACAGCCACTAGACCAACACGGTGGGATGTATAGTGTAGTTGTGACGTGTGACGTGTTAGAATGGCAGATTTGTGTGAGAAGTGCGTAGCCGGGAGCACTAATTTTATTGTAATAGCAGTTATATGAACAGTTTCTGCTGGATTTGCCGCAGGCGTCGGTGTCACTCATCGTGTATGTGTACGTATCTGTATATATGAAAACGCAAGAAAGAACAAAATCCTGAAAAAGACTCCGGCGTGCGCAATTGAACAAAGGACCTCTGAGTCGTGAATGCGAAGCGTTAATCACTGAGTCACGTACCAGCACGTTCTTCATCGTTATAATGGCAAGCTGTTTATATCTACCTCTTACCGCTGGTGATGGGCATCTCGGGGGGGGGGGGGGCTACTGTGTTTTCAACATTACCAGCAAGATGGAGCATTACCGGCAACGAGCGCGTGGCACCGCGCATCTCGGGTGTAAAATATCGCGTTTTCAGCATTACCAGCAAGATGGCACAATGAGCACGTGGCGGCGCGCGTTCGCATCTCCCCGTGTACTTTGCCCCTCGGAGTGGAGACGGTGGGCGCTCGCTCGCGTGCCATTATCTCGTGGCGGGGACGATCGTAAGTCTTGGCTGGCGTTCGGCTTTCACTAGAACGTTTCTGCTCTAGTAGTTGTTGAAGTTGAAGTTTACTCATCCTTGAAGCATACATATTTATCCAATGGTTTAATGGAAAGGGAGGGGCGAAAAGGCAACTAAATGCCTGACAATGCGGCATTCCCCGCTCAGACCTAAATAATGCACAACACTCAGTATATCTTTAGAGCATGAACACAAATTCAATACAGCAAAGAAAAAAATTAAGAAGATAAAACAAAAATAAAGAGAGTGCAAAGGGAGAAGAGATAAGGAATTCCAAGATACGTATACATGAACTTTTTACACATACCAAAGAAACCTTTATTAATACAGTCGTAGTTTTTACCAGTTATTAGCAAGTTACAGGTCGCGAAATGAATAGGACCATCGCTGGCTTGCACAATTTTGGGCATTACATTTCCTAGGCAGCACACGAGATGCGCTGTCTTATAGAGAAAAACAAAACAGACTTGTCATGTTCGAAGCCAGAGTAGATAAGCGTGTATCTTTTTTTAGAACTGTTGTTGAACAACTTTTTTTCACTATGCTGATAATCATGCTGCTTGAATTTAGAAATGAAGGAATGAGGTGTGCTAGCTTATGCCTGCCATAGTTCGTCCGGGTTCTCTCACTGTTATAGGTGGTTTTCTGAAACTATACGTTTGTAGTTTCCGGGAGTAAGCATCCTTAAATTGATCTGCATTTGTTTTTATTTGATCATAGATTACTGTCGCGAGCTTGTTATAAAATATTTTTCAAATTTTAGGATTCCTTGTTTATGAAAAAGTGGAGCAGAAGGTGTTTGACGGGGAACGTTTTCAACGATACGCAGCATTATTTTTTGCAGTTTGTTAATACCAATTTATTTGTTTTCGTTTTAACTCCCAGATTAATACGCAGTAATGTATGTGCTAATAAACCAAAGTGTAGTAAAGCTGCTTTGTAGTAAGCATCTTATTTTTCCAATTACACCAATGGACCGTGATACTTGGGTACGAAGTTTATCTACGTGATTGGTCTAATTCAGCGTTTCATGGAAAAGGACGCCTAGGAACAAAAGTTCTGAACACACTCAATCAAAACTTCTCTAAAAATGAGCTGCGTATCACAGAGAATGCAACGGTTTCGTGGGTGAAAAATAATGTACTTTGTTTTCTTAATATTTGATTCTAACTAACAGGGCACACAAAGGTCACTTCAATTGTTGCACAGTTTTCGTTTGGGAAAAGTGTGCACTTTTCAGGCACAGCAAGATAACAATTGAGACGCTTATTCTCGTACATTTGTACCTGTGAGTACGTTTCGTGCGTCATTTCTGTATGAGACGCGGGGCACATTTTGATCTGCTCACCATCCAGTGCGTGACCTTCCAATTTGTGGGTATCGCATTCATTGCTTCGCCTTTGTGGCAAATCTGTGAATTCTTTTGACTCCACAATAACGTGGAATGAACTGTAGGCATAACAGAAAAAAGGGAAATCGGTCGCTTGCCACCTATTTAATCAACCGTCAACAGTTTGTACGAACATTTGATCTCTTTGTCAAAAACTTCAACAATTCTCTCAGGCCATTAAGTGAGGGGCATTATTGTTTAGAATTTTCGTAAATTATGTAGTCAATACACCTGATTCACCAAAGTTAATAATGTGTGTGCTGAGAACAACAATCTATATATTAAATCACGCGACCTGAAAAAATAAGAGCACTGCGTGAATCATTACTATGTCTCACTAGTTTGTTCGATGAACCAAAATAAAATGCAGCTGAAAGGCGAAAAAACAAATGCATTACATTTAGATAGCAATTTAAACACATCGATAAAACATTTACCATTACTTGTGCAGGAAAAAAACTGCTGCAATTAACGAACCAGACGTTTTTGAATTGATGTTTAATGAAGAGTTAAGCTGGAACTCACATACTAGCCAACTGTGTATGGACTTATAAAAAATTATTGGTATTATGTACACAATCTCTTAAGTTCTTCTCCTGTTGCTGAAACAGCCGCTATACAAGTGCCCTTATATACAAGTTTTGTAAGGGAGCTCTGAAGGAAGGAACAACTACCAAGACTACTACTTCTACACTACTACTTCTACTTCTACGAAAAAAAACTACTACTTCTACAAAAAGAGTGCGCCACCTCTACTGCAATCACCAAGGCAAACTTGGAAAACGCAAACTTGGAAACAGCACCTTCATTTTAAATATTTGATACGCTTATTGGCAATGAAGTCGTTTACATAAAAATACTGAAAATTATATTCTGCAAATAATTATTGGAGCACAACGAGGGAGTTAGACAACAACACAAATATCCTATCTTTTAAAGATTGCGCTGTCTACAACGAACACGAACAACTTATGGTAAACTAATTTTTACCTATCAAACAACTTACTTTATAAATCATTTATAACATACGTAAATCTTACCTGTACAGAAAGATCATTAAAGAACAAATTTAAAAAAGTGTTAAGGCAGGAAAACTTACGGTTTATAGATCACAAAAATGTTTATGTAAGCAAATGTATAGTAGTGCGGCGATGGAAGTTTTTACTGTGTGTATCTTATTGACCATTAAAATGTTATGCATGGCATCTCTGTAATGTAAAAGTGTATTTTTTTCCTGACTGATCGTCATTTAGGTATGTTTGGAATAAAACTAGTATAGTCAAAGCCAGATTCAGTATACCATAAAATTTTTATATGCACTATTTTTTTCTATTGCTGCTTTTGTTCATGATGGTCTTGATGCTGTAAAAGCTGTATTCTTCTTTATTGTGCTGTGCGAAATTAGTACAAGGGTGTTGGGTCTTCTGTCAGCTCTATATGCGTTTAGCCCAGACATCCTTCTGTTTCCTATTTCTTGTACAAGAAAAGAATGAAACAAATATTGAAATTCCATAGAATTGAAATTGCAACAGATTATGGAGAACGCCGTTTCAGTGAAATGCAAATGTCGAAATTATTTACTCAATTCAAAAGTGGGGAAATGACAAACTAACATCACACCCAATTCGTTCATCCTTCAAGTGCGCGATGCACCAAATACATCGGCAAAATCCATTACCTCCATTCGACGCATAATAGTCTACCAATAAGAAAACCTATCTGTTATTTTGGAGCTCCATTCAGTGCATCTTGGAAGAAGATTTTGTGCTATTTCGAGTGGCGGCTGTGCGTGTGCCTTGACTTCTCACTGAAAAGCAAAGTCGTCGCCGCGTGGAAGCTTGTCGTGCAATGAAGGACGCAGTCTGAGATGATTTCTATTTATCATCATAACCATCCCCGGTGGCGAGTGGTAGCGCCATGAGTATGGCCGCATTGTTGCTTTCGAAAACAGCGCTTCGCTCCGGCCCACCTATTTCATCATTTTTGTCCCATGTATAGCGCTTTGATTTATCAAAAAAAAAAAGACAGCGACAGCTTGTTAGTGTAAATCGGCCATTCTTTCATGTCTCGAGTGCACAACAGCCACAAGAAGAGAAATAGAGAAATCAAGGACGTCACGTCCTTCTCGGTTGACGTGACTTGGCGTACTGGCTCAGAGGAGATACCACTAGAGTGCCCTAGTGGTGCAAATGTTTTGCGGTTAAGCTTTTGATGATCTCTGTAATATATATATATATATATATATATATATATAAGGGAAAGAAGTGTATACCTAAGGGCCCGTTTTTCCGTGTTTTAACACAATATTAATGAGATATAACAGACAGTAATGCCAAGGAATGTACAGGGGAAGTTATTAAAACCAATGGAATGTAAATAAGAAGAAAGAAAAGTGGATGAAAAAATTACCAACTGTGAGCAGGAATCGAACCTACGACCTTCGAATTACGCGTTCGATGCTCTAACCACTGAGCTATCACAGCGGCCCTCCCTCCATCCACTTTTTTGGGTTTATCTGTGAATTTAGAAGTAGGAGCGACCGTCAGCGCCATCTATAAGCCAAACAACGAGTGTGAAAACACTCTTATGCGCATGTTTGGCGTCACGTAGCACGTGAACTTATTATGAGCGGGCAGCTGATTAATTGTCCCTCTTATACAACCTATATATATATATATATATATATATATATATATATATATATATATATATATAGTGAATGAATTGTGTCGTCACTTATGGCTATGGTAGTGAATCATCATCAATATGTACACCTATTTTATTTATTTTTATTTATTTATTTTTATTTGTCGCAAAAAATATACACCCATTGAGGTAGTATATACAGAAGGAGGTCCCATAGCACAAGGCTGAAAGGGGACCTATTTTGCACTACTTCATTAACCACATCAGTCGTATGCGATCAGGCATCTGGTCTATATCTGACACATCATAGAAAGAGCTTAGGGAAACTGTACTACAAATACATCGTTATATATTTCCTATATCATGCGTATTAATTATCAAAACCAGCACAGAATGCTCAAATACGGCATTGCCGACCATCAACTGTCTTACAATTCTGGACCTAAGGACCATAAAGTGGTTCTATGTAACCTGCCTTTTACCGTTACTAGGAGGAAAATACCCTCCTGAAAACTAGCACTATTTGACCTTTTTGACGTTCTCGATCAATATCACTAAAACTGGTGACCATCAAGTGTATGACGTGCAGTTTTCACTGACAAAAAGCCCCCGCTGAAACCTCGCGCTGACGTGCTATGCAGTCAAGGTGAGGTAATGGAAGGCACCGTATTACCTTGAAGTTGTTCAGATGAACATTTTTCCAATAAAACAAAATTTACCCTCTGGAACCTTTCTGCATGTCTCGCTGATAATCTATACTATGCAACAATATATAAGCCACAGTCTAACTTGGACCACATTGCGAAAGTCAGGCCGCAATAAGAATCAAAATGCAATTTTTTCCAACTTTTGCACAATATTCTGTCAATGTCTTCCTTATCCCGGCTGCGGCGGCTGCATTTCCGATGGAGGTGGAAATGTTGTAGGCCCGTGTGCTCAGATTTGGTTGCACGTTAAAGAACCCCAGGTGGTCGAAATTTCCGGAGCCCTCCACTACGGCGTCTCTCATAATCATATGGTGGTTTTGGGACGTTAAACCCCACATATCGATCAATGTTTTGCTTGATTCTTTCCAGAAGTAGTTTATTCTCATACGAGCAAATACAAGAAAAAATGTCAACACGTCATTCGCGAAAACCATTTTGCTCTTTATACAAAACACTAAACATGCAAACCTGCAGTATATTTCAATTTTTCGCCAAGCCGAAGAGTAACGAAAGTCAGAACAATAATGAATGAACCATCATAGTCATGAAAACATAGCAACTTTAGATTAAGAAAAATAAGGTTTCGTGGTAGTTGCTCAACCCAGTAACATTTCATTAGGTAATTAGTGCGACAAAATTTCACTTTTATGCCCAAAGCTCCAAGCAACACAGTTTCTTTTATATACAATGCCTCATTTCCTACTTCCCCCATTCACATATACCTGCACATTTTTTTTCAGCGTGATCAGATATGGTTGAAAATTCACAGGGTACACTTGCTCTCTCTCTCTCTCTCTAAATATATATATACTTATTGTTGTGTGCGAGAGTGGGTGCCCAGGAGTCGTCTTAGTCTAGGAATTTAAGCTGAATATTTGTGGTGAGTGATATGAACATGACATTGCTTTTGTACGAACTTTTTTTCTCTCGCCGCTTTCTAGAACTAGAAATATTACGCTCCCTACCTTCTCTCCTTCCATTTTACGTCATTATGCTAACCGTGGATGTAATTACTAATACGTAGAACTGACTCCCATCTGAGAACACTGTCTTCCATGTCTATTTACTAAAGTGTGTTTTTTATTTAGTATACCCCCAAAACGCCAGCAAAATAGGCTACAGCCATAAAGGCAGCGCGTGTCTATTCTTTAGCAGCTAGAAATTTCTCGCGTTTAAATTTCATGCACTCCAACCGCCTGCGACGTATACGGTCAACGTAACAATCGCATAAAAGTTGCCCATTAGTTCACAAAACAGGAGCGCGCAACTCGTCTGTTCACAGGAAGCGTCAAAATAGGAGTGTGACCACTTGAAATCAGAAAAACTCTTACATTGCGGACACTTTGAAATCAACAATATCAAGATCGAGCGTAACAGGAAGAAGTTAGGAGATAACAAATGCGTTATAAAGAGGGTCATTCAAGGCACTAATGCGGCATAAGCTCTCAATGTCGGAAGTTCGAAACCACAAAAGGTGCCTGATTTTTTTAACAGGGAAATTATACTTTCAGACATTTAGGAACAAAAATCTGAGGTGAGCTACGCGTCAGATGCAGTTGGAAGCTTATAGACAATAAGGGGGTTTTCTACATTGCTAATAAAGTGCAACATACCATCTACTTAGAGATAGCGTAACAACCAAGCATGTCATGACAAAATTCGTTTCGAATAGATATGTCAAACCATTCCACCATTGCCAATTGTATATCGACTTAAAATGCGTGAGGAAGGAATCGTTAAAGAAAAGAGAGGTCCGGGGTTCGGCCTCGCTGGCGACCATCTGGCGGTAATTAACGCCTTCACCAGAGCAAGATCGGCCAGCCTGGTGCAGTACCTGGCCACAACCTCCTTTGAACATGACAATTAAACATTGGCCTTCAGTCCTCGAAAGGTGCGAAGCAACTGTCCAAGGCAGCGGTCAGATCTGTGACGTGGCGGTGGTTGCAACAAATCCCTGAGTACGGACAGGCGCCATTGGAATCTGGACATGGCTACCTTCAACACTAGAACGCTATCTAGTGAGGCTAGTCTAGCTGTGCTATTTGATGAATTAGATGGTGTTAAATGGGATGTAATAGAGCTCAGCGAAGTTAGGAGGACACGTGAGGCCTGTACATTGCTGAAGAATGGACACGTCTTATTATGGTACCATGGATTAGTTGACAGAAAAAAAGTAGGTGTGGAGTTTTTCATGATTGATTGATATGTGGGGTTTAACGTCCCAAAACCACCATATGATTATGAGAGACGCCGTAGTGGAGGGCTCCGGAAATTTCGACCACCTGGGGTTCTTTAAAAACGTGCACCCAAAGTGGAGTTTTTCATACACAAAAATATCGCTGGCAACATTGAAGAATACTATAACACCAGTGAGAAGGTGGAGAGTATCATAATTAAGTTTAACAAAAGGTACAAGATAGTGGTGGTACAGGCCTACGCGCCTACATCGAGTCGTGATGACATTTGGTTTAATGCTTTTGTGAAGACGTAGAGTCAGCCAATAATCAAGTAAAAACACAGTATTGTATTCTTACGGGCGACTATATTGCAAAAGTAGGGAAGAAACAGGCCCGAGAACATGCAGTGGGGGAGTATGATTTTGGCTCTAGAAATTCCAGAGGGAAGTTAATATATAGAGTTCACAGAACGTAACAATTTACGGATTATGAATACCTTCTTCAAAATCACGCTAACTGTAAATGGACTGAATAGAAAGTTGGGCGAGTTGGTGTATATTCATATTAAAAGAAAAGCGGCGCACAAAAAGACGGAGACAAAGAAGAGTAAATGGACGTTGCGAAGTCCCAATGGCGAAACTAAAAATGAAAATGACTTCATTCTTTGTGCACACTCAGACATTGTACAGCATATAGAAGTAGTTGGCAAGATTAAATGCAGTTACCATAGGATGGTAAGAGCTCGTATTCACCTAGATTTAAAGAAAGTCAAGACAGAAACTGATACGTAAGAAGCCAATTAATGAACGGACGGTAAGAGGGAAAATACAGGAATTCACAGATTTGCTTCAGAATTGATTCGAGGCATAAATGAAATAACCGACGTTACACAGTGAACAATAACCTTACTAGTATCATCAAAAAGTAAGCAATCGAAATTGGAAGTTAAGCCACTAGGCGGGAAACTAGCAAACTATCTCAGGAGACGGAAAATTCTATTAAAAGATGAAAAACGATAACAGCCTCAAATGCAACCGACAAAATGGAGGTGGTGGAGCTTTCGAAGTCAATCAAGAGGCGTGAAGTAGCCGACATCAGGAGGTATAACATGTAAAGAATTGAGCAGGCTGTAAAAAGGGGCAGAAGCCTTGAAGCTACGGAGGCAGACTTGTGCTTAGAAAAAAAATCGCATGTATGCATTGAGAAACAAGGAAGGCAATGTCATAACCAATATGGATAGGATAGTCGAGATGGTGGAGAAGTTCTACAGAGAGCTGTAAAAAGTCAAAAGAACGAGGATGGTATTGTGAGAAACTATAATAGTCCAGGAGAATTCGACATCTTACCAGTAACGACAGGGGAAGTAAGGAAAGCCCTAGAAGGAATGCATAGAGGCAAAGCCGCTGGTGAGGATATAGTAACAACTGACCTCCTGAAAGATGGCGAAGAAATTGTGTTAGAAAAATTATCCACTTTTTATACAAAGTGTCTCTGGATGGGAATGGTACCAAAACCTTGGAAGAACGCCAACATAATCTTAATTCACAAGAAAGGAGACGTCAAAGCTTGAACATTTACAAGCTGATCAGCTCACTCTCCGTTCTCTACAAGCTATTTACAAAAATAATAGCTAATAGAACTAAGACAATATTTGAGTTCAATCAGACAAAGAACCAAGCAGTATTCCGTACCGGCTACTACACAAAATACCATATTCATACTATCAATCAGGTAATAGAGAAATGCGCTGAAGACAGCCAACCCCTATACATAGGTTTTATAGATTACCAGAAGGTGTTTGACTCAGTCGAGACATCAGCAGTATTGAAGGCACTACGAACCAAGGCATCAAAAAACCCTACATAAACATACTGGAAGAAGTCTACATAGGATCTACAGCCACCATAGTTATCCATAAATAAAGTGAAATAGTTCAAATAAAGAAGGGTGTAAGGCAGGGAGACACAATCTCTCCAATGGTAAACACCGCGTGTTTACAGGAGGTATTCAGGACCCTAGACTGGAAAGAGTTAGGGGTAAGCGCTAATGGAGAGTACTTTAGTAACATGCGATTCGCTGATGACATTGCCTTGATGAGTAACTCAGAGGACGAGTTACAGTTCATGATTACTGAAGTGGACAAGGAAAGCAGAAAAGTAGGTCTGAAAATTATTAGGCACAAAACTAAAGTAATGTGCAACAATCCCGGCAGAAAACAGCACTTTATGATACGTGGAGACATGCTGGAAGTTGTAAAAGAACAGGTCTACTTAGGACAGGTAATAACAGTGGAGCCGACCCACGTTATTGAAGTAACTAGAAGAATAAGAATGGGGTGGAGCACATTTGCCAAGCACTCTCAAATCATGACTGGTAGAATGCCACTCTCCGTCAAGAGGAAGGTATATAACAGCTGCATCTTGCAAGTACTTACCTACAGAGCTGAAACCTGGAGACTTACACAGAGGGTTCAGCTTAAATTGAGGATGAGGCAGTGTGCGATAGAAAGGAAAATGATAGGTGTAACATTAAGAGACAAGAAGAGAACAGAGTGAGTCAGGGAACAAACCGGGGTTAAGTATATCATAGTTGAAATGAAGAAAAAGAAATGGACATGGGCCGCACACGGGGGAGACGCTCTAAGTGCCGACCAGTGCGGACTCGCGAAGATCGGCTCCTGCTTTCAAGAATGCTTTCCTGTGGTATTCACGAATTTGTCGCCGAGTTTTTCATCCCATCGTGTGCCTAAGTTCTCAAGAAATCAGCAGATACCACCTTTGTGCTGGTGAGTGAACTTTTAAACGGTTTTTGGGACATTTTTACACGGCAACGCCACCGGGGGATTTAAGCCTAACCAAGGAGGCGATTGTCGCCGATGCGCCGGCCCGGCGCCAACGCGACTCAACGCTCTGCGCGTTCCAGGATCTGCAACTGAGAATGGAATACCAAGTAGATGGAGAAGACATCTCTCCAAAGGATTGCACGGAAGACATGGGTTGGAAGGAAGCCGAAACGAGACGCTCAAGGAATAAGCAAGCCGCGGTTAGCGTTCCTGCTGCCAAGGGTTCGACCAAGGCTGGCGTTGCGGGAGACGCTCGAGCCAGTCGTAGTAGGTATGACACCAAGCATACAATCGTGCGAGCTGGACACATGCCGCCACTACCTAAGGACTTCATCAAAATTGTGCTACGACCACGTGGAGGATTAAATATCTCGAGAATTGGCACTGGAGCCGTGGCAGACGCGATAGTACTGGCGGCCGGCGTCAAAGAGGAAGAGGCCATGCAGGACATCATCTGTTCCAACTTGCAGCAGAACATTATGGTGGCAAGCACTTCGGACCAAGACAGAGCTTCAAGATACCTCAAGGTCAAGCAAATTGACATTGGAGGCAAAGTTTTCGAGGTAAGCGCGTACGCCGCGGCACCCCACGATACTTGTAAAGGAGTGATTCGCGGGATCCCCGTAAGCGATACTCAGGATATTTTGACCCGGAAGATTGTGAACGCGAACAACCCGCTCGCGCTGCAGGCCAAGAGAATCAAGGACACCGGGACAATCATCATAGCGTTCGAAGGACACAAGGTGCCCAGATTCGTGAGATATGGACGTTCACTTTTGCAGTGCTCCCTCTACCGCAAGAACATCGATATATTTTACGTCTGCGGAAAGCTGGGACATTGGTCAGACGTCTGTCCGAACCCAGCTGAAACAATCTGCAGAGGCTGCGAGATCAAGAACCCAGATAGCCTGCACCAGTGCAATCCAAGATGCAGGCTGTGCGACGGTCACCATCCCACTGGCAGACAAGGAGTGCAAGAACAGGTTCTTAGTGTCATACGTCGTCAGACGCAGGCGTTGGGAAAGATCGCGAGCAGCCGCAGAAGCCCGGGACGCATCAATCACATCGAGTCCAGACATCAACGACAAGCAGCTTATTCCAGCCTACGGGACCCACAGCATCCAGACTACACAAGAACAGGAAAGGCGGCCCCACTCCATTGGGAGGTCGCGTTCCAGAAGAGGTTCTAGACCCAAGGCCCGCTCCCAATCACGGGGGCGCTCGAGTTCTCAATGTCACCATCAGGGTCGGGATCAGCCTGGGCGGCACCCGAATGGCCAGCTGCCTGGCGTTCAGTTCGAGATCACGGCTTCACACCCGGGGAGGACGCCTGCAGTTACTTCGAAAGGCAGCTGGGCTGAGCGAGTGCGCAACGGCGGGGCAGAGGTGATGACAGGTAAGCTGCCAGAGCATGATAGAATTGCACAGCTAGAGCAAGAAAACGCGAGACTTACAAAATCGAATGAGAGGCTATCAGCTGAGTTAAAGGAAATAAAAGTTCTTCTCACTAAGCTAACCAGCGCGCAATCTTCACAGCCAATGCCTCAGCCAGTTGATGTCCCTGTGACTGAAAACGTGGGGGACTCGAGAACCACGAAAAAGAGGGCAGTCATGGCAGAACACGTGGAAGCCAACCAAACGACCATGTGAGATATGAAAGAGGTGTTTGACACGCTCAGCAAAGTAGTAGCCAATCTTAGCGAGCAGATGGGTAGGATACAATCAAGCGTGGCGGCACTGGAAGAGCATATGACTTTGCGCATTACGAAGGTCGAAGCATATCTGCACAACACAGCAAGGCCTCCTCATGCACCAAGCTCACCCTTCGGCCACCAATACTAGTGGTACCAAACCTGTCGACAGGTGCAGCATCAGGCTCTGGCCGCCCATGTAATAACCATGATGGCAGCGCTACGTGAAGCATTTCGTATCTGGCAATGGAACTGTAGAGGTTACCTTAAAAAGAAGGCAACCCTGCAGCAGTATATCCGGAGCAGCCAAGAAAAGCCTCATATTATATTATTACAAGAGACCCTTTCACCGCAAGCAACGTTGCCTGGATTCCGGCCTGTAATAGGGGATACTGAAGGGAGGGGAGTCTGCACCTTCGTATGCAACAAACTAACGCACGTAACCCACGACCTCAAGATAGAAGCAGGCCGGTTGAAACACGTCTTGGTAGAGATCGTGCCGGGTACCAGCAACCGTCAGAGCTTTTTCATTCCTAATATTTACATCAGTCCAAAGGAACAAAAGCAAGGGTTCAAGACGGTTCTAAAGAAAGCTGTTAATATCGTTGGGGAATGTCCACTCGTCATAGCAGGTGATTTCAACGCCCCTCATCATACATGGGGTTACAAGTACAACACTGGGAAAGGAAATCGACTTTGGCAAAGTGCCAGTGAAGTTGATCTCACCCTAATCACATACCCCAGCCTACCAACAAGGCTTGGTACATCTTGCTGCAGGGATTCCACCCCGGACCTTACATTTGTAAGGAACATCAAGAAGGCCCAGTGGATGAACCTTGCTGTAGACCTAGGGAGTGACCACTGCATTCATGCCACTACCTTCTCCATGGAGCGTAAAAAGCAGAGAGAATTCCACTTCACAGACTGGGATAAGTTCAGGAAGATAAGGATGGAAAGGGAACAAGATGGCCATAGACAAGGCTTGGAGCAGTGGGTCAAACAGAATAAAGATGACATCAAATCCGTCTCCTCCACCATTACCACAGATTTTCCGGTTGAAAGAATAGATAGCCGGCTCACTCATCTTCTTGAGGCAAAGCAAGCACTACTAAACCGTTGGAAGGGTCAGCGCCTGAACCGAAGACTGAGGAAGAAGATAGCTTAGGTAAACAGATCAGTCGAGGAACATTGTCGCGCACTATCGAGGCAGCAATGGGACGAAATCTGCAACTTCCGTCGATGGTCAGATGCGCAATGGCAAGACATCGAATATGTTAAAGCATCTCCTCAACGAAAACACCACAAAACAAATCAAAAGCATGTTATCGCTCGAATTTTGCATAAAGAGATAAGGCGCACTACAGAACAGCAAGTTGTCCAGCAGCTCGTGCATAAGTACCTCCCAATCAAAAGGGGATTGGTACCACCAAGTAGACAGTACCAGGGCACGCCAAATCCAGGTCTTGAGGGCGACTTTAACATCGAGGAGATCAGAAGAGCCTTGCATGATCTCAACGGCAGGTCGGCCCCTGGCCCGGACGGTATATCAAACAAGGCCCTGCGTAACCTTGATGACGATTCAATTGAAACCCTGAGGGATATGATCAATTCAGCATGGAAAGAAGGCAGGGTGCCAGAGCAGTGGAAGCTGGCCAGCACGATCCTTATTCCTAAGCCAGGAAAGCCCCCTAACTTGTACAACATGAGGCCAATATCCTTGACATCATGTATCGGCAAGGTCGCAGAACATGCCATACTGCACAGGATAAACAAGTACTTGGAAGATAACGACATATATACACACAATATGGTTGGATTCAGGGCAGGGCTATCCACACAAGATGCATTGAAGCTTATCAAACACCAGGTCATTGACAATGAAGCCAGAGACGTGAGAGCCATTCTGTGCCTAGATCTAGAAAAAGCGTTTGACAACATCCACCACTCATTCATACTCGAAGCAATTTCCAAGCTTGGTCTAGGGAAAGCCTTCTATGACTACGTATGGTCCTTTCTTACAGATCGGAAAGCCGTGATGAAGATTGCAGATATCGAGACCGCAGCAATCGAACTAGAAGCAAGGGGCACGCCACAAGGGGCAGTGTTTTCACCAATGCTGTTCAACATTGCCATGATTGGACTGTCAAAGAAATTATCGAGCATTGAAGGATTGAAGCACAGCATCTACGCAGGTGACATTACCATCTGGTGCACAGGTGGAAGCGAGGGGCAGATTGAGAGCGCTCTGCAAGAGGCGATTGACACCGTAGAAGACTACCTTCGCCCTTCTGGGCTCAAGTGCTCCTCGAGTAAGTCAGAACTTTTGCTTTATCGGACTGCACGCCGGGGACCGAAGCCCAGGGGATGGAAGCCGTTAAACCAGATAGACATCTACCTCCGTACAAATCAAGGGGATGCCATCCAGAGGGTCTACTTCATCAAAGTCCTGGGAATGCTGATAGAGTCTACCGGCGCCAACAGCAAATCTATAGCCAAGTTAACTCGGGAAACAGACAGTGCGGTGCACCTCATACGCAGAGTGACCAACAAAAGAAATGGGATCAAGGAAGACAACCTCATCAGGTTGATGCATGCGTTTGTTCTAAGTCACTTCACATACGAGGCAGCAATGCACAACTGGTCAAGAGCAGAGTCCGAGACACTGAATGTGCTCCTCAGGAAAGTTATCAAGAAGGTCCTGGGCCTACCCATACATACCAGCACCGAGCGTCTGCTTGAGCTTGGCATACACAACACGCTTGAAGAAATAGCAGAAGCCCAAGAGAGAGCACAGTGTGCAAGGTTATCTACTACAAGGTCGGGGAGAATGATCCTGCAGGAGCTGGGCCAACACCCAATAGCAATCAGACGCAATTACTATGCTATCCCTGAACATATCAGGGAGACTATCACAGTATCTCCTATACCGAGAAACATGCATCCAGAACACAACGTCGGAAGAAGAGTAGCGAGGGCCAGGACTACACTTCGTCAAGTCTCAAACGAAGAACGAGGGGTCGTATTTGTTGACGCGGCTTCCTACGCCAATGGGAAAGCGTTTGTGGCAGTGGTAGTCGATGGGGCTGGCCATGTCATCAACTCAGCGACGGTCAGGACGAAAGACCCAATCACTGCGGAACAAGTGGCCATCGCCTTAGCACTCAAGATGGATAACATTGAAGTCGTCTACAGTGATTCCATGGCAGCACTACGGGCGTTCGCCAAGGGGACGGTCTGTGAACAAACGCTGAAAATACTGCAAGGCAAGAACATAACACATCATCTTCTGAGTTGGTCCCCAGCTCACCTTGAACAAATCAACGATTCCCCTCCCAATCTCAACGAAGCAGCACACGAGGCGGCGCGAGAACTCTCCAACCGCGCCTCCTCGGGGATTCGTTCTACCGGTGAAGGGGATAACCGGTAAATTATTACAACATATAACGAGCTCACTAAACATTTCTACCTGTCTAGAAGGATTTTCCCTTCACCTCACAAAAATCTAACCCGGCCCCAAGCACTTACATTAAGGCTTTTGCAAACGTGGAGGTACCCTACTTTGAAAATGTTACACATCATGTACCCTGACCTATACCCAAGTAATCTTTGTCCACATTGTGGGGAAACAGCTTCATTAGAACACATGCTTTGGCAGTGCACCAAATTCGCTCATTTATCGCACATCACCTCTGCCAGATGGGAGGCGGCAATCCGCAGCTCGTCTTTGGCAGATCAGCTCTGGGCTGTCCACCAAGCCCGCGAGGCGGCTGAGGAGCTTGGCATCTCAGTCCCCACTTGGGAGCTGCCCGCAACACAGTGATTTGTGTTTTGGAGGACCAAATAAAAGTTTATCCAATCCAATCCAATGGGCCGCACACGTAGCACGTAGACTGGATAACCGGGGGTCATTAAGGGTAACTGACTGAATTCCAAGAGAAGGCAAACGCACGAAAGAGAGACAGAAAGTTAGGTGTACCGATGATATTAAAAATTTTGTGGGTATAACAAGCCAACGGAAAGCACAAGACCGGGTAAAATATCTGCATTACGGGAGAGACCTTTGCCCTGCAGTGGGCGTAGTCAGGCTGATGAAGATGATGAGGAATATATATATATATATATATATATATATATATATATATATATATATATATATATATATATATATATATATATATATATATATATATATATATATATATATATATACAGGGTGCCCCAGCTATCTTATGCCGATGCGCACAATTACGATGCACAAAAATGCGTGTTGTGCTGACCGTTGTCTGGAGCGAATGAGACTTTTTTATGTTCTGGTAAATTGTATAGACTTTTTTAACTAAAATGTGAAGGAACAAAGTTGTGTTACAAATTTGATTGTGAAAGTTTTAAATTTGTTTCAAAACGTCCGATAAGACTCTTTCGAACTTTAAATCTGTTGAATATTAGTGTTTTTCTTCCAACTACCAGTTCCCGCCAAATACAAAAAGCTATGTCTCATACCACACACTGCAAAGTGCTTTGTTGCTTAGCAAGATGTCGCCTGGTTTTATCAATGCGCGAAGCTACATCACCACATCAATGCGCATAGCTAGATTATTAAGAGAAGTGCCACAAAACATATTGACGCATCACGGACGTTTGAACAGTGACATAGTAAACCAAACCTAGGTTAGAAAGCAGGGCACATATAGTAGTGAGGAAGCAGTGCCGTCTACGGGGACCGGATTAATTTTTGGTCGCCTGAGTCGTCGCTCTCCACCTTTAGCGTCAAACTGCTTGCATGGGGGCGCACCTCTTATGGACCCCCCCCCTACGCTCAATATTTGATTATGATGAATCTTGCGTTGGTTTCACTGCACGTGGTTTCAGAAAAAAATATTGCCCGTGAAAACGTTTATCTCAGGTAACATGCAGAGCGCTGTGTGTGTCTCTTCTTCAGTAGCACTCGCCGTTGGGCTCCTTGGTGTATGCCTGGAATCAATAGTCAACTTCGAGCGAAACTCGTGACCATGCTGAAAGACGAAGAAACGCATAGACAGGACAGGTGCTCAAGCACCTGTCCTCACTGGGTATCGTAGTGTTTCAGTGTGGTGATGGTTTTTGCGCTAAGTGCACTGTTCACTCCTGTAACTTTTTTCTGTGACGCATGTGTAATGTTTTCTTTTATATTTATCATGCAATGAGAAGAGCTTTTATATTAGGTCTGCACAATATGGCAGGTCGACGATGACCATACTGCTTGTTATGGGTGTGTTGTACGTTTCCTAATGCAGTAAGTACAGCGTATAAAATCGGAATTATGAGGCAAGCGCATCATTTTTATATTACGTACTTAATCGATAAAAGAAATTCGTTCTGCACAGCTGTGTGCTTAGAAATGTCATCGCTGAAACAAGCGTGTGTATTGGTGTGTGTATTTTATACGAAATCTGATCCCTTCTAAATAAAATTAGGCTACCGGGAAAGGTACCTTTCAATCCAGTGTTGTGCTCGAGAATAAGCGAGTAAGATATATTTTCGCAGTCATTGTTTGTTAGGGTTCCAGCAGGATTGTACTGAATATTGACCCTTGGCATGCCTCTATGCTTCTCATGAAATTTTTATCAGAATGTAGCACCTGATCTCAGGCAATATCTGATAACGTAAAGGGAATTTGATGTCTTTTCAGCATGCTTTGTCAGTCCACCAGAAACAGAAGTGGTGAAATCTGCATGTGAAGTGGGAAGAAGTACTCTTTTCAAGCATGCATCTGCTGTTAACCGGCACTTTAACTAAACGATGAGAACTTTCGCCTCATGCTAAACTTAGATAATAGGGCAAGCCAAAGAGCAAGCCATAGAGGCGAACGGGGACGATTAGGGGTGAGGAGTTTTAGACATTCCCTGTGATTACAAAAAAAGGCAAATTCCACGCATTCTGGAAATTGACGTAATGCGAATCAGTCAGTATGGAAGAAATCATGTTCATAATGGACATGTCATGCTGATGATAATCAGCGCAAAAACACAAAAACGAAGGTAATGCATGACACAAGCGCTGTGCCATGTACTTCGGCGTCTTCTTGCGTTCTTTTATGGCACTGATCACGATGAGTATGTTAGAACTAGCCTGGTTTGCAACTTTTTTTACTGAAGTCATGATATACATATTAGGGCCTCTTATTTATGTTCGTCCAACAGTCACGCTACCAATAATACTTTTGGTGTATACGAAGCGAGCCAACTCGACGCAAGTGCACCATGAGCATGGAATGTAAATCATGTTGCACATGACGTCACATTTCAATAATACTACTTGTCATTTATGTTCGTCATACATTCACGTCACGCAATACCAGATTTGGTGTATATAAAGCTAGCGAGACGTTTGCGAGCGGGACTTGAGCGCCGCATGCAACTGATGTTGCACATCACATGTCCCTGTAACACAATATCAAATTTGGAATATACAACACTAGCGAGCCCCGTCGCGGTGATCTAGTGGCTGCGGTACTCGGCTGCTGACCCGCAGGTCGCGGGATCAAATGGCGGCTGCGTTGGCTGTGTTTTCGATGAAGGCAAAATGCTTTCGGCCCATCTGCTCAGATTTGAATTCACGTTAATAAACGCCAGGTCGTCGATAATTCCGGAGCCCTCCCCTACGGCGTCTTTCATAATCTTATGATGGTTTTGGGACGTTAAACCCCACATATCTACCAATCATTAGAACGCTAGCGAAACGGCCGCCAGCGTGCCATGGGCGTGGCATGAAAGTCATGGTGCACATGACTTGTCAATAATTCCATATCACCACTTCCAATGTCTGTTCGTCGTACCATCAGGTCATGAAATATCAAATTGGTGTATACATAGCTAACCAAATGGCCGTCTGCGTATTATGAGCGCGGCATGCAAATCATGTTGTACGTGCAAAGTGTGATTTTCATATTACCACCTGTCATTTATGTTGGTCATGCAGAAATGTGTGACCATATGAACTTCTGTAAATATCAAGTTAAGGAAACAGTCACAGGAGCACCTCAGTCATCATGTGTAAATAATACCATTCAATCGTAAATTTCATGATGTGACCAGTCATCTATCATTGTTATAGTGATGTTGTGCCATACAAATTTTTGTATAAAGCCCGCTAACAAAAATGTCTGAGTGGCTGGATAGATAGATAGATAGATAGATAGATAGATAGATAGATAGATAGATAGATAGATAGATAGATAGACAGATAGATAGATAGACAGATAGATAGATAGACAGATAGATAGATAGATAGATAGATAGATAGATAGATAGATAGATAGATAGATAGATAGATAGATAGATAGATAGATAGATAGATAGATAGATAGATAGATAGATAGATAGATAGATAGATAGATAGATAGATAGATAGATAGATAGATAGATACGCTGAATGTCACCGAAGTGCGTTACGAGATGCTATGCATCGAAAAAGCGGACTATGATATCCAGCAGACTCTAAAAGAGATTTCGTTCTTGTCTGTCAGTGACAGAGGACAATGCTTATGACGAAGATTGCAGTAAGCTAACAGGGCCATGGACAAGTGTCACGATTACTGTTGCAATCCACGCTGGCTGCCCATGCCCTGTAGTGACAGTTGCCTGGGTATTGGATAAGTTTACTTTAGGCTAATATATCCTTTGATTATGCAGACTTTTATGGTGTCACCCATGTCCCGTTATTAGGGAGGCGATCGCCGGGCTAATTCCAAGAGCCGAAGTATCGGCCCCCCGAACCGCACCACGAAAGCGTGGACAATTTAGAAGTGGTCCTTTTTGGCGCGCCAGCGGACGCCGGCTGTGGCCCAAAGAACAAGTCAGAGCCGAGAGTTGATAAACAAACAAATTATATTCTCAATAATGGCAGACAATACACAAAAATGCACACTCCACAAAAGTTGCATACAATATGTCACCAATCAAACCAATCAATCAACGTACTACTCAACACAATCAGCCACACTTGAAACAACGGACACGGACAACAACACGCACTACAATGCAGTCGCATGCATTGAACAACCAAGACACTTAAAGACTAAAGAGATAGAAAACCTATTCAGTCCAAAGTTCTTGGAACCAAAGTCGAGATGATACTCTTCCGAGAATCACTCACTCAAAGTCCAGCGTTGTTGTCGTTCCGCAGCCCTCGAAGTTTCTCTTCCAGGAAACCTCCCGTCTTCAATTGTCCACTCTTCAAACTTCAACTTCTTCGCCGGAATTCCGTCGGCTTCACACACGCAGCTGTTGCCCTGCGTCTTCGCTCGATAGCGGTAAACACACACTCTTGCCGGTAGCTCGAGTCGTCACCCCTCAGGTGTAAATCCTCTTCATCTCCGGCCTCGTCCCTACGGACCAAAACCTTCGCCGACTACACGGCGGAATCCCTACGCGCTCTGGCGCTCACTTCCGTCTCCTCCTGATCTCTCATCTCGGCTGCTCGGTTAAATACCTTGCGCGCGACATTCCAGACGCTTCTCGTCATTTCGTCGGCGCGATACGCAGCGAAAGTTGGGAAGAGGGCGAGACGGTTGGAATGCCCTCTCCGGCCGGTGAGTCAACTCGGTATGACCCCGCCCCTTTCGTTCTGGAAAAATCGAGTGCTTGCTCGGCCGCCGTTGTGGGGTGAGGAGGTTCGTCGATGACGCCACGCTTCTGCGGGGAGAGCGCGCGCCCGGGGAGCCTTGGATGTTTGTTTTCTTTTTTTTTCTTTTGACCTCGCGGCGTTTCTCCCGCCCGTTGTCGCAAGAATTTGGCGGCGCGCTCATTATTAGCGCTCGTTCTGTGACATATGGTCCCTAGCTCAGCCAAAAGCCTGGTGCCTCCCCCCACTCCGAAAGTTTAAGGTTTTTTGTTTGGGTATATTGACGCACATACGAAACACGTACGAAAGCACGCACGACATACATAAAGAATAGGCCGTGAGGGCTCCCACTGAGGAGGCCGAAGAAGCGAATGTTTAGACGTCGCGGATAGGATGCTGCTGTAGACCTTGCTGTTCAAGGCAACGTTCTGGTGTAATCACGCTTGCAGCATTCAGTTTTCAGAGTGTGAAGTCTAATTTGGCAGCTAGAGATATTATGGCCATGGAAGCAGGGCTGGGTTGTATGCAAGCTACTTCTAGTAATAACAATACTACTACTACTACTACTACTACTAATAATAATAATAATAATATTAATATAATGATATTTGATATCTGCGGTGTTACGTCCCAAAACTATGATATGAGTGAGGGATGCCGTAGTTGAGGGTGCACAAGTTTCAGTCTTGTGGTATTCTTTAACGTGAACTGGCATAACACAGTACGTGGACTTTCAGCATGTAAGCTTCGTTCGATCCTGGCCGCCGCCAGGATCAAACTTATGACGTTCGGTCAGCAGCCGAGGATTAGTCGAGTGCTGTAACGGCTACACCACCAAGGTAGACTGCAGGAAGCTTCAGCTTGTTGGGGTACTATTCGATACATTGGCGCAAGACGTATGCGACAGATATCGCTTTACGTTTTCATCATTACATCATAAGTGAAGAAATTAGCTACGGGCCAGGCACCAACCGGTTAACCAGGTACAAGTTATGCTCGGTTAGGCACCTGGTTGTACAGGGGTTGTGTGCTTGGGAGAATCCACGACGCCGCGGCATGGTCCTCCTCCTTAGCTTTGGGTATACTAGGCTGGTAAAGCTAAAAACAGGAACTCATTGCAACAATAACACGCGTAGGTCCACATAAAACTCTCTAGTGTCACACGCATTCGGCTAGTAGATCTGAGGGTCTGCAGAAAGCACTTTCGTGACGAGTATTTCGTGTTAGCCGCCACAGCTATGATGTGTTGCAACAGCTGCCGTATTCGAACGAACGCTCGTGGCGGGGCTCGTCGCGCGCGTTTGCCGATGAATGAATGTACTGATGGTGGAGAGCGACAGAGTCACCATTTTATTAACACAACAAGTAAAAAGAAAAGAGCCTGCGTCTCACTGTCTTTCACGGTAAGGTCCTTACGAAACGAACATTTTCCCACGTTCACGATCTCATCGAAGGCGCAGAAAACTAACATCAATATGTTACCAACAAGTGTTAGCCAAAGCGAAAAGTAACTTTATGAGTGAAAAAAGAACTAGCAGTTATGATCGTCAATTAGATCGGAGCGCAAGGAAAATTAGTTGTGGGGAGAAAATCGGTCAATTGGTTTGCAGATTCCACCAGCCCGTATGAGCATTTGTGGCGATTCACTCCGCTCACGATTCCTGTGTTTGTCGAAGGTGGTGCTTTTCCGCCGCACGCCCGGGAGCAATTGCTGTTCAGTAGAAGCGGCATGCTTCCGTTGTTTCAACGTTCATTTGCTCATTCTGTACAAAGTTTTAGAATTTTTGCGGAGAAAGTATTTATGACGTATTAGCAGCTTCGAATTTGCGACAACACTTGCCTCAACCTCTTTGGCAAATATTTGCACCACCTTTAGCAGACGAATGTAGAAAAGCTACTCATGGATGCTACCAGGCCACCTATTTGTGGTTTGCTCACCTGTATTTTCATGTCATGCCCTTCCTTTAAAACATCAGTTACATAACAAGGGAGAAACATATGCGGTGTAATAGAAGAAGAGCGCATGGTGGCAAAAGCACAAGAAATTTAATGTTCTAACAGACGACACACAGGTGGCGCCCCGATCTAACCTCAAGGCCAATAATTGAACTAATCCCCCCACCACTGAAAATTATTTCTGGCAACGCCTCTCGTGGATCGCCTGGTGGCTTATACTCCTCAGGAACATTTACTTAAGCTCTTGACTGACTGACCAGCTAGGCTTCTGCTTATTGTAGTTTACGAAAAATGCATTACTACGCGCCCACTTTGGGATACATGAGCACTGACAGTCAAGAATTGCCTGTGCCGCATACGCAAGCCAGAGCCCGTAGCGAGAGCTGCCACCTCCAGTGCTGCCACCTCCAGTGAACGATGCTTCCTTTTGGATACGCTAGGGCGACGGACCGTGCCGCTGCCACGTCCCCGAATTCAGGTTGTGCTCTGTATATTGAGGCTGTAACTGGGGCAAGTCATGCATCTTACATTGCGTGACACCATAGGATGCTACAGCTGCTGTGCGCAGGGCTATTAGTGCTGTGAAAACGTCCACGCCTGCCGGGTGGTACAGTTTGCGTGCCCGACTGCGGTTATATTGAGTGCGATAGTTACTCAGCTTCGCACGTGACTCTTAGCCTTATAGGACGCTTCTAAGGAGTTTCATTCTGGAGCAGCTTGAGAACGCCGGCATTTCTGAACTTCTTTAAAGCACGGCTTGTGGTGAGTGGTCCTCGTCGATCAATGTGCTTCTAAAAAACCTCCCCACTCACAAAAAACCCTCCTCTCTCACAGCTGTCACGCGTACACCAAAGAAACAATAAATAAATCAAATAAAATAAATGCACACTCATTACTTTCTTGCAACCGCGAAGCAATCAATTGCAATACAACAAATCAGACTGTAACGCAAAAAACCACAAGCATTTCAAAACTTACGGCGCGCTGCAAAGAACCCAAGAAAAGAGCATGCACAAGTATAGTGTGGAGTAACAACTCTCACAGTTGTGACTTGCTGGTGTTTGAATAGCGCGCTTCTTTCGGAAACGCGGCCCCTACAGCGAGCTAGTGACCTTCGTGCGTTGTGTTACTTCAGCTTAGCGGCGACAGCAGAATACGTACATCATGTACCTTCGTCACACATTCACGTCACGTAATAGCAAGCTTGGTATACGTGATGCTAGTGAAACGGATGTGAACGCATCAAGAGCATCGCATGTAGTCATGTTCTTACATGACACGCAAGCCATGATTATTATGTTTGCATCAGTCATATAACTTAATTCATTCGTGCCAAGTAATACTAAACTTGGCATATGTGAAGCTAGCGAAACGACCGCAAGCCCACCATGAGTGTGGCGTGTATACTTATCACTTACATGACATACATGTAATGATTTACACGTTAGCGCCTCTCTTATGTTCGCCATGCAGTTATGTCATACCATACCAGTTTGGCCATATGTAGTGTGAACGAAACCAGTGCAAGAGCAGCAAGACCATGACATGTATTGACTTTCATGACATACGAGTCATGATTTTATTGTTATGATTACTTGTGCTCGACATGCACTCATGTTATTACATACTAACTTTGGTATCAACCCCATTATCGAAACGGCCTGGAGAGCTAAATGTCTTGGGTGGCTCGATAGATAGATAGATAGATAGATAGATAGATAGATAGATAGATAGATAGATAGATAGATAGATAGATAGATAGATAGATAGATAGATACGGTCAAAGTCGCCGAATTTCACTGAAAAATGCTTCACATTTGAAAGCACAGCCAATGTTTATTCTTTGTGCCCCCTCTCCCCCCACTTGCTTCTTCCTTATCGTGCAACTACGATCCTTCCTTTATATTGCACGCCTTTCGAGTTTCAATAGCATCCTGCCACACCCCGCCCTTTTGTTTCTTCCTTAACAGTCTTTCCTTTGCATGCACTCAAGCTTTTACTCTAATCCACCTGTATACCTTTGCGCTTAAGATACAATGTTCAAAGCGTGCATAAAACGCTATATAATATGTCTTGTTGAAATTTATATCTATTTACGTCATTGTAAGCATAGTATAGATGTAAGTCTAGTGAATATGTTCTACGCTTCGATTACAGGTCCTTCGACATATCGTACGGTTCACTGTTAAAGAGAACACTTGAATGAACACTGTCAATATTTCTGGCCTTCAAGCACCAAGTTCATACAAAAACAATCTTTGTGCACGTCAATTATCTATTGAGAAGAGCCAAAATTTTCTACCACTGGTAGTCTCATGCAGATAAAAGTTACTATGCTTCTGTAAGATAAAGAAATCTAAACATGTTGTGGATACAAGGGTTCCCTTTAACCGTGGAAGCGTCTGTACATACAATTGTTGCTTCCACTGCTGTATTGAAAGTGTTTGGACTAATTGGTTCAACGTGAAATATAGCAGCGCAACTTTCTGAACAGTGACGACTAAGAAAAAATTCCGGAGATTCAGCTCTGACTTCTATCTGGGAATTTTTAATCGCCGCTAAAACAATGCACACTGTGGGAAATGAGAATAAACAAGAGTAGCGCTGGAAAAAAAATGTTCATGAAGCGTGACTTGTTCTCGTCATTGCACGTACTCCTCCAAAATATGACAGGTAATCGTTTAGCGTTAAACTGGCAGATTTTTCACTAACACCTGGTAAGCCGTCATGCACCATTTGAGTAACCTCAAGGACACAACATTGCGTAGCTCTCTGCCTGATAATCGGCACGCGTGTGGGTGATCATATCTCCATCTTGAAGAGAATTTCAGGCACCTGACAAAAGTGTCGTAGAAAGTAAGCATGCCTCTTTAAACCCGACTGGTTGTGTGTAAAATTGCCAGACTGGCTATACGTTCTATCAATGCAGTTTGCTATGCTTCTTACTTTAGATTTAATAGGCCTCTGCTTGCTGCACTTTCTCCAATTGCTTCAGCACAACGTATACCCAACCAGATGTGTATTGCGCATCCACGAAGCAAAAATTCGAAGGTGGTAAAACCAAGCGTACTGAGCATGTCTCTAAAGTGTGATTTTACTTGCTCTGTGCCGAAACATGTCCGCCCCGCTTTTGACTGGCGTTGAATAAAGAAGAACTTGTGTTGTTATTATGATGTCCTCAAATAGAGCGATACGGCACATCGCTTTAAAGAAGGCGTGTATGATTTATTGACATTTGCTGTCGAAACAGCTGGTTACTCGGAAAAATAAGATGGTCCTACACTTGAAAAATAGGCATGTTTCGGATGACTATCCGTGAAACAAGCATGATAATCATGCTTCTTTTTGCGTTTCTTTCATTGAAATCGATGTGCTGACTTCTTTTAAGGGCTAAGCTCGTTAAGGTGTGGGTCTGTCCATCCTCCGTTGGTGTACGTAGCCACCCGTAGCACATACCCGAAAGAGTGGTCCTTAGAATGTCCGCTGGATGGCGGCACATGTATATGATGAATATATTATGAAAAGATGTGAGATGGCTGTACTAAGAGTATTGACTAGATAAATGAACGGACAGATGGACATACAGACAGACAGACGGACTAATGGACATACAGACAAGCAGAGGGGTGGACGCACCGACGGATGGACGGACGGACCGACGAACAGACACACAGACAGACAGACACACAGACAGACAGACAGACAGACAGACAGACAGACAGACAGACAGACAGACAGACAGACACAGATGGACGGCCACACGAACAGATGCATGGGTGGATGGATGGACAGAGAGAAGAATGGACGTATGGATGGATGCATAGATGAACGGATGCACCGACAGTCACACGGACGTACGGACACACGGACGAACGCATGGACAGACGCATGGACGGACGGAAGCAAGAACAAATGGGCACCTAGGATTTCAAGGCGACTGTAAAATAAAAGCAGAGTGTGTTGTGTAACTTCTGCTTCGTCGGGACCAGCCAGCCCCCAACACAGCAATGGCGACGAGATCATTGCTGTGTTGGGGGCTGGCTGGTCCCGACGAAGCAGAAGAAGAAGAAGACGGCCGACGGAGACGTACGAGGCCGGCGGGGACACCAACTAGCCCGAACACGCGGGTTGGCGCGTAGCGCCGAAAGAAAGCACAACAACCGCACTGCACGGTTACCCAACACACTCTGCCTTTATTTTACAGTCACCTTGAACTCCTAGGTGCCAGAGCGGCGCCCCCTGGCATCCTCACATGTCAATCCGAAACCGAAACTGAAAACCCAAAACACAACAATCATCTCCTCCTCGAAAAAAGCACACCTATACACTGTCTATATTTATACATGCTCGACACCAACATATTTTACAAGGTCTGTACATTAGAACACATGATAATTCAGAACACGGCACACCGAACTCACACACTACAAGTCCTGAAAATGCACTGACAAACAAAAAATGTACACAACTGTTCGGAACAAGAGTTCTACGTCACGTAGTCTTCGAACCGACGCGGCTTCTGCCGCTTCCGCTTAGGGCGGGCCCTTTTGGATGTAGAATCTGGTGTCTCTGCACCTTGGTCACTTCTGCTCTGATGTGACACATCAAGATTGTGAAGGCTCTGAATGAGCGTCAAAATTTGTGGTCTCATCAGAGCTCGCAGCATGAGCTTCGGAAGAATTTTGCGGACCGGAGTCCGGTTCAACGGTATCAGCCGTATTTGAAGGTTCGAAGTGAACCGTATGACTTGGTGTACTTGAACCAGCGACACCGACTGGTAACTCCTCCCCCCTTGAAGAAGAAATGCCTGTACATGGAGGCCACATGTAATAATCTGATGGATAGTTGAAAGGCGCGGACGGAACGTGAAGAGGAAGACTTTTAGGTGTTGAAGGCGAATCCGTATGAAAAATAACAAGGCGCGAAGCATTCTAGATGTTACCATCACTTAAGCGAAAAGAAGTGGGGCTAACCTGGCCCAAGACTTTGTAAGGACCCCGATACTTGGGGCGCTTGCCTGGCACACGAACCTTGACTAGATTGCCAGTGCGAACTTTGGACTGCTTTGCACCTCGACGGGTGTAGACATACTTTTTCATTGCTTGTTGATGAGAAAAAAAAACCCTGGTACGAATTTGATCAGGAGAAGACACTGCTATGTTACGAGGCAAAGAGACTATGTCGAGAGCAACTCGCGGTTGCCTACCGTGGAGAAGTTGAGCAGGAGACACTCCAGTGGTGCCTTGTGGTGTGAACCTGTACGAAGCTAAACATTCAGTCAAGACTTGCTTGAGGGGACGGTGCTCTAATTGGGCGATCTGGATATGTTCCTTCAGAACGCGATTAAAGCGCTCGATTTGGCTATTTGATTGGGGATAAAAAACTGATGACCTCAAGTGCTGAATTCCTCGTTGTGAAAGAAAAGCCTCGAAATGTTGGGATTGAAACTGTGGACCATTGTCCGTAACTATGGCATCAGGAAAACCTTCCCGGCTGAAGATTGAAGACAGAAATTCAATGACGACCTCAGAAGTAACCGTATGTGTGAAACAAATTTCTGGCCATTTGGAATGGTAGTCGATGAGAGAAACAATGAACCGGGCATTTTGCGGAACATTATGCAAAGGACCGATGATGTCCATGCCGAGTTTCTGCCAAGGCCGATCAGGACACTGGACTGGCTGCAACGGAGAAAATGCGGGTTTGGCAGACTTGTCAGCTGCCTGACATATATGGCAGTTGTAAACTGCATGCTGGACCTGCTTGTCTAAGGCTGGCCACCAGTACCTGTCTCGGAGATTCTGTTTGGTGCGGACAATGCCTGGACGGGTCTCATGGGCAAGCTGTATTAGCTTGTTACGGAAAGAAGCAGCGGGAATCATGCGTTCATCGCGGAAAAGCAAGTCCTCGACACAAGACAGTTCCCGTCAGACTGCGAAGTAAGGCAAGAATTCAGAAGCAAGAGCACCTTTGGAAGGCCATCCTTCACGTAAATATTTGAGAACTTGAGACAAAGTGGAATCTGCAGCAGTAGCTGCCTGAAGCTCAGTTTTAGTAATGCAGGAAGTAACTAATGAAACAACTTCCTCATCCCGCTCTTCAGTAACCGGTATCTGAAGAGGAAGGCGCGACAGTGCATCAGCAACCACGTTATTAGAACCCTTACAATATTGAACACTGAAATTATAATACATGAGTTTGGCACACCAACGGGAAATGCGAATGGGGCGGCGGCCTTCGGATCCTGCTGAAAGAAGAGCAACTAGTGCTTGGTGATCTGTACGTAATGTGAAGTGCCAGCCCCACAAATAAACATGCCATTTCTCACAGGCAAAAAGACAAGCGAGAGCTTCACGCTCTCCTACTGAATATCTGCGTTCAGCAGGGGTCAATGTACGAGATGCAAAAGCAATAGTGATCAGCTGATCATCTCTGAGTTGTTGAACCACTGTTCCCAGTCCAACATCGGACGCATCCGTCGTGATGACGATGGGAAGCTTCTCATTGAAAATACTAACAGTTGGCTTTGAGGCCAGTATTGACTCAACTTGAATGAAGCTCTGCTCAGCTTCAGCTGACCAGTTAAAAGGCTGTGCTTGACGAAGTAGAGTACGCAGTGGTTCCACAACATCAGCATAGTGAGGAACAAACTTTGCATAATAACCAACAAGACCTAAAAAAGATTGTAAGGTTTTAACATCAGTAGGCCGTGGGGCATTGACAATGGCCTGAACTTTAGATTCAACAGGTGTCAAGCCGCGGGAACTGACATTATGTCCTAGAAATTGTAACTCATTCACAGATAAAATGCACTTGTTATTAAGTTTCATACCACATTCACTGATGCGGTTGAGAACAGTATGCAAGTTAGCATCGTGCTCTTCGCGAGTACGTCCCCACACCAAAATATCAACCAAGTAACAAAGGGCGCCATTACAACCCTTAAGAATAATTTACATCACTTTCTGAAACACTGCAGGGGCAGACGCAAGCCCGAAACACACGCGGCGAAACCGAAACAAGCCTTCGTGCGATACAAATGTGGTCAAGTCTCTACTGCACTCAGAAAGTTCAACTTGGTGATAAGCGGACGCGAGGTCCAGCTTCAGAGAAACATACCGCTCCGGAGAGCTGATGAAGCAGTTCTTCAATGTGAGGAAGTGGAAACCCGTCTACGATGATCGCCTTGTTCGGTTCTCGTAAGTCGACGCAGAGTCGAAGGGATCCATCTTTTTTCTTGATGACGACCAGTAGAGAAACCCAGTCGGAAGCAGAGACACGCTCGATGATTCCGCTGGCTTGAAAGCGAGACAGTTCCGCAGAGACTTGCTCACAGAGAAGAAGAGGAATGCGGCGCAGCTTGGCACGCACAGGGCACACACCTGGTCGACGCATCACTTTATGCACAAAACCGTGCACACAACCCAGTTCACGGGTGAACAGGTGGTGGAATTCTGAAGGCGCGTTGGCGGGAAGATCATCTTGGACGTCGACTTGAGCACACGTCATAGACGCACCGACGATGTTGATAGACAAAGCCCTGATGGCATCACGTCCCAAAAGCGAGCTGCCATTGGCAGTTACATGAAAAGTAATGGAAGCAGTGCGACTGCGATAGGAGACCTGAGCTGTAAAATTACCTAAATTATCAATCGTTTCCTTGGAATATGTTTGTAGAACGACGTTTGAAGGCAAAAGCTGAATGTTGGAAAAATGACTATGAAAGTCAGCTGCACTGATTAAAGACACTGAGGCACCAGTGTCCACGAGAAATGACAAGGGCACATGGCCCACTGAAGCTACGATGCTGGGCTCTGACGTAGTGTGGAGGCCATCCACTTTTAAAACAGTGACCGTATTTGTCTGTGCAGTGCTTGAAGGAGCGGACGAAGAAACTGGCTCCGGAAGATTTGCTGGACGGGAATTGCATACGGACTGAAAATGTCCGATTTTTCCACACGCAAGACAAGTGCGGTTTCTCGCGGGACACTGCGCAAAATTGGCTAAATGCCGAGCCGATCCACAACGAAAGCAATGCGCGGTTGCGCTTGGAGAAGAAAATTGCGAACGCGAATTAGGAGCTCGATGCTGTTCCTGAAAACCAGAATTTGGCGGAATGGGGTCGCCATATTGTCAGCTTCCTCGCCCCCGTGACGCAGAGGGGCCGCCATGTTGGCCGCCGCGCCTAGACGAAGATGAAGGGCCGCCATGTTGACGTGTCCCGTGAAACGAAGAGCCGCCGCCTTGGCCCTCCGCAGCAGAAAGTTGCTGCACTGAATGCGGAGCGAGTTGCTCCAACTGGGAGCGTATAAGCTCGTCCTCTCGCGCAATTGAGAGGGCTTCGGGTAATGAAATCGAGGAGCCCTTTTGAAGCATGCGGCAGCGGACGTTTTGCGAGGTTACCCCGGTGAAAAGCTGATGGCGGATCATATCATCCTCGAGCGCGCCAAAGCCGCATGACGCGGCGAGCGTTCGAAGAGAAGTAATGAACTCGGCGACTGGCTCACCAGGCAATTGTCGCCTTACTTGGAATTTCACGCGTGCGAGATAATCGCACGAAACATCTTTAAGATGCTGATCGAAAAGAGCAACAGCATTCTTGAAGGCATCGCCCGACGCTGGCGTCGGCGACGCGTTGGTGGCTTCCAAAGTGTAGAAGAGCTTTAACCCGGCAGGGCCCAACGCATTGAGCAGCAGGGCCTTGCGACGCTCGGGCTTGCTGGCGTCCTCCCCGACCGCGTCTGCGTAGGCCTGAAACACCAATTTCCAGTCCGCCCACGGAAGCGGCGGGTCTCCGGGCGAATGAAGAAATAGGGGAGGTGGAATAGGAGACGCCATTTCAAGTAAGAAGAATGGAGAGGTGCAGTCGAGAAGAAAATGACGCCAGTACACTGCTTGAAGACGAAGGCAGAGGCGGCGTAGCTGAATGAAGAAATGAAGCGACGCAGCACGCAGTAGCCACCTTGCTGGGAACCAAGAGCGTTTAGGGTTAGCACGAACACGGACAACAAAATGGGTTCTTACACGTCTTCGTCGCCATTGCTGTGTTGGGGGCTGGCTGGTCCCGACGAAGCAAAAGTCCCAACTCAAAATGAGGTCATGGGAGCAGGAATCCAACACTAGCAATTCGACGGCATAGATGAGGCCATCAATCGCGATGCGAGCAGTACAGGCAGCGGCTGGCGTGACGTGATCTGCGCTGGCTGTACGAAGTGATATACTTGCTAGTGGCGTCATAACTTTTTTGAGCAAGTGGCAGAGTCTAGCACTGATCACTGAAACTGCGGCACCAGTGTCGTCAAGAACGAGTGTAGCGACGCCGTACGTACAGAACATTCGTTGGTGAAATGAGAGGCCTTGGTCTTTTCGCGGACGGCGCAGTCCCTGCCTCTGGAACTGCGGCAATTGGTTTTCCCGCTCCATCGATGAAGGACGACGACGCATCGGCGATGGCGAGCGACGTCGAAGTGATTGCGAGCAATGGTTAACAGGAGGGCGGTGGTCGGCGTACGGTGACGTCTGGTTGGGGGGCTGAGAGCCTGTGAACGAAGGGCGCAGTGGCACTTAAAGGGCAGGTTCGAAGTTTCGGTCGTAGCTCTCGTGGTAGACAGGGACACGCCGACGGCAGTATCGCGCTATCTGGCCAGGTAGCCCACAGGCAAAGCATATTGAGTGATTGTCGAGTGTACGCCATTGTCCACTACTCTGGACGGACCTTGGCTGAGCGAACCGAGGAGTGGGTCGTATACCGGCACGGCTGAGGGTAGTGGCGCAAAAGTCTGAAGAGGTGGTCGAGCCGCCACTTCAGCATAGCTTAGAGGCGCATTTAGCTCGGCACAGGCAACAGGAGGCCCGTGTGCTCAGATTTGGGCGCACGTTAAAGAACCCCAGGTGGTCGAAATTTCCGGAGCCCTCCACTACGGCGTCTCTCATAATCATATGGTGGTTTTGGGACGTTAAACCCCACAAATCAATCAATCAACAGGCAACAGGGCCCAGCAACGGTGAAGTGTTACGGGCAGATGGCAGAGCCGCGCAAGCTTGCTCCTGGATGACCTGGCAAATGTTGGCTGGCAGAGGGGATGGTGATTGACTGGCTGTTGATAGCAGCGATAGCTGACGAGCGACCTCAGCACGAACAAACTCCTTGATCTGCGATAGCAGTGACTGAGGGTCAGATGTGGTGGTCAGGCTGGAGAGGGTGTCATCCGGGACGTTGGGGCGTCGCGTGAGAAGGCGCTGTCGTCGCAGCTCGTCAAAACTCTGACACAACTCGATGACCTCAGAGAGAGTGACAGGGTTCTTCGAGAGCAGCATTTGGAAAACGTCGTTGGAAATGCCTTTCATGATATGGCGTACCTTGTCAGTTTCCGTCATCACCGGGTCGACCCGTCGGCAGAGGTCGAGGATGTCCTTGATGTAGCTGGTGAATGTCTCACCAGTTTGTTGGGACCAGTATCGTAGGCGTTGTTCTACGCCAAGTTTGCGCACACCAGGGCGTCCAAAAACATCTGCGATGCAGGTTTTGAAGGTCGTCCAAGTGGGGATATCCGCCTCATGGTTTCTGTACCACAGCTTGGCAACATCCGTTAAATGAATCATCACGGTACCAAGCTTTGTAGAATCGTCCCATTTGTTAGTAGCGCTGGCTCGTTCATAATATTCCAACCAATCATCAATGTCTTTCTCGTCTGTGCCACTGAAGATGGGTTCTCGCAAGAGCTGGGCACCGGGACAGCTCCTGCGTGGCGAAGCCGGTGGGGGTGTGAAGACAGCGTCATCAGGCATGACGGACGGCAGCTTTCGGCTACGCAGTTCCAGGACTGGGGAAGACCGCAGCACTCTCCACAAAATATAATGTAAATGCAAGGTCAAAAGCGATATCAGCGTCGGTACACAAGCAGCAACAGCTGGCCGGGTATACGGTCAGCGTCGCCGCAGCAACCAGGCAGTCTTAGCTCGTGCCTTGCGCCAACGTGTCGATGTCGCTGCAGTAGTGGGCATTCCTCTTCACTACACAGGTAATAAATTTCAGTCTTCGATGAAACGAAAAAAACTGAATTTGAACACATTAGTTTGAGCGTAGTAAGGCCTTTAATTTAGACTGTGATAGCTTCTCGTCGTTGACTGTGGGGCGAAGTTGGCAAAAAGACCATAAGCGAAAGCCATTGCTCTCGGACAGGCATGTTCTCAACGCCAGCAACAAAACGCCTGTCCACTGCTTCGGAAGCCTTGCTTCGACTGCACTGGCATACGGACTACAGGACGTAGACATCCGACAGTGTTTTTGATCAAATTGCAGGTGCATTTAATGCGAGTAGTGTAGTATGCTGTGAAAGCCTGCAGAACTTACGATGAAAAAATGACGAGTCATGCACATGACCATGTAGACATCCATCGCATCATTGAATTGATTCAGAATTTAAGAAATTTTGTTTTATTTTTATTGAAGCAAGACATTGTTATGCTCTGCTTTTCTCTCATGTCTTGAAGTAAAAGTGAAGTTATAAAATTGATTTACGCCCTCGTGACTCACTGATATGACATCCCGTGCATTCGCATGAGAAAACGTAAGAGGGAAGGTAAAAAACAGATTTTCCAGAAGGATTACTGCAAAAATAGGACATAAGAAGTCAGTGCACATCTTCGTTAAATGTACCATTTGTTTAGGGGAACGTGCACGATAGCGAAGACTAATGTAACTAGAAGAATAAGAATGAGGAGGAGCACATTAGGCAAGCACACTTATATCATGACAGGTAGATTGCTGTGTTGGGATCTGGCTGGTCCCGACGAAGCAGAAGACGGCCGACGGAGACGTACGCGGCCGGCGGGGACGCCGACCAGCCCGAACACGCGGGTTGGCGCGAAACGCCGAAGGAAAGAACAACAACCGCACTCCACGGTTACCCAACACACACTCTCTTTATTTTACAGTTGCCTTGAAATCCTATATGCCAGAGCGGCGCCCCCTGGCATCCTCACATGTCAATCCGAAACCAAAACCGAAAACCCAGAACACAACATAGATTGCCACTATTCCTCAAGAAGAAGATATCTAACAGCTGCATCTTGCCGGTACTTATCTACAAAGCAGAGACCTGGAGACTTACAAAGAGGGTTCAGCTTAAATTGAGGACGATGCAGCGAGCAATGGAAAGGAAAATGATAGCTGTAACCTAAAGAGACAAAACGAGAGCAGAGTGGATCAGGAAACAAACTGGGGTTAAGAATATCATAGTTGAAATTAAGAAGAAATGGACATGGGCCGCGCATGTAGCTCGTAGACAGGATGACCGCTGGTCAATACGAGTTACTAACTGGTTTCCCAAAGAAGGCTAGAGGGTTAGGGAGAGACAAAGTTAAGTGGGCAGATGACATTAAGAAGTTTGTGGGTATTAACTGGCAGCAGCAAGCACAGGACCAAGTTGACTGTCGGATCATGGGAGAAGCCTCTGTCCAGCAGTGGACGTAGACAGGCTGATGACGATGATGACGACACAACAGCGTGCAGGCTGGAATGTCAGCAGATCCATGTGGTTAAGGCAGACCGGTACCTGCATTATTTACTTATGCATTTAGACGAACGATTTCACCCTCATTTTTCTAGTAATGAGTGCACGCCAGCACGAAAGTGAAGTCATTATTGATGTATCACTCCTCTAAGTGATTCCAATTCTCTTTGGAGGGGGGGAAAAGGAGGCTGACAGAGTTTGGGCACTGTGTGAATGAGTTCATTATTCTTAAGATAGTTCCATCTCCTGAATAGTTGACCACATATTTTGAATTTACACGGACTTTCTCCCGTGTGCACGCATTCATAGTCACGAAGTTTGTGCGAACCCTAAACGATTCGGCACAGGTCGTACATTTGTATGGTTTCTCATCGGAATGAGTGCGGCGATGTCTCGTGAAATTGAACGACCACATAAACAGTTTAGCACATTTCTAATAGTGATAGGGCCTTTCACCCGCACGAATATGCCGATGTTCCAAAGGCATATGGCATCGAAGAGCAGGATAAGAATATCCGAGGTTTTGCGTCCGAACAACATGTAATGATGAGAGACGCCTTAGTAAATGGCTCCTAAAATTCTGATCATGGGGTGTTTTTTAATGTGCACAGTACACTGCACAGTACACTGGCTTAGTATTTCGCCTCTCTCAAAATGTGACTCCTGCATGCAGCTTTCAGGTCAGCCAACGAGCACTATGGCGAAGAGCAAGAGCTCATAAGAAAGTATGTTACACTGAATACAACATGCATAACATATATACTCACCAACAATTTGTGAGCATCTGTGATAGCGAAATAAAGTAGACAATTAGAATTATAACTACTAGTGTTTTTCGTAGTAAAACCGCAATGTGGTTGCGAGGTACTTCATTTTAGAGGGCTTCAGTAATTTCTTAAACCAGAGGTTGTTAAGCTTGCATCTAAATCTAAACACACAAGCCTCTAACATTCTCACCTCCATATAAAATGCAACAAGCGCGCGAAAACTGGAATCCCCGACTTTACCGTAAGAATCTGCACGTTGTAAGTACATTGTTAGTGTGTAGGTTCACAAGTAAATCAAAAGCTGATTGTCCTCAATACACTATGCCTATGAATTTCACATATTTGTGTCAGTGGTCTGCCATGAAGCTTTTTTTAAAGCAAATGCTAAAAGAGTTTGCTTGAAAAGGATCGGGATGGTTTGATTGCTCCACGTAAAAATAGTAGATTTAAACTTAAACTGGTTTAATGGAGCTTGAAATATGCCAGTAGACAATGAGAACTATCATTAAATGTAACTGCTTTCTTGGGTTGGTTGGTTGTCTCATGAAGCCGCACAAACGACTCTTCGTCAACGCGCATGGCGTGCCGTTGCTTATTGCTATTTGAACCGGTGATCCCGGTCCATGGTGCGATGCAATAAGCCGTTCAGCCATCACTTAACACACCCTATAGTATACTTACTGCGAGCTACTTAGTTTTACACAGGGTGCCCCAGCTATCTTTAGCCACAGTTTTAAAAAATGCCGACGCACAAAATGACGACGCAATCAAATGCGTGTTGCTGACTGTTGCCTGGAATGAGTCAGACTATATTCTCCGAGTTCTAATAAATTGCCTAACTAGGTCAATTTTACAAACATTTAAGCAACAAAAATTTGCCGGACATTACAATGATAAAGTTGTTCATTGGTTTGCAAAGCGCCCAATTAGACAGTGAGCTATATATCTAGGTTTCTGGAGTTTTTCTACTGATGCAAAAGCCTGCGAAATGTTAAACAAACCACGCCACAAAACCACCCACGCGCTAGTGCGCTCGGCGATTCTAGTGCTCCCTAACGTTCCGCGTACGAATGACCATATAGCATTTGCCCGATTGTGTTGCCTCGTTAGGGCTGTAATGATAGAGGTGGCTTTGCGATGAACACGATTCGCTATTAACCACAAAGGCAAAGACCGCTGTGACTGCTTGCCACTGTCATGAGCCAGTTCGAAGGAAGTGTCGTTCGTACGCGGAACGTTACGGAGCACCAGAATAATGGCACGTGTAGGTGTGCGATTGGGTTTCTCACGTGGTATTTTCTTGTATTTTGCGGGCATTAGTAGTTAGCAGAAAAACACTAATAATTAACCAATATAAAGTTTGAAATCTTTATTCAGACATTTTGCACAGTGATCTAAAATTTTCTCATGAAAATTTTTAACCTCACAGCTATATTCGTTCCTTCAGATGTTAGTCAAAAGGGTCTAATTAATTGATCAGAACACAGAAAATAGTCTAATTACTTCCAGACAACTGTCAGCAACATGCATTTGGTCGTGTTTTATTTTATTTATTTGTACAATACTGCGAACCTTGAGAGGTCCAAGCAGGAGAGGGATGTACACATCCAGAAGACATGCGTACGGATGCAAGATCGACACATGAATGTGAGGGTACATTATCAACATGTAAGTATACAATCATTATACATTGGATGACAGCAAGGGTGAGCACTCTGGCAAAACATTCCAATCGGAAACAGTTCTGGGAAAAAATGAATATTTGTATTGGTCTGTACGGGCAAAGAACGGTGTAATACTTCGGCTATGTTTGTGACGAGACGCTCGACTAGGGTTATTAGCTATGTAATCTTGTGACTGGATTCCCAATTTATTAAATTATAGCTGGTGTAGAAAGTTTAGACGGGCACTTTTACGTCGGTTGGCCAATGGCTCTAGGTGTGCGAGCTCCAACATAGCTGAAGGGGAGTCGCGACGTCTAGAACGTTTATAAATAAAGCGAGCTGACAATCTCTGAATTTTTTCAAGCTTTTCTTTATTAGTGATAGTATGGGGGTCCCATACAATGCTTCCGTATTCCAGGGTGGGTCTTACAATGAATTTGTATGCAATGTGTCTAAGCGACGAGGGGGCATCACCTAATTTATGCTTCAGAAATTCTAACTTCTTTCTCGTGGAGGAACATATGTTATTTATATGTGAATTTATATTTATATTATTTATAGTTTAATTGCGTGTGTCAGCATATTTTTAAACCGTGGCCAAAGATAGCTGGGGCACCCTGTATACACCATATGCCTTTGGTAGTGCACAAAATCAGAGGTTTGTTAGCGTGATGCAGGCTTTTCACCCGCGTGGTAGCGCGAAGTTCCTAAATCGTGCTGCTAAACGAGCTCATCTAGCCGAAGTTTCACAGCACCACATTCATGAATAGAAGCCAAAAGATGCTTTAATTCACTTTGTCTTTCCTTGTGACATGGTTCACAGTCTAGTGAGAAGTGAGGCTGGCTATGGGGAAGATAATATGAACAAAGTACGACCACGCTGTAATGTTACACTTCGGAGAACGAAGTTACAACGCCCTTCTTCACTTCTATATGCGAATGCATTTCTTAGTTGGGCTATATCAAGCATCCGACGTCTGCAGCGCCGCTTTCAATACCTCTCCCATAGCAGCAGCTGCGGGCGTGCACTTATCCGCGCCTCTAGCAACCGCAGTATGTGGTGCGAGAAAGTGTAGGAGAGTTAAGGTGCAGTGCTTCGCCACTCCTTCTCTCGCCGTCCACTCTCTCTCCACCCTGCACCCCACTTTCACATCTAGAAATGTGTGCTCGAGACGCGACTGTGAAACGCCAACACCAAGCCGAAAATGCTGTTTGTTTTCTTCACTTAAGTATTTTTGAGCCTTGCACATTAGCTAAAACTAGAGCTGGAAATGCATACTACGTTTCTCGTGACAGGAAAACACCGTGACAGGAAAACAGCGCTATTTATCGCTGGTGTAAGAAAACAAAAAGAAAATGATTCTCCTAACATTGGGTGCTCATGTGCGAAACGCCGTTATAGACCCTACACAATGCATTTGTATTTCCTTACGATTCCCTTCAGCGAGGTGGAGACATTTTTTGTTGTCTTTTTTTTGCATTCTCATCTTTTCGTGTCGACTTCGTTGTCTCTCACTCTCAGTTCTAGCCCTTCCCTTTTTTCATCCTCCTCTCACATATCTGTCCTGATTACCTCTGCCCAACCCCTTGACTATGCTCTGCTCTGTCCTTGCCCAATCCCTCTACTAGGCTATGCTCTTCTCTGCTAGCATACCTGAATAGCAGAGTGGGTATTGAAGATGATAGTTTTTCTTGGGACACTTCGACGCAAAAATTTTGGTCTGTCTATCGACTAGTCTGTCACTCGAAACAGCTTGTCTCTTTGCCTTTGATTCCAGAATCTAACGACATCTACAGTGCCTACCAATATTGCTCTGGTTTCTGCGTTCATACTTGTGCATATTATCGATTAGAAAGCGATTGTTGTGCAGATCTGAGGCACAACATCAACACGTCAATATACTGTGGCGTTTCTTTACACTAAACAAGTCATACATAAGTAATTCTATCTTAGGAACGTAGTGTTTACAATGCAATGATATGCACAAAAAGGCCGGCGTTTTCTGCGCTTTGCCAAGACGATGCAGTGGTGGCACCTAGAGTAACTGTTTATGCTCCCTACAGGAGCTACCTAAATGTAGCATACACAGTTACTCTAGTGGCACCTACCCCTGTGTGCATCAGGGCACTCTGATGCAGTGCCTCCAGAATCCCATTCACCGATTTTCTAGTGCAGAACATCAAATAAATGTTTTATTCTCTTTCTCCAAACAAAATACTATCATCATTCGACAACATTCACAATAACACATGCAGATACGAGGCCATTTTTTACACTCACCTTCCGATCGTAGGTTAATGGGTTTAAATCTTGCCTTGCCAAGAAATTTTTTTCGCCAGCAATTTCTCTTCCTCTCTTTACTGGCTCTCTCGCACATCAGAGTTATCGCAACTGATGCCGGACTAATTGGTGTACAAGCTCTCGGAGGATGAGAGCTGGTACAGGTAAATATTGATCAAAGACACATGGCTCACCTCGTTCACAACAGCGCAGCTGTAAAAATGCTACTAACTTTGCATATTGAAAGTTTTAGAAGCCTAATTATGGACTGAAAAGCCATGTTTCTCGTCAAGACTGCTGAATAGAGACAGAAATAACCTAATACGTTTCCTTAAAAAAAAATATTGGCCTCGTATCTGCATGTAGTCTGCAAATGTCGTCGAAAGACGATAGCCTTGCGTGTGGAGAGAGTGAACAAAGCATTTATTTGATGTTCTGCGCAAGAAAATCGATGAATGGTAATCCGGAGGCGCTGCGTTAGAGTGCCTCGAGCGTGAAGCGGAGGCTGTTGAGCGCATCAAGTCACGTCACACGTGAGACATGAGTACCGTCTGGCAATTTTTTTTAAAACAAAGTGCGTGGCCCTAAGATGGGCGTGCGTGCCTGTCTCAGAGATGATAAAGTGTAGAACGCAAGGCGACGGGTAGGTGCCACCACCAAGTCATCTTAGCAAGCGTTGGAAACACTCGCTTCTTTGTGCAAGCATTGCATGGTCAACGCAGCATAAGTGCAACGGTCCTTAGAATTACTTATGTATGCCTTTTCTAGTAAAAGACGAACGTGCAGAATATATATGTGTTATGGTGCCTCAGATATGCGCAATAATTGCTTTTTAATTGACAATCACACACGCATGAAAGCTGATCCTTGAGCAACATTGGTGGGCGCTGCGGTTGGGGTCAGCCGTTCGGGGTATCGGCTGGTGCTGTTTAGAGTACCCGATTCGTGGCAACGGTGCACAAACAGACAAATGTACAGACAGACAGACAGACAGAGCAAAGTTTTTCGCGTGGAAGGTCCCCAAAAAAGACTATCGTCTTTAAAAAACTATTGTTTGCTGATATATATTCAAGGTACTTTTGTTTGTCCGGTATTCTTACCCCCAATTTTGAAACGCCCCTTGACTTGAATTTGGACTTTCAATCACCTTCAATACAGCGAGTTTAAAATGCGTCTGTGCATTTGTGCTGCCTTGGCACCACCTAAAGACAGTGCATTCAAATCACGTTTGTGCTGCATTGAAGCGACTGGCTAATCCAGTTCAAGTGAAACAGTGTTTCTGAATACATAGGTTACAGTCAAATGAATCTTATCTTTAATAAATTGCGATGACACAAACACACATAAGGAAGACAAAATAAAAACATGAAGTTTGTGGAATCCGTAAGAGTTTGTTTACCAGTGGTACCTTGAGGGGTAATTATTACATTGCGGAAGGAGGCTGCATAATTTAACAAAAAACAAAAATA
Organism: Rhipicephalus annulatus; assembly: GCA_013436015.1. NCBI lineage: Eukaryota > Metazoa > Arthropoda > Arachnida > Ixodida > Ixodidae > Rhipicephalus > Rhipicephalus annulatus. The sequence continues at coordinate 53,293 of WOVY01000097.1, read as the reverse complement.
TACTAAGAATGTATAGATATAAATGTGAAATAAATTGCATTTAGGACTAACCCGGGCACAAACTCACAGAAGATTTCCACAACTGCACTCACTCAGACTCACGCTAACTAAAATTTTACACAACTCGATCAACTCGGGCTCAATCTAACTGAAAAGTTGCCTACCGGGCTCCCTCAGACTAAAGCTGAAGGCTCGATTTGAGTCTGAGTGAGTCGACTAAACAAGCGAGTTTGCCGACTTTAGACGTATGTTAAATTTCTAAAAACATCACCTTGATAGCACGTTCAAATGATACATGTTCCTCGATGGTAGCGCAATGAAACTTTTTTGCGCGCAAATGACTGCAAATTTTTCCAGGGAAGAAATACGGAATCGTGCAAATGCAGAGGTGCCTACAGAGCATTATTCGTAATAATGATTTGGTTAACGTTTTTGGCAGATGCACGTTTTATTGTTTCTGTGTGCCTGTTGATGCTTCTGGAGAGCTGCCAATATCCTCGATGAATGACCAGACAGCTTGCATTTATCAGGGGTGAGACGGCAGAGTCTAAATTGGGAGCAGTTTTTGGAGCAGCAAAACTTCAATTTGGGATCAGAAGAACCTTGTTTCAGAGCAGTTTGTGGCATTTAATAAAGTATGTCTTCCTTGGAGCTTTGAAATACGAACTTTCATACGTGGGGGCACCAGCACACATTTTAATTGGCTAAAAATAAACATAGCACTGAAATGGATTTTGAAGGAAGTTTTCGAACAGATTATTGCCAGGCACGAACTGCGCTATATTTTCGCATACCATGTGAGCTATCTAGCTTTTATGACAAACATGTGAAATAATATTTAAAAAAAACTTTTTATTGACTAGATTTTCTGGAAACATTTTTATTAAAAGCAAAACGCATCACACTCAAAAAGCAATTAAAAAATTGTGATTACACAAGCATTGTAGTTACGAAAACACATGCAGGCGTTCATGTACGTGTAAATTTGCTGGCTGTGCGAAAGACAAAGTGCACTTGGAGCATTTGAAGGGCCTCTCCCCTGTATGGGTGCGGAGATGCACAACCATCTGACACTTCTGGGCAAATGATTTAGAGCATAAGTGGCAATGGTAGGGCTTCTCTCCTGTGTGAGTGCGAAGATGTGCCCCGAGGTTGCCCTGTTGCGTAAATGCTTTAGAGCATAAGTGGCAATGGTAGGGCTTCTCTCTTGTGTGAGTGCGAATGTGTGCCTTGAGATGAGCTTTTCGTTTAAATGATTTAGTGCATGTGCTGCATTTATAGGGCTTATCGCTTGCATGCATCCTGAGATGTGCCGCAAGATCAGGCTTTTTTGCAAACAATTGCTCGCATATCTGGCAGTTGTAGCGTCGCTTCTCCGATGGTTTCTTGAGGTGGTGGGCGTTGCTGCAGACATCACTAGTATTTGAACCTTTTTTCTTTCGTGTTGAGCCGGTTGAGTTCCTGCGAGTGCAGAGACTACAAGATTTGATATGGTACATAAAATGCTTTGTGGAAAATCCTTCCATTGTTCTTCCCAATGGAAAGATTTCCCGAACGAATTTCAGCATTTGTGGGATGCAAACTCCTCGTCTCTTTTTACTGAACAAAGGGAAATTTCAATAACTTATTATTCCAATTGTCCGCTGACACTTCGAGACTGGTGCATATGATTTCATGGGTTGGTGACCACCAAGAAATGAACAGAGTACCACATTTGATAGTGTGCCTAAAGATGCTCTCATTCTTGATTCTATTAGTTATGCTTACTCGTTGAATTTTCGAAGTGATGAACACTTTAAACACATTTTCTTGAAGAAAACATAAAACAATTATAGTGATTACTAGAAACAGTACAATTACACATGCTGATAGTATAGAATTCAAGCTATTGGCACCCCAATAAAAGCCACGTGGTCGAGTATGTTATAAAGTGGCTCGTGTAAAGTGCTTTGTTTTCCAACTTTGAAGCAACATCTACATACACTGTAACCGATAGTAACTCATCTCCCTGAAAAGTTGCCGAGCACATACAATGACAGCAGCCTGCGGTAGTTCGGTACACTTTTTGCGCAATTATACCATGCAAGTTTAACGAAGCATGAGCCCACTACACGTCTGTATGGCATACATGAGCATGCACAGTTGCCCCTTTTGTTTATCCTTTTTTAGAGGTTGATTCAACGCGTCTTAGTGCTTGGTGATAGGTTACAGACGTTTAAAACACTTAGAGATGGAAATTCACATTTTGTGATGCTTAGTGCGATTGTAGATTTCTGGCATGCAATTTTACATGTGTTAAGGAAACTTCTTCCACTACATGGCATTCATATCATGTATTTTAAAATCTTAGAATTAAAGTTCATTTCACAGAAATTCTGGTATTAGTGTCGCTGTTTGTGAGCAAAAAGTCATCATCTTGTTCATGACCGAAAAGTTGAGAAAGGTGCACCAAGCTATTGTTCTACCGCAGAGTTGCAATTATTGTTGAAACTCATTTGTAAAAGAACACTATTAATATAATGTAATAGATAGAATGATAGATTATAAATGTTGCAGAATGTTACAGTTAAGGAAGATTAATGGATTGTATTACAAAATTACATGAAAATATAACTGATTGCAAGTAATTGATTATTTGTAAGGCGTAATGTCCCACTCTGCTACCCCGGAACAGGCTAGGTCTTCCAAGACAGCTTCACTGTCATGACACTTCGAATGCTCCCTTACATCATTTTGTTGATCGCAGATTCAGCTGCCTTTCTGCGCATGCTGCGAACTCTGGGAAGCACATCTTCAAAAGCATTCCTGCTGAGCATCGGAAGTGGCACATCGGATGCATGTTCGGCCGTGTGCAGGAAATCTGGAAGCAAAAGTTGGTCATTGAGCCACAATGATTCATGGAGACTGTAAAAAAAGATCAAAATTTACCATCTTCTACAGAAGTAGTTGGCATAAAGGAGAATGATGGCAAGTCGACCATTCTAGAATTCTCGTCTTTTCAAACATGGCATCGATGGGGCTGGAAAATGCCCATAAGGCGTACTAAAATGTTGCACGTGATTTAAATGAGAGAAAGAGAGAGAGAGAAAAGATAGCTGGAGATTTTGTCTGGCTTTTATCTCGACACCCCACTCCTGGTGCTGAATGATGATTATGACATATACAGTTAACTAAGGTCATGAAATATTGCCTGCTTAGTATCTTATACATATTCCCATGACCTGATTCGAGTTGCAGCGATCTCTTACTTCTGTTTGCTTTTTCCCATTTTCATGCTTCAGGTATTTCAGTAAGCCTTCCCAATGGCTCAAGTACTTGTCAGATTACAATGAACATGTACAACAAAGTATGAAAAATATGCAGTATCAAAAATCGCTGTAATCACAATACTCATAACGTGAATTTATTTTAACTACATGCAGATTGTTGCAATAATTTTGGGCAGAAAGAGCCCCGTTATTCTCTTGTACCAAAACACCACAAAGCAGGACTGCTTAGATACACGTCTCGTATATACCAGTTTTTTCAAATCAATGAGGTACTGCCGTCAAAAAATTAGGTCCTTCGGGCAACAGCAAGGAGATGTCTGTTCCTAATAATAACAAAAGTGCTATTACTCACCATTGTTGATAAATGTGTCGCTCTCCTGGTGGTCCACACTTTTTAGTTCTGATTTCATATTATCCTCAGGAGTCCTAAAGAGAAAGGTCATTATATAGTTTTGTGTTGTCGCACCAAATATGACATGGACATGAAGCTATATTATTAAGCACGAGAGACTGCTAACACCAAGGGCAAATTGACTACTATACTAGGGAGCGTATCCAAATTATCCGAAGTGCACAGGCAACCGAGCCTTACTTATGCGATGATGCCCCTGGACTCCCTGAAGTGCTTTCCTTGAAAACAAAGAACTTGTTTGCCATGTAAACGAACCAAGCTTGAATGCTTTAACGCTAAGTGTTGCGCATTTACCCTGACCAGTATTGACGTAACAAAATAGCGCACCAGAGTTCGCTTACGATTCAAATCCCCACAGTGCAGATTGATGTCAACATTGGTCTGGGAAACGCTGGCAAGAAAGAGGTCACCAGTTTTTCCGATTGCGAAACTTTTTCGTGGTGCAGCTGCCTATCCCAATTAATTGTATCATGTCAGTCGTGCGGAGATAATGCCAACTACAGTAACATAACAGGAGAAAGGGATTGCATTATAAAGCATTCAACTATATGGATCATTGTGGCATCCATTCTTTACCTGTCTCAATAAAGTTCAGGCAAATTCTAACGCTCTGGTGACTGTCAATATGCACTCATTCCTCTGCTTTATGCCTAAATTAGGTCAAAATTACACGATACTATTTTTCAACTCTCTACTGCAGTTAATCAGAGCCAAGAAAAGTAAGTAAGCTCTTGGAGCATTGTTATCGATTATATTTCTAAAAAATTTTATTGGCCTAACACCATAATTCATGTTTACTCCAATTGAAAGCGACTTCCAAAGCAAATCGAAAGCTCGAAGATTTACTCTTACTTCTGTGACAGTGTTATATGTTGTTAGCTTTCAACTGGGGCTGTTTCCAAAGTTGTTGTCGCCAATACTTCCATGTTTTGTCAGTAAGGGGTCAGCTGCTGTTGAGACGTAAACTGCCACCACTCCGCCAATGAACGCGCTTGAGTATGCATTGTGTTACAACACAGCAACAATCGTGCACCAGCCTATAGTTGTGCATTGCTTCACTGTTTCGGTCCACGTCATCTGTCGAGCGTCACTTTTTGCTTTTCTCAAAGCACGAGTATACGGCATTGTAGGTTAAGGCTGAAGAAAAATTGAGACAAAAGTGGAAAAAAGAAACATGAACAACTCTTGGGATTTGCAGTCAAGAGTAGAATGTGATAGTGCAATCACATTCATGATAGTGCAATCAATGTGATAGTGCCTAAACCGTGCCGTAAGGGTGACATTGGCCGTCTCAAGCTACTAGACAATGCCTGCTGCAGGTGCAACCATATCATTTGCGGTGCACACCTACTGTGGGTGATTGGCTAAGAATTGAAGGGCTGTTCTCAGGTGCCTCTATGCCATACTTCTTCCTTTGGCGAATCGGCGAAGGATTCATTGCACGTTCATAACACAACACACGAATCCGAACAGCTGCTCTTTTTGTTCATTCCTTTGCAGCTGATGATATGTCTTAGCACTTTGTATTGCGTTGGAAATCAAAACACCCCCTCACTGGAATTCGCATGTTTTCAGGCTTGGTTCGATTGTTCTCTTCTGCCAACCGATCTTATATGCGTTGAGAAGACGCGATACATTACATCAAATTCATATAGTGCTTTTGTTCAAAGCAGTTCACAGCAATACTGAGACTCTGACAGAGGGCACCTGCTTTCAACGCAGATTGTGTGTGTTCGATGGTGTCTTGAACCAATACCTTTTTTTATTCTTTGCATCTTTCTGAACTTGTTGGTCAATGACACAATGATTTTTCGCTCTCAACAACACAAGCTCGCAGACATTGCCACCAGGATTTCGCCGAAACAAGCTTTCTTAACATTGCTGCGTTGAAATAGGTTCCCTAGCTGCCTCCTCTCCGTGTATGGAAGGTCTCTTCAGAACAGTCACATACTTAATGGGATGGGAAGCGCCACGGAAGACTGGTACAATCTGCTTTTGACAAAGAGTAATTATTAATAAAAAAATTACAAGATTTTGTTATTGGATTACCCAGAATGTCTCAGTCTCAGAAAAATAATCGATTATATTACAATACTACAAGAAACTGCTGTTGATTAGAACAAATCGATTACTTGTGACTCGTAACGTACAACTCCGCTGGTGCAGAACAGGTCGGGTGTTCTAAGGCAGCTTCGCTGTCCGCACGGCTTGCACTGGGAACTGTATCACTGGAGCTGTCACACCTGGCCATTAGAAGCGCCAGGTCGGTTTTGTTTTTGGCCGCCTCAAAACAATCTGGAAGAAAACGTATGGGTTTGTCATCTTGCGACAATGAATGGCGATAACAGACTGTAAAGAAATGACAATTCAAGATCTTCTACAGAAGTGGTTGGAATGAAGAAACACGATCACAATAGGACAATCCAAAAGTTCACGTATTTTCAAGCGTACGAATAATAATGTGAGAAAATGCAAGTACAGGCATACAAAAAGTTGAGGCGGGAGTTAAGGGAGCCAGTGACATATACCAGGATTTAGTATCTATGCATATTCCTAAAACACATTTCACGTTAAAGTGCTCTCTTCTGTTTTTCCTATGTTTTCATGTTGCAAACACTTTCTTAAGCTGTCCCAATGACTATAGTATCTGTCAGGTTACAATAAAAGTGTATGACATATATATGAAAAAATATGCGGAATGAATTTCTGTATTAATTATACTGTATGTAATTATTGTTACTACATATAGATTAGTACAGTACGTATGGGCAGAGAGAGCCCCGCTATTGTCTCTTAGCGGTGTTCTTTGAATATCATCAGTCAGGCAGAAACTGCGGAATCAGGGCGTCAACAAAGAATATGTAGACATCCTAGAAGAAATCAACAGAGGATCATTTGCCATTATGCTGCTCTATGAAGAAAGCTACAGAATACCAATCAAGAAAGATGTAAGCCAAGGAGATACGATCTCTTTGATGCTATTTACCACATGCTTACAGGAGATTTTCACAGGCCCAGACTGGGGAGAGCTAGCGATAAGAATTACTGGAGTGTACCTCAGTAACCTACTGCTTCTTCAATGTCATTGCATTGCTGAGTCACTCAGGGGATGAATTGCAACTCGTGATCACTGATTATACAAGAACACAAAGCTAAGTCTCAAAATTGATTTGCAGAAAATGAAAGTAACATACAACATCCAAAGAAAACAGAGCTTCGATGTAGGTATTAGTGTTATTGAAGTTTTAAAAGATTACATCTACTTAGGACAGGTAATATAAAAAGGCTAAATCAAAGGGTTTCCTATTTCTCTTATATTATCACTGTACCATTATTTGACTACATGAAACCAGCTAGCCCAATCTGATCCCCTTCAAAAGTGCACATTGATAGTTCTTTTAAAACAGAAGACAAAATGCTGAAGTCTCACCCGTTTTTTCAGTGGTGGTGCCTGGTGCTGCCGTGGCAGAGGTGTCGGGTGTTGGTGTGGTAGAAGTGGACGTGCCTGCTACTGCGGCGCTGGGTTGGTGTGCGATCTCAGTGGTGGTGCCTGGCGCCGTCGTTGCAGTGGAAGTACCTGATGCTGCAGTGGCAGTAATGATGGCTAATGCTGTGGTAGCAAAATTTGGCTTTAAAAAATGCATATCTTATAGCCTTCCCTTCACACAGTACCACCATCTTGGCGTTACTTAAAAAAAGGAGAGATCGAAGCTCCGGGTAGCCACAATGTTGCATACCCCCAATGAGAAACAAAACCAGCTCTGTCCGAAGTTCTGTTTTAATAGCTTTGATTTCGATTTTGTGTATGCTTCATTTTATCAGCTTTCATTTGTTGTGCAGTTGCTGTCAGTCATTGGCGTACCGTTTCACAACAAACTAAGATATAACCAGCTCATTTTACAGGAAAAGCTGTTATGATATCACAACGAGTGTTGTGAGCCGTAGTTGTTTGCCGGTGTCCGTAGCCACTATTGCACGAAACAAAATAAAACTAAACAAATAGAAAACACCAAAGAATTGATTGATTTGTGGGGTTTAACGTCCCAAAACCACCATTTGATTATGAGAGACGCCGTAGTGGAGGGCTCCGGAAATTTTGACCACCTGGGGTTCTTTAACGTGCACCCAAATCTGAGTACACGGGCCTACAACATTTCCGCCTCCATCGGAAATGCAGCCGTTGCAGCCGGGAATCGAACCCGCGACCTGCAGGTCAGCAGCCGAGTACCTTAGCCACTAGACCACCGCGGCGGGGCAGAAAACACCAAAGAAACTGGATTCCAACCCGGGTTTGCTGCATGCCAGCTCAGAAATATACCACTTAGCCAAATCAGTGCTAGAAATTGCATTGAAAACTGACCTTGGACCGGCTTCACGTAGAGAAAACAATTACGTTAATTTGAGTAATAAACTTACCAGAACAACAACGGAACAGCCAGGCATCAAAAAATGCGAAGTGAGTAACGAGGTTGTCGTCGAATGCTCAAATTCATTACAAAAGCTTCAGGCATAATTCATCTTTGACAGCCACAGCATCAAAAAATTTTACAAACTTCCTTGCAAGTCTGTAGCGAGTACCATGCTTCTCCGAAAAATGACTAAGATTGGCATAATGAATGACTTTCGACAACATAAAAGATATGATGATTCATTGTGTAGTGCATAGCGTGTGGGCAGGATAACCACTAGTCATAAGGGGTAACTGACTATGGTTTGCCAGAGAAGGCAAGTGGGTTAGGGGGAGACAGAAATTTAGGTGGGAAGATGACATTAGGAAGTTAGCGTGTGTAAAGTGGAAGCAGCGAGCACAGGATGGAGTTGACTGGCAGATGTCACAGAACAAGCGCTCAAAAAGGGCGCGCCGCCAAATTCTCGTGACGAGACGCCGGAGTGGCGCCGCGAGATCAACGATAAAAGAGAAAACAAACATCCAAGGCTCCCCGGGCGCGCGACTCTCTCCCCTCGGAAGCGTGGCTTCGCCGACGAACCTCCTCACCCCACATCGGCGGCCGAGCAAGCACTCGAAGTTTCTAGAAGGAAAGGGGCGTGTTATGCCGGGTTGAGTCATCTGTCGGGGACGGCCTTCGTACAGTCTCGCACCTTCCCCCAGCCTCCGCTGCGCATCGCGCCGACGAAATGATGAGAACTTTCTGGAATGTCGCGCGGAAGGTATTTAACCGAGCAGCAGAGATGAGAGAGCAGGAGAAGACGGAAGTTAGCGCCAGAGCGCGTAGGAATTCCGCCGTGTAGTCAGCGAAGGTTTTGTCCGTAGGGACAAAGCAGGAGAAGACTGAAGTTAGCGCCAGAGCGCGCGGGGATTCCGCCGTGTAGTCGGCGAAGGTTTTGTCCGTAGAGACAAAGCAGGAGAAGAAGATGATTTCCACCTGAGGGGTGACGACTCGAGCTACAGGCAAGAGTGTGTGTTTACCGCTATCGAGCGAAGACGCGTGGCAACAGCTGCGTGTGTGAAGCCGACGTGTTTCCGGCGAAGAAGTTTGAAGCTTGGAGAGTGGCCAATTGAAGACGCGAGGTTTCCTAGAAGAGAAACTTCGGCGAGGTTTCCTGGAAGAGAAACTTCGGGGGCAGCAGAACGACAACAACGCTGGACTTTGAGTGAGCGATTCTCGGAAGAGTATCATTCAGACTTTTGTTCCAAGGACTTTGGACTGAATAAGTTTTCTAACTCTTTAGTTTTTAAGTTGATTGATTGATTGATATGTGGGGTTTAACATCCCAAAACCACTCTATGATTATGAGAGACGCCGTAGTGAAGGGCTCCGGAAAGTTAGACCACCTGGGGTTCTTTAACGTGCACCCAAATCTGAGCACACGGGCCTACAACATTTCCGCCTCCATCAGAAATGCAGCCGCCGCAGCCGGGATTCGAACCCGCGCCCTGTGGGTCAGCAGCCGAGTGCCTTAGCCACTAGACCACCGCGGCGGGGCTCTTTAGTCTTTAAGTGTCTTGGTGTTTCAATGCATGCGACTGCATTGTAGTGCGAATTGTTGTCTGTGTCCGTTGTTTCGAGTGTGGCTGATTGTACTGTGTAGTACGTTGTTTGATTGGTGACATATTGTACTCAACTATTGTGGAGTGTGCATACTTGTGTATTGTTTTCGATCTGTCATTATTGAGAATATAATTTTGTTTGTTTATCAACTCTCGGCTCTGACTTGTTCTTTGGGCCACAGCCGGCGTTTGCTGGCGTGCCAAAAAGGACCACTTCTAAATTGTCCACGCTTTCATGGTGCGGTTTGGTGGGCCGATCTTTCGGCCCTTGGAATTAGCCCAGCGATCGATCGCCTCCCTAATTAACGGGACTTGTGACAGCAGAATATGAAAGAGGCCTTTGTCCACGTAGTCAGGCTGATGATGATGAGTGTCTTATATTGTACCACAACGCTATGAAGCAGGACCGCATAGATACACATTTCGTGTATACAAGCCTCTTCAAACCAATAAAGTAATGCGGTCAAATTCAGTTTTTCAGGCAGAAACTAAGGGCTGTATGTTCCCATGCTCTAATAATAATGAAAAACCTTCCATCACTCACCATTGTCAATAGTAGTGTCACCGTCCTGGTGATCCATATCTTCTATTTTTGCATTGAGTTTATCCTCAGGACGTCTACAGAGAAAGGTCATTATCATGTTTTGTTGTGTAGTGCCAACGATAACATGAACTATAGTAATAATAAACAAGAAACTGCTAACACCGTGAAAAAATTGACTACTGGCAAGCGTATCCAAATTACCTGAAGTGCAAAAGCAACTGAGTCTTATTTATGCAAAGACAACCTTAAACTTTCTGAAGTGCTTTCAAAGAAACCCACAACTTGTTTGCCTTGCAAACTAATTAAGCTTGAACGCATAAACAATAAACGTTGCATTTTGAAGATGACATGTATCGACATGACCAAAATGGCACACGAGAGTTCGCTTACGATAGAAAACATTTGCAGTGCAAATTGATGTCAAATGTGGTCATGAAAACACTGGCAAGAAAGAGGTCACCAGTTCCTCTGATTGCATAACTTTTGTGGTGCGGCTCCCTGTCTCCATTTGTTTTATAATGTTTGTTCTGTGCAGGTAACGCCAACTAGGCTACTAAGATAGCACGATGGCATTGCATACAAGGCGTTAATCTTTGCGAATCACCCTTGCATGCACTTTTATCCAATCATAAAAAAAGTCCACGTGACTTCAAAAATTCTGGTGACTCTAAATATGCACCCATTTTTGTATTAGATACCTAAATTATATCACATATGGACATTACACTTCTTTGGAGCTGTACAAAATAATTGCTGATCTCAGTGTTTCTCAAACTGTCTTATAAGACATCTCCCACAAATGACAAAATACCGTGCTAAGTAAACCACTATCTACAAAAAGATATTTTGGGTATCATTTCTATTGCAACAACGATTTTACAATCACCATAAACCTATTTTGCCCTCATCATTTCTTCCACGTCCGAATTGATAACCTCAGCACGTGAATCGTATGCTCTGTGTGCAAGCGTTAAAACTGCAATTGGGTGCATCTCAGACAGACAGAACGTGCCGGCCAGCTCCGTCAGGCGAAAGGGCATGAATAGTTTCCGGTTAGGTACCTGCGAGTGGCGAGACAACGGGATTCGGTATGGTATATAGAATGTTTTGTGGAAGAACAGGAGTCCGTTTTTCCCAATGGAAATATCTCTCAAACAGATTTGAGTATTTGTGGGATGCAGACTCGCCTGTTTCTACTGAACACAGAAACTTTTCAATAATCCATTATTTCAATTGTCCATCGACGCTTCGAGACTGGTGCATATGACTTCATGGGTTGGTAACCGCCGAGAAATGGACAGAGTACCGCTTTTGATAGTGTGCCTAAAAAGTTCTCATTCTTATTTCTATTAGTAGTGCTTACTTGACAATTTCTACGAGGTGATAAACACCTTGAACTCACTTTCGTGGAGAAAACATGAACCAATTCTAGTGATGACTGGAAACGCTACAATTATATACAGACTGAGAATACATACTTGAAACTAGGTATTAGCACCCTATTAGAAGGCACATAATCGAGCATGTTATGAATTGGCTTGTAAAGTGCTTTGTTTTCCGACTTTGAAGTGACATATGCATAAACTGTGACTTATTGTAACTCATCTCAGTGACAGCTTGCTGAGCACATACGATGAGAGAAGCCTACGGTAGTTCTGGACCTTTTCCGCGCAATAATACCATGCAAGTTTAATGAAGCATGGGCTCACTACACATCTGTAAGGCACACGCGAGCATGTACAGCTGCCCTCTTTGTTCGTCTTTTTGCCACTGTTTATTAAACATGTTTTGATGCTTGGCGCGATTGTACACTTCTGGCATGCAATTTTACATGTGTTCAGGAGACTTCCTCCTCTACATAGCATTCATATAATTAATTATAAAGCGTTAGCATTAAAGATTATTTTGCAGAAACTTCAGTGTTGGTGTCATTGCTTATGAGGAAAAAGTCACCTAGTTCACAAACGAATGTCGAGAAAGACGAAACAAGCTGTTGGTATACCACCGTGTCACAATGTTTGCTGGAACTCATCAGCAAAAAAACACTATTATTAGCATGTATTAAAAGGAATTCCCTAATACATGTTGCAGAATGTTAGTTTAGCAAAATTAATGAATTATATTACAAAATTGGACGACCCAGCGAGCAATGGAGAGAAAAATTGTAGGTGTAACCTTAAGAGACAAGAAGAGAGCAAAGTGGATTAGAGAACAAATGGGGGTTAAGGATATCATAGTTGAAATCAAGAAGAAGAAATGGACATGGGCCGGGCACTAGCATGTAGACAGGATAAGTGCTGGTCATTAGGGGAACTAACTGGATTCCCAGAGAAGGCAAGCAGGTTAGGGAGAGACAGGAGGTTAGGTGGGCAGATGAGATTAAGAACTTTGGGAGTATAAATTGACAGCAGCAAGCACAGGACCGAGTTAACTGGCGGAACATGGGAGAGGCCTTTATCCTGCAATGGACGTAGTCAGGCTGATGATGATGATGATTACAAAATTAAATGAAAATATAACTGATTGCAAGTAATCGATTTCTCGTAACGTGTAACATCCCATTGTGATGATGATGTTTGGCGATTTGCGGCGCAAGGACCATTTGATGGTCAAAGAGTGCCAGTTCATGGGACAAAAGATGTGGACAATTGTGATTAGTGGCTGTATAAGGGCCTTAAAATTTCTCGCGCTAAGGCGGGTAAAAACGCAGAAGCAAGAAAATCATGACCCTGTCACAAAAATTGTGTAGTGTCAATGAATGACGCGAGTTTGTGACAATAAAAAACCACGGTGGCCATGTATGGCATTAGTACAAGTGCCTCGTTCGTTAAGACCCTTGCATAAAAAGGCTGTGAGGCAAGTGTTTTGTTGAGTGTAACAACCGCAGCGGAGACCGCACCAGAGAGGTCGAGTTACGGGAAACCCGAGTATATGATATGAAAGGTATACGAACTTTTCTCAAAAAAGCCAACAACGTTTTATGTGTGAAATGTGGTTCTCTAGCGACGAACATTGGAGAATGAAGTGGTATTTGTTGTCGGTAGGGTAATGGAAAGTGTTACCTTCTCAGCGTGTCTACTTGTTTACACTGGATTAAAATGTGAAGTACAGTGAGTTCTTCTCCAAATATGTCACACAAAGGTGGATAACCACCAGAAAAAAGAAATGAATGTGTTGTGTGTGTGTATGTCCTGTTCTTAACCTTGTAAGTATTACTTCTGTGCGGCGCGATTTTGATACTGGCGGCTATTGACCAAGTTGCGGCTTGATGACATGCAACTTATTACCTGTGTGTGTCTCATGTGCTCTGCCAATAATCCCCGAGCTTTCTTTTTAGAAAAGGTTTAAAGCCGAGTGCAGGAATTGGTATCAATATATTGGTAGCGGTTTTGTTGGTGAATCCAGCTAACTGCTCCACCAGAACGTTGCCTTGTGTTTCGCGGTGTCCTGGCACACAACAGACTACAACATGCTGCTTGGATGAGTAGACTGTGCATAAAAGCGAATAAAGCGAGACAGGGCCGTACCCAGGAATTTTTTCCGGGGGGGGGGGGGGGGGGGTTGCGTGTAGAACGGCTGCCATTTTTTAAGATTTATACTGGCTTATTTTCGTGAATAAAACAAGTACATCGCTTACTTGTAATAATTCGATGGTACTTTTCAATTATCTGTACCCAAATAATGAAATTGGTATGTCAACCTCAAATTCTGGTTAAAGCAAGAAATAAGTTTGGGCAATAGCACCACCAAAGCCGGGGACACCGCGACCAACGGCTCCTGATGAAGTAACACAATGTAACCGCGGTACAAAAACGGTATGTATGTGTTACAAGCTGCCACTCTAGCGTCGCCAGCGCGAAGTCGGCGACGGGAATGGCAGCAAGTTAGGTCGTTCCGTACGTAAGCAGAGACAGTGAAGAGATCAGAGACGTATGTGGGGAAAAACAAAACTCTAGTGATATTGCAGCACTGCAGAGGAATCTAGGAATATTGCAGAGCAATCTAGTACAACACTTAATACCAACTAACAAAATACATATAAAATCAATAAATCAGCTTACAAGAGAGAAGTATTACAAACTACACAAAACTAACCAACAATAAAACTACAGATGAGAAAGTCCGAAGGTATAAACAGGTGAAGGGATACCTGTGATGACTGGCAGCGTTGAGTCCACGACGATCGGATGCGAGAAGTCGGAGAGTTCTGCCACAACTGCGATGTCGGCGGTGTTGCAGCGCTGGTGTTTCCGGGAGGCTAGTGCTTGAAGCCGATCTCGGGCAGGTTGAGCTTACTCGAGATTCAAGTACCGATGCCTACGTTACAGATGTTAATTTCGCGTCACAACTAGACGAATGGCTAAGTTTAGGTGGCCAGCCGACACGGAGCAACAACCACTTAAGGGATACTTCTTGATCTCCTTCTACACCATGTTGGTCAGCAACTAGACTGCTTAGCAAGGCGAAATCCTGCTCTTAAATCGACCTCCGTGTCCCCCGATTCTCGTCCTGGGGGAAAAGAGACCTCTACATGGGTCCAATCATGCACGTTTCATGGTTAGAAACTCCACCCTAAAAATATATTGACCACGTTCCTTTTTAATTAGGAGAGGGTTCTCAACTGAGCGGGAGTGACAACCTGTTGGGGTTCTCTCATACGGCTTGTCCACAAGCAGTTTTGCCCGTGGGAATGGTCAGTTTTCTTGGTTTCAGCCGGTGCGTCTTGCAGTCTACAGCTAGTTCGGGGTGCATCGCGGCCTTTGACGACCCTGCCGACGCCGCCGTAGGTACAAAGGATCAAACATTGGCGACTAACGTTTGAAGAAGAACACCCCATTCAGTACTTCCCTGCCCTAAAGGCCAGTCTTTTCATGAGCGAACGGTTCCACCGGTCAGCGGGGGAGTGCGGCGCCCGTTAATTTGCCGTTACGCCGGGTCGCAAAAATGGCAGTCCGTGACAGCATGTATGCAAGCAAACGAACAAGTCGCCCGACATTCCGATCTTGTTACCGTTCCCACATTCTGCTTGCTGGATAGTTTCCTCGTAATTGCGAAAGGATAGAAGGGTTGAAGCTTGGGCTAGCTGGGTTTAGCTTTTGAACAACTCTTGAAACATAGAGGGAAGTTTAAACGAGGAAGTTTTTCCTTCTCGGCAACTTGCAAAATTCTGTGAGGACTTGTTCTGGGGTCACTTGAAGTTCTCGATGGATGCTGAGCAGTGCTAGTCCGGTCAATCTGTCGTTCATATGATTTCGAAGGTAGCTCTTCAGCCTTCTCAGTGTGGAAAAAGTCCGTTCCGGGGTCGACGTCAACACGGGTAAAGTCGCCAGGATAGAAAGTAGGCTGTGGATGTTCGGAAAAAAGTCGCGGTTGCACATCTCTAAGGCCTGTAAAGCACAAGCTGGGCGATTCTTTTCTTCGATCTGGCAGCATTTGTTCACCCACAGTGTGAACTCTGCTTCGATGACATTATCCGAAGGAATGTCGCCAAGGTAAAACTTCACTGCATCATCAATATCAGAAAGGCTAGCCAATGCGCAGAATTTCGGCAGCAGCATGTTAAGGCCAACCACGACCTTCTTATGGGCATCGAACCAGTCTCTTAATTCATTTTCGAAGTTAGCCAGCAAAGGCAAATACACATTCCTCCGGTAGTACTCTTCGGGAGTAGCAGAAGGAACGTTGCTTCTTTGCATCTGCCTTACAGTGATGCGTGGTAGGGCCATCTCAACATTTGATCTTCAGCAAAGAGAGCGACTTCAGAAAAATCTTATTAAGGGGGGAGGCTACCCTGGAGACCGAACTTTTTTATTTTTTAAGATATCTGGATGAAACTTTCAGGGGTTGTTCACTACAATAAAAATAGCACAACTGCTAAGTTTCACAAAGCTGTGTTTCTTAGTTCCAGAGTTATTGAGGTTTAACTGGGTGCTTCACATGGTTGCCTGAGGAAGAGTCGTGAGAAATCCCAGGACATAGTAGAAAGCTGAAATTCATTGTGGTCATTCCTTGATAGCTATCCCAGGGTGCTACAAAGCCGTTTTTTTAATTCCCCCCCCCCCCCAAAATTTTCATGCAACTTTGAATTTGATGTAACCAATAATGACCAGATTCATCAAAAATTAATTGTTTATTATAAATTAACAGCACCAACTTTTCAAAAAAAGGAGCTTGTTATGCCCTTGCAAGGTCATTCAGGAACAGAATAAAAAAAAATGGCACACAAATCTGATGAACAGTTTTCGAGTTCTTGCTTTCCTCAGCACCACAACTAGCAAAAAAATCCGTTCTGAGAAAACAGGCCGAGAAAGTTCAAAACACGTGCTTTCTTCAAAAAGCTCCAGCACCGTAGCTAGAAGTGTCCTGGCACACTCTTTTCTTCTTTTGCCTGGCCTCCATCTTCTCTTGGTGTCTTTTAGAATTCTTTTTTAGGCGTAAAGCGTCTTTTTCACAAGCTCGCTGGATGGCCAGATGACCTGGTTGAAGTCCAATGGAGTCCGATATTACTTGGGTTGCTTTGCAGCAGCCGGCAATGTAGCGCAGCACTGCTTCATGCATTGCTGTTTCTACCGCGATTAAGGATGAGTGTTGTTCCTTCGGCACCAGAGACCACAGAATGGAGTGGAACGTTTCTGACGCATTTTGCGTCTTCGCTCCCAGGCAGCGCTGAAGAAGCAACTTTTGTGCAGTCTTTCGTAGATGGGCAGCATAGCTGCAGCGACATAGTCCAGTAGGCTGTGTTTATGTTTTGGCTGTGGCTCACGCTTTGCCTCTGCAGCTCTCTGGCGGCACCACGGTGGAGCCCCCTCTGGGCAAAGTTCATAGTGAGGGTCCTGGTCAGTCCATGTGACGTGGTGATATGTTGCCATCACTGCACGCTGCATGGCTGTTAGGTCAGTTGAATGTTTCTCAGGGCCCAACCATAATATCCTGTCAGCTTTTCAATGAGGGCTTTAGTCAGCTTCCCCTTCCCACTCAGTGGCTTATCACTTTTCTGCACAATGTTTCGAAGAGCACTTCCAATCCTTTTCTGAACATGGTTCAGACATTCTTCTTTTACAATTGGCACTAGCCCGTACACATTCTCTTCTGTGAGGGCAGCGAAGGTGCGGCTGTCTCCGTCGGACAGAATAGTGGTGTACCGCAGGCCATGCTTGGATACAGACCGCCCAAAGAGAGTCAAGCCTGCCTCCACTTCCATGCTTCCCGATTTTGCGTCTGTGTTTTTCTGGCAAATGTGGTGCTTCTGCCAGCTTTCGTATGCTGCATCTTCAGGTTTGGGCCCTGTTTGGCATCCAAAACAGTGGTTTGAAAGAACTACAGCATCCAAGATGAGGCCTGTAAAGAAGTCAATTACCGATCCCACTCCGATGTGTGATGTGTGACCCCGCTTATGCCATGTGCCGTCGTACACTACGGTGATGTCCTTGCAGAAGCTGGGGTCCATTTTTTTATATGTTTTGATCACTGCTGTGGCAGAATCAGCATAAAACTTCTCCAAAGTGGTGGCCTCTGGCTTCCTGAACGTCTCTTTCAAGTGCTTTTGAAACGTCGCGTGGTGAACACCTCTGTAAGAGACGTTCATGGCAGCCCAAAAGTCATTAAGAGCTGTTTGCCCCTTGCCTATTTGCTTTATAGCCATTATGGCGCGGACATTTACATTGAAGGCCTGCGTGTCCTTTTTGCGGGGTGATGTCCATAATTTATCGACGGTGCCACAAGAGGCGCACACGACTTCAAGTTTTGTTGCAAGTCCAAGCTTGGTGCTCTCTCGGACAGTCATAGCACCTTTCAAACATTCTTTGCACACTGTGCGGCTGAGCAAGACGTTAAAGATGTTCATTTGAATGAGCGAAAAATGCTCGCCCTCACTTGTCACTGCAGGTGCAAGAGCCGGCTGCATCAGTTGAAATTTCTTCTGTGACGCCGGCGTAGACTCGAGTTCAGCGCGAACGGCGTCACGACGTTTCGCATTCGCATCGATTTCTTCCTTCGTTAGGAAACGCGCCCGCAGATGAAGCGACGGTCCACTCACACTCGATGGTGGCACCGATTCAGACGAAGTGCTGGGTCCGGCGATATCAGAAGCACTCGGTGTCACGCTCGATGGCACCGATTCAGACGAAGTGCTGGGTCCGGCGATATCAGAAGCACTCGGTGTCACACTGAATGGCATCGATTCGGAGCATGTGTCGAGCCCGGCGATCTCGGAAACACTCTGTGCATTTGCGGCTCCAGCCACACTCGATGTGTCGGATTCTCGACTGGCGACAGCCGACAACACAGTTCCGTCGCTGCAAGCGTCCTAGCAGTCGGCACCCGCAGCAGAATAGCGGAATTTCAATGATCGTACAAGCTGCATAGCGCGCCTCCGCGCACCGGACTTCCGCACTGACTTCGGCTTCGTTGCCGGCATCGCCCGCAACAACAAAGATGAAAGGCACAGAACTAGCGCAAAAAGAAAAAAAAAACTAGAGAAAATGATCGAAAAGATAGCACAAGGCGAAGAACGGCTCAAAAGCAGACGTCTGTCGAGGCGGACGGAGCAGAGAGCAACAACAAAGCGAGCGCGCTGGACGCGCCATCGAGAGGAGCGACCGCCCCCGCTGCTGCACAGCAGACAATGGCGGGCACGCTTTCTCCCGCGAGATATGAATGGGCTGCTCTAGCCAATCAGCGCTCCGCATTGCATCGCGGGAAATCGCCAGTAGCGTCTCAACTGTACTGCCGACGTCATTTTGTAAGGCGGCGAACGAGAGAGAAAGAATTCACGATCAAAACAACACCAAGATGGCGCGGGACGACCGCATGGTCCGGGAATGGCGCGCGCGCGAAGTTTGGTTTGATTTCGGGATTTGCGCCTGCTTTGGACGCCGCGGCGGCCTTGAAAATAGTATTTTTTTTGCACTTTGCGGTTGAATTAGGTGCTGATAATTACAGAATAGGTAGTTTATGAGACATACAACCCAAAAATGTGGTTTTTCAAAAACCGACTTTTTCGCGATTTTTCGGTTTTCAAGGGCCGCGTCCCCCCTTAAATTCCGTTTTCGCACTAGCCCTTTTTGTGAAAAGAACGTCTATACCATTCTTTACGTGATCGCACGCTTGAGCTAAGTCACAGTCAATTTTTTTAAGAAACTTGCAAAGTGGCAGTGTCAAAGAGAAGAGGTCACTACAGATCTGAAGTGAAACTACAAACTCGGGCGTATCAGATGATGCGGCCTCTTCTTCCAAATATTCGAGGAATTTTACAATAGGCACGTACAGTTCAAGGAAACGCTGAAGTGCATCGTGACTCTCTACCCACCTTGTTTGGCAAAAGGAGAGAACTGATTTTCTTTTTTCTTGTGTTAAATCTTCTACTCTGTCTCGCAGTTGGTTCGTCCTCTGTGGCGAAGCTCTCACAAACGTACAGGTTGAGGATACAGTTCCCCAACAGTTGCGGGTGCTGGGGAGTTTACATGCATGAAGCAGAGCAAAGTTCAACGAGTGGGTGCTACAATGCACGTACAACGCTTTGGGCGCTGTTTGACGAATGAAGGCTTGAACACCGTTAAGGTGGCCGCTCATTGATGCCGCGCCATCCTATCCTTGCCCGCAAAGTAGGTTCAGGTTTAAGCCATGACCTCTAAGGCTGTTCAGGATTGTGCTCGCCAGCGCCTTGCCAGTGAGATTGTACACGGGAACGAAATCTACAAAATCTTCTTTAAGAATGGGCACTCGCGACGTGTCAAGTCCAACGTACTTTACACATAGAGAAATGTGGGCGGTACGAGATATATCAGTGGCCTCATCAGCTAGAACTGAAAAACACGAACCTGAGTTGACGTTTTCCACTATCTTTGTATGATTTTACCACAGAGGGTGATCAACTCATTTTGAAATTTTGGGCTCGTGTACAGCGCATTCGCCGGAGATGTTTCCATGTGAGCTCTCAAGGCAGCATCTCCACATTTTTCTCTCATCCTAAGCAGTGCGCAGAAATTTCCATCATTTTTGAATGGCAGCACTTCAGACATATTTATTGGACCAAAGTCGTCTGTGCCGCGAAGCGGTACTT
This sequence comes from Rhipicephalus annulatus, assembly GCA_013436015.1. Classification (NCBI taxonomy): domain Eukaryota; kingdom Metazoa; phylum Arthropoda; class Arachnida; order Ixodida; family Ixodidae; genus Rhipicephalus; species Rhipicephalus annulatus. The sequence continues at coordinate 32,998 of WOVY01000097.1, read as the reverse complement.
CTTGCCTGCCACATGAAAGGATTGTTTCTATTACTGGCAGCAAATTCTTGCAGTTTTCTTCCGCCTGCTTTTTAAGGCCGTGGTCAAGTTGTGTTAAGATGTCATGCTGTGAGCGGGACCGGACTGCTAAAAAGTTCTCCGATAGCGTTGTTGACATGGCGTGATAACTGCTGGATGCGTGGCTCTTAAAGGCATCCATGGCTTTCTTGTAATTGGTGAACTCCTTAGTTACACAACAGCCCAAGTGCTGGTGCTCCCCTTTTCCTGCACACTCGCTTGCGAAGACTACGCAATATTTGCATAATGCTCCTTGAAGCTTCTCTGAATAAACAAGCAATGGGTAACGATCTACCCAGTGAGGTTGGAACTTCAGATTCCTTTTCCCTGTGGCTGGATAATCATAGTTAGCTGGAGGTGTCCACGGATTGAGCAGTAGCTTCTCCATCGCCTCTGGATCATTTACATTATTGCTTTTCGAGACAAACTGTCCAAGTCGAAAATATTCGCACTCGTCGCACAGAGGGGAGACGAACCAGAATGTGTAGGTGCCATGCCACTTACCTTCCTTGGGCATGGCCCAGTGGTAAAGGCGTCACTTTGCCCAGCGTTGACTGTAGAACAAAGATCACTTGGAGTTGCACTGCGGCCACCATCATTTCCCGGCGGCGCATGGGTGTCCTGCTTGTGGTCGTTCTCAGGTGATTCATATAAACCGGTGCATTCTCTTGAGTCGCTACAGAAGTTCGGACGCGCTTGGCTTTCCACCAGTGCTGAGGAGGGCGAAGTTTTATCCTTCGAAGGAGGCGGTTCTTCTCCGTCCGCTTAATCGGTTCGAACTTTCTTGAAGTAAGACGCAAGACTCTTTTGCTTCGTTGTTGCAGAGTGTCTTTTCATTTTGCTGCCGCAATCCTGTGCACGCACAGAGAAGTGGCCAGTGGCTCTAAAAAGACGTTTGCGGCTGCTTCGACTGCCTGGCGTGAACGGCTGGTGATGTTTTCTTCCTCTCTTATCCACTTTACAGTGGCTGTAATGTAGAAGTGTGATGAACGCGCCGGCTCCCGCGTGGCCCATGTGTTTTCTGAGCGCCGCTACAGCTGGTGTGCATGCAGGCCCAGTATTGTACTCCCACTGCAGCAAACTGGATTAACGCTACTCAAAGACCTTTTCACAAAAAACTCCATGGGCACTGCCTACTCCCCTTATTATACGTGAACCCCCAAGAATGCACTGCCGAGACATTTGCACTCCCGTGGTACAGTCCAGAAAGCAGGTGTTGCTCCGTTCCTGTGAAAAAGTCATCTTTTCACAGACTGCTCCCTGGGCGCCTGCATAATTCTCTCTGGGCTGTGCTAATTAAATAGCTGTGACCCTTCAAAAATGCACTTTGTAGGCTGTGACGTCAGCCTCTGTACTCCCGCGCGCAGCCCAGCTTGGCGCCGTTTTTTTTTTCTCCTGTGAAAGTTGACCGCTGGTGCCGGATTGTGTGCCGGCTGTATCCTCGCTGTGTGCGCTTTGTAGGGAGGCGCATATATACCTTCTGTGTACAGAAGAGGTAGATTTCCTTGCGTGTGGTTAAGGTTGTTCGAAGTTGCTCGGATATGCCAGTCTTTCAGTAGATGTTATCTTCGATGATTCGTTTCGGTGGCGAGGACTACAGTTTGAGAAAAGTTTGCCCTGCAGCCTGCGTCCTCGGAATGCGCCACTGAGTTTTTCCGCTTAGGGGTTTCGTTCCCTGGCAAATTTGCGCACGTCGTGTTGGTGTTGCCGTTGCTGTTGAACTGTTTACCTTCACAGTAGTAGACGCGGTTTTCGTAGGAACCCAAAAACGACACGCGCGGTCCGCACAGACGGATAACTTCTCCAGCGGCAATGCACAAGGAAAGCATCTGGAATCAATAAAAGAGCTGCTACGGTGTGAAAGACGAAAAGAAAAAAAAAGACTCGAAGGAACGCGAGGGCGAAGTGCAAAGCTGTACAAATAGGGCAGGTGCGCGTACGGGGGAGGGAGCACTGAGGTGTTCTGGTAAAAGGGTAGGTTTGAAGAAAGGAAGAAGAGGGAAGCAATGCCTCGAAAGTTGCAGTGTAACTTTGGCAGCTGGTGGTTGCTGTGAAGGCATGTAAATATTTTCGTATCACCCGAAAAGTTAAAGCATAAAAAAAATTTCGGGGGGGGGGGGGTCAGAACCCCTCAACCCCCCCCCCTAGTTACGGGCCTGAAGCGAGACAAGGACAGGGTTCTTGTGCTTTTCAAGAGTTTTCAGGGCTTTTACTACACTTAGGGAATCTGTATATATTATTGCCTTCTGTTGTTTTATTTTTTTAATGTATTTAATGGCCGCAAGTATTGCATAAGCTTCGCCGGTGAAAATCATTGTATCAGAGTGCAGGACGCCAGCTTCCAAAAAGGATGGGCGTATGAGACAAAAGTGTTGGTCTTCGAAGCATCTGTAAAGAACTCGGGACATGTGTATGCTGTAGTTCTATGCAGTATGTCTGAATATGTGCAATTGGTGCATACTTTGTAACTTCCAAGAAAGACACATCACAATCTATCGCCTGCCACTGCCACGGTGTCAGGCATACTGCGGGAGCCATGAAACGGTGTTCGAGTGGCACTCCGGTTTTCTTCGCTAGACCTCTCACACAAAGGGAGTGGGGCTGTCTCATAGAAGGTCGTTTCTCAAACACAGCAAGGTTCGACATGACATTATTGAGGAATATGAAGGATGTTTCTTTTCCGCGTTCACTTTAACATAATATTTAAAAGACATGTAACATCTCTGCAGGTGAAGCGACCATTCGTTCTATTCCACGTACAGGCTTTCCATGGGGCTAGTGCAAAAAGCACCCGCAGAGAGACGGATGCCTAGATTATGTACAGGGTCAAGCATTTTAAGGGCAGTTGGTGTCGCAGACTGATATGCGATTGCCCCATAGTCTAGGCGAGTACATATAAGTAGGGGTGTGCGAATATCAAAATTTTCCAATACGAATACATAGCTTCGAATATGAATTGAATATTGAATAATGAAGAGGTACAATATTTTTTCCCCAGTAATCTTTTACTCAATCATATATTTAGGTTGGAAACAGTACAATTGTTATTTAGTCAGTTATTGCACATAAAAATTAAAAAAAAATGTCACCATCTGAACTTGCCAGAAAGCATAACAGTAATAGGTAATACCCCTGTCAGACGGGGACTTAAAAGTCTTTTAAGTAAGCGGTCTTTTTCCGAAAAGGAGTTCCTGACAGCAGACACACGGCACAGAGCGAACTCATTTTCAGAAGCGGTCTTTTTCGTAAACGACGTTCGTCGATCTCTTTTACGGCTCCGAATGAGTAGCCTCGAAACCAGTGGGCGCCAGCAATTTTCGAGTGGTGGGAAAAAAAAAGCAAATGCTTATTTTTCTGTTACCAAAACTCTTTGTAAAAACAAATTTCATATCCTGCAGAAGGTGTAATGAACTCTTTTAATGGTTATTTCCTTTTCTACTCTCGTAAGCAGCTACAACGCGTCGGCAATATCACGTGGTGACGCTCGGTCTTGCGCTGCTTTATCCTCTCCTTGGCGGCTTTTGCAGCGTCTGCCTCGCTTTCCAGAGCGAGAAGGCAGGCCGTGAGGCTTGCGATCCTCGCTTTTTCTCCCGTACGGTCGCCCATAACGTGTCGAGAGCAGTGGAAAGCAGCGAAAAACAAATGCGGTAAATAAAAGCACAGTGGTGCCAGACGAACTTGTGCACGTCGCTAGTTATGGGAATGCTTCCTTATCTAGTGCAAAAAACATTCACATTGGTGTTTATTCATCTCTTATTCTTAAATTTATTTGAAGAAACGAGCAGTGCAGCAAGTCTTTAATTTGTACATCATGATACATCGTTAAATTTTCATTGCTTCTCTTTTAACTGCTAGCGCCACGCTTTCGCTAGCGTCTTCGAACGAAAACACTAAAAGGAGATCGTTGCTGCTGTGTGTCTGCGCCGCAAACACCTCTTTGTTAAAAGTCTTTCAACTTCGTAAAAGACCGCTTACTTAAAAGACTTTTTGCGCACCCGTGTGACACAGGTATAAGCTTGTAATGCCGTGAGCTGTGATGTTGGGTTCAATTCACATGATGAACAAACCTTTTGTATCTTCTTTTCATGTTGTAGCACTTTATTACAAAAAAAAAAGACGAGCTTTTGTACCTACCTTGATAACTAGTAAGCATGAGGCAATTGGCTTGATTTTGTAACAGGTAACACCCGTGTACTTAGGTCTAAGCAAATAATAATTTAGGTGGTCATAATTCATCAAGTTTTAGCTCGAAAGACCCCAATTTTATAGTTTTATTTTCAATTTTGACCCTTGTTCTCATATCCGGTCAAGTCACTAAGGAAAATAGAAGTGCTTGGGGCGTTTTTCAACTACACAGCAATAATTATCTCGCTTGCTTCCATTGCTTTTCTCAAGGACCGTGCTAGTAACTTTACGATCAAGAATGCTGTGTTCTTCATTCCTCTCTTCTTTTCCTCCTCTTTCACGAAATGTCTTTCGTGCCTCAGTCATCTGAACCACGTGAATTCTAGGTTTGAAGCGAATAGTAATTTTGGTTGAATGATTTCGTATCGAATTCGAATAGTATATATGACATATAAAGAAAAATCTGCATATTTATCATGACCTGCACAATATATTTTAAAAATAAAGTACAGCCTCTATGCCCCTTCCTTTTTTTTTTCTTTCAAAAGAAGTCGAAAACACCGAGTAATAACAGGCTTTTACTTTCAGCAGGATGTGTCATAACCCTTAAAATACGTAACATTAAGATTTATTTGAGCATATAACCCACCATTACTAGCTTTAAACTTAATAAAATGAATTGATTGGAGAGTAATATTTTCACTTAAAGGGCCGTGTGACACTTCTTCAAGTATCCATGGAGTGGATTTACTAAAGAAGCTTATTTATTGCCTCATAAATTCACCGCCGCAAATATTTTTCGAATCTGTCCAGTACGGGCTGAGTGGCAAAGATCTTTAGCACGCTGCTAGTGCATTCTCTTTTCATCCCGACGAAAACACTGGAAGCTAATCGGGGAGGGATGGCACGGGAAAAGAAAATACGTCACACGTGCTTTCTGAGCTTATGGAGTCATTTGCCGAGAGAAAAGAGGAATTTTGAGCTGGCTTAGAGAATTTATGGTGAATCGTAAGCCGCGTGATGCGCTATAATATTTGGCTTGCGTGTCCTCTGTAGCCACACTACCGATCGGCAGCGTTTTCTGACAATGCTCAAAAAGTGTTGCAGGGCCCCTTTAAATTTGAAGGGGGGCTTTGCAGAAGAGCGGATTTCTCCTGACTGAATGCATTCACGGTTCAGCACTCTTTACTGCAGTGAAACCACCTTTAGAAGCAATATATTTGGAATAATATGCACTTATTCGTTTATGCGAATTCTTTGAAGTTCTTATTAATTTAAATTTGAACCAAAATGAGTTCAAATACCCTAATATTCGTTTAAATAATTGAAGCACTTGAGTAATTGCACAAGCTCACAAATGAATATTTGCGAACATCGAATACTCGAGGAATATTCGAGTTAGTTCGAATATTCGAAACTTTCGAATAACTGGTTATCGTATTGAATACGAATATTACAAATGCAATATTCGCCAAATATTCGCACACCTTTACGTATGAGGGTTGTATACAAATTGATCAGACACTTCTTGTCCCTTACCCACGTAGTGTATGACAACACTTTTAGAATATTCATGGTTCTTATGCACTTGTCTTTTAGGTACTTGATGTGTGGTATGAAGATTAGCTTGGCGTCCAAGATTAGGCCTAAGAAATTGTGTTCAGTATTAACAGAAAGACGTCGCCCATGCAGTTGAATATCAGGAATGGATGCCCCTCTTTCTGAATAACAAGACACCCACTCTTTTCTGTGCATTCAGTTGGAACCCATTTTCTTCTGCCCAATTGGATACCTTGTTCAAACTAAGCTGAACCTGCCGCTCACACAAGGCCAGATTACAAGATTTGAAACCAAGCTGGACATCATCGACATATGTGCAATAAAACACATTGCGAGAGATAATAAAAAGTGTGCAACTAAATACACCACCTTGCGGCACACCTGCTTCTTGGACAAATGTTTAAGAAAGAACGCTGCCTACTCGAACGCGGAATGTCCGGTTTGAGAAGTAACTTTCGATTATAGTACGCCAAGATAGGACAGGTCTCTTAATACGCCAAAGCGCCATGTTGTATCATAAGGCTTTTCGATGTCGAGGAACACAGAAAACAAGTATCGCTTGTGGATGAAAGGATCTCTGACCTGTGCTTCAATACGAACAAGGTGGTAAGTGGCGAACCTAACCTCTCAAAACCCGCACTGAAGCAGGTCGCACAAATTGTTTGTTTCAAGGAAATGTACAAGTTGGCAGTTTATCATAAAGTTTGCACAAGCAGCTTGTAAGTGTAATAGGCCTATAACTCTAAACTGAAGAACGGTCCTTGCCCTCTTTCGAAGTGGGAATAATAGCCTCTTTCCTGGAAGTAGGATTGTGAGAATATTAAAAGCAAAACGCATCACACTCAAAAAGCAATTAGAAAATTGTGATCACACGAGCATTGTAGTTACAAAACAACATGCAGGCGTTTATGTACGTGTAGATTTGCTGGCTGATCGAAGGACATTGTGCATCTAGAACATTTGAAGGGCTTCTCGCCTGTATGAATGCAGAGACGTACCACCATCTGGCACTCCTGCGCAAATGATTTAGAGCATACATGGCAATGGTAGGGCTTCTCTCCTGTGTGAGCGTGAAGGTGTGCCTCGAGATTACTCTGTTGTGTAAACGATTTAGTGCATATGTGGCAATGGTAGGGCTTCTCTCGTGTGCGAGTGCAAACGTGTGCCCAGAGATGAGCTTTTTGTTTAAATGATTTAGCACATGTACCGCATTGATAGGGCTTATTCCTTGCATGCGTACAGATATTTGCCACGAGATCAGGCTTCCTTGTAAACGATTGGACACACCTCTGGCATTCGTGGCGTCGGTTCCCTGATGATTCCTTGTGGTGGTGGGCATTGCTGTCAACATCGCTGGTAGCCTTTTTCTTTCGTGTAGAGCCGGTTGAGTTCCTGCGACTGCAAAGACCATGGGATTTGTTATGGTACATAAGATGTTTTGTGGAAGGACGGGAGTTTGTTCTTCCCAATGGAAAGCTCTCCTGAACGAATTTCAGCTATTGTGGGATGCAAACTCCTCGTCTCTTTTTACTGAACAAAGGGAAATTTCAATAACTTATTATTCCAATTGTCCACTGACACTTCCAGACTGGTGCATATGATTTCATGGGTTGGTAACCGCCAAGAAATGAACAGAGTACCGCTTTTGATAGTGTGCCTAAAGATGCTCCCATTCTTGATTCTATTAGTTATGCTTACTCATTGAATTCTCGAAGTGATGAACACTTTAAACAAATTCTTTTAAAAAAAACATGAAACAATTCTAGTGATTACTAGAAACGGTACAATTACACATACTGATAATATAGAATTCAAATTATTAGCACCCCAATAAAAGGCACAATGTCTAGCAGGTTATGAAGTTGCTTGTAAATTGCTTTGTTTTCCAACCTTCAAGCAACATCTACATAAACTGTAACTGATAGTAACTCATCTCCCTGAAAAGTTGCCGAGCACATACTATAACAGCAGCCTACGGTACACTTTTTGCGCAATAACACCATGCAAGTTTAACGAAGCATGGGCCCACTACACGTCTGTAAGGTATACCTGAGCATGCACAGTTGCTCCTTTTGTTTATCCTCTTTGAGAGGTTGATTCAACGTGTCTTAGTGCTTGGTGATAGGTGATAGATGTTTAAAACACTTACAGATGGAAATTCACATTTTGTGATGCTTAGCGCGATTGTAGATTTCTGGCATGCAATTTTACATGTGTTAAGGAAACTTCTTCCACTACATGGCATTATTATCATGTATTTTAAAATATTAGAATTAAAGTTCATTTCGCAGAAATTCCGGTATCAGTGTCACTGTTTGTGAGCAAAAAGTCATCATCTTGTTCATGACCAAAAAGTTGAGAAAGGTACGCCAAGCTATTGTTCTACCGCAGAGTCGCAATTTTTGTTGAAACTCATTTGCAAAAGAACACTATTAATATAATGTAATAGATAGAATGATAGATTATAAATGTTGCAGAATGTTACAGTTAAGGAAGATTAATGGGTTGTATTACAAAATTACATGAAAATATAACTGATTGCAAGTAATTGATTATTTGTAAGGCGTAATGTCCCACTCTGCTACCCCGGAACAGGCTAGGTCTTTCAAGACAGCTTCACTGTCATGACACTTCGAATGCTCCCTTACATCATTTTGTTGATCGCAGATTCAGCTGCCTTTCTGCGCATACTGCGAACTCTGGGAAGCACATCTTCAAAAGCATCCCTGCTGAGCATCGGAAGTGGCACATCGGATGCTTGTTCGGCCGTGTGCAGGAAATCTGGAAGCAAAGGTTGGTCATTGAGCCACAATGATTCATGGGGACTATCTGTAAAAAAAGTGGAAAATTTACCATCTTCTAGAGAAGTAGTTGGCATAAAGGAGAATGATGGCAAGTCAACCATTCTAGACTTCTCGTGTTTTTAAACATGGCATCGATGGGGCTGGAAAATGCCCATAAGGCGTACTAAAATGTTGCGTGTGATTTAGAGGAGAGAAGGAAAGAGAGAAAAGATAGCTGGAGATTTTGTCTGGCTTTTATCTCGACACCCCACTCCTGGTGATGGGTGATGATTATGACATATACAGTTAAATAAGGTTATGAAATATTGCCTGCTTAGTATCTTATACATATTCCCATGACCTGATTCGAGTTCCAGCGATCTCTTACTTCTGTTTGCTTTTTCCCATTTTCATGCTTCAAGTATTTTAGTAAGCCTTCCCAATGGCTCAAGTACTTGTCAGATTACAAATGAACGTGTACAACACAGTATGAAAAATATGCAGAATTAAGAATCGCTGTAATCACAATACTCATAACGTGAATTTATTTTAAGTACATGCGGATTGTTGCAATAATTTTGGGCAGAAAGAGCCCTGTTATTCTCTTGTACCAAAACACAAAGCAGGACTGCTTAGATACACGTCTCGTATATACCAGTTTTTTCAAATCAATGAAGTACTGCTGTCGAAAAATTAGGTTCTTCGGGCAACAGCAAGGAGATGTCCGTTTCTAATAATAACGAAAGTGCAATTACTCACCATTGTTGATAAATGTGTCGCTCTCCTGGTGGTCCACACTTTTTAGTTCCGATTTCATACTATCCTCAGGAGTCCTACAGAGAAAGGTCATTATATAGTTTTGTGTTGTGGCGCCAAATATAACATGGACATGAAGGTATATTATTAGGCACGAGAGACTGCTAACACCATGGGCAAATTGACTGCTATACTAGGGAGCGCATCCAAATTATCTAAAGTGCACAGGCAACTGAGCCTTACTTATGTGATGATGCCCCTGGACTCCCTGAAGTGCTTTCCTTGAAAACAAAACTTGTTAGCCATGTAAACGAACCAAGCTTGAATGCTTGAACGCTAAGTGTTGCGCATTTAACCTGACCAGTATCGACGTAACAAAATAGCGCACCAGAGTTCGCTTACGATTCAAATCCCCACAGTGCAGATTGATGTCAACTTTGATGGCGGAAACGCTGGCAAGAAAGAGGTCACCAGTTTTTCCGATTGCGAAACTTTTTCTTGGTGCAGCTGCCTATCCCAATTTATCGTATCATGTCAGTCGTGCAGAGGTAATGCCAACTACAGTAACATAACAGGAGAAAGGGATTGCATTCTAAAGCATTCAACTATATGGATCATTGTGGCATCCATTCTTTACCTCTCTCAATAAAGTTCAGGCAAATTCTAGCGCTCTGGTGACTGTCAATATGCACTCATTCTTGTGCTTTATGCCTAAATTAGGTCAAAATTACACGATACTATTTTTCAACCCTCTACTGCAGTTAATCAGAGCCAAGAAAAGTAAGTAAGCTCTTGGAGCACTGTTATCGATTATATTTCTAAAAAATTTTATTGGCCTAACACCATAATTCAAGTTTACTCCAATTGAAAGCGACTTCCAAAGCTAATCGAAAGCTCGAAGATTTACTCTTACTTCTGTAACACTGTTATATGTTGTTAGCTTTCAACTGGGGCTGTTTCCAAAGTTGCTGTTGCCGATACTTCCACGTTTTGTCAGTAAGGGGTCAGCTGCTGTTGAGACATAAAGTGCCACAACTGCCACCACTCCCCCAATGAACGCGCTTGAGTATACGTTGTGTTATAACACAGCAACAATCGTGCACCAGCCTATAGTTGCGCATTGCTTCACTGTTTCGGTCCATGTCATCTGTCGAGCGTCACTTTTTGTTTTTCTGAAAGCACAAGTATACGGCATTGTAGGTTAAGGCTGAAGAAAAATTGAGACAAAAGTGGAAAAAAGAAACATGGACAACTCTTGGGATTTGCAGTCAAGAGTCCAATGTGATAGTGCAATCACATTCATGATAGTGCAATCAATGTGATAGTGCCTAAACCGTGCCGTAAGGGTTACATTGGCTGTCTCAAGCTACAAGACAATGCCTGCTGCAGGTGCAACCATATCAACTGTGCTGCACACCTACTGTGGGTGACTGGCTAAGAATTGAAGTGCTGTTCTTAGGTGCCTCTATGCCATACTTCTTCCTTTTGCGAATCGGCGAAGGATTCATTGCACGTTCATAACACAACACACGAACCCGAACAGCTGCTCTTTTTGTTCATTCCTTTGCAGCTGATGATATGTCTTAGCACTTTGTATTGCGTTGGAAATCAAAACACCCCCTCACTGGAATTCGCATGTTTTCAGGCTTGGTTCGATTGTTCTCTTCTGCCAACCGATCTTATATGCGTTGAGAAGACGCGATCCATTACATCAAATTCATATAGTGCTTTTGTTCAAAGCAGTTCACAGCAATACTGAGACTCTGACAGAGGGCACCTGCTTTCAACGCAGATTGTGTGTGTTCGATGGTGTCTTGAACCAATAACTTTCCTTATTCTTTGCATCTTTCTGAACTTGTTGGTCAATGACACAATGATTTTTCGCTCTCAACAACACAAGCTCGCAGACATTGCCACCAGGATTTCGCCGAAACAAGCTTTCTTAACATTGCTGCGTTGAAATAGGTTCCGTAGCTGCCTCCTCTCCGTGTATGGAAGGTCTCTTCAGAACAGTCACATACTTAATGGGATGGGAAGCGCCACGGAAGACTGGTACAATCTGTATTTGACAAAGAGTAATTATTATTAAAAATATTACAAGATTTTGTTATTGGATTACCCAGAATGTCTCAGTCTCAGAAAAATAATCGATTATATTACAATACTACAAGAAACTGCAGTTGATTAGAACTAATAGATTACTTGTGACTCGTAACGTACAACTCCGCTGGTGCAGAACAGGTCGGGTGTTCTAAGGCAGCGTCGCTGTCCGCACGGCTTGCACTGGGAACTGTATCACTGGAGCTGTCGCACCTGGCCATTAGAAGCGCCAGTTCGGTTTTGTTTTCGACCGTCTCAAAAAAATCTGGAAGAAAACGTATGGGTTTGTCATCTTGCGACAATGAATAGCAATAACAGACTGTAAAGAAATGACAATTCAAGATCTTCTACAAAAGTAGTTGGAATGAAGAAACACGATCACAATAGGCCAATCCAAAAGTTCACGCATTTTCAAAGCATGCGAATAATAATGTGAGAAAATACAAGTACAGGCATACGAAAAGTTGAGGCGGGAATTAAGGGAGCCAGTGACATATACCAGGGTTTAGTATCTATGCATATTCCTAGAACACATTTCACGTTAAAGTGCTCTCTTCTGTTTTTCCCATGTTTTCATATTGCAAACACTTCCTTAAGCTGTCCTGATGACTATAGTATCAGTCAGATTACAATAAAAGTGTACGACATACCGTATTTACTCGCATAATAGGCGCACTTTTTTTCCAGAAAATCCGGCTCAAAGTTAAGGGTGCGCCAATTACGCGGGGTACAATTTTCAAAAATTTTTTTTCAACTCTGTCCTCGCGCTTTAAATCTGCACACTTGTCAAGTAAACGACGACTTTATCGTTTACCAATTAATTCAGCATAAAACAAACATACCTACGTACCTTTTAATGAACAAGGGAGAGCCGTCGACTGTACACACACACGTAAAATTTATTTACACAAAAGTCGTAGCTGTTCCTCCAACGCCGAAATGCCTGCTTGCAGCTCGGTTGCCGTGCTCCAGCGCGTACTACACTGCCTTTAGTTTAAACCCAGCTGTGTAGCTCGCGTACTTCCCCATGGTGGAACCAAAGTTCAATACACGACCACAACATACGCACACCGCTTGCAAAATGGCGTTTCTTTTTCTCTGATGGTGGTGATGACGATCGAGCCCCCGGCGTTGTACACGTGACCTCCAAAAAGCGCGGCGATTTGGGGGGTATCAGTAATTGATGGAACAGCCATTTTTTTTTCGCTCATGGACGCTTTTTTTTTCAAGTTTTATTTCGACAAACACGTTGGTTAGGTCGTTGCACTTCGAATTTTATTTATTTGCTCGTCCATTTGCTTTCTTTTTTTCTTCAGGGTACGGGGACCGCGTTCCAACTGTACCGCTGGGGGGTAGAGTCGTTTCTGATCACGGTCAAGTTCGGGGTGCGCCTATTATGTGCGGAATTAAAAAAATCGAATTTTCCGCGACCAAACTAGGGGTGCGCCTATTATGAGAGTGCGCCGATTATGCGATTAAATACGGTATATATGAAAATTATGCGCAATTTCTGAAATAAGTATACTCGTACCGTATGTAATTATTGTTACTACATACAAATTAGTACAATACGTATGGGCAAAGAGAGCCCCGCTATTGCGTTATGCCGGTGTTCTCTGAATATCATCAGTCAGGGAGAAACTGCGGAATCAGGGCGTCAACAAAGAATATGTAGACATCCTGGAAGAAATAAACAGAGGATCATTTGCCACCATGCTGCTCTATGAAGAAAGCTACAGAATACCAATCAAGAAAGATGTAAGGCAAGGAGATATAATCTGTTCGATGCTATTTACCACATGCTTACAGGAGATTTTCACAGGCCTACACTGGGGAGAGCTAGCGATAAGAATTATTGGAGTGTACTTAAGTAACCTAGTGCTTCGTTAATGTCATTGCATAGCTGAGTCACTCAGGGGACGAATTGCAACTCGTGATTACTGATTATACAAGGAGCAAACTAAGCCAAGTCTCACAATTGATTTGCAGAAAATGAAAGTAACATACAACATTAAAAAAAACAGAGCTTCGATGTAGATATTAGAGCTATTGAAGTTTTAAAAGATTACATCTACTTAGGACAGGTAATATAAAAAGGCTAAATCAAAGGGTTTTCTACTTCTCTTATATTATCACTGTACCGTTAACTACATGAAACCAGCTAGCCCAATCTGCTCTCCTTCAAAAGTGCCGATTGATAGTGTTTTAAAAACAGAAGACAAAATGCTGAAGTCTCACCCGTTTTTTCAGTGGCGGTGCCTGGTGCTGCCAAGGCAGAGGTGTCGGGTGTTGGTGTGGCAGAAATGGACATGCCTGCTACTGCGGCACTGGGTTGGTGTGCGGTCTTAGTGGTGGTGCCTGGCGCTGTCGTTGCAGTGGAAGTACCTGATGCTGCAGTGGCAGTAATGGTGGCTAATGCTGTGGTTGCAAAATTTGGCTTTAAAAATGCATATCTTACAGCCTTCCCTTCGCACCGTACCACCATTTTGGCGTTACTTAAAAAAAGGATAGATCGCAACTCCGGAAAGCCACAATGTTGCATACCTCCACTGAAAAACAAAACCATCTCTGTTCAAAGTTCCGTTTTAATAGCTCCGATTTCGATTTTGTGTTTGCTTCATTTTATCAGCTTTCATTTATTGTGCAGTTGCTGTCAGTCATTGGCGTACCGTTTCACAACAAACTAAGATATAACCAGCTCGTTTGACAGAAAAAGCTATCACAACAAGTGTTATGATATCACAACAAGTGTTGTGAGCCGTAGTTGACCGCCGGTGTCCGTAACCACTATTGCACGAAATAAAATAAAACTAAATAAATAGAAAACACCAAAGAAACTGGATTCTCACCCGGGTTCGCTGCATGCCAGTTCAGAAATAAACCACTTAGCCACATCAGTGCTTGAAATTGCATTGAAAACTGTCCTTGGACCGGCTTCAGGCGGAGAAAGCAATTACGTTAATTTGAGTAATAAACTTATCAGAACAACAACGGAACAAACAGGCATCAAAAAATGCGAATTGCATAACGAGCTGGTCGTCGAATGCTCAAATTCATTACAAAAGCTTCATGCATAATTCATCTTCGTCAGCCACAGCATCAAAAAATTATATACAAACTTTCTTGCAAGTCTGTAGCGACTACAATGCTTCTCCGAAGAATGACAAAGATTGGCATAATGAATGACTTTCGACAACATAAAAGATATCATGATTCATTGTGTAGCGCATAGCGTGTGGGCAGGATAACGGCTGGTCATAAGGGGTAACTGAACATGGTTTGCCAGAGAAGGCAAGTGGGTTAAGGGGAAACAGAAATTTAGGTGGGCAGATGACATTAGGAAGTTAGCGTGCGTAAAGTGGAAGCAGCAAGCACAGGATGGAGTTGACTGGCAGAATATGAGAGAGGCCTTTGTCCACGAAGTCAGGCTGATGATGACGATTGTCTTATATTGTACCACAACGCTATGAAGCAGGACCGCATAGATACACATTTCGTGTATACAAGCCTCTTCTAACCAATAAAGTAATGCGGTCTAATTCAGTTTTTCAGGGAGAAACTAAGGGCTGTATGTTCCCATGCTATATTAATAATGAAAAACTTTCCATCACTCACCATTGTCAATAGTAGTGTCGGCGTCCTGGTGATCCATATCTTCTAGTTTTGCATTGAGTTTATCCTCAGGACGTCTACAGAGAAAGGTAATTATCATGTTTTGGTGAGTAGTGCCTTCGATAATATGAACTATAATGATAATAAACAAGAAACTGCTAACATCCTGGACAAATTGACTACAGGCAAGCTTATACAAATTGCCTGAAGTGCAGAAGCAACTGAGTCTTATTTGTGCATAGACATCCTTACACTCTATGAAGTGCTTTCGAAGAAACACACAACTTGTTTACCTTGCAAACTAATTAAGCTTGAATGCATAAACAATAAACATTGCACTTCGAAGACATGTATCGACATGACCAAAATGGCACGCAAGAGTTCACTCATGATAGAAAACATTCGCAGTGCAGATTGATGTCAAATGTGGTCATGAAAACACTGGCAAGAAAGAGGTGACCAGTTTCTCTTGCATAACTTTCGTGGTGCAGCTCCTTGTCTCCATTCGTTTTATGATGTTTGTTCTGTGCAGGTAATGCCAACTAGGCTACTAAGATAGCACGATGGCATTGCATACAAGGCGTTAATCTTTGCGAATCACCCTTGCATGGACATTTATCCTATCATAAAAAAAGTCCACGTGACTTCAAAAATTCTGGTGACTATAAATATGCACCTATTTTTGTATTACATACCTAAATTATATCACATATGGACATTACACTTCTTTGGAGCTGTACAAAATAATTGCTGATCTCAGTGTTTCTCAAACTGTCTTATAAGACATCTCCTACGAATGCAAAAATACTGTGCCAAGTAAACCACTATTTATAAAAAGATTCTGGTCGTCATTTATAATGCAACAATGATTTTACAATCACCACAAGCCTATTTTGCCCTCAACGTTTATTCCACAAGTCCAAATTGATAACCTCAGCACGTGCATCGCATGCTCTGTGTGCAAGCATTAAAACTGCAATCTCAGACAGAAAGAACGTTCCGGCCAGCTCCGTCAGGCGAAAGGGCATGAATAGTTTTCGGTGGGGTGGCTGCATTGCTTGGGCATAAAAATCAAACTTCGAACAAGACAGGTGAGATGGTGCGCACAAGAGCAATGCCAATTTCGACAACACCTGAAAAGAGCGGATATTCCTTTGTGCCTTCACGAGTAGGCTTCTGCGAATAGTGAATTTTAGGTTCGAAGCGAATAGTAACTTTGGTCAAACAATTTCAATTCGAATAGAATCTATCATGTATAAAAAAATGGGCATATTTATCATGACCTATTTAACCTGCACAATACTTTTTTTGAAATATGGCCTCTATGCAAGAGCTTTTTTTAGGTTTTCCATTCAAAAGCAGTCTAAACAACTTTTAGAAGCAGTAAAATTTGACTTTCAATAGGATGCAATTGATAGCCTGTAAAATATGTAACATTATTCATTTCAGTTAGAGTGTGTACACTGGCAAAACAAGCTTTTAAGCTAAGAAAATGATAAATCGATTTGAGGATAGCATGTTCATTTAAAAGGACCCTACAAGTTTTTCAAGTAGCCATAGAATAGATTCACTAAAGAAGCTTTTTACTTTATGAATTAAACCCCTCGAAAATTTTGTGAATCTGCCCAGCATGAGCAAAGACGCAAACATTTGCCACATGCTGCAATTGCATTCTCTCTTCTCGTCCTGATGAAAGCGCTTGAAGCAAAGATGGAAAAGATGGCATGCATATGGAAAGGAAATACGTCACATGCGTGTCGTGGCCTTGACCACCCTTTCTTCCTCTTTTTTATATAAATTTGCGGCTTTTCAGAGCGACTGCGAATTATGCGCGGACGTGTCGCGGCCGCCCGCAGCCGCCCCAGTGATGATTGGGCACCCCATGCTCGAATCAGCGAATGACTGGTACAATAGCTCAGACTAGTGATATTTGGCATTGTGGCGTCATTCGCAGAGAAATGAGAGCAATTTTTATCTGATTGGGATTTATTGTGCATTTAAGGTTTTGTGCTGCGCTCTAATATTTCGCTCGCGTATTCTCAGTAGCTTCGACTACCGATCGGCAGCGTTTGCTGACGATGCTCAAAAAGTGTTGCAGGACCCCTTTAAACTTGAAGTGAGACTTCGCGACAGAGCAAATTTGTCTTGAGTAGGTGTTTTCACGGCTTATCATCATATTTCTGCAGTGAAAATATCTTTACAGGCGATTACTTGCAGTTTTGTTTACACTTAATCGTTCATGTCGAATACTTCGAAATATTCGACATGTAAGAATACTGCTAGACCACGCCGCGGTAGAGCAACCGTTTATTTGGCCTAACAGCACCGAGAGAGCAACCAGCGGTTTCAGCAGCAGCTACAGCAGCACGAGCCTCCGCCACAACAAACGTCTTCGTCGTTCTTAGAGCCCGTATTTGTCACTACATTGACTACCCGGTGCGAAAGGAGCCATCCTGGCGACCTATGGCACAGACAGGAGTAGTGGGTCGTAGTGAGGTTTTAGACGCTCGACGTGCAGTCTCGCGCCCACAGCGCCGTTGATCTGTAGGTGGCTGAATAGGTTCAACTATGTAGTTGACTGGTGAAGTCTGGCGTAGGATCCGGTATGGATTGTCATACTTGGGTATGAACTTTGAGGAAAGGCTGGGGCAGACGATGGCACTCGGAGTCACACGATATCACCAGGTGCGTATGACGAAGGGGATGAGCGTCGGTCATGCGAGTGCTTCTGGCGAGCTTGATCGTGCGTAGTTAGTGAACGTGCTAGCTGCCGACATTCTTCGGCATATGTGGTGGCTCCGGCCAAAGTTGTCAATTCTGAAGGGTCTGGGCGGTACAGAAGGATAGTGTCCAAGAACGATGAAGGTTCCCGACCATAGAATGAGGAGAATCCAGTTGTCGATTGAATTGCGCTATCGTAAGCGTAAGTAACGAATGGCAGTATGCGGTCCCAGTTCCTATGGTCATCAGAAACATACATGAAGAGCATGTCACCCAGCATTCGATTGAATCGTTCGGTCATCCCGTTGGTTTCGTGGTGGTATGCGGTCGTTGTTCTGTGCACGATGTTGCATTCACGTAGGAGGGCTTCTACAGCTTCCGACGAGAAAGAACACCCACAGTCACTGAGAAGCTCGCGGGGTGCACCATGCCGAAGGACGAGGCTCTGCAGAATGAACAGGCCGACTTCACGCGCAGTGGCTTCGGGAAGCACCGAAGTTTCAGCGTAACGCGTAAGGTGGTCCACGGCTGTTTTCATTTGGTGTGCATGGTAGGAGACCGTACAAGTCGATTCCGGTGTGGCTGAAAGGCCGAGAAGGACAAGGCAGTGACTGGAGTGGCCCTGTGGTTGTGCGAGGGGAGCTGTTTCGGCGTTTGCACAAGGAACATGAACGGACGTACTTCCTAACAAAGCGGTACATTCCGCACCAGTGATATCGAATTCGTAGTGGAGCATATGTCTTCACTACACCTGCGTGGGCGCATTGTGGATCCGCGTGGAAGGAGGCACAGACGTCAGAACGTAGGTGGCGAGGTATTACCAGCAACCACTTGCGGCCATCAGATAGGTAGTTTCACCGGTAAAGAAGACCGTCACGGATGGTAAAATGGCGAGCAGTTCGTCAAAGTAAATCGCTGTCTGTACGTTGACACGTCTGAGACAGGTACTCTAAGGGAGACGCTATCCATGAATCCTGGCGTTGCTCAGCAGACATGTCGGCCTGTTCAAGTAAGGAACATTCGCAGCTGGAAACAGACGCTGCAACATAATCGTAGGGAAGTAGTGAGCGAGAAAGAGCGTTGGCGTCCAAATGCTTGCGGCCTGACCGATGAATTGCACGAATGTCGTAATCTTGGAGACGTAGTGCCCAGCGAGCTAGGCGACCAGATGGGTCTTTTAATGACGACAACCAACACAATGCGTGGTGATCAGTCACGTCAAATGGGCGGCCATATACATAAGGCCAGAAATTTGTGATTGCCGAAACAATGGCAAGGCATTCTTTCTCGGTGACTGAATAGTTCTTTTCCACTTTAGTGAGGGTGCGACTAGTGTAGGACACAACATACTCATCGAAGCCAGATTCACGCTGAGCAAGAATAGCGCCGAGGCCAACTCCACTAGCGTCCGTATGGATTTCGGTTGGAGCGTGTGGATCAAAGTGGCGTAGAATAGATGGTGATGTCAGAAGATGGCATAAAGACGCGAATGCTTCGTCGCATGCTACAGACCACACTGAGACGTTTTGGTTGTTGGTAAGTAGCTGGGTCAGGGGTGGAATTATAGTGGCGAAATTGCGCACAAAATGGCGAAAATATGAGCAGAGCCCGATGAAGCTGTGAAGTTCTTTTAGTGTAGCCGGTCTGGGAAAGTCTGTGACAGCGCGAAGCTTGGCTGGATCAGGACGGACACCATGCTTGCTTAAATGCTCTAAGATGGTAAGCTGGCGGGCAGCGAAGTGACATTTTTTCAAATTTAGCTGCAGTCCAGCGTTAGACAAGTCAGGACGATTGCTAGGCGGCTGAGGTAGGAGTTGATGTCCTTCGAAAAAATGATGACGTCATGCAAATAGCACAGGCATGTGTTCCATTTAAAGTCTCTAAGAATGTTGTCCATAAGACACTCGAAGATGGCAGGCGCATTACATAGGCCGAATGGCATGACGTTAAACTTGTACAATCAGTCAGGTGTTACAAACGCAGTCTTGGAGCAGTCGGCTTCATTCATAGGGACCTGGCAGTAGCCGAATCGAAGATCTGAAGAAGAAAAGGACTCTGCTTCTTGCAGGCAATCAAGGGCGTCGTCGGTTCTGGGCAGCGGATAAACATCTTTTCTGGTGATCTTGTTAAGACGCCTGTAATCAACACGAAATCTGATGCCGCCATACTTTTTTTCACCAGTACAACCGGAGAGGCCCAAGGGCTGTTTGAAGGTTTTATTACACCAGGTCGAACCATATCGTTCACCAGATCATCAATGACACGGAGTTCAGTGTGAGAAACTCGATATGGGCGCTGGCGCAAAAGTGCATGGCTACCGGTGTCGATTTTGTGAACGATGCCAGACGTGTGACCCAAAGAAGATTGGCTATCGTCGAATGACATCTTGAAGCGACTGAGTAAAGCCAGGAGTTGGGTGCAATGAGCAACGGGAAGTTTAGGGTCAATGGATGGGGAAAAAACCTACGGAGATGAAGTGGGAGTCGTATCAAAGGTAATGGTGTTTAAGTGAGATAATGACAAGTCATCTGGTAGATGACTGGATGAAGCAGAATCAATTTCCTTAAGGTGACCGAGGAGTTCGCCACGGAATAATATGGCCGGAGAAGGAAGCGAGTTCGTTATATAAATGGAGCCACGTGAGTTTTCTATGGTGACAACTGCGAACGGGAGAAAGAAGCTTTTGCGAGAGCCGCAGGTGTCTGAGGGGATAAAGAGGGCGGTGACAGAGGGTGCGTCGTCGCAGAAGAGTGGCACATGAACACAGGATAGAGGAGGGATGCGAGTGTCCGCGGCTACGGTGACTCGGGAAAATAGCGGCTTGAAAGAAGGTGCTTCAGACGTCGGCGCTTCACACAGGGGCAGTTCACACATCGTCGACAACTCTAGTTCGGCACACGCACAGTGAACGACAAAATGATGAGCGCAGAGGAAGAAGTCCCAGCCTAAGATGATATCGTGTGAACATGGGGAAAACACGAATTCAACTACATACAAAATATTTCCGATGACCAGTCGAGCTGTGCAGGCCACAGAAGGTTGGATGTGATGCGCAGTGGCCGTGCGGAGAGAGACATCGGAAAGCGGCAGCGCAAGCTTCTTCAACTTGCGGCACAGTTCACCACTTGACACAGACACGGCAGCACCAGTATGAACGAGCGCTTTCGCAGGAACACCATCAATATGCACAGTTATTTCATTAGCAGGTAAAAACGGAGGCATTGAAGGTTTCGATATATGCGCACTTCTTGCCTCGGGAACTGCGATGGTCAGTTTTCCGTTTGGGCGGGTGCTGATCGATGAAGCATCTGAGAAATAGAGCCACGCCGTGGTGAGGGCGACCAATTCCTGTCGAAGCCGCGGCGACTGATCCGACGTGGGGTGGAACGAAGACTGCTGTGGTGGCTCTGGACGATAGGAGTCCATAAGTCGCCTCACCAGCAGTTGGGTTGTAATACGGCAGTAGCGTGCTACATGACCAGGAAGCTGGCAAGAATAGCAAATTGGCCTGTTGTCTGGAATGCGCCAAGGGTTTGTTGATTGTTGTGTGGGGTGGCGAACAGGAGGTGGGTGGCGACGGGTAGGTGGACTTGCTGCGTAGGGGGGACGGGGCTGTCTAGCAAGGTCCGCGCCGCTTGATGGTTGGTAGCGACGGCGGCGATGGTCAGTTTGGTAGCAACGGCGGCGATCGTCTGGTGGCTTCAGCATAAATGAGAGGGGCGGAGATAGGCGGAGGATTGTATGTGGGAGACAGGACGTCAGAAACTTGCTCTTCGATTGCCTTGCGGAGCGTTGGGGTCAGCGTGTGCGCACTGGTCGAACGTATGGCACAAGAGACAATTGGCGCGAAACTTCTTCTCGGACAAACTGGTTTGTTCGGAGGAAACAGCGCCAATGGTTAACCCAGATGTAGAGGTCATGTCGAGGTTAGGACGTCGAGTAAAAGTCCGCTCTCTCCGCAGCTCATCGAAACTGACAGTGCTGAATAAGCTGGGCAACAGTTTGCGGGTTTGTCGCAACAAGCATGTGAAGGGCGCCGTCCTCGATACCTTTTATGATGTGCCGTATTTTGTCAGTGTCAGACATTACGGAATCGATACGTCGGCAGAGGTCCAGAACATCCTTAATATTCGAGGTAAAGGTCTCGCCTGAGCGCAGTGCGCGGCAGCGCAGACGCTGTTCCGCGCAGAGCTTGCGAACAGCGGGTCGGCCAAAGACTTTTGCTAAACGCGTCTTGAAGGTTGGCCAAGAGGGTATTTCCGCATTGTGGTTGTTAAACCACACTTCTGCCACGCCCGCAAGATAGAAATTGAGGTAAGTGAGCTTGTCTGTGTCATCCCACTTATTGTGGGCGCTTTCCGCTTCATACTGCGACAGCCAGTCTTCGGCGTCATGGTCTTCGGTCGCATTGAAAATCACTGGATCTTGCTGTCGTGGCATTCCAGAACAGGTGAAAGATGGGATTATCACTGCAGGGGGTTGGGTCATGTTGTCAGGCATTGGCGAGGCGAGGGCCTGAGGTAGAGTCCAGGAACGGAGTTCCAGTTTGAGACAACTACCACTCTCCACCAAATGTAAGAATACTGCTAGACACACGCCATGGTAGAGCAACCGTTTATTGGGCCTAACAGCACCGAGACAGCAACCAGCGGTTGCAGCAGCACGAACGTCCCCCACAACAAACGCCTTCTTCGTCGTTCTTAGAGTCCGTATTTTTCAGTACAGACAATTTAAATTCGAATCAAATTTGAGTACTTTACCATTCGTTTGAATATTCGCGCATGTCTATTCACCAGTTATTTCAAATTAGAGGGACGAGCAGCACGAAAATCGCTAGGCCAGAGCTTTGTATGGTTATCCGAAATTGTATCCTACAGGAGTCAAAGGGTCACTACATAAAAACAAAAACTTCTTAATGTGGCGACTGCATTAGCCGCTCGTATGTTATCACGTTCATGGATTCACCCTTGCAGCTAAACGGTGACTTTTTTCTTTCCTACACATTTATATTTAGTTACGAATTACGACAGTGGAGTAAATTCTATATTGAAACACATAGTGGTATCTATGAAGAGTCACCCTTTGCTTTTCTTGAAGCTCGGGTACGGCATTATAGTTAAGGTTAAAGAAGTGAGAAAAAAAAAAGAACATGGTCGACTCATGATTCACAGTTAAGAGGAAAATGTGATAGTGCAATAGTGCCCTGTATGCATCGCCTTCTTAACTGCCAGCCTAGCCTTGGTTCTCAGTCCATGCCTAAACCGTGACATTGGCCGTTTCGAACTACTGTACAATGCCCACTGCAGGTGCAGATCTTGTCTACCTATTCACTGTGGCACACACCCACTGTGGGGGATTCGTCATGAATTGAAGTGCACTTCTTAGGAGCCTCTCAGCAATGCTTCTTCCTTTTGCGAATCAGCGAAGGATTCATTACACAACACGCGAACCTGTGCAGCTGCTCCTTTTGTTTATGCGTTTGCAGCTGATGATATGTCTTAGCGCTTTTTATTGTATAGGAAATTAAAACGCCCAGTCACTGGAATTCGCATGTCTTGAGGCTTCGTGCGATTGCTCTCTTCTGCCAATCAACCTTACATGCGTTAAGAAGACGAGATGCATTACATCACAATCATATAAAGATTTTATCCAAAGCAGCTATCGACGCAGATGGTGTGTGTTTGATGGCGTTAAATCAATAACTTTCCTTATTCATTGCATCTTTCTGAGTTTATTGTTCAATGACACAATGATTGTCTGCTTTGAACAACAGAGGCATGCAGACAATGCCACCAGGATTTCGTTGAAACAAGCTTTCTTAACATTGTTGCGTTAAAATAGTTTCCGCAGCTTCCCCGTCTCCGTGTACGGAAAGTCTCTTCAGAACAGTCGCATACTTATTGGGATGAGAGTAGCCACAGAAGACTGGTACAACTCGCTTTTGACAAAATATAATTGATAATCAAAAATAATTACGAAATCTTGTCATTGGATCAACTAGATTGATCCAGTTTCGAAAAAATAATTACATTACAATAATACAACAAAATGCAGTTGATTAGAACTAATCGATTACTTGTGACTGGTAACGTACAGCTCTGCTGCTGCGGAACAGGTCAGGTGTTCTGAGGTAGCTTTGCTGTCAAGACACTTCAACTGTTGCCCATGCATGGAGCTGTTTGCCGCAGATTCAGCTGCCTTGTCTGCAGGGCTTGCACTGGGAACTGCGTTACTGGAGCTGTCGCTGCTGGCCATTGAAAGCGCCAGGTCAGTTTTGTTATCGGCCATCTCAAGGCAATCTGGAAGAAAACGCAAGAGTTTGTCATCTTGCGACAATCAATGGCGATAATCGACTAAAGAAATGACAATTCAAGATCTTCTACAGAATTAGTAGGGATGAAGAAACACGATCACAATAGGACCATCGTTCATGTCTTTTCAAGCATGCAAATAATAATAATGTGAAAAAATGCAAGTACACGCATACAAAAGGTTGAGGCGGGTGTTAAGGAAGCTAGTGACATATACCAGGGTTTAGTATCTATGCATATTCCTAGAACACATATCACGTTAAAGTGCTCTCTTCTGTTTTTCCCATGTTTTCATGTTGCAAACACTTCCTTAAGCTGTCCTAATTACTATAGTATCAGTCAGATTACAATGAAAGTGTACGACATATATAGAAAAAATATGTGGAATGACTTTATAATAAGTAAACTCATACCGTATGTAATTACTGTTACAACATACAAATTAGTACAGTACGTATAGGCAGAGAGAGCCCCGCTATTGCGTTATAGCGGTGTTCTCTGAATATTATCAGTCAGGCAGAAACTGCAGAATCAGGCGGTCAACAAAGTATATATAGGCATTCCGGAAGAAATCTACAAAGAATCATTTGACACCATACTGCTCTATGGAAAAAGCTACAGAACACCAATCAAGAAAGATGTAAGGCAAGGGGATACAATCTCCGCAATGCTATTTACCGCATGCTTACAGAAGACTTTCAGAGGCCTAGACTGCAGAGAGCTAGGAATAAGAATTAATGAAATGTACCTTAGTAACCTACTGCTTCGTAAATGTCATTGCATTGCTGACTCACTCAGGGGATGAATTGCAACTCGTGATAACTGATTATACAAGGAGAACATAAAGCTAAGTCTCAAAATTGATCTACAGAAAATGAAAGAAACGTACAACATCCAAAGAAAACAGAGCTTCGATATAGATATTATGCTATTGAAGTTTTAAAAGATTACATCTACTTAGGACAGGTAATAACTGATCAGTCGAACCACAAGCTTGAAGTAGTTAGAATAAGAATGGGGTGGAGCACACTTGGCAAACACTAAAATCTTGACTGGAAGACTGCCACTATTCCTCAAGAGGAAGGCTTATAATAGCTGCATCTTGCCAGTATTTACCTATGAAATAGAAACATACAGGCTTACAAAGAGGGTTCAGCTTAAATTGAGGACAATGCAGCGAGTGATGGAAAAGAAAATGTTAGGTCTCCCCTTAACAATTAACAAGAGAGCAGATTGTATCAGGGTACAAATTAGGGTTAAGGAAATCAAGGTTGAAATCAATAAGAAGAAATGGACATGGGCCAGGCACATAGACAGGATAACCGCTGAATATTAAGGGTAACTGTCTTGATTCCCAGAGAAGGCAAATGCACGAGGGAGAGACAAAGTTCAGTTGGGTCAATGAGATCAAAACGTTCACAGTTGTAATAGGACCATGAAAAGCGCAAGACCGGGTGGATTGGAGGACTGAAGGAGAGACCTTTGCCCTCCAGTGGGCGTAGTTAGGGTGAATATATATATATATATATATATATATATATATACATTGTTGCGTACATGCACGAAGAAAAAGAAGCGTATACGGTGAACACACTTGTCGCCCAGAGCGAGAGAAGAAGAAGAGGATCAGGAGGATCTTTAACCAGTCGGCCGCTTCTGAGCCCTAACGACCTAATAAACGGTCCCTTTCAACGTCTACCAGTCTCTTTCAAACGTAACAGAGTGGTGGAGGTACTGGGTAAGCGCTTCAACTACGGAACAATGACTGCCACAGCTTCGACGAAGCCGTCGACTTGCCGGTCTCCCACCATCTGCCGTGAGTGACTTCGACATGCCCGAAGAAGCAGGCGTTTCCAGGACGGCACCATCTGGCCCACTTCCATACTACCGAGTTCCACCGCCCTTCGGAGGAAAAGCCGAAGAAGATGTCGAGGCCTGGCTCACCAAGTACAAACGTGTGGGCAAGTCCAACGGTTGGGATGCAGCCGCTATGCTAGCCAACGTAGTGTTCTCCCTGACCGACACTGCACTGGTATGATACGAGAACCACGAGGACGCACTCAGGACGTGGGATCTTTTTGTTGAAGAGCTCAGGGCGTGTTTCGGCGACTCGGTTGCTAGAAAGAAGCGGGCTGAGCAAACACTGTCGCAACGGGCACAGCTACCAGGTGAGACATGCATCACTTACATAGAAGAAGTGTTAAGGCTGTGCAAGGTGGTTTAAGCTACCATGTCGGAAGAGGACAAAGTTCGGCATTCTCAAGGGGATTGCTGAGGACGTGTATAATTTTCTAATTGGAAAAGAAAGCCTCAGTTCTGTGTCCAACGTCATTCAGCATTGCAGAACGTTCGAAACGCTCAAGATGCGTCGAATTGCGCCCAAGTTTGGTCGGCTGGCTAACGTTACAACTGTTGCCAGTGTGGACACGAATCCTGGCCTCGACCTTTTCTCTACCATTCAACAGATTGCTCGTGAGGAATTGTCCCACCGAGAAATGTCGTGTTCCATCGCGAGTTGTGTCTGCCACGTGAGGCTATGGATGTGCCTCCTTTGACCCCATGGCAACCGATGATGAGCGCGGCAACTGTGGAGTACAGCCCAGCCCCACAGTCAAGAATGACAACCAGATTTCCCGTGTCGCAGTATGACCGACGCTTTCAGCGCATGCCTCCTCGACACCCGACATCTCGGTACGACGCACCCAACCAGTACATCCGTCACACAAGAGCAAATGATGACGCTCTATTCATCGACGAGCGACCGACGTTTCGAGCTCGGCCGGTGTGCTATTCCTGTGGTGTGCCAGGCCACATATCACGATTTTGCAACCGTCGGGTGACTCCTCGGTATCACCAACCATGCGATTTTTCACGACCCTTCGAACAGCCTCATGGTGTCCGGCGGCCGGCCCACATACCACCTGATGACAACTATTGGCCCAGCAACTTTCGCAACCACTCCCCGGCATCTGACAGGAGTTTAACGCCCCCACCGCGACCTCGTGCTCATCGTTCTTCACCGCTGCGTCGCAAAGCGCCCTCTTCGCCACCGGAAAACTAGCCAGCGCGGCCAATGGGGGTGAGGTCGCTGGAAACGTGCTACTGAGAGAAATACCTCCTGTGTGTATGTTTAAAAACAAAGTGCGTGTTTTGGTGGATCATGTGCCTGTGATGGCCTTGGTGGACACAGGTGCAACGATTTCCGTGATGAGTGGTTCCTTTAAAGATGTGTTAGGGCGGAAAGTTGTTTTTACCTGGGATGAAACTTCGACGTTCTGTGGAGTGAGTGGAGAGCCATTGCGCCCTATTGGTGTTTGTAGTGCTGAGGTACTTTTGGGAGGCCTTATGATAGCGACAGAGTTTGCGATTATTCCTCGGTCGACACATGATGTCATTCTCGGCATGGACTTCTTGCGAGAATGTGGTGCCACTGTAGACTGTCGCACAGGGAAAGTCTTTGTGAGTGGCCAGATGCCTTCAGAACTTCTGGAAACTCCAGCGAATCACCAAACTACGCTGTGTGTCTGTGACAATACGTTCATACCTGCGTTGTCTACCGTACGTCTTCCTGTTGTTTGTCGCGGCGCTGATTCTGACAGCTTCGATGCGAGCGTAGAACCAATGCACATAAACTGCGTGAAGAAGAATGTGTTGGTTCCCCATTGTGTGGTGTCGATTGAACTGGCCTATGGACTGTAAACTGTTCCTCTGAGCCCGTGACCCTACCCAATGGTTTGAAATTAGCTTCGGTCAGCAAAGAACACGCGACCTTATCAGTGGTCGAGCTCACAGACGTGCCGGAAGAACGTGACGGAACTGGTTGTCACAATTTGGACGGGGCGCTTATGGCAACGATAAATAAGTCGCTTAGCTCAAGCGAGCGCCGAACTTTAATGAATGTGCTGTTGAAGCACGTTTCGGTATTTGACTTTGCGCAGAAGGGCAAAGTAATCCCTATCCCCCTGTCTCGAACACGCCATACCATCAACACTGGCGCGGCAAGTCCGATTCGCCAAAAACCATATCGTGTTTCCCCGTCAGAAAGACAAATTATCAACGACCAAGTGCAGGAAATGATGCAAAAGGGAGTGGTACAAGAGTCAGCCAGTCCGTGGGCAGCACCGGTAATCCTTGTTAAGAAGAAAGATGGATCTTGGAGATTTTGCGTCAACTACCGCCGACTGAATGCCGTGACTAAAAAGGACGTATACCCGCTGCCCCGTATAGAGGACGCAATAGACTGCTTACATTCGGCCTCTTAT
Source organism: Rhipicephalus annulatus (assembly GCA_013436015.1). Classification (NCBI taxonomy): domain Eukaryota; kingdom Metazoa; phylum Arthropoda; class Arachnida; order Ixodida; family Ixodidae; genus Rhipicephalus; species Rhipicephalus annulatus. Next base: position 4,711 of record WOVY01000097.1, on the reverse strand, counting down.
TTTTCCTCCGTAGACTTACGATCCGGTTATTAGCAAATTTTGATGCACCCAGAGGACAAGGAAAAGACTGTCTTTGTAACCCCTGATGGGCTCTTTGAATTCAACGTGATGCCATTTGGACTGTGCAATGCACCGGCAACCTTCGAGAGGTTTATGGACACGATTCTGCGTGGCTTGAAGTGGAACATTTGCATGTGCTACCTCGACGACGTCGTCATCTTTGGCCGCACGTTCAGTGAACACAACTCTCGTCTGGATACTGTTTTGAACTGCATCCGAAACGCTGGCCTAATTTTAAACTCGAAGAAATGCCACTTCGGAGACCGCCAGACGCTTGTGCTCGGGCATCTCGTTGACAAGGATGGCATCTGCCCTGACCCCCAGAAGACAGCAGCAGTTGAGGCGTTCAATGCGCCGCGTTCCGTCAAGGAGCTTCATAGTTTCCTAGGGCTTTGTTCGTACTTCTGCCGCTTTATTCCGAAGTTTGCCGATGTGGCATATCTTCTTACGAAAGGACAATTCCTTTGAGAGGACTCCAGAATGCGATTCTTCATTCCGTCAATTGAAGTTTTTGCTGACGTCACGACCCGTCCTTCAGCACTTCAGCCCTTCTGCTCCGACAGAGCTTCATACAGATGCTAGCGGCATAGGTATTGGAGCCGTCCTAGTACAACGTTACGGCGACCGCGAACACGTCATCGCATACGCAAGTCACTCCCTAAGCAGGCCGGAACAAAACTACACTGTCACGGAACAAGAATGCCTGGCGGTAGTATTTGCAATTCAGCCATTTAGGTCTTACCTGTACGGACGCCTATTCACAGTCGTAACTGACCACCATTCGTTGTGTTGGCTTGTCAACCTTCGTGACCCTTGTGGCCGCCTTGCACGCTGGGCACTCCGGCTACAAGAATACAGTTTTACCGTCGCTTACAAGAGTGGTTGTCGACATGCTGACGCGGACTGTCTTTCACGTATGCCACTTAGCACAACAGACTGTGAATCCGATGACCTTGACCAGCTTGTAGCGTCTGTGTCGCCTACGTTCCCGGACTATCGCAGTTTCAGAGCAGAACAGAAGGATGCTAAACTGGCACCACTATTCGCCGCTGCATCCGCTTCCACTAGTGCCCGCCGTTTCTGTATGCGTGATAGACTGTTGTTCAAAAGGAACCTCTCCAGCAGTGGCGCGCGTTTCCTTCTAGTGGTCCCGGAGAGCCTGCGAACAGTTATGAGTGTCATGCATGACGACCCTACATCTGGACATTTAGGTTTGGCCGGACTAAAGAGCGCTTTTATTGGCCTGGTATGCAGAAGTCTGTTGAGAGTTTTGTGGCAAGCTGCATGCAATGTCAGCGTCACAAACGTCCATCAACTGGTCCAGCTGGTCTTCTACAGCCGATGCCTACTCTAGGCGCACCTTTTGAACAAGTGGGCATTGACTTTCTGGGCCCCTTTCCAAAATCGGCTAAGGGCAACCGATGGATAATTGTTTGCGTCGACTACCACACACGCTACTGCGAGACGGCGGCCGTCCCCTCCGCAACTGCCAGTGAAGTCTCGTCGTTTTTGTTACAGTACGTCATCCTCCGACATGGTCCACCTCGCCTGATTATCAGTGATCGTGGACGACAATTCACAGCGGATGTCGTGGAGGAGCTACTCCGTTTATGTGAATCCCGCCTGCGTCACTCGACACCATACCACCCCCCAAACTAATGGGCTGACGGAGCGTACCAACCGCATCATTATCAACATGTTGTCTATGTATGTCTCCTGCGACCACAAGAACTGGGATGACATACTCCCTTTCATTACTTACGCGTTCAACACCGCGAAGCATGAGATTACAGGCTATAGCCCTTTCTTTTTGCTTTATGCACGTTCGCCCCGGTACACAATCGACACAATATTGCCTTTCTGTGACCAGGACAACGTCACTGTCGCCGAAACTCTCTGCCTCGCCGAAGAGGCGCATCGCATAGCTCTACTGCGCACTTTGGCGTCGCAAGACAAGGTGAAGGCACGCTATGACATTCACCATCGACCAGTGATTTATCGCCGTGGTGATCTGGTGTGGTTGTGGACTCCGATGCGCAAGCGCGGGTTATGCCAAAAGTTTTTGGCCACTTACGATGGATCTTTTGTGATTGTCGACAGACTTGCAGAGGTCAACTATGTAATAGCTCGTCTCACGGCGAGTGGTCGACGAGCTGCCAAAACTCAAGTGGTTCATGTTGCCCGCCTGAAACTGTACACGCTACGACAACTCGACTGACTCATCCGGCGGCCTTCGTCTGCGCGGAGAGGAATGTTGCGTACATGCACGAAGAAAAAGAAGCGTATACGGTGAACGCACTTGTCGCCCAGAGCGAGAGAAGAAGAAAAGGATCAGGAGGATCTTTAACCAGTTGGCCGCTTCTGAGCTGCCCCTAACAACCTAATAAACAGCCCCTTTCAACGTCTACTAGTCCCTTTCAACATAACAATAATATATATTATATATATATATATTATATATATATATATATATATATATATAAGGGAAAGAAGTGTATACCTAAGGGCTCATTTTTTCGTGTTTTAACACAATATTAATGAGATCTAACAGACAGCAATGCTAAAAAATGTACAGGGAAAGTTATTAGAACCAATGTAATGTAAATAAAAGAAAGAAAAGTGGATGAAAAAATAACCAGCCGTGAGCAGGAATCGAACCTACGACCTTCGAATAACGCGTTCGATGCTCTAACCACCGAGCTACCACAGCGGCCTTCCCTCCGTCCACTTTTTTTTTTTGGGGGGGGGGGGGGGTTTATATGTGAATTTAGAAGTAGGAGTGACAGTCAGCACAATCTATAAGCCAAACGACGAGTGTGAAAACACTCTTATGCGCATTTTTGGCGTCACGTAGCACGTTGTTACAAGCTGCCACTCTAGCGTCGCCAGCACGAAGTCGGCAACGGGAATGACAGCAGGTTGGTTCGTTCCGTACGGAAGCAGAGACAGTGAAGAGATCAGAGACGTGAGAAAACAAAACAAACTTTACTCTAGTGATATTGCAGCACACGGGATCTAATACAACACTTCAATACAACTAACAAAATACATCAACACTTGATACAACTAAAAATATATAACAAACAATAACTCGAGAGAGAACTTATTACAAACTACACACACTAACACCAATAGAACTACGCAGGAGAAAGTTCGAAGATATAAACAGGTGAAGGCATACGTGTGATGACCGGCAGCGTTGTGTCCCCGGCGATCGGATGCGAGAAGTCGAAGAGAATTCTGGCACGACTGCGATGTCGGTGGTGTTGCAACGCTGGTGGCTCCGGGAGGCTAGTACTTGCAGGTGACTTCGAGCAGGTTGAGCTAACTCGAGGCGAAGTCCCGATGTCTACGTTGCAGACTTTAATATCGCGTCACAACTAGACGAACGGCTAAGTTTAGGTGGCCAGCCGATACAGAGCCACACTAAAAACTTCTAGGAGAGATGCTTGTTGATCTGTTTCTACACCATGTTGGTCAGCGACTAGTCTGCCTAGCAGGGCAAAATCCTGCGCTTAAATCACCCTCGTGTCTCCTCGCTCTCTTTCTTGGGGACCAGAGACCTCTACCTGGGTCCAATCATGCGCGTTTAATTGATGAAAACTCCACCCCAAAAAATATTTGACCCCACCCCTTTTTAATTGGGAGAGGGCCCTCAACTAGCGAGAGTGACAACCTGCCGGGTTTGTGTCATACGGCTTGGCCACCAGAGCAGTTTCCACACGTGGGAAGGGTCAACCGTTTGGCTCTCAGCCGTGCGTCTCGTAGTCTAATCCTTGTTCGGCGTTATACCGCGGCCTCTACGACCTTGCCGACGCGCCGCAGTTTACAAAAGGATCAAACGTCGGCGGCCGACATTCTAAGAAGAGCACCCCCATTCTGCACTTCTCGGCTCCCTTTCATGCGCCGCCGTTCTCACGGTCAGTGGGGGAGTACAGCGCCCGTTAATTGCCGTGACGCGGTGTCGCCAAAAATGGCCGTCGTGACACATGTGAACTTATTATGAGCGGGCAGCTGATTAATTGTCCCTCTTATACAACCTAAACACACAAGTCTGCCAGTACGAGACCCTCGTTCTCAGTGGTTAGAGCATCGAACGCATTATTCGAAGGCCGTAGGTTCGATTCCTGCTCTCGGCTGGTTATTTTTTCATCCACTTTTCTTTCTTCTTATTTACATTACATTGGTTCTAATAACTTCCCCTGTACATTCTTTGGCATTGCTGTCTGTTAGGCTCATTATTATTGTGTTAAAAACACGCGAAAAAAACGAGCCCTTAGGTATACACTTCTTTCCCTTATTTCATTGAACGAGGGTCTCGTACTGGCAGACTTGGTGTGTGTGTTTGGTTGTATAAAGAGGACAATAATCAGCTGCCCGCTCATAATAAGTTTAACGTGCTATCTGACGCCAAAAATGCGCATAAGAGTGTTTTCACACTCGTCGTTGGCTTATAGATGGCGCTGACTGTCACTCCTACTTCTAAATTCACATATAACCCCCCCCCCCCCCAAAAAAAAAGTGGACGGAGGGAAGGCCGCTGTGGTGGTAGCTCAGTGGTTAGAGCATCGAACGCGTTATTCGAAGGTCGTAGGTTCGATTCCTGCTCACGGCTGGTTATTTTTCATCGACTTTTCTTTCTTCTTATTTA